>CM053624.1:248134784-248159748 GCA_028646595.1 Phalanger gymnotis | reverse complement strand
CCTGGATCTATTTTCCAGGTCAGTGGTTTTTGCAATGAGATGTTTGACATTGTCTTCCACTTTTTCATTCCTTTGGTTCTGTTTGATAATATCTTGATTTCTCATCAAGTCACTAGCTTCCACTTGCTCCAATCTAATTTTTAAGCTAGTGTTTTCTTCAGTGGTCTTTTGGACCTCCTTTTCCATTTGGCTAATTCTGCCTTTCAAGGCATTCTTCTCCTCATTGGCTTTTTGGAGCTCTTTTGCCATTTGAGTTAGTCTATTTTTTAAGGTGTTGTTTTCTTCAGTATATTTTTCAGCATTTTTTTGGGTCTCCTTTAACAAGTCGTTGACTTGTTTTTCATGGTTTTCTCGCATCCTTCTCATTTCTCTTCCCAATTTTTCCTCTACTTCTCTAACTTTCTTTTCCAAATCCTTTTTTGAGCTCTTCCATGGCCTGAGACCTGTTCATGTTTTTTTTAGGAGGGTTTTGTTGTAGGCTCTTTGACTTTGTTGACTTCTTCTGGCTGTATGTTTTGTCACCAAAGAAAGATTCCAAAGTCTGAGACTGAATCTGAGACATGCCTGGCCATGTTCCCAGCCAACTTACTTGACCCTTGAGTTTTTCAGTGGGGTATGACTGCTTATAGAGTAAAGAGTATTATGTTCCAAGCTTGGGGGATGCACTGTTGACCAGCATTCCTCTTTCCCCAAGAACTCCCAACCTGGACTGGACTTAGATCTTCAGCAGGCTCTGCACTCCTGCTCTGATCCCACCTCTTAATTCCTCCCACCAGGTGGGCCTGGGGCCAGAAGCAACTGCAGCTCTAGTTCTGTAGCTGCCTCACCTCCGCCGCCCCCGGGGTAGTGGTTGAACCACAAACTCTGTCACCCTGTCCCCAGCAGCTTTTCCTACTAACCTTCTCTGCTGTCTTTGGTGTTTTGGGGTTGAGAAGTCTGGTAAGTGCTGCAGCTCACTGATTCAGGGCGCTAGGGCCCGCTCCTCCTGGCTCCTGGTGTGGTTGGTCCAGGTGCGGCCCACTCTGGGCTCTGCTCTGCTCCACTCTGCTCCCAGCTCTGTGCGGGATAGACCTTACCCAGAGACCACCCAGGCTGTCCTGGGCTAGAGCCCTGCTTCCCTCCACTATTTTGTGGATTCTGCAGTTCTTCTCTGTTGTCTTTGGTGTTTGTGGGTTGAGAAGTCTGGCAACTGCCACAGTTCACTGATTCAGGGCGCTAGGGCCCGCTCCGCCCGGCTCCTGGTCTGGTTGGTCTGCCTGGCCCACGTTGGGCTCTGCTTCACTCCCAGCTCCGTGCACGAAAGACCTCACCCAGCAACCATTCAGGCTGTCCTGGGCTGGAGCCCTGCTTCCCTCTGCTATTTTGTGGGTTCTGCAGTTCTAGAATTGGTTCAGAGCCATTTTTTATAGGTTTTTGGAGGGACTTGGCGGGGAGCTCATGCTAGTCCCTGCTTTCCAGCCGCCATCTATGTAGACATTCTTAACTAGTAAGGAAAGACCATTGTATTGCATTGGAAAAAATTATGCCAGTCTTCCAATCTTGAGGCTGAATATTTGAGCTTTTCCTGTTTCCATCTTGAATATTTAAAACTGTTATAAGGTAATGTATTAAGTGGTTGTCTTTGGAATTGTTAGTCACTGTTCTCTACTTTTGATTTAGAGGAAAGTGAGGAAACCCTAAAAAATACAAAGGATACACAAAAAAAGGCGGAAGAAAAATATGCAGTATTGGAGAATAAAATGAAAAATGCAGAAGCTGAGCGAGAGAGAGAACTGAAAGATGCCCAAAAGACACTTGATTGTGCTAAAAAAAAGGCGGATGCTTCTAGCCGGAAGATGAAAGAAAAGCAGCAGGTAATGTTTGATTTTTGATAGCCATTATTGAAAAGGAAACACATTTGTTGAAAGTATGCAGTGGGGTAGAAAGTAGAGGCTGGATAGATTTGTTTCTTTCAATTTTGAGGTTTCTTTACTCTTTAATTTCCTTTAATATGTTAAATCTAAAAGCAGATATCTTCAAAAATAAACATAGAAATGTGCTATTTTCTGAGAACTGTGATAGTACATGCTACATAACTACACATAAAGCTTGCACGCTGAAAGTTTGTTGCAAGTCTTATAGGAAACAAACTGCCCTTGTTAGCAACTTGTTCAGGAGCAAGCTAAGGTTTAGATGATGGCGTGGAGCTCACTAGATTGTGCTAGAGAATCAAGCAATAAATTATATTTGTTCAGCACATATATGTTGAAGGCATTGTGCTAGATGCTGTGGGGGTTAGGAAGATATATATGCCATAGAACCTACCTTCCGGAGTTTACATTCTGATCAGAAAACCTGCCAGTTCAAGAGTAAGGTGATAAGCTAACAATCATGATGCAGCATGGAAGAATATGATTAGTTACAAAGTGATGTGTACAGTAAATGAACTTTGAGGAAGGTGAGCTCATTTAGCATCAGTAGTTTGCTGTGCTTTCATGGTGGAGGTGTGGGATGAGTTGGGCTCCAAGGATATAATAATGATAACGGGGAGTCAAGATGGAGATGATTAAGCAAGGGAAAAAGTATGTTGAGATGTAAGGAGCAGATATTACTTAGGAGCATGTGTACCTTGTGCCTATTTGAGAAGTATCTTGGACTTGGGGTCCCTAATCTCATTAGTGTGTGTATTCCTGCCAAGTGAGAAGATCACAACTCCACCACCCGCACAATTTTTGCTCATGTTTTTGCTTAACACAATTTGTAATTCATCTAATTGGTCTAGGGGCCTTTTGGCTCTTTTAATATTTAGAGGCTTATAGCACTTGGACTTTCCTTCTCTTTTCTCATTTTTGGTTACATGCTATAGCATGTTTATACTCATCCTTTCTGCTTGAGATCATAATGAAATTTTAACTTGAGAATGTGATTTTTTTCATCATTCATAGTCTTATAGTATCACTGGAAAATGAAACACTTTCATGTTGTTGAAAACACTGTGCAGTTTCCCAAATTTGGTCCAGCCTGGTCTCCAGTTCTAAACTGAGCTCATTATCAGTTGTCACTGCCTCCAAGATTAACTGAGTTCATCCAACTTCATGTTGTAATTTGGACAAGTTTGAGTTTTTCATCTACTTTTTTCTTTTAACAGTATGAATGATAAATAGGCCAATTTCCCTGGAAAGATTTGGGATTTATTGGAAGAGTACCTGTAGTATTTCAGGGCTTGATGTATTTGATGTGTTATTTGAGAACACTTGGAGAACCTTGCCATTGATAGAGAATCCTGGTTGTACTCTTAATAGTTGCAGTGATCCACAACATTTTAGTGTATGAGTTTTATCCACAGCATTTTAGTGTATGTATTTTAATGTAAAAAACCATTTGAAGACCACATGATAATTTTAGAAAATTTTCTGTGAAAGTTTGCCTGTTCCTTTCTTATGTCTTTTTTAAAGGAGAATCTCATTGTATACATACATTGTCAGTTTTATGGTGATAAGGAAGGAATCACCTGAGTTTATAGTGAATGTCTTTTCAGTTGTCTTTTTTTTGGGGGGGGGGTAAAGTTTGCTGTGTTATTCTACAATTCAGGTAGCTCTCCCTCAGGGCTTCTGGAAATTCCAAAATTGAATGGATTAACTCCTAGGAACATGCATTCTGGAGGTTTGATCTAGAGGGTGCTATTCCAGATGGGAATCATTTGGGACAGTGCCAGGAAAGTTGGCCAAATGTCTGATGAGACGTGAACACCTGGATGGGGTGTGAATGGGATGTGAAATAAGGAACTTGGAAGCACAATTGTGCTAAAGGATATTATCACTGAAAGGCAGGATCAGAAAAGAAGACAATTGGTCATATTGTCAGAGAAAGGGACAGCTGCTGGATTACCTAGCAGTTTCTTTCTTTTTCCTTCTTTCCTTTCTTTCTTTTATAAAGAGTCATGCAAAACATATTCCCATATTAATCATGTTGTAAAAGAAATAGACCAAAAAAAATCAAGAAAAAAATTTTAAAAAGAAAGTATGCTTTGATTTGCATTTGGACTCCCATCTTTCTCTGGAGGCAGATAACATTTTTTGTTATAAGTCCTTCAGACTGGTCTTGGATCATTGTATTTCTGAGAATAAGTCATTCACAGTTGATCATCGTACAGTATTGCTGTTACTATGTACAGCGTTCTCCTGGTTTGAACTTTGCATCAGTTCATGGAAGTCTTTCCAGGTTTTTCTGAAAGCATCCTTCTTGTCATTTCTTGCAGCACGTTAGCATTTCATTACAATCATATACCACAACTTATTGAACCATTCCCTGAGTGATTGCCCAGCAGTTTCAATGATAGTTTTGTAGTGTCTGGGGAAATTATGGAAGGCCACCTGCACCTTTGTGTTTCCTTGTGGCAGATGTAGGGGAAGGCTCAGACAAGAGGTGTATTACGTGAGTCTGTGTCATTGGAGAGAATTCCCACTGCAATGACATCGCAGAGTCACTTGAGGATTGGAGTAGTTTTTAAACAAATGTTTTTTGATACTTTTTTCTTCCTTATATCATCACTTCTGAGGTAAGTACCCTTTCCCCCATAGATCACTCTCTGGTAATAAAGAAAAGTGGCTAAGCAAAATACACACACAGCATCGGTATGTGTGACAATTCACAGCTATGGTTGCCATCGTCTCTGGGCCAAGAATAGGACAGTGTCCTCTACTTTCTGTCTTCCGAAGGTGAGATGATGGCAGTGTGGATTTTTCAGTGTGGTTTTCCTTACTTTCTCCTGCCATCATTTGGATTCTTTTCTTCTTTGGATATATTTTCTCACTCACTTCTCTTTGTATGGAGATCTTTGGGATCTTTCACTATTCTCTTTGGTGATGTTTTGGAAATGAGCGTGCACTTCAGTCTGGTGATACTCTGTGTGGCCAAGGGATCAAGTTTTGCTAGTGGAGGTCGTTTTGGGATTCTTTGGACCCTGTTATGACTGCTTTGTATTGGTTAAACTTCTCTAAAAAATTGTTGAAAGATTATAGATACAAAACTGGAAGGGACATTGGAAACATCTAGTCTAATCTTATTTTATGGATGTGGAAACTGAAGCCCAGAGAAGTTAAGGGACTAGCTTAAGGTCACACAGATAATGATTAGCATTTCCCATTTTAAATTCAGTTTCTTTGACCCTAAACCAAGTGCTTTTTTCTCTCTAGCTTACTGTTTCTATAGTCACTGTCTTTACTTTTTTTTTATCTGCATAAATGACAATATAGTATTGCTTCCTTGTTCATACTACTCTTTCATCCCGATACAACCTGAGTTTTAGAAGATTTGCCAACAATTTAACTTTATTTCTTTTGCTGCCTGTATAATATTCCGAATACATCTTTACATAGCTTGATTTTGTACATTAAACTGGAGCACAGGTATTATCTACTGGAACACTTGGTTCTTGAAAAAGAAAAAAACAGATCTTAAATACTGACTTTTCTTGCAGGTTGGTCAAGAATTTAGCTCCACTGCATATATCTTGGTTTATGTGTAAAGTAGAAAGATAGAATATCTTTCCTTTTTGGAAGAAATGTTGAAAGAAAAAGGAAATCATTTTAAAAAAGTGTAGGTACCACTTAATACCTATGTAAATCCACATATAATTATTTTTTTAAATAGGAAGTTGAAGCTATCACTCTAGAGCTAGAAGAACTCAAGAGAGAGCAGGGTACCTACAAACAACAATTTGAGGCTGTAAATGAAGCCATCAGATCATATGAAGAACAAATTGATGTCATGGCATCTGAGGTGGCTAAGAATAAGGTATGTTTGACTCTTTCAGCAAACCGTAAGCTCTTGCTCTGCGATGTATTTGGCTAGTTGTGAGAAGAGAGAAAACAACGGATAAGACAAGGTGCCTACCCGTGAGGAGTTTATAATCTAGTAGGTAGGTGTGATAAAATATGCATACAGATAAATATATTAGAAGCATCAGCTGAGTGTGGTCACTTCAGTCCTAAAAAGTCAGAGATAGCTTTAGAGAAGATGGAGCATTTGATTTGGGCCTTGAAAGAGGGGGTAGGATTTCATCATGCAGAAATGGGTGTAGGGAAAGGACTCAATACATAGGGAATGGTGTGAACAAAGACTCCAGTGTGGAAGATCAGAACCTGTTGGGGAATAGGGATTAATTTGGATTGGCTGGAGAGTATAAAGTATATTAATGATTAAATTGAAGAAGTATAGTATAATAGTTGTTCATGAAGTGACATGAGAATGGCTAAAATTCATTTAAATGTGATTATCAGTCGCTGTCTTATGGCTAATTTCAGTTTCTTCCCTGTCACTTAGTCTTTGATGAGAGTTTTAGAGAAATTATAGGTTATCGATCAGGAAAGATTTTTAATATATTGGCCCTAAATGCTAACCTATTGTTTCTTAGCTAACTTTACTAGACAAGTAAATCCAGGTAAACAGTGAAGGAATGAGTTTGTGTTTTCAAAAGTTAAATAAGTTTAAGTATCTGTACCATTTGCTTAATATTCTCCACCATTTGCAGATAATTAAAAAAAAAAAGAACATATTCATTTTTTTGCTATTTGAGACAGAGTCCTAGTCACCCTAGAACCCTGAGGAAAAAATTTAAGATCTACTTTGGAGAAGTTGTTTTATGTAGATGAAAAAGAGGTTTCAAACAGGTTTAGTCAGTGGGCTAATATAAAAGATTAAAGTTGGTATATGAGTTTGGTCTCATTATCATTTGCTTTGCAGAGGTTTTTTCCCTGTTTGAATTATGAACAAATGAAAAGTGTCTGGATCTAAGAAAGAAATTTCTTCCGGATGAGGTCTGAGTATGAGTTTAATGTGTAAAAAAATAGCAAGATGCTAGGAATATGTGTTCACTTCTGGAATTCTTGCAGTGATAATTTTGTTTCCTGGACATCTGTGTTTTTTTCTTTTTCAAAGCTGGGTTAAAAAAAGTCAACAGTTTGTTTTAGTAGATATTGTCTAACAGGAAGCAGTGAAGAAAGCCCAAGAAGAGCTGACCAAGCAAAAAGAAGTGATTGCAACCCAAGATAATGTAATTAAAGCTAAATATACAGAAGTGGCAAAACACAAGGAGCAAAATAATAATTCCCAGCTTAAAATTAAAGAGCTAGATCACAACATCAGCAAACATAAGCAGGAGGCGGAAGATGCAGCCTCAAAGGTATGTTTACGTTCCTGTTTACCTTTTGATATCACATAGTTTACTCTGCCTAAAACTCTTCTCTTTAGTCTGCATTTCAAGTTTAGTTTAGTTTCACATTTTACTCAGGGTAATATCTGTTAGCTGAGCTATAAATCTTTCCTCAACTGCTTGAGTAATTTAAAATATGTTGTTAAATAGTTTTCAAAAAAATTATTTTTTCCAATTAGGGTACTGACAGGCATGTTTTTGTTATAAGAAGCATAACCAATTGATTTAACATTGATATTTTAATTTTTAAGCTAATAAAAAACACTTAATTGGGAAATGTTGGTCTGTAGCCTTAGCCTTGTGCTGATCAAGTCCTTCTTAAAATGAATGCCTTATACCTTGTACATATTAAATATCTAAATGTTTTTTGATTTTGTTAAATATTTGTGTGTAACCACATACATCTATATATGAAGATAATTAAATGAAGAAATCAGTTCAGTGTAGGAAATAGAGAACTGGCCTTGAATCCAAAAAGACCTGGATTCAAGTGTCACCTCTGAGACGTCCTGGCTGTGTGATCTTGGCCAGGTCACTTAACCTCTTAGTGTCCTAGGCAACTCACCAAGACTTTTAAGTAACAGAGAAGGTGCCTCCTTGCCTTGATAGAGGAAGTTTACTCATTTTGGGAATTCCCTATATCAGTGAAAATGCAGGTCTGGTTCTTATCTCTAAATAAGAATAGAGGGGAAAATGGCACGGGTCCACATACGTCTATCTTTTCTTTCTGGATGTGTCCCTTTGGTATATATTCAACCTGAAAAGAGACCTTAGAAATTTTTTAAAAAAATAGATGAAGAAATGGAAATGTGGAGTGTTTAAGTTACTTGCCAAAGGTAAACAGAAGTCTTCTGAAACTTTTTTCGGTTCATTATTTTTTCATCTCCTCTCATTTTGTCTACCCCACCAAGGAAAATCATAGTTGAAATACTTTAATTATACTGTGGATGATATTTTTAAAAAATGAATAGTTGTGTGGCATTACCATAGACTCTGACTTATTCCAGAAAGCAATCTGCAGAGACTCTCATTCTGCTAAAAGTAGTCTTACAAATGCTTAACTTGGTATGATATGTGAAATTGCTTTCCAGAATAAATCTAGATCACTGTCTTCCTCCAAATCTTGTTTACTAAATAACTTTATATTTTAAAATATATTTTATTAATATCTTTAGTTTTCAAAATTATCCACATTTGCTAGTTTACCCCTCCCCTAACAGCCATCCTTGTAACAAAAAATAGCAAAAAGTCAGTTCAACAAAACTAACTAATATATGAAAAAAAAGTTTGGCATGTGCAGTGTTCTACACTTATTGTTCCCCACTTCTGCAAAGAAGGGAGGAGTTGCTGTTTCATAATCTCTTTGGGGTCTAGGTTTGGTCATTATATCAATTGTTTTGTTGTTGTCCTTTCCATTTACTTTGATATGATCATTGTATATGTTCTTTTCCTAGTTCTGCTTACTTCACCTTGCCTTAGTTAATGTTTTTCCATACCTTTGTCTATTAATCATATTTATTGTTTCTTATGTCAGTAATACACTATATTTATGCACCATAATTTGTTTAGCCATTCCGCAGTCAATGGATATCTACTTCTCCCCTCCCTCCGAATTCTTTATGATAATAAAAAAGTCTTGATGCAAATATTTTTTTTTTACATGGGGTAGAATCTCTGGTTCAAAGGGCATAGTAATTTTGTTTGCTTAAATTCCTCTATAATAAAGAGTCCCTAAATATCCAAGATATTAATTGCTTTTTATTAGTAATTCTTTGCTTCTTGCATATCTTCAGGTATCCAAAATGATGAAAAATTATGAATGGATAAATTCAGAGAAACATCTTTTTGGCCAGCCTGATACTGCTTATGATTTTAAAACTAATAATCCAAAGGAAGCAGGTCAGAGGCTACAAAAATTAGAAGAGAAGAAGGAGAAACTGGGAAGAAATGTAAACATGAGAGCTATGAACATGCTGACAGAGGCTGAAGAGCGGGTAAGCATGTTTGATGTTAACATTTAGTCACTTGAACAAGGAAAGGTGCCTATGACCTGGAGAGTGTCGTGTGGCCCTTGGGTGAGGGGAACACTTTCCACTTGCACCTCATTCTTTTTTTCTCTATATCTTTTTTTCTTCCATGTTTTCTTTTTATTTTATTCTGCCATTTTCTCTCCTATTTATATTTTAGACCTGCATATTTCTTGCACGCGTCCATGGTTTAATCTAGGTGTCAGCACTTAATTACGCAGGCTGTTGATTTTTGCCCTGGGATAAATAATGTCTCCTGTTTATGTTTATGCTTACCTTTGTTTCACCTAATGTAAAAGAAATTTGTAGATTGTCAAATTATAGCAACTCATGTATTTTTCATTTTTTCCTAGTGAAATAATATTAACATAATAAATATTTCATTTTATTTTTTGTTTTGGATTTTATCCTCTTGAATCCCATGAGTTTTAAACATGCCTAGCAGTTTTTCAGAGCCCATAGCTATACCAGCTATGGGAAGTATAGCTAATGAAGTGAACATGAAATTTTTAACATAAGATAGGTATCACTGAAACTTGGTGGGAGAGTACTCATGCAGTTGAAGAGGGAGTATTATTCAGGAGAGAAAGCTGGAAAAGAAGCAGGGGAAAAATACCATTATACAAAAAAGAATCTGAATCTGAGAGTAGAAGCAGGGGAGAAAACATTCAAATTACGCTAAAAGGGAAAACAAAACACATGGGTGTGTATAAAAAGGAAACAAAATGTGTGTGTATAAAAGGGAAAACAAAATGTGTGTATGTATGTGTAGAGAGAATGCATGCGCACAGACGTCCTGTTCAGATGTCTGATGTGAATGATGCTCTTTCGTGGTGATTATAAAGTTGGCCTCAGCCATCTTGGAAATCTAGGAGTCTTACAAAGTCTTGAAATTACTTAGCTTTCTGGGCTTAGTCTTTTATGTCTCGGGAGACAGGAAGTTACAGAGGGGTACTGTTATTCCATATCTGAGTCTTATCAGTGAGGAAGAACTTGATGCTACTATGGGAGTGATATAAACCTTAGGAGAAAAGTGATCATGTCCTTGCTATTGTAAGGAATAGGAGCACTGGGATATATAGGCTAGACTTTAGGGAAGTAGACCTTCATTAAATTCAGAGGAAGGAGATGATTCTATGGCTAGACATTTCATTGTTTATTTGTTATTTACGAAGACATATTTACTTTAAGGGTAGTAAGCCAGAACAACCATTTTCCACAACATCTTGAGGATGTCATCCCATCTATACCATCTCAATATCGGGGAAGTAGAGGTAGATTAAATTCACAGATTAGCTCAGTTTTTTACATAGCATTATTTCTACCAGTTTCTTCTTTTTCTTTGGTTAATTTGTTTATTTTTAGTTTTCAACATTCATTTCCACAAGATTTTGAGTTCCAAATTTTCTCCCATCCCTCCCCTTCCCCCACCCCAAGATAGCATGCATTCTGATTACCCTTTCCCCCAGTCTATCCTCCCTTCTATCACCCTTCCCCCCCTCGCCCCACATGCCCTTCCTCCTTACTTTCTTGTAGAGCAAGATAGATTTCTATACCCCATTGCCTGTATATTTTATTTCCCAGTTGCATGTAAAAACAATTTTTAACATTTGTTTTTAAAACTTTGAGTTCCAAATTCTCTCCCTTCTTCCCTTCTCACCCACCCTCCCTGAGAAGGCAGACAATTCAGTATAGGTTATACATGTGTAATTTTGCAAAACACTTCCATAATAGTTGTGTTAACAATAACTATATTTCCCTCCATCCTATCCTGCCCCTCCATTCATCCTATTTTCTCCTTTGGCCCTGTCCCTTTTCAAAAGTGTTTGCTTCTGACTACCCCCTCCACCAATCTGCCCTCCCTTCTGTTATCCCTCCCCCGCCTTTTCCATTCTCCCCTACTTTTCTGTAGGATAAGATACCCAATTGAGTGTTTATGCTATTCTCTCCTTAAGTATGGCTAGATATTTTAAAAAGGGGATGAAGTTCTGGTGATGAGAGTCTAAAAAACTGAAACTGCTATAATTTAAAATTCCTTGAACACTTAAATATTTATGTGTTATATGGCTATCAAATAATACAGATGACATAGTCTTTCCATAATATGAGGTCACATTTCATTGCTAACCTTATTTTGGTTTTTGTAATAAGACTTCAGGAAGGTTAGCATGTTTGGGAATGGAAATAGCTTCCAGTAAATAATTAAAACTTCAGGCATATGCTGGAAAGTGAGGGGAAGCCTTAATGATCTTTTGATGTTTGTGTAAATATGGTAAGATGCCAGTACTTAATATATCACAGTGCTACCAAAACATATTGACTGGTACTTTGCCAATTGCTTTTTTTCCTATTAGTATAATGACTTGATGAAGAAGAAAAGAATCGTAGAAAATGACAAATCCAAAATTCTTGCAACCATTGAAGACCTTGACCAAAAGAAAAACCAGGCCCTAAAAATTGCTTGGCAAAAGGTATTTTGATTCTACTTATGTTATATAGATGTGAAAAGGGTATAGAATAGTCTCATGTGTCCATGCTAATGGGATGTTAAAGGGATCAGTGACAGGATTAATTTGAGACTATTATGATGACAGTCTCAGATATTCTCCTACATGTCCGTCTCTCTGGACCTAGACAGGTAGTAAAAATCCCTCTACTGTTGTCTCCTGTAGTCTATTCTTTAATTCTCATCAGGTTATTATGCTGTTTCCCCATTTTTGGTTGACTAACTCTCTCTTTAATTGTTTTTTACTTCCTACATTAGCTCTTCTATCCACATGCTCCTCCCACATCTTCCTCATAGCTACAAACATGTAACCAAAATTGCATAGAAGTGATAAGAAGTTGCCCAACTCTTTAGGACTAACAGGTGTTTAGACTTCTTTTTTAATGTTTGTGCAAATCATTTGAAACAAATTTTGTGACTATGTGGAGGGAAAGGGATTCCAGAAGGGAAGGTGAATGGAGATATGTTGGGAGAGGCAAGTTTGGAGATGGAGGAAAGCTTCAAAGAGATCAGCTGTGATTTCATAGATAGTGGCCCAGAACAACTGCGAATGAGAAGAGAAGGTTGTTTGGTGAGTAAGGTAATCCTATCATCCACTTGAGAAGCACTATGACATAGTGGATAAAAAACTCTGGAGTCAGGAAGTCTTGGGTTCAAGTAACTTTTCTGACATATACTAGCTTTGTGATGCTAGGCAAAACTTAATCTCTGAGTACCCCAGAGAACTCTCCAAGGCTGTAAGTGACAGAAGAACCAAGGGGTTGAGAGTTTCAAGAAAAGAAGGCAGTGTGGAGTTGAAATGCTTAAACTTAAGGTTGAGATCAGTGTAGAAGAAAATGAATTCATATCAGAAGTAATGGCTTGAGAGAGTACTGAAGGGTAGGTAGATTTAGGAGGAATAAGGGAGAGATGGAATGATAAGTTATTTTCACACTGAAAGATGTCAAAGATTTTGCCCATGGAATGGAAGGGAACACAAAATGTTGAGATTCAGAGTGTGACCACCCTGTATTTGACTGAGCTGGAGTAGAGGAATAGGTTAGAGTTTTTAAGGAGGTCAGAAAAACTAAGATATTGAGGTTATGTTATTTGAAAGAGTATCAGCATGAATATTGAAGTCCTCTAGTATAAGGGTAGTATTTGGGGAGGAGAGAAAGACAATGAACCAGGTGCTAAATTTGAGAATGGAGGAGAATGACCTGGAGGGCTGAGAGACAATATTTGTCATGATCTGTATTGGGTGGTGAACCAAGAGTCAACTTCACAGGAGGAGAGGTTGTAGAACAGTAATAGTAAAGACAGTATGGAAATGGCAGTGGAGAGTGAGGAATACTTTGACTCCTGTACCAGAACCACTGTGACTTGGGGGAGGGGGCAGGTATGAGAGAAGATGTACCCAATGCTGGAGAAAATGACCAAGAATGCAATGTGTGGAACATCATGTCTCTGAATGCAAATAGATGAAAAGAGTCTAAGAGGGTAGAGCTCCAAAATGAAGGGAAGTTTGTTAGTTATCAGAGGGATTCTAGAAGGCACAGTGGAAGAGGTGAACAGAATTGGAGTGGGGCATGGAAGGGATAGAGTTGAGGAGTATGGGAATGAGAGAATAGAGATTTGAGGGTAGTTTTAGGTAGTCAGTAATTATAAGATAGAGAGAATAACAGGTGGTGGGAGTTTGGTAGCTACAGGAGTAGTAGTGGGTGTCATGTGATCAGTGATACAGTGTCAGAGGAAAGGAGGAAGATGTATGTGAGATATTTTAGAAGCAGAACTTACTGAACTGGGCAACTCATTGGATATTGAAAGTGTTTAAAATGACTGTGGTTTCAAGATTGAGTTACTGGAAGGTTGGTGGTGGTACCAGTTACAGAAATGGAAGTTGAGAGGAAAATGGATGGGAAAGATGGTGATGGTTTTATTTTTTGGACATGTTAAATTCGAGGTGATGATGGGATTTCCTGAGGCCAGATAGAGATATGGGACTAGAACTCGGAGGAGACATTAGGGATTAGATATAAAATCATTGATACTTCTGGAAATATGTGAGCTTGTCAAGGCAAATGCCGTGTAGATAATCTTCAATGATTACCTGCATCTATGTTTACCTAATATCTGTCTTTTGTGAAGTGAAATGAGGACCATTAATGATTTAAATTCTTAAACAGAATTGTCTTTGTTTTCTGTTAGCATCTAACTATGGTCTACTTTAGCAAGACTTGGACTTATTCTCTCACTTATTGTAGCTAATTTTGGCAAAATCCATGAGTATGATGGTAATTTTCTTAATGAAATACTGATAATGAACTCTATCCATTTCCTGCAGTTTTATTTTGCTTTAATTTCTTTATTTGAAAAAGATGAAGATTTAGACCTAGAAAATACATTTGCTGTCCTTACTTTAAGTGGTAGCATATTCTTTTGGTTTCACTGAGCTAATTTGGATTAGGTAGAGTGTAGCTGCTGAATTTCATTCTGTGCGATTTTTAGTAGCCTTTTGGTAAACACTTTACTGTTCTCATATCAAGGTGAACAAAGACTTTGGTTCAATTTTCTCCACTCTCCTGCCGGGTGCTAATGCTATGCTTGCACCACCAGAGGGACAAACTGTTTTGGATGGGCTGGAGTTTAAGGTTGCTTTGGGAAATACCTGGAAAGAAAATTTAACTGAACTTAGTGGAGGACAGAGGTAAGAGTTTTTTTCTTCCCTAAATTTTGAATATAAATTAAGGTTCTTAGTTTAAAATACTTAACGTATTTAATATAAATAAGAAGTGTGATTGAATTATTGCTTATTTGTATTAGCATGTTTTTTCAGACAGTGGTGTCTCAGCCATATGAGAGATAGTGATAGGCAGAAGTTCGTGATCTAAAGGGAAGAGTTAGGGGACCAGAGACAATTAATGACACCTACTGTAACTTTCAGCCCTCAGAAAAGGGATATATTGTTGTACTAGCTGTACCAAAACAAAATCTCTGAAATGGGGTTTGACAACCCAGAGCATATCTGTTTGGAAGATGGCTCGGGGGCCATCAGGAACTGTTGATAGCTGAGAGACTCTGTGATCATCACTTGTTCAGTTTTCTTCTCTAACCACCCTGTTCTTTCCCCAGATACTATTAGGCCTTAGCATCTTGGTTGCCAGCCCTAATCTATGGAATGAATGAAATTTTTCTCAAGACTTAGAAACCTTAACAAATAAGAATCTTAAGGAACAAGTAAAAATTCAAGGGCTTTATTCCTTTGCATAGAAATTGAGGCTCACTGATACCTGTTGATGTGAAAAATGAAATATTAGTTCAGATAACTTTCTTTGAAAATGAAGAACAGTTTGTATAAAGAAAAAGCAAAAAAGCTTTAGAAAACAAGAGTTTTATAATCATTAAACTTTGAAATTTGATGTTCCAAGAGACCTTGTTGATACCACTTTCTACCTTTATCATTTTGTGTAATGACTTGCCTCCAGCCAACTCTCACATTTGTGTACTTTGAGAAAGGCACATTTTTTTTCCATATTTGAGTAATTTAAAAGATGTGATTTAAATATTTTTCTCCTCTTTTTAAAAATAGGTCTTTGGTTGCTTTATCTTTAATATTATCCATGCTTCTCTTCAAACCTGCTCCGATTTATATCCTGGATGAGGTCGATGCAGCCCTTGACCTTTCTCACACCCAGAACATTGGACAGATGCTTCGTACTCATTTCACACATTCCCAGGTGAGACACTGAAATTCACTAAATCTTGAGTAATAAGTCTTCCTTCCGTCTTTCCTTCCTCCCTTCCTCCTTTCTTTCCTTTCTTCTTCCTTTCCTTGTTCTCTTCCTCCTTTTCTCTTTGTCTGCAAAAAGTCAGGATTAGAATGTAATATATGTGATCTTCTTAGGCACATGTTCAGAAGTGTTTCACATGTCTCTTTTCTTCTTTTCAGTTTGTTGTTGTGTCCCTGAAGGATGGCATGTTCAATAATGCAAATGTTCTATTCAAGACCAAATTCGTGGATGGGGTTTCTACGGTGGCCAGATTTACTCAGTGTCAAAATGGAAGGAATGTGCCTTCACAGCAGAAAGGAGACAAGACAAACTCTAAGAGCAGGGGGCCTAAGTGATGAAATATGGATGTCCTGAAGTGCAATCATGCATTCATTACTTTCTTCTGTCTTTTCAGTCTTCTTGCTAATACCTTGGAACTTAAAGTTGAGTGGCTTCCCTGAAGTATACTTGTGTGGAACCTGAGAAACCCACGTTCCGTTTCTTGTCTATACTTTTCCTTATTTTTATGATTCTTCCTTGAACATTTTAAAAAGTGGCGTGTTCTAGAATCCATCTGTGGTGTTTTTGTATTATAAATAGAAATAAATAACTTAAATGTCAGTGTTTTAAAGCAACTCTTTCTACTTCTGACATGCTCATCTGTTAAATGAGCATGGCACACCTGCCAATTCAAAAGGCCGATAACTTGTCCTTATTCTAATCGCTTGAGTTTTGCCCTTTACAAAAGAAAATGTAAGTGTATTTTTATATTTTGATATCATGTGTACCTTTGTGAATATTTTCTTAGACAGAATTTTTTCTTTTAGGGATAACAAGATATGTTGACTTTATTGATGCTAAATTCAAGAGCAAACCAGAATCAAGAATAAATTGAAAATATAGACAATGGTAGGGAAAAAAAGCTGCTAATGTATGTACTGCTGTAAAATAATTTTTATAAACAAGAAGAAAAGTAGAACAGATTTCTGAAGATTGGAAACAAAACCTTTTTTATTGTATAACTATTGTCACTTTCAATGTTTTTTACCTTATTAATAAACAATATGAAATATGGTTTTCTTAGAATTAAAGTGTGAAGAAATAAAATTTTGCATAGTTCTTGACCTATAGGAGGCAGTCTTACTCTGATTTTCTTATCCATATTTATTTTTGTAGCAGAAGAAAGAATTGATATTTACTTCTAGCCTCTTGTAATTTTTTGTAATCTTTTAAGATTTCTTGGTTACCAGTTTTATTATAAACTTGAACAAAATATTAAGATTTAAAAAATCATTAAGAAGGAAGATATCTAACAAAACAACTGCTTTTCTTTGAAGTGGGAACTTCTTTTAGTACATTTAATAGCTTGCCATTCTATCCAGAAACCTTAGGGCAGAATCAAAGGTGAAGGAAGTGGGAAAGGAAGAAATACAAAGTACTTGGCAGAGGAAAGTGAACACAGTTGAAATTAGTGTTAGAATTGGAACTAACCCTAAAGTAGCCTTTTATTATCCTTGCTCTGTTCTTATTTGAGAGGGGAAAGACAGACTTAGCGTTCTCACCTTAAAGCTAGCATTTAACTCTGTAGGAAACTCTTAATAGCTTCACTGGTTGATAAATTTGTTAGCCTGCTTATTATTCATCTATTTCATTATTTTTGGCAGAAAATAATAGATAGAACTAGCTGTAGGATAAAGATCCAGAGTCTATCCTGCTGAAATGCCTGAGCCCATTAGAGAATAATATAAATGAAAAGAGTAAATAGTGTGTCCAAGAAAAAAAAAAACTGAATTGATTTTGTGATCATTGATAAAATTTTTCATTTGTGAAAAGGATAAATTAATTTGGGATGAAATTCTTTTGGTTTTTTTTTTCTAGAAAATTATTTTTTCACATTATTTTGAGCTCAATTCAGTATAATTAAGAGGTTAAAATTCCCAACTTTTGATCTTAAGTGTGCAGATCATAATAGTTTTTAAAGTGGCTACATAAAGGTAGCTTACTTATATGCTATGAATCTGCATGAATTGTATGAGGAAACAGAATACCTTTATCCTAAAACTAAGTTTATAAACGTTAATTTTTCTGGCCCCACTTCATGGCAGCTATACACTCAAAGAGGAAATAGCCAGGTTTCTTCCATTTCTAGTTAGCCTCTCTGGAATTCAGGACACTTATGTGAAATTTCTAATTGAAACATTGATTAGATAGCTCCATGTTGGATGCTTGCCTGATTGGCAGGGCTTTTCATAAGTGTTTAAGGACCCTGGATTTTAGGTTTGACTTTTCTCCCTATGTTCTCTAGACTCTTCTCTCTTCCTCTGCTTCTATTTTAATTGTCACATCCTATCAATTCTACCTCTGAAATATCCTCTCTGCTATTCTCATCGCCCTAATACAGTCCTCATTCCACAATTCATGGATTATTACTGTAGCTTTTAAAAGTTTAAAATTATTTTTAAACTGAATTTTTTTTCAACCAACAAAAATCTACCCTTTTTCCTTCCTCTCCCCCTTTGTCCCTTGAGAATGAAAGAAAAAACACCTGTTGTAAACGTGTATGTTGAGCAAAACAAATTTGTACATTGAACATGTCTAAAATTGTGTGCATTTGGTGGGTGCTATATATGTTTGTGTGTGTATAACACATACTTTACATATATATACACAGCTATAAAATTGTAGATATGTATATATATAAATATATGTGTATATTACATAATATATGTCTGTCTGTCTGTCTATCTATCTATCTATCTATCTATCTATCTATCTATCTATCTATCTATCTATCTATGTCTGTATCATTGTTGGTTTAGAAATATGGGACTGCAAACTTGCCTTTGGTCTGACTTCTGCTCTGGAAGTTCCTCTGCAGGCTTTTAGACTATGCTAGAAGCTGGCACTGAGATTCCGTCCTGCTCTTGGAACCTGAGCCCTACCACTATAGCTTGCTTTTGCTCTTTCTTCTTGCTAGCTATATAGCTTGGGACCTGACACCACTCCTTATTCCAGAATACCACCCATGGGCTCAGGTCCCTTCCTCAGGCTGCTGTGGATCTGTGATGCCGCCCTGGGTGGTAGATGACAAAAGTTGCCAGTTGGCATCTTCCTGTACCCTACATGGGTTCCTAGACTCCTCTGCTTGATCTTGGACCTGCCCTTCTCTCCCGGTACTGGTGCATAGCTTCTTCCTATGTTGGTGTGCTTGATGCATTCCTGGGCAGACCTTGTCCCCAGTGTCCACGGACCTCTCCTTCTGGTTCTATAGGTTGACCTGGCTTGGAGAAATGTCACTGAAATTTTTTTTGGATTTCTCATCAGGATTTGGTCTAATACATTTTCTAGATCTGTTCAGAGGAGTTGGGGGTAGGGGTAGGGGAAGAGGGAGTAGTGAGAGCTCATTCTTTCTGCTACTCTGCCATGGTGGTCTCACCTGAAAACTATCACAATAGCTTTTAAAATAAGCTTCCTACTTTCCCCCTCTCCTTCCTACCACCCAACTGTATATGCTGCAAGATTAATATTTCTTTAGTACAAATCTGTTCCAAATCCTCCAGTAACTTTTGATTACCTGCCAAATAAAGTTGAAATGGAACCTGCTTTTTTGGTCTTATCTCATACTATTCACCTTCATGTACTTACTAGTCCAGTCAAACCTTTACATTTGCTCATATTGTTCTCTATAACTGGAACGCTCTTCCCTGCTGCTCCCTTCTTTGTAGCTAAAATGTTGTCTTTCCTTGAAGTGTTCTGTTATTCTCTCTCCCCAGGTAAATAATAATCCTTTCCCCAATCAACAGGCATTTATTTAATACTTTTTAAGTGCTCATTATATATTAGGGAGGTGAAGCACTGTCCTAGGTGCTGGGACCTTATAAACTTGGCTTATGCTTGTAGCATATGCTTTTGTGTATGTGTCCTATTCCCCTTATGTGATTGTGTACTCTGAAGGAAGGGGCATACCATAGCAACTGTATGGTATTCTGCTCACAGTAGATGCTTATTTAAGCTGGAGGGTAGGGACTTTTTTTTTCTTCTTAGTGTCTCCAGCAACTAGCAAGGGATTAATAAATGTTTGCTGATTGTCTCCATTTAAAAGGGAAAAAAGCATATTGCACAAATTTGGTTATTCAACATTTAATTTATGTAATTTTTGGTTGAGGTTGGGGTTTTCCCTTAAATATATTAACATATTTTAGACATCAGCATATGTGGATAGCAGTGAGTCTAGGAAGATTTTACATTTGGAAATCTTGTTATACGCTTAATAGTTTCTGTCTGTGAATCAATGCTAACATCAAAATTACAGTTTTTGATTGTTTCGGAAGAGGATCGGTGTGTGTTATATTAAATAACTTGAAAGTCAGAAAATATATTTATTTTACTCTAGTCCTGTACTTCTGAGCTTTCTCCTTTCAGGCTTGCTTTAATGGTAAAAGTTAAAAGAATCTACCAGGAAAAGGGAAAAAGGGATAGGAAAAGAACTTTTAAAAATTTTTTTCTTTTTATGACCCAAATAACAAATATTTTATTTTGAAAACTAGATCATAGGCTACTATTTATTATCTTCTTAATCACTGGAACAACATCAGACAATACTTAACTGGATCTTCAGTGACCTTTTGTATACCTATACACATCCATCAGTGAGTATTTTGTATTTGTTTTATCGTGTGCCACTCTCTGAAAATAGCTTGAATAATTTCATTTACATGGAGTTTATTGGTCACTGATCACATTGTCATACTACCGGATCCCTGCAAAAGGACGTGAATGATAATTATCAGCACTTTTACTTTTCAGATTCAGATCAACAAATGATATTTTTATTGAGGGAATGTTTATCTTTAACAAAACAACAAATCAAACCCTGGTTTGTAGCGTTTGCCAATTTCTGAGGTATAAATGTTCACGCCAAAAATTCTAACAGTCTATTCTGAGCCAACTGGTTCAACCAGCACACCACTGCCCATAGGCTACTACACAAGGGAGGTAGCTTTTGTTCCTAATGGAAGGAAAGAGAGCACCTTATGAATTATTTTAGGTCAACTTTGACTAGAATCTATGCAACCTGAGAATCAATTGAAAGAAAAATTGTTTAGGTTGGGGGTGGTGGTGGAGAAGTTGGGTAAAGTAGCTATTGTGAAAGGCTGTCTGTTGGAAGATTTCCATACATATACATATGCATATACATACACACACACATATATACACACTTGATCATGGCCTCAGAGGGCAGAACTGGGTCCATGCATAGAAATTAAAGAGGCAGACTGAAGTTTAAGGGACAACTTCCAAATAATTACAGTGATCCAAAAATTGGCATGGGCTGAAACCACTTCAAACAGAGGTTGAATGACCACTTGATTACATAGAAGTTATTCCTGTTCTTGTATAGGTTAGACTAAATGAATTCTAAGAGTCTGGCTTCTCCAAATTTAAGACTTCAGCAATCATGTCTGAACATGCAACTGTGGCATATGTCATGCCTGGGTTTGGCCTCCAAGGTCTCCAGGCAAAACATGATGACCAGGTGCATCTCGATCACACTATTCAACTCCTTGCTAAGAATATGTCTGAAGTTTTAGAGAAATCTGAATAAGGTCAATAAAGTAAACCTTCTTTGGATATATGTGTGTACACATAGATTCCAGGTGGAGGTAAGAAAAGACTTCCTAACGATTAGATTGCCTTGGGAATGAATGGATTTCCTCTTAATGAAAAATAGTTCTTTTTCCTCTGGATAAATCTTTATTGAGGATTTTCTAAAATGGAAATTATGTGAGCTTTGGTTCCTAAGCATTTTATCACTATTGACTAAAACAATGACTAGGATTTTTTTTTCATAAAATTGATTTTTAAAAATCAAGAGTACCCAGGTAGCTTCAGTTCTTGGAAGTAGCTTCAATGTGACCACACAAAGCTTAATTTTTTTCCAGTTAAATTCTATTTTTTCAGTTAACCTAAATGCACCTTTTGCTTCTTCTGTCCCCTTCACTAGCAACTGCAAAAGAAAGAAAAAGCCTTTGTAGCAAGAGTGGTCGAGCCAAACAAATTCTGGCATTGACTATGTCTGAAAAATATGTATATATCTCCATCTGAATTCTTGAGTTCATTACAACTGTCAGGAGGTGGGTAGTATCTTTCATCCTGAGTCCTGGGGAGTTGTCATTGGTTATTGATCATGGCTCTTAAGTCTTTCAAAGGTGTTTGTTTTTACATTGTTATTGTACAAATTGTTCTGATTTCGCTTACTTCATTCTGTATCAGTTCATATAGTTTTCACAAGTTAATTTGAAACCATCCTCTTCATCATTTCTTAAAGTGCAACAGTCTTCCATCACATTCCTGTGCTGTAATTTATTCCTCCATTCCCTAATTGATGGGCACCCTCTCAGTTTCCAGTTCTTTGCCACCACAAAAAGAGCTGTACATATTTTTTCTAGATAAAGGCGATTTTCCTTTAATCTCATTGGGGTATAGGCTTAGTAGTACAAAACTAAATTTGAAGCAGGTGAAGACATTTGAATACAAAAGAAGTCAGGCTTATTTAGTAGACTCCTTAATCCTGTCACTACTACTAGGGCACGTGGTATGACATAAAAGTAGCAGAAATACACTAATCAATCAATCAGCACCAAACTTCAGGTGTAGAACAGCAAAGAGGGAAGAGTCGGCAAAGGAAAATGAGCTACTTTTTCATGATTGTTCCTAGCTTCTGTCCCTATCGATGCATTCATTATCAGTGTTTGGAGGGTGATCTACATAACCCTTATAAACCACTAAATGGTCTTGCCTGAAAAGTCTGTGCAGTTGTCTTCTCAGCATTTGATTTTTCTAAGGATTTCATAGCTTCTTCAACAGACTTAATTTCAATGTGATTTTCTCTTATACGTTTACCATCCACATCCCCACTCCCCCCACCCCATGATTGCCTGTTCTCCAGTTTTTGCCTTTGATACGCTACAAATAAGATATTTTCCCCAGTAAAAAGTCGAATTACTCTTTGCATTGCTGTCCCTTTCCCTCCTAGTGATGAGATCTACAGCATGGTTTCTTCCAAAGCCCTTGGCCAACCCATCCTGTTCAACCTATCGGATTTCTAGGTCATCCATATTCAATCTCACACAAGCCATTCTGGCTTTTTGGTTCAAAATGTTCATCCTTTTCATTGTTTATTTCACTTATCTGTGGCTCTGCCCATATGGGTCCAGACAAGACAAGAGAATGCAGTGTATTCCATGGGATAATTGCTTACTTTCTCACTGGGGACCTGACTACATTTGACTTCTGAATTTGGGCAAGGTGATATGCAAGCCTTGTGGGATTTTTTTTTATCAGCCCGTTTAGAACCTGTTGTAGTGGCTGAGCTTAGGTGAAACAAATGTGATGAGAATGAAATACTATAAGCTAGCTCTCTTCCGGAGACCAGACATAGAACCAAAGGCTTTGATGGTCATAGAAGATAAGGTCACACAATGACATGGTAGCTGAAGCCTGAGCCAGGCTATGTCTTGCCATCTGTGTCCTGGAGGCAGCTTCAGGAAATTATTGGCAATGTAAACTTGAGGCTGGGAACCCATAGCCCAACCCCTATTAAACATCTTTAAATGTAATCTAGATGACCCCTTCTCAGACCATGGGATAATAAATTTAGAACTGATAGGGACCTTGTAAGTTATTTTGTTCAGCCTCACCATTCTGAGGCAGCTTGGTACAGGGTGAAAACATGGGCCATGATCCTGATGTAGAGGGAATTCCTCCAGCTGTAGCTGCATTATGGCTTGGACTAGTTGACCCTAGGGGTCTCTTTCAGCCCTGTGATTCTTTAGTTCTGTGGTATTCTTATTGTCATATATTATTAGAATCTGGATGAAGTCCTCTACAAAGGTCCAGTTCCTATGCCTCAATGTAGTATAGAGTGGCCCTGGATTCTCTAAGGCTATGTCATATGAATACATGGTCTGACAAGTTCTGCCAGGGTAGAAAAGTCTTGATGACAGACAGCCATTTCACATTTGTCTAGCTGAATAGAAGTATAGCTCATTTTTAGAAGGTTGGCCACTAGGTGAAGCATTCTTTCTATATTTTGCATGTGGGCATTGGATGTTTTTTCCCCCGTCTTGGGAAATCAGTCAATAGTTATTAAGTTACTATATGTGAGGTACTGAGGATACAAACATGAAAAATGATGTCCCTATCCTCCAAAGAATTTATGTTTTGAAAAATTTAACATTTTTTTATTGATACTTTTAAGCACAATTAGCACCATCCACCAAATACCCAAGTCAAACAAAGCACATCTTTCAAAACCATCTTAAAGAGAGTTTGGCCTTGATGCTTTAATTACTTTTGTAGTTGACTATGAAGAGGAAGTAAGGATAGATGTGCTTTAACTTTTAAAAAATAAATATTATTGATATTTTTTGTTTTTATGTTGTAATTTGCAAATTTACATTTTCTCTACTTTAAAACTTAATACTGAAATAATATACAAATTGTACTAATATTCCACTTTTAGGCTATTTTCATTCAAATTTCAGTTATTAAAAATGAATTACAGGGGAGGCGGAACCAAGATGGCAGTTGGAAAGCAGGGACTAGAGTGAGCTCCCTGCCAAGTCCCTCCAAAAACCTATAAAAAACGGCTCTGAACCAATTCTAGAACTGCAGAACCCACAAAATAGCATAGGGAAGCAGAGCTCTAGCCCAAGACTGCCTGGATGGTCTCTGGGTAAGGTCTATCCCGCATGGAGCTGGGAGCGGAGGGGAGCAGAGCTGAGCAGAGCGGCGCGGACCGACCAGACCAGGAGCCGGGTGGAGCATGCCCTACCGCCCTGAATCAGTGGGCAACTTTAGAACTACAGCTGCAGTTGCTTCTGGCCTCAGGCCCACCTGGTGAAAGGAATTAAGTGGCAGGATCAGAGCAGGAGCGAAGAGCCTGCTGAAGATCTAAGTCCAGTCTAGGTTGGGAGTTCTTGGGGAAGGAGGAGTGCTGGTGTGGAAGAGCTGGCATATCCCCCCAGGCTTGGAACATAGAACTCTTCAGTCTACAAGCAGCAATACCCCGCTGAAAAACTAAAGGGTTAAGTGAGTTGGCTGGGAACATGGCTAGGCAGCGAAAACACACCCAGATTCAGTCTCAGACTCTGGAAGTGGCAAAGAAGACCAAAACATACAGCCAGAAGAAGTCAACAAAGTCAAACAGCCTACAACAAAAGCCTCCAAGAATGAACCTGGTCTCAGGCCATGGAAGAGCTCGAAAAGGATTTGGAAAAGAAAGTTAGAGAAGTAGAGGAAAAATTAGGAAGAGAAATGAGAAAGATGTGAGAAAACCATGAAAAACAAGTCAATGACTTGCTAAAGGAGACCCAAAAATATACTGAAAACTATACTGAAGAAAATAGCACCTTAAAAAATAGACTAAGTCAAATGGCAAAAGAGCTCCAAAAAGCCAATGAGGAGAAGAATGCCTTGAAAGGCAGAA
>CM053624.1:248095214-248124534 GCA_028646595.1 Phalanger gymnotis | reverse complement strand
ATAGAAAATTTGACTTTCAAACACAAGAATCAAGAGAAGCATGAAAAGGTAAAGAAGAAAGAGAAATCATAAGGGAGTTACTAAAGTTGAACTGTTTTGTTTACATTCCTACATGGAAAGATGATGTGTGTAATTCATGAGACCTTTCTCAGTATTAGGGGAGTTGAAGGGAATATACATATATATATAGACAGAGGGCATAGGGTGAGTTGAATATGAAGGGATTATATCTAAAAAAATGAAATAAAATTAAGGAATGAGAGAGGAATATATTGAGAGAGGGAGAAAGGAAGAGATAGAATGGGGTAAATTATCTCACATAAAAGTGGCAAGAAAAAGCAGTTCATTCGAAGGGAAGAGGGGGCAGGTGAGGGGGAATGAATGAATCTTGCTCTCATTGAATTTGACTTGAGGAGGGAATAACATACACACTCATTTGGGAATCTTACCCCACATGAAAGTAGGGGGAAGGGGATAAAAAAGGGGGGATGATAGAAGGGAAGGCAGATAGGGGTGAAGGTAATCAAAAGCAAACACTTTTGAAAAGGGACAGGGTCAAGGAAGAAAATTGAATAAAGGGGGACAGGATAGGATGGAGGGAACTATAGTTAGTCTTTCACAACATGAGTATTGTGGAAGTGTTTTACGTAATGATATGCATGAGGCTGATGTTGAATTGCTTGCCTTCTTAGGGAGAGTGGGTGGGGAGGGAAGAGAGGAGAGAATTTGGAACTCAAAGTTTTGAAAACAGATGCTCAAAAAAATAGTTGTTTTTGCAGGCACCTGGGAAAAAAGATATACAGGCAATGGGGCATAGAAATCTATCTTACCCTACACTAAAGTAAAGGGAAAAGGGATGGGGAGGGCAGTGGGGTGACAGAAGAGAGGGCTAACTGGGGAACGGGGCAATCAGAATATATACCATCTTGGAGTGGGGGGGTAGAAATGGGGAAGAATTTGTAACTCAAAATCTTGTGGAAATCAATGCCGAAAACTAAAAAATATTAAATAATAATAATATATGGAATTAAAAAAAAAGAGTTTATGACTTCACCCTCCAAATCAGAGGAGCAGAGGATACTGATGAGAGGTGAGTACCAAGGCTGATTGGTCTTGCAAAATGATGAGTTTTCCCAATGATGAGTTTACTGGAGGCCTGGTGGAGAAAATCCAAAGAAGTCCAAAATTACATTCTCCTGCCTTCAGGGGGAGGTTTAAAACATCCTTACTAAGTGAACATGTTGTATAGTCCTGAAAAACCTTTTATTTTCTGAGCCTAGCCTTTCTGACAGGATTTTTCTTCTCATAGAGAAGTCACCTCTTCATACCTAGTACCTACCTACCTCCTACCTTGCCCCCATCTCCAGAACCCCACTTCTGGGGTCTCTGCCTCGAACCTTTCAAACTTTGTAGCTGTTTAGTGACTGCGACATTAAGGGTAGGAATCCAATCAGATTGTACTTCAGCAAGTCCCCTCCTTTCCTGTATAACTCTGGACGCTCTTCTGCATCACTACAAGACCTTGTTGGGCATGACAGTTCAGGTGTCCCATACTGAAGAACTAAGGAGTGAATTAGAGTCTGGCATAACCCAAGTACCAGGGTGGAAAAGGAGTCTCTCATCTGGATCATTGTTCCCTCTTGTCTTCCTGCCAGGCTTGAAGATTATTGCACACTAAACAAGGACGCTCTGTAGCCTGATTCTGTAGATAACTAGCTATAGCTTTGTCTTTCAGGTATTAGTAATCATCCTTTCTCCCTTTCTGTATTCTCCTCCAGATGTGTAAAGTTTCTTTCCTTGTGTGAGGCAAATTATGCTTGTTATATAAAAGTCTGTTGCTTTTAGCATTAATGGCTGGTCTTCTCCTCCTCCTCCTCCTTCTTTCCCTCCTTCTCCTCCTTCTCCTTCTCCAGCCCTCACAAAAAAGCAGCTACAATGAACTGGGACAATATGAATATGTATGCCTTCCAAAGAACTGTTTAGGAGATCCTATAATCTTAGTGTAAAGACAACAATGGCTTGGGAGTACTTGCAGGAAAGCAAAACATTGCCTAGCTTCACTCCGGTGGAGCACCTGATCCTTTACAGGTCAGCTTCTTCTCAGAATCTTTCTCTCCCTTCGGGGAATTGAAGAGAATTTAAAACTGAGTGACTTCTCTCTTGAATTTTGAAGCTGCAAACTAGGACACTAGAATCTCTCTTCTCTTAAGCTCTTGCCAACTCCATCCCTTAGGCAGGTGAGGAGCAGGTGAGTATTCGATCTCTGACAATCTGCCAATCCGAATAATAACTGAGCCACAGGTTACATTTGTAAGTCTAATTCTCCTTTTATAAATGAGTTTATTCCCTTTGTCTGTGGGCACATCCTTCCTCATCCTTCCTTGAGACCAGAGTGCGCATGGGGGGAATAGCCTTGAAGAGTTTTGTATTTCACATACTCTCTATGCTAGGGCCTTGCAGTTCTGCACGAGAAGTTAAAAAACCTCCCTGGGCACTTTATAAAACCATTTAATTTCATAAGTAATTTTCTAACTCCATCAAGCAGAACCCTAAAACTTTAATTCAGGGCTCTCTTAGTTTTCCTTTGGGAGAATGAGCCCGTTGGAGCCTTGGTACTGCTGAGGGTGTGAGCTCTGGTTCTAGATGCTAAACTCTCTCCCTTTTGCTTGAAGGGTAGAAGGGATTTAGGAGAGATTAGACCTCTTATTCTCCTCAGTGATACCAAGTGTTACACAAGAGTTAGAGAAAGCTTGCATAATTCTTACACTGAAAAGGAACACGGACTTATTTTGACACTGCCTCTGTACACTGATGCCTCTAGTTGCAGTCAGTAAACAAGTATTTTTTGTTATTATTCAGTCATTTTCAGTAGTGTCTGACTCTCTGTGACCCCATTTGGGGTTTTCTTGGCAAAATACTGGAGTGGTTAGCCATTTCCTTCTCCAGCTCATTTTATAGATGAAGACACTGAGGCAAACAGGGTTAAGTGACTTGCCCAGGGTCACACAGTTAGTGAGTGTCTGAGGCCAGATTTGAACTCAGGAAGATGAATCTCCCTGATTCCAGGCCCAGCATTCTATCCACTGCACCAGCACCTACTATGTGCCAGGCACTGTGCTAAGTACTAGCAATACACAGAAATGCAAAATACAATCTCTGCTCCGAAGGTGCTCCATAGTCTAACAGGGGAGACAACATACAAATATGTACAAATAAAACATAGACGTGGAAAGAATCTCAGAGGGAATGCATTAAGCTTAAGGAGAACTAGGTAAGGCTTTCTGTAGAAATTGAGACTTCAGCTGAGATCTGAAGGAAGCTAGAGAAGCCAAAAGATGGAGTTGGAGAAGGAGAGAATTTTAGGCATGGGGGACACAGGCAGTGAAAATGCAGAATATGGAGATGGAATGTTGTGTGATTGAGGGATGGCAAGAGAGGCCACGGTTCCTGGGGCCCAGAGTACGTGGAGTAGAGGAGAGTGTAAGAGAGTTGGAAAGGTAGGAAGGGGCCAAGTTTTGAAGGTCTTTGAAAGCCATACAGAGGATTTCATACTTGATTCCTGAAGTGAAAGGGAACCACTTGGGTTTATTGAATAGGGGAGGTGACAGGGGTAGACCATTGTTCAAGGAAGATCACTTTGGTAGCTGAATGGAGGATGGGCTGGAATGGGAGAGGCATGAGGCAGGGAGGTCAATCAGCAGGCTATTGAAATAAACCAGGTGTAATGTGAGGAGGGCCTGCACCAAGATGGTGGCACTATCAGTACTGGATGACCCACTCTCCCTAGCAAAAAGTTAAGAGAACATTAGCATTGTAGAATAAAGTGGGATGCTCTGTGAATTCTCCTACAATTCTCTTGCCAATCTAAAGCTTGACTAAGTTATTTAACTAGCCAACTAATTAATTAGTCAAAATTAAATTCCTCTAGACTCTTCACCCCACTTTCTTTTTAGGTGGGTTTCTTCTCAGTCCTGGGTCCCTGCTTATTAGTTTTGCTGCACTAGGGGGTACTGTTAAGTTGTAAAATGCCCTCGGTAGCATCTGACCAGCTTGTTTTAATGTTAAAATTGCAGCTTCTTTCACTGTGTCATGTGTGCAGGAAGATGTGATGGAAATGTGTGGATTTGCTTTGAGTGCATGAAATATAACGGGGACTCCGAATGGAACTTGCTGCAAGTTAGGGAGTGAAAAATGTACACTTGTAAAGTGTTCCTGATGGTTTTTTCTTTTGGTTCATTTAGATTATAAACCCACATGTTAGTGATAATGGCAGGCTACAAAATGCACTCACAGGAGAAACAGAATCTGATCTCCTTTGTTTGATACATACATTATTCCCCAGGAGGCACCTGGAGTCGTCATTTGTCTAGTTTGTTCTTAATGTTCTTTCCTTTGCCCTGTGTTTTTGGAATGACTTTAGCGTCTCTCAAAAGGTATTGGAGCAACAGCCTTTAGACAGATATCCTCTGTGTTGTTACAAAACCAGTTCCCTTGCCAGGTGAGCCATGTGAGCAGCTTTGACAGGGGTCTGCCCATCCGATCTGAGGCTTGACCCAAAGGGATCCCACCTGGGCTTGAGAAAACAATTCAGCCTCAAGTAGGGGACCTGCCAATGAAAAACAGATTAAAGAATTGAATTTCTGCGTTGGAAAAAATGCGTTGTAAATCGTGGGCAAGATCACAGCTTACATTATATAATGCTTTCTTGTTAAATGATGCAACACACGCACACACACACACACACACACACACACACACACACACACACACACTCCAAACAATTCTTTAAGGGCAATACTATAAATGTTATTAACCTGATTTCCTAGGGAAGGAAGGTGAGGTTCTAGGAGTTGAGTAGGAACTTGTAAGATCACAAGATGGTGGATTGGAGATTCAAAATCAGCTCTTTTTATTTGACTCTACCAAGCTTCTCGGAAAGTAGACTAGTAACATGACTAGTCAACTTGATACAGAACTATATTTTTAAAACGTTTATCAATTTGTAGTTTGTATAAGCATTTAAGTTGTTTTTGAGCGCCATTCAGACTAAACCTCTGAAGAACAGGGATTTTACCTGACTCATCCTAGATTTGGATCTTGAAAGGACTTTAGAAGCCATCTACTCATTTTACCAATGAGTAACTGAAGCCCAAGAGACTTGTCCAAGGTCACACAGCCAGTGCTGCAGAGGGGGGATTCAGACCCACGTCTTCCTCACTCCCAAGTTATGTGATGCATTCTCTCATATACAATTTTTCCAAATAGCTCCTGGAGAGATGATGCATGAGCATCGGTAATAATAATACTTATATTTATTTATATTTTGCTTTGCAGTCTACAAAGCACATTAACTTTATCCAGTTTAGTAGCTGCTTAATATCTTGGACATATGCCTAAAGCGGCAGTTCTCAAAGTATGGTCTAGGGACCCCTGAGAATTTCTGAGACCCTTTCAGGGGGTCCATGAAATAAAAACTATTTTCACAATAATAATACTAATATATTAATAATACTAATATGGACAAAACCCATGCAAATAAAAGCTCTTCAGAGTCCTCAATAATTTTTAAAAGAGTAAAAATTTCTGAGAACAAAAAGTTTGAGAACCACTAGCCTAAAGGTATGAGTACTTTCTGCGTTCTCAGAGAAACATATGCGTGAATTTAATTGAATCTAAATATTTGATATGATCCTCTGTGTACATGTCAGAAAATTCAATCTGGTCAAAGTACTTTGTAAAACTTTAGGAAAGGCATAACGCCCACAGTATATGTGCTAAATATCTCTGTGTGTGGTTCTGTTAAGGGTTTTACTAGGTTTTATCAATCTGATTCCACACGTAACTATCTGACTCTGAGCATGGACAAAAAATGATTGAGATACATATGACCAAATTATTGGCTGACCCCAAATCAAGCTTTATTGACAAAAATTAATTTAGTTAAGTCAATAAATATTTGTTAATCACTTTGTGCCAGGAATTGTGATAAATGCTAGGAATATGTATATATGCATGTATATGTGCGTGTATATATATATGTATGTGTGTGCACATGTGCATGTCTATATGTGTGCGTAAACATATGGAGGTACACATGTGTGCATGCATTGTAAAATATAGGCATACATACATGTATGTGTGTCCATACATGTGGGCAGATTGTACATATGTGTATAGGCAGTACATGTGTGCATGCATATACACATGTCTATGTGTGGCAACACATGTGTGCATGTGTATGCAATGTTTGTATATATATACATATATTATATATGTGTATATGTATACATATATACACATACACTTTCTTGGGTTCAGACCTGTGGTTTTATCAGCATATGGAACTCCTGTTGAGGAAAGCTTGTCTCTCCATGCAGGTTATCAGTCCCACAACTTTGGGTCTTAGATAGTCAGATAGGTGCCTGGGACCCGCCAAGGTGCAGTGACTTGCCTGACTTTGCACTGCCTTTATGTATCAGAGGCGGGACTTGACCTCAGACTTTCCTAGCTCCTTCTACTCTCACGCTGCCTCTTATATATACTATATATGAAACATACACATATATACTTGTCCTTCTTAGGATTATTTTATGTAACTTTTATTCACTAAGTTTTGTATATTCTAGAATATATGGAAGGGACACTTACTTTGGAGTCAGAGGACCTGGGTTCATATCTTGCCTTTGGTGCTTACTATGACCATAATCTTGGACAAATCATTTAACCTCCTTGGGCCTTAGTTTCCTCAGCTGTAAAATGAGGGAGAGGCAGCTAGGTGGTGCAGGGAATAGAACACTAGGTTTGAAGTCAGGATGACTCACTTTCCTGAGTTCAAATCTGGCCTCAGACACTTACTAGCTGCGTGACCCTGGGCGAGTCACTTAACCCTGTTTGCCTCAGTTTCCTCATCTGTAAAAAAATGAGCTGGAGAAGGAAATGGCAAACCACTCTAGTATCTCTTCCAAGAAAACCCAAGTGGGGTCATGGAGAGTTGGACACGACTGAAAAATGACTGAAGAAAAAAAATGAGGGAGGTCTACCTGATGGCCTCTGAAGGTCCCTTCTAGATCGATGATCCAGTGATATTGAGTGTTGCTAATCAGAGTTTCTGAGGGGACTTGATTTAACAAAGAGATGAGTGTGATTGGTAATTACCTTACATTACATTGGCAATTACATGAATTATGTGCATATGAATAAGTTCTTCTAAAGAACTTAAAACAGTTGTTCTCTTAAGTAAGTTTGACATTGTCTGGAGTGAAGTTCTTTACGCCACTGATGTGTGTGGGGACAGCTTTTTTCGTAGCTGGTAAATTTTAGGCCTCTCTGTCATAATGATTAAACATTATCAGTAAGGTTTCACATTTTAGTTTTTAAAATAAATTTTTACTGATTTTTTAACATGGCCTGTATTTGTACCAGTATCCTTTGTAGCAAAGAATATTTTTCTTTTTTTCACAAAAAAAAGAAGAGAAAAAAAATCAGCCAAAGTGGTTTTATTTTTAAGGTTTCTATCAGCCAAACATGAGGTATCTTAAAAGTATTTAGACTGGACCACAGGGCTAAATGTCTCTACCACTGTTTGGGGGAACCTATTGTACTAAGGAATAACATAACCAAATACTCTTACCAAATTGTGAAAATGTTTGTTGGAGACCAAAGTGAAGAAAGAAAGGTCAGACGAGGAGAAGTGAAGTGGGTGGGGCTTTAGCCCTCATTTCCAGTTTATCCTTAACCCCTGTCAGAAGTTTCTAGCTACATCTGTGCTCATATTTCCCCTGGCTTTTTTTTTTTTAATGATCATTGTAACCTAAGACAGCCAGAGTTAGTTTTTCTGGGGACTGGCACTTGGGCAATACATTTTGACTCATTTTTTTCCATGCTAAGCAGATAAAGTTCGCTTTGAGATGGATTCAGGGCATCCAACACTGGGTCCCTTGTCCCTGGAACAATGAGTGCCACATTCAACGATTTAGAAGCACTGAAAGATTTGTTTCTATTCAAGACCTGATGGTAGTTTTACGGCCCCAGAAAATGGATGCACTGCTGAGAATATGGGTGTGTTAAAGCTACATAAACAGGTAGGGCATGCCATTAGTCTGGGAAGCAAGGCCAGAATACCCTGGGGAGCACCTGTCACATGTGTAGTTGAGTGGGATTGCTACCTGTGAACTAGTTATTCCTGGAAGAGGCCCCAGTTAAATTTCTCAGAAAGCATTCCTGTGAAGGTGAGATCTTGTCTGTGAACAGTATGTTGGCATTAGACCTAGGAAACTCACTGACTCTCTTTCACTTAAACTTTCTAGAGATGATATATATATCACAAAACAAAAGGGAAAATTTATATTAGTCATCATGTACTTAAGAAATAATACACTTAGAAAACTCTATCTTATATGGTATCCCCAAAGTCTTAAGGCCATTTTAGATTTCTTTTTTAAAAACAAACTCAAAACCACACTAAGACTTTTGGGACACCATATTATGCTTTGCATGGGCACATACACATTTTATTACTTATTTTACTTTTTTAGTTTCTAAATATTTTTCCAAATTACATGTAAAAACAATTTTTAACATTCATTTTAAAAAATGTTGAGGTCCAAAGTCCCCTCCTTACTCACTCCCTTCTCTCCTCACTGAGAAGGTGAGCCATTTTATATAGGTTATACATATGTAGTTATGTGAAACATATTTTCACATTAGTTATGTACACATTTTAGAAGGGCTTTTTCCATTACTGAGGTAAGATTTGAACTCAGTTCACTGGTTAAACATAGTGGGACAATTTACTAACCATATGTAAAATGATGGTATTGGCTTGAGTAAACAGAAGCATTGGGATGTGCATGTATGTGCACATGTACATGTGTGTACATGCATGTGCATGTTGGGATAGCATGGGATGTGGCACCCAAGAAGTCTAACGTGAACCTAGGTCATATTACAAGAAACAGAGCTTCAAGGGATAAGGAGGCAAAAGGTCCATATAACTTCTCATTAATCACACCATGTCTGAGATATTACATTTAGTTTTGAATGCCACATTTAAGGAAAGAGAGCTTCCGGAGGAAGCTTAGTTGGTGGAGTTAGGGCAGTTGAGCTTGGAGTAGAGAACACTCAAGATGATAGTTTTTGAAAGGCTGGAATCTGGAAGAAAAATTGAACTTGTTCTCTTTGGCCTAGGAAACAGAATTAGTAGCCATGGGTACCTCTACGATATGTGCATAAGAACATAGGCTACATGTGTTGGCACATGTGGTTCTGCTCCATGCATTCCTGGATGGAAGTTATAAAGAGACCAAGTTTAAGTTTAGTGTTCTAGCCATTAGAGCTAACCAAAACTGGAATGGTTTTGCCTTGGGAACTAGTGAGTTCCTCTTCACTGGAGATGGGCAGCACTGCCTTACACACAGAGACAACGTCCACTTAAGAAGGGTTCCTCCTCCCTCTTTCCTCCTCTCCCATTCTCCCTCTCTTGTTTCTTCCTGTTTGTCTTGCCTTCTCTCTGCCTTTCCTTCTCATTTCTCTCTGCTTGTTCTTTTTCTAAGTCTCTTTGTTTCTTTTCTTCAGATCCTTTCTTCTTGCTCCCTCCTTCCCTGGTGTGTGTGTGTGTGTGTGTGTGTGTGTTTGCAAAAGCTTTCTGCTAAGCATTAAGGAGTTAACAAAACAGGGGAGCCAGTAATTTAAAGGTGGATTTTCGGGGGATAGGCTACCGTGCCAGACAATCTGCCTTTGGATATTGGTGAATTAATTCCGTACACGTTTTCACCTAGTTGGCGCAGATCCTGGTGGTTTAAATATGTTAAAATTAAATGACAGGAGGTTATGGAGGGATCAAGCTTGATTGTTCAAACCAAAAGTATTTCTACTTTCTTTTGAATTACTTCCCTCTTCATATTGGCAGTGACATGGTGTTGCCCTGGGGTGATAGGGTTTGAGGCCACAGCCTTAGTGGGAAGAGAAAGGGGAAAGGTAGGAAAAGTAGTACCTAAGGTCCACACATAGGAAGCTAGGACGGGGAGGAGAAGGGAAGTACCAGAGAAAGGCATTGGTTTTGACAGAAACTACAAGGAGGTGCTACCCTCCCAGAGTCGTGCCTGGGATAACTGTCCTCCTGACCTCAGTTATGCCCCTGCTTGGGCATACATGTCAGTGCATGCATGCTATATCATGGTTCAAGAACACTGGCTTAGAAGTCAGTAGGTTTGTGTCTGTTCTTGACTGTATCATTGCCTTGCTTCTAACTTTCAATCAAGCCTTAGCCTCTCTGTGCCAGCTTCCTATTTATAAAACATAGCTAAAATGTCCCCCCTTTTATACCTTTTACTTAGATGTTGTGAGGATAAATTAGACAATATAGATGAAGCTTTCTTATGCCCCTACAAGAAGACTACTTTGTGGCTCCCAAGTATTATCATATGGTATCAGAGGATTATAGATGCATTGCTGGAAGGGACCTTAAAGGACATTTAATTCAACTCCCACATTTTATAGATGAGGGAACTAAGGCCCAGAGGGGTTAAATCATGTAGCCAAGGTCACAGAGAAAATAGGCATCAGAGTCAGGATATGAATTCTGAATGTGCACATTTCCCAAATCCTTTTTTACTCTCTAGGGAATATTACTACTTTGTTCACCATAAAAAGGAAAATATTACTCAAGTGCAAAGGAAGTTTTAGTGGTTCCCTAAAGGGAAATGGGTGGTTGCTAACTCTCCTGCTCAGGTAATCAGAAAATCACTTTCACTGAAGTCCTTTTTATGGCCAGAAGGAGTTAATGTATATAAAATACTTGGGATATAGAAATAACAGAGTGAGTTCAAAGCCTGAAATTATTTTGGTGGCATATGTACAACTGAGAAACTGAGGTTAGCCCTGGCAGCTTTGTTAGGAGTGTGGTTACTAGAATGGAGGCTCATGAGGTGAAGTAGGCATTGGAGACAATATAGGAAGGCAAAGTGAAAGTTCATCCCAAGTGCCTGGGAAATTTAATTTAAAAAATGGTCAAGTCTCAGAGCCCTAGCTATTTGGGAGGACCTTATTCTATGTTCTAAAGACCTTGGCTTCTGGGGCAATGAATTTCATGTTGGAGAGGAAAATGTTTTAGGTGATATGTTGAAAGGAATAGATGGGCCACTCGAGAAAAAAAAAATTGATGGAGAATTTTTTGTTTCCTTTTTTTCATAGAGAAGACTTTTTTTTTTCTGGTCCAGGATCAAAGTTCTACTCCCTTTCTAAAAAGGCCATAAAATGTCTGGGTTTTAAGCTAAAACAACACGGTAGAGCGCACTCTCATCATGAGATTACAATATAACCAAGGTTGAAGCCATAAACCGTAAGCAAAGAAACACGACGGCCATCTGTTACATATCTATCTATGTCTGGCAGCATCTGTTAGAAATGTGTCCTATGTGGGGGCATCCAGTAGATACTTTATGTCCTGTGGAGTAGTGTTTAGTGGAGACGGTATCTCAGGTGGAGACACAGGTTCTAGTGGAGATCAGTAGGGATAAGGCTTGGTCAGAGCAGAAAGCTTTAGTGACTCTATAGCAATGGAAGTGCGAACTGTCCCTCTAAATATGTGCCCTTCTACCTATGTACCCTGGTGTATTCCCTCTGTATGTATTTTTCTACATGTTTTCTAAATTCATCCACGTTCGTTGGTATGTGTTAGAGAATATTTCTTAGGTTTGCAGGGGAAATATCTTTTTTTGCCATTCTATTTCATAAAATGCTTTTGCTTCGAATTAATTATTTCTTCTGACTATTAAAGAGAAACATGTTGATGGGAGCTCATGAGTAATGGTTTTGAGTAGATGCAAAGCCAGAGAGTATGTGAATTTGTGGTAGCCTTGTCTGGTGACCCATTCTTTGAGTTGGGGGTATGCCCCCAAGGAGTTGTACAAATGTCGATTCTTGTTGGGAAATGAATGAAAACCTTGAAGAGGGAAAAACATCCATGAAAATAGACCAGAAATGAAGTTGTATTCTCTAGGTGATTAGTCTTTTGGGAGTGTTTCAACACTTTGGCTGAGACAGACTTGCAGAGGTCAGGAAGTCTAAACCTTTTATGTGATTTTTTAGTGATTTATTGTGACTCATTGTGCTTCCCAGCTCACTAAATGAATTCTCAACAGTATCCAAAGAATGGGCATAAGTCTGGGCACATTGCAGTTTCAGCACTCATTTGGGGTCAAATGGAAGGGCATTTTCTATTTCCTCTTATTCCATCTCTGTCACCATTGGAAGCAAACAGTTCCTCCCAACTGCATCTGTCAGCAGAGGCTCACAATTTCAAAAACATCAACACCCCTCCCCCAAATATGTTGTCTGTTCTTTCCTCTTGGTAAAAAATGAAATGGAGGCAGGGCTGAAGTATATTTCTTCTTGTTCTTGGCATAAACAATGACTGAAATATTTAGAATGGAGTTTGGATAAGGGGAATACTGCTTTTGCAGAGTGGGAATGATATGTACCTAGTAGGTACAAAATACATAACAATTTTTTTCTTTCCTCAGTTGAATAGAAGCATTGAATGGAAAGCATATGGAGGTGTTCACTTTGATATTAAACCTCTGGTATTTGGAATCAGAGGACTTAGGTTCAAATTCTGGCTTTGTTATTTACTGCTTGTATAGCTTTGAAGGCCCTTTGCTAAATTAGATCTCAATTTTCCTATTCTGTAAAATGATGGAGTTGGACTAGACTGTTCTCTAAGGCAGAGGTATAAAACATGTGGCCCACATGCCATGTGCTGCTCCTGAATGTGGCCTGAAGCATATTAAAATGTCATTGGGAAATATTTAACAAAATAAATAAAAATACAATAAAACATAGATAATATTACATTTTAAAACTCAGTCAATATGCAGCCCACAGGGATCCTTATGTGCTGAATTAGTGGCTTCCATTTCTACTTGTGTTTGACACTACTGCTCTGGGTACCTTCCAGCTATAAATCTAGATCCTAAAATTGAGATGTAATAGGGTATATAGAACTATAGGTAGGTTATAATCTATATTTATATTTGGAATCATAGCCTATCAGATTACCTCTAGTCCAACTGCCTCATTTTAGAGACGATGAAACTGAGGTCCAGAAAAAGGGTAGTGACTTGCCCAAGGTCACACTGGTAACAAGTAATAAGAGCCAGGATTTGAAACTTTTCCTCTTGACTCCTGTTGTCCTTTCCATTTTGCCCCCATATCTCTTAAGTTTAGTTAACTTCTCCAATCTTTCAATGCAGAATGAAACGGACAGATTTGGTCATTTCTCTCCAAAAGGAAAGTGACCATTTTGAAAACTTCTTCAATCACCATGGTTACTTGGCCCATCTGCTCACTGTGAACTTCTTTCTCTAACACCTAATTACTGCCAGTCACATGTGACTCTAAGCCATGTTTTCAAGTTCCTGATTCCTGCCAAGTCCTTTCCTTGCATGTTTAGCTCCAAGGCTTCAACTAAAGCCCTATCCAGCTCTAAGCACCCTCTGCATGTTCCTCAATTAGGCCTCTAATAGTTTGAAAACTACTTCCTTAGGTTTTTAGACATAACAGAATTAGAATATGTTTCTGGATTATAGATGATATAGATATAGCTATAGATATAGATATAGAGCTGGAAGGCACCTCAAAGGTATTCTAGTTCAACTTCCTCATTTTACAGATGAAGACATTAAAACCCAGGGAGATTAACTTTCTCCACACTGGAGATTTTTCAAACTTGGGACCTCTTGACTTGATTTATTGTTGTTTTTAGCCGTTTTCAGTTGTGTCTGACTCTTTGTGACCCCGTTTGGGGTTTTCTTGGCAGAGATACTGGAGTGCTTTGCCATTTCCTTCTCTAGCTCATTTTACAGATGAGAAAACTGAGGCACAGGGTCACACAGCTAAGAAGTCTCTGAGGCTGGATTTGAATTAAGGTCTTCCTGACCTGGAGGTCTGGCACTTCATCCACTGTGCCACCTGGCTGCCCCCTTGAATTGATAGGAAGAAAGAATAAGGACGGAGCCTGGATTTGTTATTTCATGTATTATGAGAAAAATCCCCCTACTAATTCAGAACTTCAAGTCTTAGAGAAATTCCTAAAGCACTAACAATTTAAGTAATTTGCCCAGACAGCGTGTGTCAGAGGCAGGATTTGAACTGAGGTCTCCCGTAGGGAAATGTATAACAGTGATTCCAGCTCTTTTGCCCAAACCAGCTCCAGGATACCATTTGCTTCCTGCAGTGATGTTGATAAGTCTTCAGTAGGTAGGTTTCAGTGGATGGGAATGAGGGATAAGGGAGGAAAGAGCATGGTGGGAACCAAAGGAAAATAGCTGAAGGGTTGCAGTTAGAGTCCCTAGCACAATAACTGATGTATAGTAGGCACTTAATAAATTTGTATTGATTGATTTAGGAAGACTATGAATGTGAAACAGTGTGTACGTATTCATGTGTAAGAGAGAAAACAAGAGTAAATGATCCCTGACAGTAGTGTGCTTACTAACAAAAGGCATATTGTTTTTGCCAATTTATCCAAGATTTTTAAAAAGGTAAATTAATGATAGGTAATAATTATTTCAGGGGCAGGTGGGTAGTGCTGTGGATAGAGCACTGGGCTTGGAGTTGGGAACATCTGAGTTAAAATCTGGCCTCAGAAACATAATAGCTGTGTGACCCTGGACAAGTCATTTAAGCCCTATTTGGCACAATTCCTCATCTTCCAGTATCTTTGCCAAGAAAATTCCATGGACAAGTCCATAGGGTCATGAAGAGTTGGACACGACAGAATGATAGAACACCACCACCACCAGTAATAATTAATAATAATAATAACATGCTTTATAAACATTATCTAATTTTATCCTCACAACAACCTTGGGAGGTAGGTACTATTATCATCCCAGTTTTACAGATCAGGAAACTGAGACTGAAGAACTTTAAGTGACTTGGTCATACAATTAATTAGTATCTGAGGCTGGATTTGAATTTGGATTCTTCTGACTCTAGGACCTGGGTTCTCTCCACTTTATCGCCTAGTTAACTTCCAGGTAGTGTTTTAAACATCTTTTATAGTAGTTAGTCACAAAATTTTTTCCCTAAAATTCTATGAGGGGATAGTCTATTCTTGATTATGGCTTTACAGTAACTGGGACTATTTGCCTGAAGGTAATTTTGACTTGTGGGAGGCAGTGGGAAGTAGTGGAGAGAGAGATGCCCTTGCTGTCAAGAAGGCCTGGGTTGAAGAAATGCCTCTCACACATATTGGCTGTATGACCATAGGCAAAGTCATTTTGACCTCTGAGTGTCCCCCAGACAAGTGTCTAGGACTAAACGTTGTAGAATATTGCAGATACATACTGATAGAAAGAGTTAGTGCACAGGGTGATCTCAAGACATAAAATTGCAGGTACAGCCCCTTCAACCCTTCCCCTACCCCCCAAAAGAGATGGGCCCCTCTGGGAGCCCCTTCTCTCTGGGCCCCTCACTCAAGATTTCCAAGAATTTTATCACCAGTTTTATGTAATTTCTAAAGAAGCCAATGATAAATCAAGTAGGCAGAATCTTTCCTTTTTTTGAGGGCAGCTAGCTGGCGCAGTGGATAGGGGGCCAGGCCCGTAGTCAGGAATATTCATTTTCCTGAATTCAAATCCAGCCTCAGATACTTCCTAGCCACATGACCCTGAGCAAATCACTTAACCCTGTTCGCCTCAGTTCCTCATCTGTAAAATGAGCTGGAGAAGGAAATGGCAAAGGGCTGCAGTATCTTTGCCAAGAAAACACCAAATGGGGTCACAGAGAGTTGGTGACTGAGCAACAAAATTCCTTTTTTGAGCAAATTATCACCATGACGTGTTTTTTCCTTCTGATTACAAACCCTTTTTTCCCAGTCTTTCACAATATACTTAATTCAAATTGTTTAGAGGTTAGTCCTGGTTAGTCACAACTTAAGTCATGGTTTACCAACAGGGTCACGGTACTTTAGTGTATCTTAAGTACTGAGATAAAGCCTGGACCTGTGGTTTCATCAGTATAGGGAGCTCTCAGATGAGAGAACTCCCATTATCACTGCAGGCCAGTACCTTTTCTGCAATTTATAATTTGAAAGCATTTCCTAGAGCCCTGAGAAGTTAATAGACTTGCCCATAGTCACGCAGCCAACTTTTCCTGGCTTCAAGGCCAGACTTCTCTTCACTATGTCAAGCCACCTTATTAATTGTAAAAAATCCTTTAGTATATAGCCCTATCAACAAAGTTCCAGAAACAAATTTGGGTAGTACTGAGGTTATATGGTGATGTACTGTTTCTTCGCTACACTTTGCCCATTGTGTGCGTGTGTCTGTGTGCATGTAATGTATATTCTACTGGGCTCCACCATTAATTAGCTGTATGACCTTGGGCAAATCTCTAAACCCCTCTGGGTTTCAGTTTCCTAATCAGTAAGATGTGAAAGTAGGACTAGATGACCTAAAAAGTACTTTCCAATTCTAAATCTATGATTGCTAAGATCTCTTCTGGTTCTAAAATTTTAGGTGTGCAACAGGAATAGGCATCTTTTTAAAAATGTATATTTATTTTATTTCATTGAATATTTCACAATTACTTGTAAAAAATTTTTAATATTCAGTTTCTAAAAAATTTGAGTTCCAAATTTCTCTCTCCCTCTTGCCCCTCCCCCATCCTTTGAGAAGGCAAGCAATATGAGAGCAATTATACATGTAAAGTCATTCAAAACATATTTCCGTAGTTGCAAAACAAAACACACATACATGCGCACACACACACACAAAACCCCAAGAAAAATAAAGACAGTTAAAAAGAAAGTGCGCTTCAATCTGTTCTCAGAGTTCACCAGTTCTTCCTCTGGAGGTGGATAGTATTTTATATCATGGGTCCTTTGGAATTGTCTTGGTTCATTGGATCCGAGTAGCTAAGTTTTTCACAGTTGGTAATCTTTACAATATTGTTTTCATTATGTACAATGTTCTCTTGGTTCTGCTCACTTCACTTTGCAACAATTCATATAAATCTTCCCAGGTTTTTCTGAAACCATCCTGTTGTCATTTCTCGTGGTATTCCATCACAATCATATACAATAACTTGTTTAGCCATTCTGTTGGACAGTCTTTTAAAAATTATGAGGCACCAGTGTTCTGATCTTTTTTCTCCTGCCTTCAGCAGAGAGAAGGGGGTGGTGGTGTTAGTATAGCCGGTTGTGTGCTAATGTCTAACTCTAATTAGAGGATGGAGAAAATGCTGTGGAAGGTTTTAATTATTATTATTTTTCTTTTGGCGGGAGAAGGAATCACAGAAATAATAGAATTCAGAGCTGGTAGGATCATTAGAAACAATTTATTTCAAAAGCCTCCTTTTATAATCACTCAATAAATCAAAATACATTTATTAAGCTCCTACATCTGGGCAATGCACTAGGAGCTGTGAATACAAAGGGAGAAGTTAAACAGTCTCTGCCCTCAAGGAACTTACATGTTATCCAAGGGAGACAACATGAACAACAGGTAGGGAAACTGAGCTCTACAGAAATGAGGATGAATTATCCAAGACCACATAGGTGGTAAGTATTGAATACAAGTCATTTGCCTTGAAATTCAGTGTCATTGCCACAATACCATGTTACATTTTTGTTCTTAAAAAAAAAATGAAAAGAATTCTGCCAGTAAAATAAATAGGGGGAAAATGCTGCTGAGTTACGCTTGAGTTTACAATCAATTCTAGTAAAGCATACAATAAATATTTTCAGGTCATTCTAGAAAACGGAACAAACAGCCCACTATATAAAACACATATCAGAGAATGCTGATGTTGCTGAACATAATAATGTATCACATGAGCAGCAGCCCTTCCTTAGAGCAGATCTTCCCAATTGCTCTCTTTCCAAATAGAAAAAAGCAACTTCCTAGATTATTCTCCAAAATAATGACTAATATTTTGGGAAGAACATTTAGTCCGCACTTTAAGACTTTCAGGACGGATTAATTAGCTTGAAATTTCACTGTTTCCTTTTGTTGATGTTCCTACTGCTGAGAAGATTTGACAGAAGCAAATGCAAAACTTGTGGGTCTGACAAATGATCAGGAAGATGCCAGTGACAACCAGCTGACTTGGCAGGGAGAAGAGGTGGTTATAAATATCATCAGCCCATGTGCTTGCCATGTTTGGCCCTTTTCTCATGTTGATTGTCCTTGATTTTTGAAGGAGACCAATGATATCACCTGGTGATGTATTGACTCATGCACCAATTGGACTTAAATGAGGCAGTGTTGCACAAAGTTGTCAGCCTCACTGTCTTCCAGAGTCAATGAAACCCAGTGGCAAGACAAAAGTCAAGATGACTAGTGATGGCTTGGGATGTGGTGGATGACCTTGGTGTCTTCAATGTTTGACCAAGCTATGTGTGCTCCATGGTACCTGCTTCAGTTGTGTTCATGGCTGTTGGAACATTCACCCATTACATGAGGGAAAGTCTTCACATGCTTGAGGGAGACCTCAGTAACTCACTAATGAGTTCGAAGCCTGTTGATTACCTTCAACCTGGTTTAGCCCATGGTCTGCTAATGTACATATCTATTTACATAGATGCTTATAAAGTACAGATATACATAACCAGAGGCAGCATAATATAGTGGATAGCGGATAGATTTGGAGTGAGAAAGAATTGGGTCCAAATCTCTCACTTGACATTTATTAGCTATGTGACCATGGACAACTTTATATTTCAAAGAACATAAGCTCTTTGAGAGCAAGAATTGTTTCTTCTTTTGTCTTTATCTCCCCAGCACCCCAGCAAACCCCATACATACATACATTAGCAAATATTTATTGAAATGAATTGACTGACATACAGTGTAGGGCTACTATTGCCTTTATTTGGGAAGTTATACTTCTTTAAAAACTCAGGCTAAAGCACATCATTTTTTTCAGTTGCTACAATCTCATATTGAGTTAGTCATCTGCTGAAACCTTCAGTCTTTTTTCACAGAAACTAGCTACATATCCTTTGTTCTCTCTTTGCACATTGGTTTTTTGAACCTAAGTTCAGGACTTGACATTTATCTAGATGAAATGTCATTTGACTAAATCTGGCTCATTATTCCAGCCTGCCTATATCATTGAGTATATTAGCTATCACTCCAGCTTTGGGATGTCTGAAAATTTGATAAACAATTGTGTTGGTAAGCAAAATGGGCTCCTTAGCACTTAATGCCCTTGAAGAGTTTGGCTTTTGTTTGCTTTGAGTAATTCAGTGTATTTCATTGAGCCTTACTAGGTGCTAAGCCCCAGGCCCAAACCCCTATTAGGTGTGGAACCTGTGTTGGTGTGGATTGGTGACTAGGGTGGGGCCCAAGGTGGGGCTAACTCCAGGGAGGGCCTAGTTTACATGTCTGGGACAGCAGAGGTTCTTAGACCACGTGGGTTTAAATCTGCCTCTTTGTGATGATTTTAGGTCACGTGGATGAGTCACATGTGTGACTCACCCATGATGCTGAAAAAGATATAAAACCAGGGGTTGGCCTCTTCTTCCTTGGAGCTCTGCCGCATCAGTGGTGGCACTCGTGACTCTGGGCCAGCCCTTGTTCTGAGCTCCCGGGCTGAACCTAGATGTTGGTAACTATGAACTGTATTGGGTCTGTCTGTTTGTAATTTGTTTAGGGCTCTCAAGATGGTGTTGATGAGGAGACTCTTGGCAGCTGTAGCTAAGGAGCCCTCCAGCTTGTAAACCTGGATGCTGAGATTTTGTTGAACTCTGGTAACTATATATTGGGATTTGAATCAGACAAGGCCTGTCTGTTGATGTTTGTAATTCGTTTGTATTTTGTTCTGAAGTTCAGGGGGCTGGCTTTTTCCTCTGAACTAAGTAAATGATATTTGTATGCTGAATTAAAGTAAGCTTGTGAACCCCTTCACGTAGCTTTCCTTAGTTAAGCAGATCAAAAGAACCTGTGCTGTTGGCAGCTTTCTGGGTGCTGGCTATGGGTGGATCTTATACCCCCACAGAAGCTGCTAGCCAGATTGTTGAAACAACAATCCATGTATGTCTTCATACAAGTCAGAAGTTCTTTGCCATTTGAGAATCATGGACTTCTTTGGCCACTTGGTGAAACCTATGGACTGCACCCCAAAATAAGGTTTTTGTTGTTTACATTCATAATTGAAAAACTACTAAATTTCACTAAGAAGCTAGTGAAAATAAAAATGTAATTTTGTTCCTATTCAATTTCATGGATCCCATGAAACCCATCTGTGGACCTAGGTTAAGAACTCATTATCTAAGTCCTTAGCTGAAATGCTAAGCAGAAGGCCAAAGACACAGACTTGTGGCTTGCCACAAGACATGAAATGGTTTTTTACTGCAAAGACAATTCTGTCTAGATCAGGAGTTCTTAAACTAGAACCTATGAATTAAAAAAAAAATTGTTCACTTTCAATATACAATTGGTTTCCTTTGTAATCCTAAGTATTTTATTTTATGCATTTAAATTTAATATTCTGAGAATGGATACATAGGAGTCCATGGACCCAAGGGTTCCATGACACAAAAAAGGTTAAGAACCTCTGATCATCTGACATTGATCCATTAATTAACATTCTTTGTGCCTGGGCCCCAAAAGAAAACAACTGAACTTGGCTACTAGATGGTTCCAAATCTACCTATTCACACTATAATTCAATTCACATCTCTCCATATTTGTGAGAGACTTTGCTGACTGCCTTCTTGGAATCTTGTCATGCCATGTCTAAGATTCTGCTAGTGCTACTCATTTTGTGGGCAGTTAGGTGGCACAGTGGATTGAGTACTGAGACTCATCTTCCTGACTTCAAATGACCTCAGATACTTGCTAGCTGCGTGACCCTGAGCAAGTCATTTACCCCATTTGCTTCAGTTTTCTCATCTGGAAAATGAGCTAGAGAAGGAAATGGCAAACCACTCTAGTATCTCTGTCAAGAAAACCCCAAATAGGGTCATGAAGAATTGGACATGTGTGAAAAAATGACTAAATGCCATCATCACTCATCTTGTAGGCCCATCTACAAAGGAAATGACATTAGTCTAGCATGACTTGTTCCTAACAGACATATGTTGGTTTATAATGATTCCAACTTCTCTTTTTCACATGCTTACAAGTTATTCACTTAAGTTTTGCCAGAGATCAATGTCAATCAACAAACATTCACTAAATGCTGGGTCCATGCCAGGCCTGGTGCTATTGGCTTATTACAACGACTTTACTTTTAAATCAAAACAGCATTTGTTTGCTTTGACTCTTCTGGTACCTCTCTTGTTCTCTAAAGTTGTTCAATGATTAATTCAGCCATCAGGTCCCTCACAAGTTGTAGCAGTACCCCAGGATGTAATTCATCAAATCTAAATGACTTATACAAGTTTAGGCCAGCTAAGTGTTATCTCACCATCACCTCGCTTATCTTAAAGTTTCAGGTCCCTATTAACCATTTTTCTTCAAGTCGTTGTAATTGGAAGATCATCCTCGATAGGCAAAACAGAAGAAAAAAAATCAGAATTGAATAATTTAGTTTTCTTGTACTCTTTCATTAATGTAATCTCTCAGCACCAGGCCTCTATCCTTTCCCATTTCTCCTTTCCTCCAACATCACTAAAAAAGCTCTCTTTATCATCCTTAGCAATTGTTTTGCAAGTCTCAGCTTGTTCTGAGTGTCCGCCTTCATGACAATATTCTTATATCACCTTTGTACTCTTTATATTATTTTCACTGAGGTACCATTGCTTCCATCTTTTGCAAATACCCTTTTAAAAAGCAATTTTATTATTTACTGATAAAGAGAGCTGAAAATCTGACAGTTGATCAAATATCCATTTTTTTTTTTCCATTCGGAATTATACTTAGCTTTGCTGGGTATGATATTTTCAGCTGGAGGGCCAGTTTATCCTTGAGGGCTTCAGAATTTAACTAATATTTCTATGAGTTTTCCTTGTAGGATCTCTTTCAGGTAGTGATTGGTGGATTTTTTTCTATTTCTACTTTTTTCTCTTGTTCTAATATTTCAGGACAATTTTCTTTTTATTATTTCTTGTATTATTGTGTCAAGATTTTTTCTTTTGATCAGAACTTTCAGGTAGTCCAATTATTCTTATGTTTTCTCTTCTTGATCTGTTCTCTAGATCCCTTGTTTTTGTTATGAGATGTTTCACATTCTCTCCTATTTTTTCATTCTTTATATATATTTTTTTTATTTCTTCATCTTTTATAACTTCACTGGCTTCCCTTTGCCCAATTTTGATTTTCAAGGAGTCATTTTCTTCCTCAAGACTCTGGATCTCCTGTTCTAATTGGCTGACTTTCTTGTCAATCTTTCTTGTCAATTTTTCTTTTTAATTTTTCCTCAATCTCTCTCATTTGATTTTTAATTTTTTTAAAAGTTATTCAATGAATTCTTTTTGGGCAGGTGACCATTTGACATTACTCTGGAACAGAAGAGGGTTTCTTTGCTTCAGTATCCTCCTCTGAAGATGAACCCCAGTCTTCTCTATTCTCATAGTAGTTCTCTATGGTTGGATTCTTTCTCCTTTGCTTGTACATTTTTTTTTGGGAGGGATAATAATTTAGTTTTTAATAGTTACCTCTAGTCCTGGCGTGTGGAGGAATGGTGCCTCTGGCCTCTGATCCTCTCAGTTCTCCCCTCTGACCTTGAACTCAAACAAAGACTCCAGCCTCCTGTAAGTACCCACAGCCAGTCCCACTGCTTCTGCACTTACCTGGCACGTGCGTGTTACTTCTTGCCCCACCACCACCGCTCTCAGCAGCACAGCTGGGTCTGACATTCCTTGTCAGCAGAGGTTCCCTAGATCTTCCCCAGCTCAGATGCAAAACTCCCCTCACTTTCATTGGGGTAAAACCTCCTGTGGCTGGGGCCAGACAGACTCCCAACCAAGCTACCCCTAGGGTTTGCAGCTTGTTATTTAAGCAGCTTTCCTTTAGTTGTTAAAGCAAACCCTAGCCTGGAGGTATTTACTCTTCATAGGGAGGAAATCTAGTCCAGGAATTTTTCTTCTGGTATTCGATTGTCCCAAAAGGACCCCAGTTCTGCCCCTACTCTTATTTGTTTTCACTGCTCTATGTTTGCCCAGAGGTGCAATTTTATTTCTTTTGTGGAGGAAAATCTTCAGAGCTTGAAATTTTCTGACCCACTCCTCCATCTTCCCAGAATCCTCTTCCTGTTTCTATTTCCTTTTTTCCGTGTCCGGTCATGTAAATCTTCTCATGCTTTTCTGAATGCTTCATATTCATTACTAAATTATTTTCTTATAGCTCAGTAATATTCCATTATATTCATGTGAATGCCCTTTTAAAATTAGAGCCTGAGAGAGACCCTGGAAGCAAAGTATCCTTTAGACAGCTCTCCCTTTTTTTCTTCATTACATTCATACATGGTTATGTTGTCAGAATTTTGTTTTTGAGATATTTTTATCCTTTCTTAGGTACTTCCATTTTAGAGTCTCAGGCCATGAAATCTCATTTATGTTTCCTTTGTTTAATGATAACTAATAATATTATCTAACATTTATATAGTATCTACTATGTACCAGACATTGTATTAAGAGCTATTTGCAAATATTATCTCATTTGATGTTACTCTTTTCCATCAATTTTATTTTATTTTTTCAGTTCTGAATTCTCTCTCTCCCTCTTCCTCCCTTCCCCATTGAAAAAGCAAGAAAAACAAAACGCATCACAAATATGTACAGTCATGCAAAACAAATTCTCGCATTGGCCAAGTCAAAAAAAAAAAAAAAAGAAAAAGGAAGAAAAAAGGAAAAAAAAAAGAAAGGAAAAACAAAGAAAGAGTCCATCTGAGTCTATTAGTTTTCTATGCATAGGTGGATAGCATGTTTCAATCACGAGTCCTTTGGAATTTTGGTTGGTCACTGTGTTGATCTGAGTTACTAAGTTACCAAGTTACTTAGGCATCTGCTTAGTTTCCAAGTCTTTGCCACCACAAAAGGAGCTGCTATAAATATTCTTGTATATTTACATCCCTTTTTTCCTTCTTTGATCTCTTTGGGATATAGAAGTAATAGCGATAGGGCCAAGTCAAAGAGCATGCACAATTTTGTAGCTTTTGGGCATAGTGCCAAGTTACTTTCTGGAATCTACCTATAGTTTCTGTAAAATTTTGTACTTCTATTTTATTAAATGATATGGTTCATGGGGTTTGTAGAGCTTTGTATAGAAACTTATGTTAATCCATAACCCATGGATTCTCATTTTGTAAGAGTCTTTTCCATGTTCTCCCATAAATTCTCCAGGGAGGGACCATTTAACACACTGGAAGCTTTCCTTTGAGGCTTTTAATTGTTCAGATACCAGTGCAAATGCTTTGATTGCCCATCAGATTACTAGGTTTGATGTGAGGTATGTTGGATAATTAGTGTTTCACATTTGGCTTTTGTCCCACACCTGCCGTACTGAGATCTTCTAAGGTTACTAGTCAAGGGAAGTGAAACTCAACATGTGAGGAAATAGTAAGTGAGCACATAGCTGTCCCAAAAGGGTTCAAGTTATTTCCTATCTTGTGATCTATTCTTGTGGAGGTAGTACCCACACTCAAACCCATTGAAGTTCTCCAAAATGTCCGTGGATTTGGGAATCGTTGACATGAGGTAGTTGAAGGTGAGAGGTGCCAAAGTGGGAGATAATAGCTGGATGAGTGGTCTCTTTCTTGACCATCTCATACTAAGGATTGTGAATTAAGAGCTGAAAGAAAATTTAGAGTCTACCTAATAAAATTGCCTCATTTTATAGATGAGGAAACTGATGCCCATAGAGGTAAATTCCTCCCTTCCTCTCCTCTCCTTCCCTCTCCCCTTCCCTCCCTTCCTCTTTCCTTCTCTTCTCTCCTCTTCTCTCCTCTCCCTTTCTCTTCCCTCCTCTCCCTTCTCCTCTCCTCTCCTCTCCTCTCCTCTCCTCTCCTCTCCTCTCCTCTCCTCTCCTCTCCTCTCCTCTCCTCTCCTCTCCTCTCCTCTCCTCTCCTCTCCTCTCCTCTCTTCTCCTCTCGTCTCTTCTCCTCTCCTCTCTTCTCTTCCTGTCTCCTCTCCTTTCTTTGCAATTCTTCTCCTCTCTTTGTGATTCCTCTCCTCTCCTCTCTTTTCTTTTCCTCTCCCTTCTTTTTTCTCTCTTCTCCTCTACTCTGCTCTCCTCTTCTGTCCTCAAACTGGGCCAGCTCAAAATGCCTTCGGCACCCTGTCTCTCCGCCCTCTCCCACCAACTCTCCATGTCAAATTGAGTGCTAACACGATCAATTTAGTCCACTGCATCTCAGAAGTCCCAGGCTCAAAAGGACTCAGCCTCCACAGTAGCAGAGGTCACGGGCATATGCCACAATGCCTGGCTACAGAGGTAAATTTCACAGGCTTGTCATAGTCCGAAAAAGTCCCTAAAATAGAGAATCTCTGTATTCAGAGACCTGAGTTCAAAATTTGCCCTTTAAATTATCTCACTGTTGGTAGAATAACAGAGTAAGGAAATGAAAACAAAAGAAAGGATTCCAGGAATTATGATTCTTCTCCTATTTCTCAAGTCTTGATTTTGTATATTCCTCTGTGGAACACTCGCTGTTTATTTCTTTATGAGTCCAAGTTTAATCTCTCTGGGTCTCAAGTTCTTGTCAATAGAAACAGCAGAAACTGTGGAAGTCTCTTGTTAGATGATTATTTGTCATTATGCTAGTAAATTTTTTGTGTGTGTATATGTCTCTAAGATGAAATGTTTTTTATTGCAAAGGTTAGAGGAAATGACTATGTGTTCTGGCCCATGAAAAAATGAATGGAAACAAAACAAATGAGCCTTGGTTGTCAAACTGGGTTCTTCCTCATGGATCAAGGAATGAAGAGAAACAGCTTCCTTCATAGAGGGGAAAATGCAAGATCAGTTCTCGTGCCCTGTTTTCAATTTGGAAAAAAAATTCAGACTAAATATGACAAGGGTAGGTTATATGGCATTTTGGAGTTCTGGTAATGGGTATTTTATTAGACAATAACACAAGAAGCCAGTGTTTTGTTTTGTTTTAAACAATGATTCTTTAAAAAATTATTGGGGGTGAAGTTAAGCTCTGGTATGATGAGCATATATAATTAAATTTGGGAGAATACTTTCTCTTTAGCTATGACCCCCCTTCCAAAAAATAAAAGTAGAAAGGAATAGTTTAAGAAAAAAAGAAGCATTGTATGTAATCAAGTCAATCCTTACTCATCTCTCCTTTCCATTTTCAACTTTTTTTTTGATGTCTGCAGGAAGTACTATAAATGGTTTGTTCTTCCTTTGTTTTTTAGTCATATCTGATTCTTCATGACCCCATTGGGGCTTTTCTTGGCAAAGATACTGTAGTGGTTTGCCATTTCTTTCTCTAGCTCATTTTACAGATGAGGAAACTGATTTAAGTGACTTGCCTAAGGTCACACAGCTAGTAAGTATCTGAGGCCACATTTGAACTCAGTTCTTCCTGATACCAGGCCCAGCACTCTACCTGCTGTGCCAGCTCGCTGCCCTATTGTGAGCAGTAGAAAGATTTAAATTGGGAGGGATTCATAAATTAACTAGGATACTTCTGTCATATTTAACATCAATGATATTAAATAAAACATATGGAAAGCATGAAATTAAATGACTACCATAAACTTTCTTCATTCTCATCAGACTAAGGGAAAAATAGCATTGTATTAACCAGGTCTAGGGACTCTGGCAGCGTAATATTGAGAGAGATTAGGGATAGCCCCTGCTGGCACATTCCCCTTCAACTCTGAAGTTATTTACTATAAGAAAAACAAAGAAACTACATATATCTGAAAACAGTATCTGGGAAGGTAGAAAGGAATGAATAGGCTTCTAAACCCTCTCAGTCATGCCCTAATCACCAAATCTAATGTCAGTTTTAATCCTCATCTTTGATTTCTCAGAAGCTTTTGAAACTGTTGATGGAATATAGTCTACATCCCTTGGCTTCCGAGATAATACATCCATCTGGTTCTATTCTTCTTTCTTCTTCTTCACCCCCAGAAGTCCTCTTCCTGGTCCTTAAGGTAGGTGTTCTCCAAGAGACTCCTCTTGGTCCTCTTTTCTGTCCCTTGGCAATCTCATTTACACTTCCAGCTTTGGTAGTATAGCTGACTCATGTCCTAACAATTACGGATAGTCAGATGGAATGGGCAGCTTCCAGAGGTAGGGTATATTCCCTTCTATTTTTCTTGGGGTAAAAAATAAATGAACTGTTACTTGTTTTTTGGTTGTTTTTTTTCAGTCGTGTATGACTCTTCGTGACCTCATTTGGGGTTTTCTTGGCAAAGATACTGGAGTGGTTTGCCATTTCCTTCTCCAGCTCATTTGTACAGATAAGGAAACTGAGGCGAACAGGGTTAAGTGACTTGCCCAAGTTCACTCAGCTAGTAAGTGTCTGAAGCTGAATTTGAACTCAGGAAGATGAGTCTTCCTGACTCCAGGCCCAGCACTCTGTTTGCTGCTCCACCTAGCTGCCCTGTACTTGTTGGGGATGTTATAAAGAGAGTTCCAGTCCAAGTAAGAGTAGGCAGCTTCTGATGTCTCTTCCAATGGGGATTCTGTGATTCTATATTTCTGGTCCTGATATCTTTTTTGAGCTCCAGATCTTCATCTTCAATGGCCTATAGGATGTCTCCACGTGGATGTTGCATCACTTTATCAGACTTAGCACATTCAGTAGCAGATTATCTTTCCTTCCAAACCTATTACTTCTGTCGACATCATTATTTTTTTCTGTGATATTTCTTATCTACCCAGGCTACTGGGAACCTGACTGAATAGAAAGCCAAGCGGTATAGTGGACAGAGAGCTGGGCCTGGAGTCAGGGAGACATCTTCCTGAGTTTAAATCCAGCTTCAGATACTTACTAGCTGAGTGACCCTGGGCAAGTCACTTAACGCTGTTGGCCTCAGTTTCCTTATCTGTACAAATGAGCTAAGTGTATTAGCAAGTACCCTAACACACCCAGGATGGCCTGCTAGCACAGATTCTTTTATCAGCTTTTCTAAAGGAAGGACAGCTTCAGAGGGGTTAACAATGTTATTTTAATTAAACAATGTCATTCACTAGTTCAGGGGAAAGGTCAGCACCCTGAATGTGGAGAAAATACAAGCAGAGAGAAATTAGCACAGAGATCCAATAGACAGGGCTCCGACTCTCTAAGGAAAGTAATAGATACGTGAACATCAGACAGGGAGCACCAACATCTGGGTTTGCAAAACCAGGGGGCTCCTTAACAACAGCTACCCAGAGTCTTGTCTGCCCAAATCACAAAGACCTCAGGAGTGAGCCCCCAAAGCAAAACCTCACCTCAGAATATATATACACTTTTGGCTAATAGGCTCAGAAACAGAAGGCATTATAACCTTCCTGACTCAGTGCCTAATTAGCTTAGTACGAAAAGGTATATAAGCCTTCCTGCAAGCAAGCCTCCCTGTAAGCAAGTTTCTCCTTAGGCAAGTTCCCTCTTAGGCAAGTTCCTCCCCCAATGGGCTCTATGTGACTCAGGATGTATCACAGCTGTGAACTAGGCCAGAGCTCAAAGCAGCAAGACATCTGTGATTTAAATACCTGTGTACCTTTAGACCTGGGAACATGGTCCCTGTTCCAAGGAAAAAGGGGGACACATGTGGTCACATAGGCCTATTAGTAGATGGGGAAGATCTTATATTCCATTAACCCTACACTAAGCAAGTCATTTAACCTCCAGTTTGCTTCAGTTTCCTCATCTGTATAATGGGGATTGTAATAGTACCTACTTTCCAGGGTTCTTGTGAAGATTAAATGAGGTAATATTTTTTTTTTTGCTTTTGAACATCTATTTTTTTAAAACCTTGAGTTCCAAATTCTCTCCCCTCTTCCCTTCCCATCCACCATCCCTAAGAAGTCAAGCAATTCAACATGGGCCACATGCGTATCATTATGTATAACCCTTCCACAATACTCATGTTGTGAAAGACTATATTTTGCTTCTTCCTAACCTATCCCCCTTTATTGAATTTTCTCCCTTGACCTGTCCCTTTTCGAATGTGTTTGTTTTTGTTTATCTTCATCGCCATCTGCCCTCCCTTCCATCATCCCCCCTTTTTTATCTTCTTCCTCCTTCTTCCCTGTGTGGTAAGATACACAACTGAGTATGTATGGTATTCCCTCTTCAGGTCAAATCTGATGAGGGCAAGATTCACTCATTCCCCCTCACCTGCCTTCTCTTCTCTTCCTACAGAACTGCTTTTTCTTGCCACTTTTATGCGAGATAATGTACCCCATTCTATCTCTTCCTATCT
>CM053624.1:248076674-248094714 GCA_028646595.1 Phalanger gymnotis | reverse complement strand
ACTTTGTTAACTTCTTCTGACTGTATGTTTTGGTCTTCTTTGTCACCAAAGAAGGATTCCAGAGTCTGAGACTGAATCTGGGTGTGTTTTCGCCACCTGGCCATGTTCCCAGACAACTTACTTAACCCTTGAGTTTTTCAACGGAGTATGACTGCTTGTAGACTAAAGAGTTCTATATTCCATGCTTGGGCAGATGCGCTGCCTCACCAGCACTCCTCCTTCCCCAAGAACCCCCTATCTGGACTGGGCTTAAATCTTCAGCAGGCTGTGCACTCCTGCTCTGATCAGCCACTTAATTCCTCCCACCAGGTGGGCCTGGGGCCAGAAGCAACTGCAGCAGTAGTTCTAAAGCTGCCCCACCTCTGCTGCCCCAGGGGCGGTGGCCGAACCGCAAACTCAGTCCCGCAGTTTTTCCCACTAACCGTCTCTGTTGTCTTTGCTCTTTGTGGGTTGAGACGTCTGGTAGATGCCACAGGTCAGTAATTCAGGATGCTGGGGCACTCTCCACTTGGCTCGTGGTCTGGTTGGTCCACGGTCAGCGCCGCGCGCGCTGGGCTCTGCTTGGCTCAGCTCCGCTCCCCTCAGCTGGGAGCTGGGAGCTCCGTGCAGGACAGACCTTACCCAGAGACCATCCAGGCTGTCCCAGGCTGGAGCCCTGCTTCCCTCTGCCACTTTGTGGGTTCTGCAGCTCTAGAATTGGTTCAGAGCCATTTTTTATAGGTTTTTGGAGGGACTTGGTGGGGAGCTCACACCAGTCACTGCTTCCCAGCCGCCATCTTGGCTCCACCCCCAAATGAGATAGTACTTGTAGCATGGTTAGCACAGTGCTTGGCACATAGTAGGTGCTCAATAAATGCTTGTGTCCTTGTTTCCTCTCCTACTTATCCTCACACTTCCTTCTCCTTCACTGACCATATTCAATTAATTGCCAGAGGTTGTTGCCTCATTATCCTCATCTCTTGAATCTGTTTTCCTGCTTTTTATTCTCTCCTCTTCTACTAGATTGGAACAGGACCTCATTAATACCTTCCTTAACTGTTATGATACCCTCCTAATTGGTATTTCTATTTCTACTTTCTCCCCCTACCTTCTGGCTTTTGTGTTTTCCAGCATAACCTTTCTTACATATGGGTGTAATCATGTAACTCTTCTGCTCAGAACTTTTCATTGGTTCTCCATTGTTTCCTTGGTATAAAGATCAGACTCCTCTGCCTAACATTCAAGGCTCTGCACAGCTTGACACCACCCTCACTTTATATCTTCATTTCATTTTACTCCCCACCAAGAACTGTGTTTCAGCTGTATTAGACCTCTCTGAACCCCAAATACTCTCTGTGTTCTCATACCTCCAGCTCTTTTTCTGGGCTGTTCTCATATTGACTTGTTGAACTTCCACCCATCCTTTGAAGCCCAAATCAAATGTCACTTTTTCCAGGAAGTCTTCTTTCATACCTCCCAGTTAGGTTTGTGTCTTACTTGGTACTGGCCTTTGCATTCAGATGTCATTACTGTTTTGTATCTCCCTAACACACTTATGAAATATTATGAATTACAACTCTCTCTGTCAGTGCCTAATATTTCCCTAGGTGGTCCTTGAGGGAATCAGAAAATCTAAGAGCTGAAAAGGACCTCATGCAACCTATGACTGACAGAAATTCTTTTTAAAACAGCTCCAACAGGTGGCTGTCCATTCTCTGCTTAAAAAGTTCCTATTGCCATCTGAGGCAGCCCATTCTACTTTTGATTATTCAGGGTCAGGGAACCTCTGGCCTTGAGGCCACATGTGGCCCCTCTAGGTCCTCAAGTGTAGCCTTTTGACTAAATCCAAGCTTCACAGAACAAATCCCTTTAATAAAAGGATTTGTTCTGTAAAACTTGGACTCAGTCAAAAGGCCTCACCCAAGGACCTAGAAGGCCTTGGTCTCAAGGCTTCAGGTTTCTCACCCCTGTTATTATTATATTTTCCTCATAACCAGAAACTGCTCTCAGGGGAGGTTAGAGTGAGGGAGATGAGAGACACAAGGGAAAATGGCAGCTATGTTTAGACCATGGTGGGATTTCGATTGGGAACCGAAGCAACTGAAGCACTTAGGTAGTCAGCGTACCCCATATTACTGTGGGTGTTATTGTTGGTCCTTTGTTCTCAAAGAAGACCAAAGACATTAGGAGGGTGATGTCTTGGACTTGCAAGTGAATAGGATTTAAATGAGGCAGAGCTGAGCGAAGTCATCAGCCTCCCTTACTCCTCCAGGGTCACTGGAGTCACACTGAGAAAAGTCAACACTAATCTCTATGATGTTCCTTAGATGCAGTGCTGAAAGTCAATATTTCCAAGACCATGGCTGTGGTTAGTTTCAGTAGCTACTTTCCATGAATGAACTGACATGTCTCTCTCCTGTTGTGTTGAGAAGGCTGAAGGGTTAATTGTTACCCAAGGCTAGTGCACCCAAGAGATATATCAGAGTGACAGTCATTTGTAACAGGTGCTGAGGCCATTTAGTAACTGATTCAATTCCTAATTATTGCCATTCTATTTTAATTAAATGCCTTTGTTTTGAATTAGCATATTGTTACCTACTTGATAAATGTAACATGAGGATGGGAGCTCAGAGCTATGACTTTGAATAGATGACTAATAATATATAGATGTTAGCATCTGATAGAAGGGGCACACTGAAAGAGCCATGCATGACCTACATTTTTATAAGCGATGTTGTAGTAGAAGGTTTCTAAGCTATTCTACTTTCATACGGGCTTATTGATCTCAGCTACATCAGGAGCTGACCACCCTGCAATAATTAGGCCAGTATGACTATGCTTAGGGCAGCTAGGTGGTACCGTGGATAGAGCCCCAGGACTGGAGTCAGGAAGACCTGAGCTCATATCTGGCTTCAGATACTTACTAGATGTGTGACCCTGGGCAAGTCACTTAACCCTATTTGCCTCAGTTTCCTCAACTGTAAAATGAGCTGGAGAAGGCTCTAGGGGCAAAACACTCTAGTGTCTTTGTTAATAAAACCCCAACTAGGGTCATGAAGAGTCAGACACGACTGAGAGGACTGAACAACAGCAACAATAGAGTGACTATGCATGCGCATTTGATAGTGTCAGAGTAAATGAAACTTTCTGAACGAGAAATCTTGGCAAAGCAAAATTCCATGTCGCTTGGTGAATGTCCCTAACCTTTCCTTCTTCATATCTTATACCACTATTGTTTTAAAGCATTGTAGTAGTTCTCATGTGACTCTGGCCTCTAAAGATAAATGATTCACATCCAAAAGTTGCAGTACAGCAGCTTCCCCACTGAAAACAAGTAACTGGAGTAACTTTTCTTTGAAATTCCTAGTGGAAAAAGTCCCAGTAAATGTAGAGTAGAAAGTGTAGAATAGTCAGAATGTGTGATGGAGTAGTCTGACTGCCTGAAACAGCGGAGAAATAATAGCAACCCATGGCCTGGTGCCTCAAACATTCAAGCTGGATTTTTTTTTAAGCTTTCTGTATTCCTTTTCATTCACTAGATCAAAGGCCCCATTCACTGTTTAGGACTACCTAATTTTGCATGGCTTTTAGTAACAGAATAATACCTTAATTAAAATGTCACTTTTTAAACAGAAGGAAACATTTTTTTTTTAAAATGGCAGTGGTGCTCTCCATAAATCAGTTCACCGCTCAGAGTAATTCACCAGCTTTGCCCCGTCTCTCCTGCCTTTACTCTCCTCATATCCTCCTCTTCTTTTTGAGTCTCCCACTGCTTGTCAGTGTTCTGGGGTCACTCTATGTGAGAAAGTTCAGGGAGAAAGTTAAAAGGAAGCCAGTATGCCACTCAAGAAATGGTAGAGTCTCCAGGAGGGAAACCCAATAGGGGTCAAGAGAATGGGATTGTACACTGTATAGCAAGTAAGCAGGTCCAAGCTCAGAAATAGTTCTCTTTGGGAGTGAGTTGGTGTCATATCTGCTTACACTCAGGATCTAAATCTGCAACCAAAGTCTCTGGGGAAAGATATCGCTGGATCTAGCGGGGCCAGGGACTCTGGCAGCCTAACATTGAGAAGGCTTAAGGGCAACCCCTACTGGCACACTCCCCCTCAATTATGGAATTATTTACTATAAGAAAAACAAAGAACCTAAGGAGGTAATTTTATACCTGAAAGCAACTTCTTGGAAAGCAGAAAAGCACAGCCCAAGCTGAGCAGCATCCACTACAGACCTCACCAAAGTGGCCATGTTTTCTTTTCCAGGAAGGCTGGAAATTCGTCTCTAAACACACTTCCATCCTCATTATATTTATTGTATAGTCATCTGGTTTTATTCACTTTATATTGTATTGTTTAAACCTTTATAGTTTGAACCTAAAGGGATACCAATAATACTAATACGTATGTAGTGCTTTAAGGTTTGCAAAGCACTTTATACATGTTATCTTATTTGGTTCTCATAACAACCTATGAGGTAGGTGCTATAATGATCCTCATTTTACAAATGAGGAAACTGAGGTTGAAAGGTTAAGCGAGTCACATTAGATAATGAACGTTTGAGGCAGAATTCCAACTAAGTCTTCCTGACTTTTAAGTCCAACACAATCCACTCTGCCATCTAGCCGCTTAATTATACAAATGTTGATAATAGTGATACCACTCATTCTGTCAGTAAAATCTACGAACTAGAGAATCTATGACGCATCTCTGCCTCAAAGTCATCATTTTATGTTGAGCATGTAAAAGAGAAGTCCAAGAATTTCTCTTTTTGGGGAGATCCTGAAAGAGTTGAACAGAAACTAGAACTAAGCAGAGCATTTAGGGCATCTGGGCTCTGGGTAGGGGGAGTAAAAATTTTCGCATGCATCCAGCCCTTTCTCTGGGATCTGTTAATGCAGTGAGAGGCTAGAGCAAAGCCTCTCATCCAAATGACCCCAGGGAAGACGGGGCCAGAGGACTCAACATCCTGGAAAGAGGAGTGGGAAATTTACTGGACAGTGTTGAGTTCCTAGAGAGTTTGGTACCCAGCTTTTGAGAGAGAACAGGAATTCTTAGACAGCACCAGCCTCTTGGAAAGAAAGTGTCATATACATGACACTTGAGCTGGAGAACCAGCAAAAAACTGACAGATGATATAGGAATAAAATTTTATTTTTCTTTATCCTTCATGATTGCTATGAATCAACTGAACCATGCAGCTCTAATGGAAAGGGGTTACCATTCTAGCAATGCCAGGTTTGTTTTCCTTCTTGGGGGGAGTCCAAGCCCTCGGGGTAGTACTAAAAGTAAGTACTATAAGTAAGTAAATACTTACAAGGTAATGCTATAAGTACTTAAGGAGTCCTGAATGGATTCCTGAAGAATGTCAGGTTACTCTGTATCAATTCCAAGTTCGTTTTCATTTTGAGGACAATCCAAACTACAGGTGTTTTCTATTAGCCTGGAGAACTAAATAGATGCCTGGAAGGAAGATAGAACTTAGAGAGGAGAATTAGGGTAATTATTTTGAGCCATAGTGAATCTTCTGTGTTTTCTACATTCCGTTTGTAGATTGAAATAAAGCCTGTCCTATACCTTATGTGCATTGTTACACTGAATGTTTGCATAGAAACTGGGGCCCTACTTATGCATGTCAGTGGAGACCTAGACATGGATTGTAACCTGAGGAACCTGTGACCAGGGAAATTCTGAGTAGGGACAAAAGAGTCACACAGATATAATTTTGGGGTCTTCCCTCAAGGTAGAATGTAGTTCTTATAATTGCCTTAATTGGGTGTTTTCCACATCACTTCCTCTCCATCCCTCCTCCCAAACCCCCAATCAGTACTCTGAAGGTCTGTAATTTAGGTTTTGATGTAGAGGAAAGAACACTAGATTTGAGTCAGAGGACTGGATTTGAATCCCAACTGTTACTATCCCATGTGATTTGGAACAAGACACTTTACTACTCTCGGCCTCAGTTTCCTACTCCATAAAATGAGAGAGCATTGGATTAGATAATCTCTTAAGGTATCTTCTAACTCTTAGTTCTATGATCCTATAAAAGGGAGATCCTCTGAAAAGTGAGAATAAATCTGGGCATTTCATATGGCTGAAGTTTCCAGAAAGGTCTAGGATGGATTGCCTCAGAACAGCCTTCTCTCTTCTGATCCTACCCAACTCCCCCCAAAGTCCAGAACATAAGGGCTATCTGCCCTTGTGAAAGCAGAGCGAGTCAGGGTTAGGCTGGAGGTGACCTGTACTTACCCTTCCTGTATGCCAAAGGCACAGCAGGACGAAGGACAAAGGGCCAATTGTCCTTCACTGCTGGTGGGACCCTGAGTAGACTATGTAATTTTACATCTTTCAACACAGTTTACTTCCTCACTTCCTGCCCACCAACCCACTTAAAAATAAAAGTTATTTGATTCAGTACTTTCAAAACTTTCCAGACTTGCCTATAATAATAATAAAAATAGGCTAACATTTATATAGTGCTTTAAAGCATTGCTAGGTTTGCAAAGCATCCTGCATGTATGATCTCATTTAATTCTTACAACAACTTTGAGAGGTCGGTGCTATTATTATCCCTATTTTACAAATGCGGAAACTGAGACTGGGTGAAGTTAAATAATTTACTGAGAGTCAAACAGCTAGGAAGCCTCTGAGGAAGGATTTGAATTCAAGTAGGTCTGATTCCCAAGATCAGCTCTCCATCCACTACCATTCTATGTACCATACTATGTAGCTGCCACTTCTTTTTTTTTTTTTGGAGGCAGGGCAATTGGGGTTAAGTGACTTGCCCAAGGTCACACAGCTGGTAAGTGTGTCAAGCGCCTGAGGCTGGATTTGAACTCAGGTCCTCCTGACTCCAGGGCTGGTGCTCTACTCACTGTGCCACCTACCTGCCCCTATGTAGCTTCTGAAGGATCAAGAACTCCCTTCCCTTTTCTCTCAGTAGAGGATTTGGCCTCCTACTTTACTGAGTAGGCCATCCATTGTGAAGTCCCTCTTCTCTGCCGTTCCATATAACCCCATTACGTCATCCTCTATTTTCTCCTCTTCTTCCCTAGTCTCTAAGGAAGAGGCGATCCTTCCTTGACAAGGCCTCATCTTCTACTTGTGTCCTTGTTCTCATGCTCTCCCATCTTCTCTGAGAGTGTATGTCTTAAGTCATGCCCTTTTTCTCATCTGCAATCCTTGCTGCTAACAAAATCTTCTGGTAACTCAAAATTTGTTCTGTCAATCACATTAAAGCAATCATGAATTCAGCACGGATTTCACCCAGGGGTGTGCTGGAGCCAGTTAGTATTTGCTTGTGAGATCTGATTGTTAAATTTTCAATGTGTGCATTTACAACTCAGAAATCAGCAAAGGCTACAAATCCGGGCTGGATTTATCGTTTTGGTCACGGGGTGGGGAACCTGCGGCCTCATGAGGCCTTGTGGGCTGCAAGTTCCCCCCACCTAGACTTAATGAAAGTGATGGAGAAAATGTTAATAATAGGAATTAAACTTATATGTTTTTCATGGGTATAGCCCCCCCTCCCCTGAGCCTGTGTTAAGAGCTGATTTTAAAAAATTCGTTTTTTAAATTCACAGAACAAAGTAAGCATTTCCATAACACTACAATAGAAAAGATAATTGCACATGAAACAGCAGATCTACCATGTACAACTTGCTATTCTCTCCAAATATACAATAATGTTATCATGTAAATTTCCTTTCCCCTTTTTTTCCTCTCTCTTCCTCCCCACCCTAGAGATGCTGCCATTAGACAAAAATAGGTATCTATCTATCCATCCATCTATCTATCTATCTATCTATCTATCTATCTATCTATCTATCTATCTATCTATTTATCTATCTATCTATATGTATACACATATGTATGTATGTAGAATTCTTCTATACATACTTCTATTTATCAGTTCTTTCTCTGGACGCAGATAGTTTTTCTTCTTAAGTCCTCTGTTTTTAATTTGTGTATTTTTAATAGTCAAAATGACTTAGCTGCTCAGAGTTGTTCTTAAAACAATATTGTTGTTACTGTATCCAGTGTTCTCTTGGTTCTGCTTACTTTGCTGTTAAACATGTACAATGCACACCCCCAGTTTCACCGCTGGTCACTGAAAGTGCTGAAGGAGGAACATGAGATCATAGAGTTAGAGTTGGAAAGAACAGGACACTCCATCTCCTGACTCTATGTCTCTGTATTAACTGGCCCCCTGCCTAGAATGTTCCCCTATCTGCCTCCTGGTTTCCCTGACCTCCTGCAAAACTCAGCTGAAATCCTATCTTCTGCAAGAGGACTGTCCAAGTCGCCCCCAGCATCTAGTGCTTTCCTCTGATGTCATCTTCTGTCCACATTGTATATTTTTATATGTACATGATTATTTATATGCATCCTCCCAATAGAATGTGAGCTCCCTGAGAGCTGAGACTATGTTCTTGCCTCTCTTTTTCTCCTCAGTACTTAGCACATCACCTGGTATGTAGTAAGTGCCTAATAAATGCATTTTGACTGATCAATCCAGCCTAATCCCTGCATTTTACAGATGGGGAACCTGAGTCCTAGAGACGTCTTTTGCAAATTATTTAGGCAGAGAATAGAAATTAGTGCTTTCATATTTCAAAACATTTGCAATCACACTGAGCCCTTGTGACAGACTCCTTGTGACCAGACTTCAGCAGATAATAGAAGCAGTGAGGAAGAAACTAGTGGACCAAGCTCAAATCTCATGAATATTTTGGTTTTCCCTCTTCCTTTCCCCATCATCTCACCTCTCTGCTCTCTTAGTGTGGATGATTGGTTCTCTAAGCAGTCAATCAGATGAGGCAAATTTATGCACACAGGCCTAGAGTGGGTCCTTGGGTGCTGTAATGGCAAGCAAAGTGGGACTTTTTGTTGTCTTCTGTTTTGGAGTGCTTCTCAGCATTGGGGCAATCAAGTGCTTTTGATGGAGTCTTGCCTTTGTAGGAAGGCCCACATCCTTTTCCTAGTTAGGTCACGAAAGGTGTGAAATCCTCAAGAGGTGTGATACCTTTGAGAAGTATATATATATGTATATATACATACATATATACATGTATGTGTGTGTATATATATATGTATGTATATATATATATACTCTGAGGTTAGCATTTCGTTTGGGGCTCACTCATTGGAAGAGTGTTGGTGTGGAGACTCTGGGTAGCCATTAAGGAGCACCACCCCCCCACGACCTCAGCTTTGAAAACCCAGATGTTGGTCTTCTCTGGTAACTATGTATTGTGATTTGATCCGACAGAAATCTGTTCATTGTTCTGTTCATATAATTTCTGTTTGTAATTTCTGTTTGTGTTTTCTCTGAAGTTCAGGGTGCTGGCTTTTCCCCCTGAACTAAGTGAATGATATATGTATGTTTGATTAAAGTGAGGTTGTAAACCCCTTAAAGTTGCTTTCCTTAGACAAGCAGATCAAAGAACTGTGTTAGCAGCCCTCCTGTGTGCTGGCGTTATTGGTCTCACACAGCCACAGTAGTGGCAAGTAGCATTGTTGTTACAGGCGCGGCTTTTTGACTGAGTCCAAGTTTTATAGAACAAATCCTTTTATTAAGGGGATTTGGATTTGGATTCAGTCAAAGGGCCACATTTGAGGACCTAGAGTGCCACATGTGGCCTTGAGGTCACAGGTTCCCCAACCCTGGTCTAGAGACACTCTGACTTAAAGAAGGCAGTAGATAATCTTAGATTCTTGTCTAGGCAACAAGTGCTAGGGATCTCTCCCAGCTCTGGAGTGCCCTGTGGCATTCACTCTTTGCCTTGAGAGTCATTGTGGCATATATAAAATCTTATCAACTCTACTCCTGCCTCTTAGATTCATATTCAACTTTTGTCACTTCCTGCCCTGGTTTCCAGTTGACTAATCCAGCCTGTTATACCATGTACCTATCTCACTTATTTTTTTCACCCCTAAAGAATCAGACCATTGACTTGAGACTGCGGCCCTGAATACAACGCCATGTTTAAATATTTTAGGAAATGCCTCTGGGAATGTGGCCATTTCATTTTTGCATCATTCTTTTCAGTTACATTGTTGTGGTCTCATGCATCTTGTTTTTTCCTGGTGCTGCTTACTTTACTCTGAGTTAATTCATGCAAGTCTTCCTACAGTTCTCTGGATTCCTCATACTTGTTTCTTATGCCACAATAGTTTTCCTTTACATTGATGTATCAAGTTTTTTTGAGCAATTTCCCAATGAAAGGGCATTCACATTGTTTCTAGTTCTTTGCTACCTTAAAAAATATTCTATGTATATTTTGGGGTACTTCCTTTGGGAAACTTTGGGAACTTTCTATCTTTGATTGCCTTGGTTATATGTCTCACAGTGGCATCTCTGGGTCAAAAGCATGGATGTTTTAGTCACTTCATCATATTGTTCCAAATTGTTTCTAGATTAGACCAATTCACAGCTCTAACAATAGTTTATTACATACCTGTTTTCTTGCATCATCTCTAATGTTTGCTATTTTTGTCTTTTATTATCTTTATCAATTTTCCAGGTATGAAATGAAACCTGCGTTGTTTTAAGTTGTATTTATCTTATTAGTGATTTATCTTTATATTTATATTTATCTTATTATTAGGGATTTAGAGCAGTCTTTCATGTGCTTTATTGCAATTCTTTTTACAATTGTTTGTTTCCTTTTGCCACTCACATACTAGGGAATAGCTCTCGTTTCTATATATAATTTTGACCTCCAAAATTACTTTCTCTGACCATAAATTCTCTTGCTTCCACCTTTCCCTTGGTACTCTTCCTAAATGGCTTCTATAAACTACTCTATTTCTCCCTTTTTTACCAATCCATCCATCTTGCTCTCCCTTTGCTTTCCTCTCTTAACAATTCCAGTGCTGTTGCTGGCTAATTGTTTACTCAGGAATCTCTTGCCCTCTTATTCTATGACTGCTCAAACTCCAACCTTGGGTTATCCCCATAATCTGCCTTCTTCACAACTGTTATCATGCTGTTGAATACAATTGAATACAAGAGAATACAGAGAAGCCTGTGCACAGCTGTGCTGCCCAGGTCTGCAATTTATGTTATCTAATCTCAGTTGGGCTTTCATAGGTACAAGGAAATCCTTCTACTCTTCCATGATTCATTCTCTATCACACGCTCAACAGTATCTGTTCCAAACCTTCTCTTCCTTCTCAAGCCTCCTATGGTACTCTCTTCCCTTTTCTCTCAGTAAAGGATTTTGCCCCCTACTTTACTGAGTAGGCCATCGACTGTGAAATTCCTCTTCTCTGCTGCTCCATAAAACCCCATTACATCATCCCCTATTCTCTCTTTTTCTTCTCTAGTCTCAAGGAAGAAGTGATCCTTCCTTGACAAGGCCTCATCTTCTACTTGTGTCCTTGTTCTCATCCCCTCCCATCTTCTCTGAGAGTTTATGTCTTAAGTCATGCCCTTTTTCTCATCTGTAATCCTTGCTGCTAACAAATCCACTTGTCTCTTCCATTCTTAAATAGCTTTTACTTGACTCTGACATCTCTCTTCCCCCTGCCCTCCTCCCTTATCCCATCCTATATCTAGTCTTGGGTCCATAGTCCTAAAAAAAGAGTCATGCCTACTCATTGCCTCAAATTCCACACCTCTCACTCACTTCTCAAATCCTTGCAATCTGTCTTCTGAGTCTGTCTCTTGACTAAACCTTTTTACCAGCAATATTGTAAGTCATGTAAAAAGCTACCATGATTTTAGGGTTCATTAATGGACATATGCCACCTGGAAGAAAGGAGGTGAGAAACTCCCTCTACTTTTACCTGGTCAGACCGCAACTAGAATATGGGATTCTCTTCTGGCTGCCATGTTTTAGAAGGACATTTGACAAGCTACTGTCTATGCAGTAGAGGATATTGGAAATTATACTAGCAGTTGAAGAAACTGAGAACATTTGTTCTTTTTTTAAATAATATTTTCCCCCCAATTTCACGTAAGAACAATTTTTAACATTTTTTAGTTTCTTCTCCTTTCTCTTCCTCCCTCCCTTGCTCATTGTACAATATTGCTATTACTATATACAATATTCTCTTGGTTCTGCTTACTTCACTCTGCATCAGTTCATGTAAATCCTGATTTTTCTGAAATCATCTGCCCATCATTTCTTGTAGCATAATAATATTCCGTTATAGTCATATACTACAACTTGTTTAGCCATTCCCCAACTGATAGGTGGGATGTTTGTTCTTGAGGAAAAAAAATGCTTAAGAGAGGACACGATATCTGTGGTGACAAGGGTTGTCATTCTGTTTGGTCCCAGAGCGCAGAACTTGAGACCAGTAAGGAGGAATTCTAAGGAGGAAGGTTTCGGCTCAACAGAACAAGAGCTTTCCTAACATGTATAACTATAGAAGTCAGTGAATTAATTCTCTGTCGATGGAGATCTTAAAGCAGAAATTGGACAACCATTTGCCAGTTGTAGACAGGATTGATGGTCTCGGTAGGGGTTGGACCAGATGACTTCTGAGGTTTCTTCCAACTTTGTAATTCAATGATTTTTAGTTTCTGGCATGGATTTTGTGTTTCTTCCATATGTTAAAGATTAACATGTAAACATTCAAATGAATTAGACTTGGAGAAATAGGATTAAATCTGTCCTACTCCTATTTTGTGAAACTGTTATGTATGGGAAGCAGCCATCCTTGACGAAAACGTACTGTGTTGCATTTTTGTGTCATAGGGTTGCGTTAAAACCCACAGATGGCAACTGACCAGTGACATAACCAAAGACAGCCGTCACTGAGGTAGAGACAGACTCCCCAGCTACAAGGAGAGTCACATAGCTTTTTGATTGTTCTCCCACCCAAGCTGCAACTGTGAGTGGTGGGGCCCCTGGAGGCTAGCTAGCTTGAAGAAGCAGCAGCAGAGGCAGCTGAGACAGAAAGAAAATGCAAAGACATCCTCCAAAGAGTAATGGAAAGAGAAGCCTAGATAAAGCCTCTTTCAAAAGCAAAGTCTAATGGGGGGGATTTTTATAGCCCTTTGGGCATAGTTCCAGATTGCTCTCCAGAATGTTTGGATCAATCAGTTCACAGCTCCACCAACAATGTAACAGTGCCTTTTTGTGTTTTTAATTGGGAGGAAGAAAGGGAGGTTAATGAAAGGCAGTGGGAGTTAGTGATGTGATAATAGTAAAAATGATGTTTTAAAGAGCCATTGTAATAATCCTGTAAATTCACACAAGGGAAATTCAGCTACTAAGATGACAAGCAGAACTGTTTTGAAATGAAAGTATAGAATTATATTTAAAGCAAATGGTATGATGTAGAATTCATAGTTTCATATACGGTTCTATTTTTGTATGTTTTTATGTATAGAAATTTCTCTTTGGTGTTGAAACTTAGTAATAAATAAAAACAATTCTAAAAAAAAAGTCTAATGGAGGGGGGGAAGGGGGAAACCTGTGGCTTTGAGACCACACATTGCCCTTTAGGTCCTCAAGTGCTGCCCTTTGATGAGTTTTACCAAACAAATCTTTTTATTAAGACCACCTCCACCTAACCCCTCCCTGGAGGCAGCTAGGTGGTTTACTTGGTTAGAGCATGGGTTCTGAAGTCAGGAAGACCTGAGTTCAAATCCAGCCTCAGGCACTCACTAGCTGCGTGACCCAGGGCAAGTCATTTAACCCGTTTGCCTTAATCCACTAGAAAAGGAAATGGCAGGCCACTCCAGTGTCTTTGCCAAGAAAATCCCATATGGGACATGACTGAATAACAAACTCTTCCCTGCCGGCAACGTGTTTAGACATCACCGCATCTGATCCCTGGCCAGAGCATCACTCCATCCTGTTTCCAGTAGCACCTTCCTAGAGATGTTTTCTCTCCCCACAATGAAGTAATAATCAATATCTATATAATACTTTAAAACTTACAAAGCACTTTACAGATGTTATTTCATTTGATCCTTATAGCAATCCCGAGGGATAGATGCTATTATCACCCTCGTTTACAGAGGGGAAATTGAGGCTGAGAGAGATTTAGGAAATTGCTCAGGGTCACACAGCTGGCTGATGTCTGAGGAAAGATTTGAACCTGGCTCTTTCTTATTCCAGATCCACTCTAACCACTGTACCTACCTTACCACTTATGTATATTAAGCCTTAAGGTTACTATAGTACACTTTGTGGTCCACTCCCCTCCTTGTGGTCTTCAGCTTCCTTTTATCTCTTATCAGTAGGTCAGATCCTTCTTCATTATCACAGTTTCCTATTGTTTTTCCCCTCCAACTTTCTCCAGGCCAGCCTGTCCTAGTCCTATTTAACCAATGAGCACTCCCTATATTGTTGCCACATTTCTTGAGTTGGGAAGGACCCGTTAATCCTCAGAGTTTTCCTTTAGCCACCACCTATGTAGTCATGTCCTGAGGCTTAAGCCAATTTTTACACAGGCCTCCTCACTTACCACAGTCCTCCAGACAATTTAATCTTTGCTCACTCTAACAGAAGGTAATTAATCTGATTCTTTTTTTTTTATTAATAAAGCCAGCAGAAAATAATTATTTTATTTTATTGGCTATCATCCATCCAGTATTCAGAAGGAAAATAATTTTATAGACAGTTACTATTTACTCCATTTAGACAGGGTGGCATAATAGAACTGGCCTTGGAGCAAGGAAAACCTGAATTTGAATCCTGACTCTATACACATTAGCTATGTGGCCCTGGGTGAGTCAATTAAATTTTTAATCCTCCAGGGAATATTTGAAGACTATGAGTTGTAGAGAAAGTGCCGCTTGAGTTGGGAGAGCGAATTTCCTCATCTTGGAGTTACTTTTGGTAAGGATACCACAGGTCTGGTCCTTATTCCCCTAAGTAGGCACTCAAGAAAGAACTATTTGTAGAAATTAGGACTCCAAAAAAGCACTCCCCAAAATTTTCAAGACGAGATGTGACTAGAGTAACAATCCTTGTATAAATGGGGGTATGGTGCTTCTCTAGGAAAAAGGTAATGTCCCTGAGGCCCTGGAAGAATAAGAGATTCCAGAAGTCCAGAAGCCAGTAGGGTGCATTCTCTAATGCTATTACTAATCCAATTCAGCTTCTCCTTCTTTTGAGCCATGGGATACTAGGGGAGAATCATCCCACGAAAGGTTCAAGCTTGGGCTTGACTCAGATGAGGTACAGAATGGTGAGAATCTGAGCCTCCAGCTGCCATAAGAACCACCACCTTATACAGACCAGAACAAATAATAATTGTTACTTTATGCTCTAAACAAGGGCACTGTTGCAGAAATTTATAAAGATTTCAAGCTATTAAAAACACTCCAAAGGCTCTAGAACAGAACTTGTCTATCAGTGATGAGATTCACCACCCCCTTCTCCCCCCAAGTTAGAACAGAAGATAGGATGAAACGGAAGCAACTATACAGAGGTCTAGTTTCATTAATGACTTTTTAAAAAAAGGACCAAGGACCTACACGTGACCGGAAAATGGCAGTTCCTTTTTCTCTAGAGGAGAAAACAACTTACCATTTTCATCCTTGATCTAATAAGCATAGTTCAATCTGAAACCGATTAGCTCCATGTAAAAGAATATCCTACATTCATTTGGGATAAATGACAAATTGGGTCAGTAATATTCTCCTAATGAGAGAGAAAGGGCAAATTGGTGGAAGGCGGTGGGGTATGAGGTTAGAAATTAAGCCCAAATCCAAGATTGACACCATTCGGCACAATTCACAAATGTGTATAGATAGTAGAAAATTAGGGGTCCAAGGTATCCCCAAAAATCAACAAATTTCAATATGAGCTCTTAAGAGGTCTGACACCATTTTAAAATTTCATATAAAATTCAAACCTCTTCTACCCTCCTCTCCTCTCTGGTGTGTGGTTGCTTTAGGAAAACAGGGTCACACAACAACAGGATATTTGGTTATACGTGTTGTTTCAACTGCACTTCTCTCTTCACCTTTGGTTCAAGTAGGTGTTTTAAATGCCTTGATAAAGAAGTTCATATTTAGGAATGTTCTTGGGATCGATTGGATTTTGGACGATAAGTTTTCCCCACATTGCTCCTTGATAGATCACTTCAACCAAGTCTATGAATTCCTGTTTAGTTTTGAAACTTCCCACAAACTTAGTGTGATCTGGAGACCCATAATCCACTTTCATATGCTGCCCATTGAAGAAAAAGATAGTAGATGGAATATAACTGATATCAAAATACTGGGTGTAAATTGGTGTTTGGCCCACATTGACCAGATATATCACAGCCATTTTACTTAAGTCTTAGAAAGGATGTCATCTATCTCCAGACATACAGGATCTTCATCTCTTCCAAATCTGAGGACCAAAACCTTTTCTGCAGTACTTTTTATTGCCTGGTCTACTTCTTTTTTGGATGCAAGCTTGGGCAGCAGGAGACTCATCCTGAACCAATCCAAATGTTAGTTCTCACTACCAGACCTCCATCACTGCCCTCCCGAACCACCCTGGACCCGCCTCACAACCGAGCTCATGCCTTGTGTGCCAACGCCCAATTAATCTGATTCTTTAAGGGGATGGTGGTGTAATTTTATTATGGCATTGAAGATTCATGGCATTGCATAGTTGCAAGAGTATTTTCTATCCTTCTTGTATCATAATTAGGAAAATAAGATACTAAGATTAAAAGACCAGGTAAGGTATTTCAATATTCATGACTATTAGTGTTGTATCTACGAACATGCAGTGACCTCTGAGGACCAAATTTCATTTTAGATGAAAATATTAATTCTTGCTAAAATAATAAACTGTCATTAATCATAAATCAAAATCAACAATTTTTCAATTATTTCTAAGTTTCATGTACTTGGCTTTACCATTTTAACATGTAAATTTAAATGTTTATTTCAAAATATTTGGAAAAGCCAAAAGCCTAAACAATCTTGGTAGCAAACTTTAGTTGGTACAACGAATCCAGAAATATTTTGGTTCTTAAAAATGTGTCGATGATCAATATGGTTTTCATAAACAACTGGTACTGTTTGAGGATACATCTGTGAACAGTCTTGGATAAAATCCATGATTCAGAGAATTATATTTTTTAAAAAAAGGAAAGAGAGAAATAGGGTAGCTATGTAGTACAGTAGATAGAATGCCAGCCCTGGGGTCAGAAAGACTCATTTTCAAGTTACCAGACTTCTGAACCCACAAATGCTGAAGAGCAGGTTAGGAGGAAACTGCAAGATCTTGTTCAGAGCTGTCCAGCCTCCAGCTCTGGGGGTGGAGGAGGTGGTGCAGCGGTGGTGGTAACAGCAGCAGCAAGCTCCTGAGGCTGCTTCCAGAACTCCACCATCAGCTGCTTCCCAAGTCCCTGGCTTACATGGTGGGAGGAATCTAGCAGCGGATCGGAGAGGGAGTGCAAGGAGTGCTTTGTGGGCACAAAGGCAGATTCTTTTGTTGTGCCCTGCTTGGATCTGTATTGCAGTCCTGGTTGGTGGTTCTTGGGGGAGGAGGAGCACTGCTGAGACAGAGCCTGGAGTGACGGTGGAGTGCTTGGACCCTAAAGCTTGGCACAAATTACTCTCTATTCTACAAGCAGTCATAGCCTGACAAAAAGCTCAAGGGTCAAGTAGTTGGCTGGGAACATGAATAGGCAGTGAAAATGAACTCAGACTCAAACTCTAGATTCCTTCTTTGGTGACAAAGAAGATCAAAACATACAGCCAGAAGAAGTCAACAAAGTCAAAGACCCTACATCAAAAGCCTCCAAGAAAAGTATGAATTGGGCTCAGGCCACGGAAGAGCTCAAAAAGGATTTGGAAAAGCAAGTAAGAGAAGCAGAGGAAAAATTGGGAAGAGAAATGAGAGTGACATGAGAAAATCATGAAAAATAAGTCAAGGACTTGCTAAAGGAAACCCCCAAAAATACTGAAGAAAACAACACCTTAAAAAATAGACTAACTCAAATGGGAAAAGAGCTCCAAAAAGCCAATGAGGAGAAGAATGCCTTGAAAGGCAGAATTAGCCAAATGGAAAAGGAGGTCCAAAAGACCACTGAACAAAATACTACCTTAAAAATTAGATTGGAGCAAGTGGAAGCTAGTGACTTGATGAGAA
>CM053624.1:247953001-248076174 GCA_028646595.1 Phalanger gymnotis | reverse complement strand
GAACTGGGTAAATTATCTCACATAAAAGTGGCAAGAAAAAGCAGTTCTGTTGTAAGGGAAGAGGGGGCAGGTGAGGGAGAATGAGTGAATCTTGCTCTCATAGGATTTGACCTGAGGAGGGAATAACATACACATTCAATTGGATATCTTACTCCACAGGAAAGTAAGGGGAAGGGGATTAAAAAAAGGTGGGGAATGATAGAAGAGAGGCCAGATAGGGGGCGGAGGTAATCAAAAGCAAACACCTTTGAAAAGGGACAGGATCAAGGGAGAAAATTGAATAAAGGGGGACAGGATAGGATGGAAGGAAATATAGTTAGCCTTTTACAACATGAGCATTGTGGAAGTGTTTTACATAATGATACATGTGTGATCTATGTTGAATTGCTTGCCTTCCCAGGGAGAGTGGGTGGGAAGGGAAGAGGGGAGAGAATTTGGAACTCAAAATTTTAATTAATTAATTAAATTTAATTAAGCAGATGCTTAAAAAAATAAAAAAAAGTTGTTTTTTGCATGCGGCTGGGAAATAAGATATATAGGGAATGGGGCATAGAAATCTATCCTACCCTACAAGAAAGTAAGGGGAAAGGGGATGGGGGGGAGTGGGGTGAAAGAAGGGAAGGCTGACTAGGGAATGAAGCAATCAGAACATATGCCATCTTGAAACGGGGGGGAGGGTAGAACTGGGGAGAAAATTTGTAACTCAAAATCTTGTGGAAATCAATGTTGAAAACTAAAGTATTAAATAAAAAAATAAATTAAAGAAAAGACTCATTTTCCTAAGTTCAAATTTGGCCTCAGACACTTTATAACTGTGTGACCCTGGGCAAGGCGCTTAATCCTGTTTGCCTCAGTTTCCTCATCTTTAAAATGAGCTAGAGAAGGAAATGTTAAAGCCTTCTAGTATCTTTCGAGAAAACCCCAAATGGGGTCATGAATATTCACACACAACTGAAAAGTCTGAACAAGAGAGAAATAGGAAAATGAGAACCTGCAGTGACAGGAGGGGTCACAAGAGTTTAGTAAAATGTTTTGCCTCTAATTTGGGCCCTTGATATCATGAAACACCACCAATGAAAACTAATAGCAATTAATTTTGCAGCTCACTTATAATGATGATCTGGAATATGAAACTCAAGGCTGGATGGGAAGTAAATGTCATAAAAGGCCCACTCTTGTGGACATGGAAATAAATGTCTTTGGATTTCTAAAGATATTTCTAATTACTATGAATGAATTACTCAGTATTCCTACTAAACCATCAGTTTCTAGATACACATTTAAGAATAAATCTTTTTACTGGGACACTAATGCACTGTTGGTAGAGTTGTGAATTGATCCACCCATTCTGGAGAGCAATTTGAAACTATGCCCATAAGGTCCAGAATTCTCTTGGCTAGGGAATCCTGTACCTCTTTCATAACCATGGAGTGTTCTTTTTGGTACTAAAGGAAGAGACCAAGTATCTCCATAATGATTATAGGTAGTAGTTTAATCAATCATTATAAATACTTACAAACAGGGGCAATTTTTGATCTGGGGCAGCAGCCAGACAGTTTTGTGGATCCCTGCTCTTGAACTTCAAAATCCCTGTGGTAATTATAGAAAACAGACAAATTCAGGAGGAGCTAGAGAGTGCGTCACTACTGACTAGTGGACATTTTTGGTTTTCTGCTTAGTGATGAGCTTAGAAGTTAAGCCAATGTTATGCCCAAACGTAAGTTTGTGTATTGATCTTGTGCTGGTCACAATATTCTTGTTTTGGCTTGCATAGGTCATAGTATCTTAAATTTCGACTCAGTGTCTAAGTTATGATTTAATGCCTAAGTTATGATTTGTAAACAGGTTACCATGTTCAGTCTTCTATCCTTCACACAGTTTAAGTTTTCATGGCTTTTCACTTATTAATGTATTTTAGAGCTTTTCCCCAATGTGAACCCTACAGTGCCCAAAGGTTTAAAAAACCATGCATACCCTTAGATCCAGCTAAGTCTATATCCTAAAGATATCCAAAAAAGGGAAAGGACCTATTTGTACAAAAGTATTTATAGCAGCTCTTTTTGTGTTGGTTAAGAATTGGAAATGGAAGGAATGTCCATCAATCGGGGAATGGCTAAGAATGCTATAAGAAATGACAAGCAGGATGATATCAGAAAAACCTGGAAAGACTTACACAAACAGATGCATAGTGAAGTGAACAGAACCAGGAGAGTGTTGTGCACAGTAACAGCAATCTACTTCAATGAAGAACTGTGAATGACTTAGCTATTCTCAGCAATACAACGATCCAAGACAATCCCTAAGGACTAATGATGAAGTATACTATCTACTTCCAGAGAAGAAACTGATATTGATTTAATACAGACTGAATCCTATTTATTATTTTCTTTCTTTCATTTTTTATTTGAGTTTTCTTGTACAAAAGAAAAAGAATAGATATTTAAAAAAATTCTAAGTTTGAGACTTCAAATGTAAAATGAGAGTGTTATGTTAGATTAAATTACTTTCAAGTTCCCTTACAGGTCTATTATTCTATGATCCTGTGATCTTGTTAAAATCCCATCCAGATCCTAGAAGCTACATTTTTTAGAGTTCTTCTTATCCTTGTAGCCAAAGCCAGGGGATTAAATTGTCCAGCATATTGCTGTTAATTGTTCAGTGTGCTATCTGGTTTTGTTTGTCTGCTTTTTTTCTGTTTGCTTCTGTCTCTCTGATTCCATCTCTTTCCCTCTCCCCTTCTTTCTGTCTCTTTTCTCTCTCCTTCTCTCTTCTATCCACTCTCTTTTCTCCCTTCCCCATCTCCTCAGTACTTACTCAACTCTTTCAATATGCCGATGTGATGCATTTTTCAAGCTTTGCCTCTAAAGAAATAGAACTTATTTTCTTTTTTTTTTTTTTCAAGTTTTAGCATATTTATTTTCCACACAAACCTTAGGAAAGCCACCAAATAGTAAAGAAAATCAACAAAACAATGACATATAACAAAATTCCAACTAGGCTAATCTTTACGTCATATGACAAATTCCTCTACTGGCTAAGACAGCGAGATATATAATGAAATAAAATGAGAAAAATCTGCTTATTTTCTTTATACTCAGTATTTTTTTAAATTTTAAGTGAAATTTAAGGAGAAGTGTTGATTTGCTGGATATGAACAAAGAACAACGAGAAAAATATGCAGAAATGCTCCTGATATTGATTCTTCTCCCCAGGATTGGCCCTGGGCAAACTCAGGTTGTTTACCTATTATCAGTGCCTTTTTTTTCCCTCCCAGTTGGACTACATGCATGTTTGGTCTCCCATTCTTTCTCTGAGGGCAGCTAGGTGGCACAGTGGATAGAGTGTGGGGCCTGGAGTCAGGAAGACTCCTCTTCCTGAGTTCAAATCTGTAGACACTTACTAGCTGTGTGATCCTGAGCAAGTCACTTAACCCTGTTTGTCTCAGTTTCCTCATCTGTAAAATGAGATAGAGAAGGAAAGGGCAAAGATCTCTAATATCTCTCCAAGAAAATCCCAAGTGGAGTCATGAAGAGTCTGACAAGACTGAAACTACTGAACAACAATGACAACAACATTCTTTCTCTGAGCTGGCCTTCAGGTAAACTAATCACTGACTGATAATTAAATTGTCAATAGATAAAAGCTTAAGTAGGATAATTAGAGTTGGTCTGCCAGGGGTGTTTGTGGTATTGAAGGGAAACTCAGACAGGTAGAAAAAGCTTCAAGACCCCAAACAAATAGAGCTATAATGTAAGAACAGGTGGTAGGTTGATATTTGGGGCTTCTTTCTACACATAAAGTTGACTCTGCCTATTCATGAATCTGAACATTTCTATGAAATCTATAGGTAAGCCATCCAAAAGGGATCAGTAAATACCTTTGCCCCTTCTCTTATTTTGACTTCTTCCAGTCTGGTGGCATTCCAGTAAGAGACAAACAAATTGTAAAGAGAGAGGCATCAGACTGATAGCATTAGAGAAAAATACTCTCAGCCCCTCAGGGGTACCACTAGAACCATGAGGGAGAGACATAGAGAACTTCACTCTCCCACAGCAAATGCTAAGGTCTCAGTTTTATCTCAGATGAGGCACCACATGTGATGAGTACTCTGTGGCCTTACTCTTTCAGAACTAGCCTGTTCATCATCACCTAAAATGAAAGAACAAATGAAGAAGAAAAGAATAGAGGCTTATATTTGCTGGTCACCTGCATGCCTCAGGTGGGAAGAGTCCAAGACTTTGCTTTGCCTTTCATCAGAATACTGCCATGATATAGAGGAAGTAAAAAATACGAGAAGGCGATGAGGCCAATTGGTACCTTTGAATGCCCCCCAATTCTGGCTATGGTACCACAGCCAAGCAAAGAAGGTTCTAGTCACCATGGGGTGACTAGGAGTGGGGTGACACCCATGGGGTGACAGTAGAGTGAAACCAGTCATACAATGTAAGTGCATGTTCCAGATTTCTCCAAGGCAATTCCATTATATACCATCCTGATTCTCTCAAAAGCTCCTCACAGAGCCTAGATATCCTTACATTCTGTGCATGCTTATAAGGGCTGGGCTCAGTGGCCGGTCTCATGTCACTCTATCCTTAAATTTGAAGAATAAATAAGTTTTATATATATGTATGTATATGTGTATATCTATATATCTCCTTCTCTTCCTCTCCCCTCATTATTTCTTTCCTATGACAACTCTTTTAGTAGCAAGTAGCAGTAAGTGACTCTCTTTTTTTATGTTTATTTATTTTTAGTTTTCAACATTCACTTCCATATGCTTTAAATTTTCTTCCTCTTCCACCCCTCCCTCTCCCCATGAAAGCATGTAATCCAATATAGACTCTACATATATACATTCCTATTAAACATATTTCACATTAGTCATATATAGAAGAATTAGAACAAATGGGAATAACTATAAGAAAGAAAAACATAAAATACAACAAAACAAAAAAAGAAAATAGTCTGCTTTGATCTGCATTCAGACTCCATATTTCTTTTTCTGGATGTGGATGGCATTTTCCATCATGAGTCTTTTAGAATTATTTTAGATCTTTACATTGCCGAGAAGAACTAAGTTTATCGAAGTCAGTCATTGTACACTGTGGCTGTTACCGTGTACAATGTTCTCCTGGTTCTGCTCATATCATTCAGCATCAGTTCCTCTAAGTCTTTCCAGGTTTTTCTGCCTGTTCATCATTTCTTATAGCACAATAGTATTACATTCATATACCACAACTTGTTCAGCCATTTCCCAATTGATGAGCATCCCCTCAATTTCCAGTTCTTGGCCACCACAAAAAGAGCTCCTATAAATATTTTTGTACATGTGGCTCCTTTTCCTGTTTTTATGAACTCTTTGGAATATAGCCCTAGATGGCTTCCTCATTTCTAAAATAGGCATAGGAGAACTTTCCTTCCTATCTAGTGAATCCCTCTTTCTCACCCCTTAATTTTATTTTTTAGATACAATTCCATCATAGTCAACTCATCCATGCCCTCTGTCTATGTATACTCTTAGCTTCCATAACAATGATAAAGTTCTTACTATTTGTAAGTATCATCTTCCCATGTAGGAATATAAACAATTTAACCTTATTGAACCCTTATGATTTCTGTTTCTGGTTTACCTTTTTTATGCCTCTCTTGAATCGTGTATTTGAAAGTCTAATTTCCTATTCAGCTCTGGTCTTTTCATCAAGAAAGCTCTAAAGTTCTCTGTTTCATTAAATATCACCCACCCCTCCCCCAAGGATTGTACTCAATTTTGCTGGGGAGGTGATTCTAGGTTGTAATTATAGCTCGTTTACCCTCCAGAATATCATGTTCCAAGCCCTCTGATTCTTTAATGTAAAAGCTGCTAAATCTTATATTATCCTGACTGTGGCTCCACGGTATTAGAATTTTTTCTTTCTGGCTGCTTGTAATATTTTCTCCTTGACTCTGGAATTTGGTTATAATATTCCTAGTTTTCATTTTGGGATATCTTTCATGAGACGATTGGTGAATTCTTTTAGTTTTTTTACCCTTTGGTTCTGGGATATCAGGGCAGTTTTCCTTGATAATTTCTTGACAGATGATGTCTAGGCTTTTTTTGGTCATGGCTTTCATAGTCCAATAATTCTTAAATTATCTCTCCTTGATCTGTTTTACTGGTCAATTGTTTTTCTGATGAGATATTTCATATTTTCTTCCATTTTTCATTCTTTGATTTGATTTTATTGTTTCTTGGTGTGTCATGGAGTCGTTAGCTTCCATTTACCCAATTCTAATTTTTAAGGAATTATTTTCCTTCATTGAGCTTTTATATCTCCTTTTGCATTTGGCCAATTCTTCTTTTTAGGAGTTCTTTCCTTCAGTGAATTTTTGTACATCTTTTTTCTTGGCTAATTATGATTTTTAAGGAGTTCTTTTCAGTAGATTTTTGTGCTTCTTTTGCCATTTGTCCTATTCTGTTTTGTAAGATAGTATTTTCTTTGGTCTTTTTTTATGCTTCCTTTACCAAGTTGTTGACTCTTCTTTCATGATTTTCTTGCATCACTCTCTCATTTCTTCTCCTAATTTTTTCTTTGCCTCTCTTATTTGATTTTTAAAAGTCTTTTTGAGCTTTTCCAGCAATTCTTTTTTTGGGGGGGTGGGGCTGAGACCAATTCACAATTTTCTTTAAGGCTTTGGGTATGGCTGTTTTGACTTTATTGTCTTCTGAACTTGTGTTTTGATCTTCCCTGTCATAATAGTAACTTTATACGTTTAGGTTATTTTTTTTTTGTTTGCTCATTTTTCCAGTGGTTTCTTGACTTATAACTTTACGTTAAGGTTTTACTGGGCTCCTGGGTTGTAGAGAACACTGTTCCCAGCTTCAGGTTTTTTTGTGCAGTTGTTTTCGGAGCTAGTTCTGGAGGTCTGTAAGTTTTCAGTTCTTCAAAAGAGGCATAAAATAAGGAAAGGTGTGGTCACTGCTCTCTTGGCTTGTGCTCTGGTCTGTGAGTGACCGCAAGTCCTTCATTTTACCCTGGAACTATAACCAAGGTCCTGGGTTCTGCTAGTGCTCCTTGTCACCCTAGGACTGTGACCCAAAATGGTATATGGGTAACTGAGTCCTGTATTCAGTGCCAGCAAAGGATCCCTTGTAATTTCTGTTTGATCAGTTGTCTGACCCCTTTACTGTCTGTGGACTGAGCTCCAGAAGCTGCCATCACTTATTCAGTCACTCTTAAGGCCTGCTGGCTTGCCAGACTCAGCCTGCACTGAACTGAGCTCCACTCTCAACCCAATGAGATAGACCTTTCATGACGATTTTCTAAGTTATCTTGGGTTGGAAGATTGTTTCACTCTGTCCTTTGTTGGTTTGGCCACTGCAGAATTCATTTCGTGGTATTATTTTAAAGAGGGGGATTTAGGAGAGCTCAGGGGAGTCCCTGCTTTTACTCTACCATCTTGGCTCTACCTGTGTTGGGTCTTAAATAGCAGTTCTCAAACTTCTAGGTCTCAAGACCCCTTTACACTCTTGATGCACAGGCAATGGGGCGTAGAGATTTATCTTGCCCTGCAAGAAAGGAAGGGAAAGGGGGAGGGGAGGGAAGTGGGGTGATGGAGGGGAGGGCTGACTGGGGAACAGGGCAACCAGAGTGTATGCTATCTTGGAGTGGGGGGGTGTGGAAATGGGGAGAAAATTTGTAATTCAAACTCCTGTGAAAATCAATGCTGAAAACTAAACATATCAAAAAAAAATAAAATAAAAAAATATTCACAGTATTATAAAAACTTCTAAAATTTAAAATATTTATTTGTTAATTTAAAATAATAATAGTAATAAACTATTAATAATAATACTATTAGTAATAAACATTAACAAAATGTTTTCTTGAAAGAGGATTATATTTTCAAAAAATTTAGTGAGAAGAATGGCATCGTTTTACATATATTTGCAAATGTCTTTAATGTCTGGCTTAATAGAAAACAGCATTCATGGGTGTTTCTTTATTCAATATGTCGTGATATGTTTTGTTTAAAGTAGATGAAAAAACTGGCCTCCCACGATAAATAGTTGGGCAAAGGAGGAGTATTTTGGTAGGCAAATAATATCTTAGTATTTTTTATGAAAATATTTTTAACCTTCTGGGTCCCCTGAAAGGGCCTCAGGGATCCCTAGGGGTCTGAGGGCCATAGTTTGAGAACTGCTGGCCTTAAGGCTACAAAAGCAAAAACAGGTAGGGAAGAATAAAAGATGTGGTGTGAATCAGAGAAGGTAAGTTACCTCCTTACCAGTGGGTGCCAACATGGATCTGTGTTGCTAAGAATGTTAGAATTTGGAATCATTGTAGTTCAACATTCTTTGCCTTGTGGAAATTCCTCCTCCAACATCCTTGACAGATGGTCAAGGTCTTTACTTGAATATCTCCAGTGATGGGAAGCTTACTATCTTATAATGCAGCCTTTTCTAGTATTGGACAGCTAGACTTTATGAAAGAAAAGTCTTTCTTATGTTGAGAAAATCTCGTTCCTCATAACATTAACTGACGGATCCTAGTTTTGCCATCTGGTACCACAATAGGTTATTTCCTCTCGTATAAAATAGCCTTTCAGATATCTGAAGATAGCATCATATTTTTCTATAGTCTCCTCTTTTCCAGGTTAAATAACTTTGTTTCTTTCAACTGATTTCTCATATTATGTAATCTGCAGACTCTACAATCTTAATCACTATCCTCCAGATATATTCTTGTTTGTTAATATAGCAGTAGATAGGAACTTTTAAGTTCATTGATCAGGTCACTCTACTAACACAGAACCCAATTGAACTATTACTATAATTTCTTAGACCAAAAGTTGTCTGAACTTGCTTGTTTAGCTGTATCAGGCAGTATATGTCAACCTAGGTCATTCTGACTCTAGTTCCAGCATTCTGCCATGTAACTTCTGCGTTTACTAATTGAGCACAGTTCCCCAAATATGGTTTGAACAGTCTGGAGTACAAAAACATACAACTATTATATAGAAGGGGCTGTCTCCCAAAGTAGTAGAGTCCCCAGCATTAGATGGCTTTAAGTGAAAGCTATACAGTCACTTGTTGATGCTGTTTTGGGGGAATTCTATTGTAAGTACACATTAGACTAGCTAGCTACATCTATAACCTTGGGCAAGTAATTTAATCTCTTGGATCTCAGTTTCCTCAGGTGTAAAAGGAGGGGGTTAGGCTAGATCAAGAGTTATTAACCAGAATCTATAGACCCCAAAGGGGTCCATGTATAGATTTTGGGGTATCTGTGATCTTGGAAGAGAAAAAGAATTAAGGAAAGTGCCAAGGACTGCCAGGTCTTCATTCTTCTCTGGGCTCTACTCCTGACTCTCTGGACTTTCTCTAACATCACAGCAGCCTCTTCATGCTGGGAGGACACTCTGACCCTGGCCTTCTAATTCTGGAAGTACACTCCATCGCTGTGGCTGCCTTCTCTGATTAGTCAGCTCCTCCCAGAACCTGCATTATAAAGAAGGTTCTGAGGCCAACCACGTCTTCATTTCTTTCCATTTTGATTCTCTGGACTTTCTCCACCATGGCTCCCCACCTTCTACTCCCTCTACCTTCCCCCACACTTTTCAGCTTCTTTTTGCTTGTTTTCTCCCCGTATTACAATGTACACCCCTTGAAGCTAGGGACCTTCTTTCTGTCTGCTTGTAATTTTGTTCCCAGTACCTGGTACGTAGCAAGGCTTAATAAATACTTATTGATTTGACTTGAATGTAATTGGTTTCCTTTAGAATCTCATGCATTTTATTTTGTGCATTTAAAAACATTATTCTGTGAAGAGGTCTATAGGCTTCATCATACTGCTAAAGTGGTCCATGATACATAGAAAAGGCTAAGAACCCCTGGACTAGATTAAGTATAAGGTCATTTCTATCTTTAGGTACTCTTCTGATTCTGAGATCATGTAATTTGGAAATTCTTTGAATACTATACTTTTATTAATTCAACCTATAATTTTAAGATAATTTTTGCTGATTATATATCATTGACAGATATTGTTTGTAGGGTCATAGTAGTCAACTAAAACTTTTTCCTAGATCTTTTTTTTACTAATGATAATGGCTCACATTTCTAAGCATGTTAAAATTCCCAGAGTGCTTTATGAAATTTGATTTGATCCTTGGGACAACCCTGTGAAGTAGGTGCTGTTATTATCATCCCCTCCTACAAGAGAACTTTTCTGATTTCCTTACCCACCCAACTACTAGTACCTCTCCTTACAAAAATGCCTTAAATTTGTTTTATTTATTTCATGTGCATACATGCTGACTCTTCTGATAGAATATAAGTAAGCTCCTTGAGGACAGGGACTATTTCAGTTAGGATCTTTGTATTTCCATCATAAGAGGAACAAAGTTGAATTCTTTTTTATTGGGGAAAGTTGTAGATGGATTTTAAAATTGTCGTGTGTGTTTGATGTAAAAACCTTGCTGATACATTACATGTATGGAGGATATTGCCATGAAACTCCACAAAAGGTCAAGTGAGAGATTTTTTCTTCTTTTTGTTTTATATATAACATATAATATTTCTATATTTTAATCTATCTGTATGTATATATGTGTGCATATGTATATATATGTATATATAGACATCTATCTATATATACACATTTATATATATTCACACAATGCTCCTGAATACCTTTTGTGTTCAAGGTGCTATAGAGTATGCAAAGACGAATAAGATGTAGTCCCAGCCCCCAAGGAACTCATAGCCTATAGAGGAAATGACAAATACATTGATATCTGTACTATACAGAATAGCATGAAGGAGCCATTAGAGGGTAATAATAATAGGGAAACAAAGAATAATATGACAGGATCCTACAAAGTATACAAGGCTGAGAGAGATCAAGTGACTTGCCCAGGGTGGCAAAGCTAGTACTTATCTGAGGTAGGATTTGAAAGAAGGTCTTTCTGACTCTTGAGTCTGGCACTCCATCTAGTATCCCACCTAGCTATACATGTTGAGTTTCTCCTATCTTGAACATGTACAATTGATTCTTACTGCCTAATTTCATGATTTACATTGGTTCATGTAGATTTCCTTCTTATTGTTGTCCATTCTACACATCTGGGAGGAGGGGGGGAACATTAGTCTCACTACCAGTTCACCCCTTAGACTCTCTCATACAGTGAGAAAGTTACATATACCCAACAGGTAAGGCAGACAATGGCCATTGTAAGTCTGTCTTACCTGCTGTGTATATGTAACCTTCCCCTTAAGCCTCTTCTCATGGCTTCCAGGTCATTGTTCTGTTCTCAATGAATCTCTCTCTCTCTCTCTCTCTCTCTCTCTCTCTCTCTCTCTCTCCCCACCCCCCTTCTCTGTCTGTCTGTCTGTCCCTCTCTGTCTGTCTGTCTCTGTCTGTTTCTGTCTGTCTCTCTCTCTCTGTCTCTCTCCCCCTTCTTCCCTCCCTCCCTCGCCCCCACTCTCCCTCCCCCCACTCTCTCTCTGTCTCTCTCTGTCTCTCTCTGTCTCTCTCTGTCTCTGTCTCTGTCTCTCTCTCTCTCTCTCTCTCTCTCTCTCTCTCTCTCTCTCTCTTTCTCTTTCTCCTGTCTCTCTGGCATTTTAGCGTTGCTACCTAATCTGCACAGTTCCTTTTGAGACTCTTGAGTCTAGGATGCCATCAAATGAAATTTATGGGATTCTTTTTCTTATACTTCAGATTGCAAATATATGGGGATTAGATCTCAAGAGGCAGCTAGGATTAAAGGAAAGGCAAGGAATAAACATTTATATAGCATCTACTGCATGCCAGGCAGTGTGCTAAGTCCTTTTACAAATATCTCATCTGATCCTCACAATAACCCTGTGAAGTAGTTGCTCTTATTATCCCCATTTTAAACTTGGGGAAATTAAGGCAAACAGAGGTTTAGCAACTTGCCCAGGAGTCACTTAAAGCACTAGATTTGGATTCAGGAAGACCTAAGTTTGAATTCTGCCTTAGTCACTGTGAAACTCTGGGCAAGTTACTTAACTTCTCTTAACCTCAGTTTCTTCATCTGTAAAATCAGGATAATTACACCTACATAACAGAGTTGTTGTCAGGATCAAATGAAATATATTATATGTAAAACACTTTGTAAGCTTTACATAAATGCTAGCTATTATAATTATTATTCCTAGATCAGAGAACAAAATGCTTTCAAGTGCTTCTGCAGCTCAAAGGATTGTTCGCTTATTTCTTTGTCTTATGTGAGTACTGTGTAGAGTCATTTCACAGATGTTTGTAGCCACAACCCTTGTTTCTGCTACACTGAGGGAGATTTTTTTGCCAGAGACATTGATATCAGTAAGTGCATGAATTTTATGAACAAGATGAATTTGTACATGCATAAAACTGGTAAGGATTTGGGGAAGGGAGTATGTGTGTTTGGGAGGGTGCTGTTAAGCTGGGCCTGCTGATTTGGTGTCAAAGCCTGGGTTACATTTGTTTGCCATATAAGGAGATTTGTTGCCAAAACAACTTCTCATTGGACTTTTCTGGATTTAAAAAAAGGGCAAAATACAATTTGAAGGACTAAGGAAAAAACCAGCAAGTAGAATATGATCTATTTATGAGGCTCGATAATAAGATCAAAGAGCTCCATAGATATTAGAGGCTACATTTAGTTCTGTGTCAGAGCCATAAGCAGAATAAGGTAAATGGGGTTTAACCCCATGCACTAACATTGGGGTGTGGGGTAAGAGTGGGCATTCTTCTTCCCCACAGCTAACCATGAGCTTCTTGGGGAAAAAGAGGATCATGCACATGGTACCAAAACTTGAAGAGCAGAAAGGGACTGAACCATGCTATAGGGGAGCAAAAAACCTGAACTCTACACTTTACTACTTTTGTGAGTTATTTGTGTAGTGAAGGTCAGATGGATAGTGGCTTGCCTCTCTAGCAGCCTCAAGTTCATTTCTCTTTCAAGGGTATTCCAAACCATAGGGTGGTGCTATGGCTCTAGGGGACCTTACAGAGCCCTGGGGTGAACGTAGGACTCATCGGAGAGGGGAGAAAATTGTAATAATTGGCTACTGTGAGTCATACATGAATGTAAACATACATACATACATGTATTATCTATGGGGTGAAAGAAAGATTGTCCCTACCCAATGTGCATTGCTACCCTAAGTGCTTGCATAAGAACTAGGGAACACTTTAATTTACTTCCATGGAGACTTAAAAATGAACTATATTTAAGCTATATTCTGAAATTGCCAAAGGAAACTGAGTGGGAGAAAACTAAGCTAATTGTATTGCTTCCATAATTGAACCAGCTCACGTAAGCCTAGAGCCTGGGATACTGGGCCGTGCATCATATTCACAATTATTAATTATGTGCTATGTGCTAGACCCTGGGGATGCAAAAGACAAAATTGAAACAGTCTCTGCTCATTATCTGTTAATATTTTACCTTTCTCTTTATATGCTCGAGGAGCTTGTTAAACCTCAGGGGTTCACCTCTGAGTGTATTCATTAATTTTGTGCAGTTTTATTGGTTCATTATTCTTCCAAATAGTAGTATTCTATCCTCTTTGTACTGTACCTCCTGTCATTTGTTCTTATGTCTCCCATCCATTGGTTCTCTTTCTTTGCAATTATAAAATGTTTGGCTTTGCTCCACTTGCTGGGAGATTCTTGCTGTCCAGACCAGATTCAGTGTCTGTGGTGGATCTGTCCCATGTAGCCACATTTTAATCAAGGGAATATGCCCTGGCTATTCTATGGCAGGGGACTGGTGGTTATTTCTTTGACAATAGTATAGCAGTTTTGTAAAGACTTCTAAAGGAAGTTCATTACTTGTGCAAAATCTCCATTTGATAGCAGCTCTGCTGCTACTTAAGAGCTGTGGTAGGGCAAACTACCACCTGTTGCTCCCCCATCAACATCTTAAGAAATTTAATAAAATTTTATGGAACCAAGAAAATGCTATCATCCAAATTCTGAAAGATTGATAGCACCAATACATGAGAATCAGATAAAGAAATTGTAGGTTAAAAAAAAGTAAACCAAATGTCCTCTTTGCCAACACAAATGGATATCAGAGGTTGGGTAGAATTACATCTGCAATGAGCGTCTTATAAAACTTAAGTCTCATGGCAAAGTCCTTTTTTATTTCAATTAAAAAAAATGCAAAACACCATTCTAGAAAGAATCACACATATTTATTTTTAATTAAATTTTATTTTTTTAACTAGCAAAAATCTTTTTCTCTTTCTTCCTTCTCTCCATTGAGAACAAAAGAAAAACAAAACCCTTGTTACAGAAATGTATAATTAAACAAAGCAAATTTCTGCATCGGTCATGTTCAAAAGAAAAACACACGTGTGTGTACATATGTATCTCTCTCTTTATGCATGTATGTATATATATGTATATACACACACACACACACACACATAGCCATTGTCTCTCTCTCTGTATACATAGTATACATATATATGTATATATATATATACATATATGTCTCATTCTGTACCAAATCTTTCATCTTTCTATCAAGATGTGGATAGCACGTTTTATCATTATTCCTCTAGAATGATAGTTGGTCATTCTGATCAGTCATATGTGTTTTAAAGTTATTTATTTTTACAATATTGTTATCATTGAATACTCCCCCCACCCCGGTTCTGTTCACTTCTCTCTGCCTCAGCTCATATAAATTTTCCCAGGTTTCTCTGAACCCATCCCCTTCATTATTTTTTTTTAGCACAACAGTATTCATCACATTTATTTATCATGACTTGTTCATCCCTTTCCCAATTGATGGGTGTTTCTTCTGATTCCAATTCTTTCACAGCTCAAAAAAGAGCTATACTTATTTCTGTTTATTCTTAGTTAGAGTTTATTTGGCTTAGGACCAATCCCTCCCCTAATCTATTCTCTAATTCCTTCTTGTCCCTTTTCCTTCTTAATTCCTTATTGAATGAAATGTATTTCTTTACCCAAGAGTGTGTGTACATTTAGGGTTTAGGGTTAGATCTGTGAAATAATTGTACTGAGAGGACCTATATGAAGGCAAATCACTGAGTTAGGAATGGTTGTAGTGCACTGTGGTAATCAGCTCATTTGTAGATGACTAGTTTCAGAATTTTAAATAATACAGCTGATAAACTATAAATCAAATAACTATTTTAGGCCTATGGTAATTTTATGTAAGCATTATTTGGATCCTAGCCAATAGAAAGGTGGAATTCACATTGTAAGTTAGAGATGTCTCACTTCTTACAAGGAGACATTGATGAGGCATTAGAAATTGGGAGAGGAGAGAGGAGGGATAGGAAAAAACTAGACTAATAGAGAAGCAGAAGAGAAAGCTGAGCATAAGAGGAGTTAAGTACAGAAGACATTGCAAGAGATGAGAAAAGCTTTTTACAGAAGGCAGAATACAGATACTGACAGGAACTGATCAAAGCCAATGGACGGCTCTGCAGCTATTTTTTGGTAGATGCCTCATTCAAAAGAGAGGCATTGCTTTGTTGAGAACTGCTTGATTGGAGAAAGACAGCATCGTTCTTTAGCTCCATCTACACTTGATGGAGAGGAAACCTGTCAGAGGTTTTCCTGTGTTGCCCTTTATTGCTCTTTCTGGTTTGAGAGCAAGAAACTTAAACTTGTTTTTCTGTGAGAAGTATTCTTTTACTGAGAGCTGATTAAATAAGGCAGGGACACATGCTATTTGAAGATCTGTCTGGAGAAAGGCTTCAAAGCTCTGTCATCAGCTTGAGAGGGAGAAACTCCTTATGGTCCCAGAGCAGATCTGAGGAGTTTGGAAGTGAATTACATGTGATTGAAAATGCATGACATTTCCACCATACTCTGCTAAGGGTGGTTGTGTGCTAAAAGAGCTTGTTGCCACTTCAGAAGGCCAAGAGTAGCAGAAAATCAGCTTTTCACAGTAGAGCTGTGAGGACCAGAAGAGAAACAGACAACAGAAAAATGGTTTTGCCCAGCAGGTAATATATGTGCAGGTTTTAAAAAAAAAAGAAACCAAGAACATCATAGCTTGCCATCCAAAGTTGTGAATGGTGCATGGGTTTTCTACTCATATCTCTCTTTGGAAGGTTTCTGTGAGTGTATGTGTCTGCTCTCCTTCATGCATGCTATCTGCATTGGTGGGAGAATATTACTCAGGTTTATGGTTGGACTGTCATATTTTTATTATTATTTTTTGTCTCCTATTTAGTAAATATTCTGATTATTCCTACCTTTGCCTTCTATTGAACAAATGTGGATTATTCTTATTTGGCCTCATTATTTGGTAAATGTTTCATGTTGAAAAGATAAAGATATTATTGTGACTTATTATGTACAAATAGGAAGCCTACCAGTAGGGGCTCAGGAAAAGTAATGATGAGTAAAAGGAGTATATCCTTTCTGCACAGGGAGCCTCTAGGACTCTGAGAGACTTAAAGTTGTAGTCACATGACCATTCCTCAAGGGATGCCATTATGACTTGCCAAAATGAGTTCAGGAAGAGTAAGTGAGCTAGTCTCAGATCAGGGAAAGAGAATGAGCAAGGAGAGATTCGGAGGTTGGTGCTACTCCCAGGCTACATATTTTTCTGAAATCACAGGTCCAGAACATTTTTCAACCTCCCTCTCCCCTAGACAATTTTAGGAATTGTGCTAGGGACAAAAATAACAGTCTCTGCTCTCAAGGAGCTCCATTCAACTGAGGTATTGGAGGAAGGAGAGGGGAAAGGTATATCTGGGCCCATGATTTCATTAAACTCCCTTGCTTATGGAGATAGATAATTTGTTTATAACTTATAGTCTTAGTTTCCCAGGGAACTGAGAGGATGCATGATTTGCTTGTGGTCTCACAGGTATGTGAGAGGCCAGACATGAACCCAAGTTTTCCTGACTTCAAGTCTGGTTCTCCATCTATTATATTTACATTGATTCTCTATTACACAATCTGGCCTATCTCCTGCACGCTTCCTTTCTCTCTTTTTATAGCCTCATTTCTTTTCTGAGGTCTTGTGGGTATTGATAGCATTGCTCTGAGGTTCCAGCTGAATCTAACTCTCTATTCCTTAGGTTCATAAACAAGGATGAAAGAAGCTTATTGCCTTTTTTCATTGTGTTAGAGATAGTATTAAACTCATAAAATCTGTCAGGGCTGGAAGGCTAAACTGCCATTTAAAAGATAGGGAAACAGGCCTAGAGAAATTTAATGGTTTATCTAAAGTCATGTAACCGGTTAGTGGCAGAAATAGGGTCAGAACCCAGCCCAAGTAAACTCATCTCTGCTAGTGAGGGCGTAGTCTATTCACTTTCTCCCAGTGGTTTTCTGTTCCAATAATTACACAAAACTTGATGACACCATAGCAGGGAGGGGTAGCCTGATGGCTCTTTTTTCCAGGATGTGATGGGATTTTCTTTTTTTTTTTTTGGAGGATGGGGGGAGTGAATTATTTTTGTGGGTTAGTTTGTATTTTTTCCTAAGCTTTCTTCCATGGCTTCAGAAGTAGTAATGTTCAAAATAGAAACCCACCATTTGTAAGTGTTGTATTGGAATTGCATTTAAGTTTCTGTAGTGGCACAAGAATCACTGGAGCAAACAGTTTTCAAGATTGTCCTACTCAATCATCACTTTCCTTTTATTTCCCTAGCTGACTCACATCTGTCTAGCCTTTGGATCACCTCACACACCGCATCTTCTCCATTTTTTCTGGAATGAGGAGTGAGTTCATTTCACAACTTTGCCCTCTCTTCTAGAGAGTTTTTTCTTGCTTTTGCTCTTTTTTCCTTAGGGATGACATAGAAAGGTCATTGTTCCCTTCTCTCCCCTAAAAGATTCATGTCACACTCTGGATAAAATAGGGAAAGGGGGGAGGAAATAAGTTAAAGGAGAAGAGAACAGGAGAAAAGGAAGGAAAGTGAGGAAAGGAAGAAAGGAAAGAAGGTAGAGCTGGAGGACCTTGAGCCTTTCCCTTCCAATGCCATGTATTCATTAAAGAGATTTCTTTAATTTGTATTCTTTTTATTATTTATTATTCTTATGTTCTCTTATTAAAGCATGTTTTAATTCTATTTTTTCTTAGTTACATGTAGTAACAATTTTTAAAATTCATTAAATTTTTTTTGAGTTTCAGATTCTCTCTGTCTCTCCTCCCTCATTGAGAAGGCAAGCACTCTAATATAGATTATACATGGACAGTCATATACAAAACATATTTCCATATTTGCCGTGTTGCAAAAGAGAACACAGACTAAAAAAAAGAAAATTAAAAAAGTATGTTTCAATCTGCATTCATATTCCATCAGTTCTTTGGTTGGAGGTGGATAGCATTTTTCATCTTAAGTCCTCCAAAATTGTCTTGGATCATTGTATTGCTGAGAATAGCTAAGTCATTCACAGCTGATCATCATACAGCATTGCTGGTGCTGTGTACAATGCTCTCCTGGTTCTTTTCAGTTCACTTTGTATCACTGCATATAAGTCTTCCCAGGTTTTTCTGTAACCATCCTGCTCATCATTTCTTAGAACACATACCACAACTTGTTCAGCCATTCCCCAACTGATGGCATCCCTTCAAGTTCCAATTCTTTGCAAGATCTTTGTTTTTAATCAATCAATTAAGAAAGATTTAAGTGCCTGCTATATGCTGAGCTCTGTGCTAAATGTTAAAGATACAAAGAAAAAGAAAAGTGTCCCGGTCCTCAAAAAGCTACTAATGGGAGAGACAACATATCTGTAAATAGACAAATGCAAGCTGCATACAGAGTAGATAGATATAAGATAACCTTAAACAGGAGTGAACTACCAGCTGGGGGAGGCAGGGAACAGAGAAGACCCTTAGAGAAGATAGTGGTTAAATTGAGGGATTCTAAGAATTAAGGGTGAGGAGAGAGAGAATTCTAGGCATGGGGTATAGTCCCAAAGCCATGGAGATGGAAGATAGAGTGTTGCATGAGAGGAATAGTAAGTAAGCAGTATGATAGGAGCATAAATAAGTGGAATAGGAGTAATGTATAATGGTTAAAATGGAAATATGTTTTGTGTGATTGTATATGTGTAAATAATATCAAATTGCTTGGTTTCTCAAGTAAGGGAGAGGGAGGGAATCAGAAACTCAAAATTTAAAAAAATGAATGTCAAAAATTGTTTTTACATGTAATTGAGAAAAATTATTTTTTTAAAGGAGTAATGTGTAAGAACATTGGAAAGGAGGAAAAGACTAGGTTATGAAGAGCTTTAAGATGCCAGACAGAGGAGTTTGTATTTAAACCTAGAGGCAGCTAAGTGGTAGAGCAGATAGAGCTTTGAACTTGGAATCAGGAAGCTTGAATTTAGTCCTACCTCAGACACTTTCTAGCTGTGTGACCCCTGGGCAAGTCATTCGCCCTTTGTTTGTCTCAGTTCCCTCATCTCTAAAATGGGGATAAAAATATCACCAACCTCCTGGAGTCATTATGAGGATAAAATGAACTATCATTGCAAACCTCAAAGTGCTGTCTAAATGGTAGTTACCACTATGTAAATGGTAAGTACCACTACTACCACTAGTACTACCAATTACTATTTCTACAGTTGTTGTTCAGTTGTGTCTGACTCTTCCTAAGTCAGGCCCCTTTGTCCTCTATAATACTGTGCAGGGGATTTTCTTGGCAAAGATACTGGAGTGGTTTGCTATTTCCTTCTCCAGCATATCACCTTTTGTCAGAACTCTCCACTATGATCTATCCATCTTGGGTAACCCGACACAGCCTAGCTCATAATTTCATTAGCTACACAAGCCTCTCTGCCATGATATGGCAGTGATCCCAGAAGCTCTGCTACTACTACTACTACTACTACCCTACTATTAATCTATTATTAATAGAGAGGCACTGGAGTTTATCGAGTGTATGTTAGTGGAGGGTGGGATGGGGAGGATCAGATCTATGCTTCACAAAAGTCACTTTGGTAGTTGTAATGGTAATCAGGATAGGACTTTTTTTCACTGTCTTCACTGTCTTCTTCTCAGCACTGAGTGATGAGTCTTGCCTTTGTTTCAATCTGGGCTCCCTCCCCTGCCCCTAATCTTTGATTGAATCAAGAGTCTTTGATGACCTGCTTAAGAAACTAGAAAGCCCCAGGTCCCAGGCCTCATATCCTTTTGCTAAGTAGGGACTAAGCCCCAAGGTCCTGAGAAGGGTTTATATGATCAGAAGCTTCATCAAACTCACAAAGGTCTATGAAATGTTAAGAACTCCTGATCTAGCCCAAACACTTTTATTTTACAGATGAAGAAAATGAGGCACACAGAGGTAAAGTGATTTATCCACCCATATTCACTGAGGTTGTAAGTAGTAGAACTGAGATAAGGCTTAATAGTCAGTTCCCAAATGAGATGACAACAAATAAATTTGAAATTATGCCTCTTATAATGTAAGCTTTCACAGAGTCTTATACCCTCTCCCACTGTGCTTTCACACTAGAACTATCTTTTTGACATTGCCTAATTACAACCATGACTGTCTTCTGCCTGATTGTTCAAGCAAAGCCAAATTACTGGATTTTGGATAGACATTTCATAACAATATATCGGGGGTGGGGGTGGGGGGAAAACCACAGATCATCATTTGAATACATCATCTGCCAAATTGGAGACAGGAGAAGGGAAGAAATACAGCTTACATTGAAAATAAAAATTGTATGATTAAACAACTGCATTTCCTTTATGTGATCACATTTTCTGGGGCATAAACAAATTAGATTGGCTAAAAGCTCATGTAATTGCAATGTTACTGGAAATATTGGAAAATCCTACATTTTCTACCTTCCCTTTCTCTTTGCTTCTCTCTCTCTCTTTTTCTTGCCTCTCTATCTCTTTCTCTCCTTCCCCCCTTACTCCCATCCTTCCTCCTTTCAGGTGTGGTAGTGTATGAATGTACTGTGGTCTCTTCTACTGGATGGGATGAGGCTTTGAAGATCTCTTGAGCTTCAGAGTTCTGAACTGCAGTGGACTAAGGGATCAAGGTTCCCACATTAAGTCCGGTGCTAACATGGCTATATCTAGGAATGAAGGACCTCTAGGCTGCCTAAGGAGGTACAAACAGGCCCTAGCTGGAGACAGAGTAGGAAAAAGTTCTTATGTGAATCAATGGTGGGACTGGGCCCCTAAATTACCTTTGTGTTTCTGGGTAAGATCAGGAGATCCAGTCTCAAAAAATGAAATAAACTAAAATTAGACTTTTTGTTGAGTCCTCTGTGCAGCCACATGTATCACTTTAAGAAGCTCCCCACTTTCTGGTACATATTAGGAGCCTTATTAAATGCTTATTGATTGATTTAATTTTCCTCCTCATCAAAGTCTTTTCTGCTTTTCTCCTGAGAATTCAATTCTTGAAACTCTTTCCATTCCTCATGGGCTACCTCTCTTTGAACTGTTTGAAATCCACTTTACCAAAATCTAGGGTGCCTGTCAAACTATGTCCCCCTTTCATCTCCTTCTCTATTACAATCTCTGTGATGGAGTAGGTACTTACCTGTGGTTTTCGTCATCTCTACGTTAGCAACCAGTTCATCTTGATTTGTCAGAATAGTATCATGTTTTGAAGTACAATCTTTTTCTTCCTTTGTGTTTTGAAGGATGAAATTTTCAGTAGGGCAAATCTAGACTCTATCAGCTGCTCTACTTTTGGCAGAGAATTCAAGCAAATGGCCAACTAGTTAAAGTTCCCAGTCATTGTACTATCATACCTACATGGCAGGTTTGTAACACTGTAATGTATACCACCTTCTCCTTCCCCCATCCCCCAGTCTAGTTTTGCTTTCTTAACTTATACTTATGCTATTAGATCTAGTCTTCAGAGGGGATGCTTCTAATAGTCTCAGAGTTCTAGGCATAATACTTATGGGAGGCTCTACTCCTGACATATTATAGTTCCTGAGCCCCCACTGGCATACTTTACATTAACAATCAGACTCAATTAACTTAACAAAAAGCATTTACCCCGAAATCATAACAAGAATGATGATTATACAGCATTCCACCCCCAAACCTGAAGTTCACTGTCCCCAGATATACACAGCATCATTAGAGATGGCAGATACAAATTTAAAGTATCATGTAGGATATGGTAAAAACATTTACAACTTTGGAACTGTAGCCTCTCTATCAGGAAACAACTCTTCCAAGCAACACATGGCAATTCAGAGAGATACAACCTCTCTCTTCTCCCACACTTCTCCCTGGTTTGGGGCTGGGTCCTCTTATTAAGCAACCTTTTTTCTACTCAGAGTGATCATCTGGTACATTTACCAAATCCTCCTCTCTACAATCTAGGTGATAAGATGGCCATGGTTATTGACCCAATAATTAGAAAAAGCTCTGGGATTCAGTGTTTCTTGTTTTTTTCCTACTAGTCCTATGCAAATAAGCCCCTGGGAAATGAGACATTGAGACAATCTTTCTCCTGGAAAGTTCATTGTGTCTATTGGCTGCTTTCTTAGGTTTTTCAATATGTGAGTCTCATATTTGCTTTGTCTTTTCTCCTTTCATCCAGGCCAATTGCCAAAGCCCAAAAAGGATACTCCTTTACAGTCAGTTCTCTAAACTCTTTACCTAATTCCCGTTTGTCCAGGTAGTCTGTAGTATATTTTCATGGCAATATTGTTTTCTTGCTTTGTTTATCCTCACCCAATTGTTTTCCAATCTGTTCTTCTACCCTAGGTTCCTAGATTTTCTCATGTAAAAGGAGGCAGTTAGTCCCATGTGGAAAGGGGGTGAGTGTAGCTAGGTACCGGAAATCTTATCTATACTGATACACCCATTCCCTACCTGAAAGAAAGATGGATGTGTAAGAACTAGTGCCCTGGTGCCTCCCAAATGAACCTGTCTGGATCTCACTGCCTAGCGACTTGGTCCAAGTTCCTTTCTTAGTTCAGTCTAGGGTTTAAAATGAAAAGTCATTATCATACAGTATTTAATAAGTATGTCATGATGGGCTTTTATTTTCCCCTATTTCCCATTAAGCTTCTAATTTCCTTCCCAATTTTGTATTATCCAAAAGGAAAAGCCATTCACATTACTAAGTAAAATACATTTACCGTATGAGATTGGAATTAAAAAGAAGCAGCATTGAAACTCCCAAGAGGTTGAAAACCCATCCCTGCTGTTGAGGTCTGAACTCTTACCTCAATTCACAATGTCCCTTTTGCCAACAGTGTGAATTCTTCTAGAAACCTTCAGCAGAGGAGAGAAATCAGTTATTTTTTTGTGATATTACAGTCATAAGATTGAGATAAAGCCAGGAACTCTGATCTTACTGGTGTAGGGGACTTCCAAGCAAGGCGCTGTCTTTACTAATAAAGGCTAGCACCATCTTGACAACTTCTAGGTTTACAGAATTTCCTAGGACTCTAAAAAATTAAGTGACTCTTCAAGGTCCTTCCAGTTTGTGGTAAAGGCACTACTTGAATCAGTTCTTCCTGGTTCTTAGGCCGAATCTTTCTCTACTACCATACCATATTGCCTCTCCTATCATAGAATGTGCACAGTCTCACTCACAAGTATTAAATGTTATATATATATATATATATATATATATATAAATATTTAACAACTGGCTCCCCCTCACCCATGTACCCATGACACACTTTTAAGTTTAGTCCATATTAACATTTTCTCCACTACTTTCTTAAGTCTAGAAATCAACAAAACAATCAAGCCCTGATTTGTAGTCTTTGTCAATTTCTGAGGTGTAAATACTCATACCGAAAATTTAACGATTGACTTTTCTGAGACAGTAGCAGCTATCTCCAGCATACCCTTGGTCTCACTGTACCATGCATGATGACCCCACTTTGAATTCTGTAGTTGTAGATGTTGTTTCCTGGTTAATTTTCAGGAAAATGGTGGAGCCCAAAGATCATTAAAGATCCTATTGGAAATCTCTGACATGACCCATAGCTGTCCCGTTGTCTGGAGGACCACAAAACTCATGCTGTGACCTCACCATCAGTGCTATGTCTCAGAAGTTTCCATGTGCCCAGTTGGTCATGACTTCTATAGCTCAGACCTTGCTGGCCTCAAACTTCAGTCACTAAATAGAGGGATGTCCCCTACTCCTGTCAGAATGTCTCTATAGACCTCAAGGGCATGGGCTGGTAAGATAGCCTTGGTGAAAAATCTCTACCAGCTTCTCTCTCTGAGACAGCTGGTGGCACAGTAGATAGAGCACTGGGCCTGGAGTCAGGAAGGCCTGAGTGCAAATCTGGCCTCAGAAGCTTACTAGCTATGTGTGACCCTGGGCAAGTCACAACTTCTGATTGCCTCAGTTTCCTCAACTGTAAAATGGGGATAATGATACCATCTGCCTTGCAGGGTTGTTGTAGAGATCAAATTTCTGCCCTCCACAAAGGCTTTGGGAAGAATTTGGTACTCCACCCTCTAGCTTTCCAATTGGAGAGGAGAGGAGGAGGAGGGAGTTGCGAAAATGTTGAATATCCAAGGCTTGACTTGGCAGTTTGGTTGTGACATTAGGAGTGATCAGTAATTCGCGCAAAAGTACTTAACACATAGCCTAGTACATGGTAAGTGCTATATGAATACTCATTCCCTTTCCTTCCCTTCCTCTATCTCATAGATGGAGCAATCTCCAGTGCTCTGATGTGTGGTTCTTCTCTTATATGCCTTCTTGGTATGGCTGCCCAGAGTACGACGCAGTTAGAAGTGCCCTTCTAACATGGTGCTAAAAAAAGGCAGTCTTGACCCCTTGATTTTAAAAGCCTTGCTAAGTATGACGATTGAAGATCTTTGTGACAGTCTGACTTGGTCATTGACCATATTCAACTCATTTTACTCCCCTCCTGAGGTGCCTTAACAAATATGGTGGGGAAAACACTTGTGGCTTGCTGCATCCAGTTCTCTTTCTGTTGAATATGGTGCTTCCTTCCAGAGTCATATTTCAGTCACGAATCCACCAAATCTCATTGATACATATGAGGTCAAATTTGCCTCCTTGCATTAGGATCTCTGGGTCATCCTATTAAGAAAATCGTACTCGGGGCATTCGTACACAGAATCTGAGACCATGGATATTATTTCTGGCTCTCTTCTGGGATATTCTCTCCCATATAGTCCTAATCTTTTCTTCCTATTCTTCTTCTTCTTCTGTTGTACTTGATTTATCAGATTCATAATGCATCCTGCACCATCTCCAGTCATCCTGGTGAATATCAGACCACTGGACCCAGATGGCTCTGGAGGAGAAAGTGAGGCTGGTGACCTTGCACAGCCCTCCCTCACTCAAATCAAAGTCAATTGCAAGTCATGTCATCATTTCCCTGATGTCATGGTCCTCTTCAAGAATGAAGGACAAACGCAACAATCAGATTCATAAGATGCCAGCTTTTGATTGGCATGCTTAATGATGACCAAGAACCCATCATTTCTGGCTATATTTTAAGTCATGGTCCAGAATCCCAATCCTATTTTCAGACATCGTCTTCATAGCCAACTGTTCACTTCCTTAACTAGCCTTTCCCTTTGTAATATCTTTCCTTCAATGGATAGCAATCAAAATGCCACCTGTGCTCCCTAAGGTCTTTAGGTGGTAGAACCATAGACAAAATCTGCCTCACCTCCTACCCCCTTTACTGACTCAGAAGCAGAAAGGTCATCTTGGACTCAGGCAACATTTCCCCTTTCAGAATGTCTCTGCAGACCTTGAGGCATAGCTTGGTAATATAGCCTTGCTTGAAAATCTCTACCAGTTTCAGGGTATGCTTGTTGTTTTCTGGTTCCTGTTCTTTTTTTGGGCCTATATATTTGCCAGCTTATTGGGTTTTCAAGGCAATGTTGCCACTTCTATTATCCAGGGATTTCCTCCTCAATCAGTCAATCAATATTAAATGCCTATACTGTGCACTATACTCCGCTCTAGGTACACATATAAGAAAAAGAAAGGCATTCCCTGTCCTCAAGGAGCTTACAATCTAATGGAAGAAGACCACACATAAAAGCTGAAAAGGGTGAGGAAGGGATAACCGGTGTTTGTGTATGGGTACATTTTGTTCCCTGTTGAAACTAAGCAGAACTAAAGATGGAAAGTAAAGTCAGCTGGAATTCTATTTCTGCCCTCCACAAAGGCTTTGGGAAGAATTTGGTACTCCACCCTCTAGCTTTCCTATTGGAGAGGAGAGGAGGCACAGGGAGTTGGGAAAATGTTGAATATCCAAGGCTTGACTTGGCAGTTTGGTTGTGACATTAGGAGTGATCAGTTTTTGGGTTCTAGGTCTGTATCCCCAAGAGATCATAAAAACAGGAAAAAGACCCCCATGTACAAAAATACTTATAGTAGCTCTTTTTGCGTTGGCCAAGAATTGGAAATTGAGTGTATGGCCATCAATTAGGGAATGGCTGAACAAGTTGTGGTATATAAATGTAATGGAATACTATTGTTCCATAAGAAATGATGAACAGGCAGACTTCAGAAAAACCTGGAAAGACTTACGTGAACTGATGCGGACTGAAGTGAGAAGAACCAGAAGAACATTTTACACTGTAACAGCAACACTGTGTGATGACTAGCTTTGATGGACTTATCTCTGCTTAGCAATGCAAGGATCTAAGACAGCTCCAATGACTCATGATAGAAAATGTCATCCACATCCAGACAAAGAACTATGGGGTCTAAATGCAGATTGAAGCATATTATTTGCTGTCTCTCTCTCTTTTTGTTTCTTCTTTCTTGTACTTTCTCCCATTGGTTCTAATTCTTCTTTACAACATGGCTAATGTGAAAATGTTTAATAGGAATGTACATGTAAAGCCTGTATCAGATTGCAAACTGTCTTGGGGTAGGGGGAAGAGAAGGATGGGGAGAAAATTTGGAACTCAGAATCTTACAGAAGTGAATGGTGAAAACTAGAAGTAAATAAATAGATTTTTTTTCAAAAGGAGGTAGTCAGTTTATCCTGGGAGGGGTATCTTGTTCTGTGAAGTTGAAACCAAGCAGAGCTGTAGATGGAAATGGAGAAAATCCTGAACAATTTGTTCTTTGCATCCTTCCCTTACCATCAGTGACTGGAGAGAACCCCTTAGGTATAGTTTAGGGTTGAGGTCAGAGTATTTGAGGTTGAGGTCAGAGCATTGCCCAATGTTGTATACAGAAAAGAGACAACCCTAGATGGAAGCCATAGAGCTCTAGGTGATAGAGAAGGACTCTCTCACCTGTCCACCAGTTTCTGGGAAGGTCTGCTGGTTTAGAGATTAGATGTCATATGCTCTCTTTTGGTCAAGGGCCCTCCAGGTTATGACATCAGTTGGCCCTCTATTTGTGTACCCTTCTGAATAGTCATAGATAACCTTCTGAGTCAGTTTTGGTAGCCTGACTCTCACTGATTGTCAACAATTATGGGAATTGAAGTATGTGGAATGATCACAAGAAAAAAACTGGAAGTGAAACACAGAATTTGTATAGAAGGGCATATCTGGTTGAATGTGTGCACCAAGTTATTATAACCCAGTTCCTTGGCGGGCTTTAGGAAAGCCCAGTCATCCAGATGATAGGGAGAAGGGGCAGGATTTGAACTCAGGGGCAGCGGTGCAACGGATAGAGTGCTGGGCCTGAGGTCAGGAAGACTCACTTTACTGAATTTGAATCTGGCCTCAGACACTCACTAGCTGTGTGAACCTGGGGCAAGTCACTTAACCCTGTTTGCCTCAGTTTCCTCATCTGTAAAATGAGCTGGAGAAGGAAATGGCAAACCACACTAGTATCTTTGCCAAGAAAACCCCAGATGGGGTCTTGGAGAGTCATACCAAACTATAATAACTTCTAACTCCAGATTCAAGGCTCTTCCTACTGCATCATCCATTAACTTCCAGACCAAGTCTTGTTAGTTTTATGTCCTATGGCATCTTTCTCCAAACAGTTACATTTCTTAACTGGGGGGAATGTATCATAGTGGAAAGAACTTTGGACTATGAATCAGAAGACCTGGGTACACTTCCTGGCTCTATTACCTGCAGCACAGCATAGGGAGACGGAGAGCTGGTTTTGGAGACAGGAAGACCTGAGTTCAAGACCAATTTCTGGCACTTCTGGCACATAATAATCTGTCTGTGTGACCTTGGGCAAATTATTTAATCTTTCTATGCTTCCAGCAACTCCTCTAAGTTTTAGAGAAGGTGTCAACTTACTTTAGTGGAGAATTTCCTCATTCAGAACTTCCCCATACGAATGAAATCATAAGTCTGATCCCTGCTCTCCCTCCCCCAATACTTAGCAATTATATGACCTTTGGCAAATCCTTCTATGTCTCTGGTTCTCATTTTCTATTCTGTAAAATGGAAGGGGTTGGGCTAGATGACTTTGTAAGGTCCCTTTCAGCTCTGACATCCGGTGAATTTTAGAAAAATCCCAATTTGTGCTTTCCTAAGCATCTCTCGTCTGGATTTTATTTGAATGTTGCCTTGGCTCTCAATCAAGCATTGTGGGGCCTCTAAATCTGCAGGAGGGGATTTTCCTTTACTTGGTTCAAATAGTCCAGTGTCTTTCTTTGCTGCAACATTTAATTGCTTTCCATCTCTGCGTGTTGTGCATGTTCTGAATGCCTTCTTGGTATTTTTGGCCTCTCCCATACTTTAAGTGGCTTTTTCCTGTTTCTCCTCTGTCACAATGGTCACAGCAGGCTCACAGTAGCTTCACAGCTGTAAGAAGGTCAGAGAATGCTAATGTGACATTTAGCAACAAGCTTCATAGGATCCCAGAATGTCAGGGCTGGGAGGGATCTTAGGAACCATCCAGCCCAACCCCCTCACTTTTATCGATGATGACCAGAGAGGTCCCCTTTGGATCTCATCCGGAACTTATCATATAATAAGTACATTATGAGTATCAAATGGTTATTAATAGCTTGATGGTAAATTGGAAGGAGTTGTCTCTAGCAGAATGCCCCAGGGATCCGGTTCGGCCCTGTGCTGCTTAACACTTTTATTTAATGAGCATGCTATCTCCACTTGGACCATTATGTCCTCCTCCTTCAAACAGAAATCTTAGACGCTTCCTGGAAGCAAACTGGACTCTGATAGTCCAGCATTGGCTTACCTTGCCTAGATCCTGCATTTATAAGTCTTTTCCACGCCATCCTCCCTCCCCCCACAGTAACCTTCTTCCTCTGCTTCCTAACTCCCTTTTATACATTGTTTTTATCCATTAGAATGTAAGCTTCTTGAGGGCAGGGACTATTTTGCTTGAGAATCACTGCATGAGTGGTTTCTAAAAGTGAAATGGGTTTCCTTAGTAGATAGTGGGTTTTTCCTAATTGTTAGTCTTCAATCAAAGGCTGGATGACCATTTGTTCAGTATGTTATGGCAGTATCCTTGTATACTTACTGGTTAGACCATATGGTATCTGAGGCTTAATTCTGAGATTATGTGATTCTGGGTTTGTACCTTATGCCTCTATTGGATTGTAAAGTCCATGAGGGCAGGGGCTATGGCTTATTTAGACTTGGTATGTTTCCTACTGTCTTAATAGTGCTATGTATACATTAGAGATTTTAAAAGTAGTTGTAGAATAGAATAAATTAGCTCCAGGTCATATAGCCTTTCAGCTGTAGATTTAGGACTAAAATCCAGTTCTCCTGATTTTAATTTATTTCTCTTCCCCTAGCACCGTTTTGTCTTTTTTTCTGCTTTATTTTTTTTTCTTGAAAGCAGATCTCTTTGGGTTGGTACCGGTGATCACTCCAAGGACATCTTGCCTCTATCATTTACAGCCAATTTGATTTGGGGCAAGTGACTTATCTGTTCTAGACCTTGTTTTTTTTTTTCATCTGTAAAATGAAGGGGTTGGATCTGTGGATGAAACATTGGATTTAGAGTCAGGACAACATCATCATCATCATCATCATCATCATAGCTAGTATTTATGTAATGCCTACTATCTGTCAGGCACTGGGCTAAGCACCATACAATTTGATCCTCACCAAAATGCTGGGAATTAAGTGCCATCATCATCTCTATTTTATATCTAAGGAAACTGAGGCAAAATAAGTAACTTGTCCAGGGTTACACAAGCATCTGCTTTGTCCTCCCTGACTCCAGGCCACATTGTGCCACTGAGCTTCTAACACCAGGGTTCAAATGCTCCCTCAAGTACTTACTAGCTGTGTCCCTAGAGAAGTCCTACAGGAGTCATTTAATTTCCTTTAGTTTGGGTTCCCCGATCAGTAAAATGAGCGATTGAATTCCATGGTCACCAAAGTTACTTCAGTATAAGATCTATGATCCTGATTAGATGGCCCTTGAAGTTCCTTATAGTTCTAAATTATCCTAATATCCTTTGTCCTGAACTGCTATAAGGCATAGGTTGTTGACTTTGGTACCTTTCTTTCTTGCTGATTCAGGTGGTTAGTAAATATTTAATTTTTTTCTTTTCTTCTTAAAAAATTAATTAATTAATGAGTTTTTAGTTTTCAACATCCTCTTCCGTAAGCTTTTGAGTTTTAAATTTTCTTGGCCTCCCTCTTTTCCCTCCTCCCCAAGATGGCCTGCAATCTGATATAGGCTCTACATATACATTCTTATTAAACATATTTTCACATGAGTCATGTTTTAAAGAAGAATTAGAATGAATGAGAGGAACCACAAGTAAGAAAAAAACAAAACTAAAAAAAGAGAGAGCAAATAGTCTGCTTCGATCTGCGTTTAGACTCCATAGTTCTTTCTCTGGATCTGGATAGCGTTTGCCATCATGAATCTTCTGGAGTTGTCTTAGATCCTTGTATTGCTGAGAAGAGCTAAGTCTATCAAAGTTAGTCATCGCACAATGTGGCTGTTACTGTGTACAATGTTTTCTTGGTTCTGCTCACTTCACTCAGCATCGGTTCACATAAGTCTTTCCAGGTAATAAACATTTATTAAACAGCTAGGTGGTACAGTGGATAGAGCACCAGACCTGGAGTCAGGGAGACTTATCTTCTTGAAGTCACTTAACTCCGTTTGCCTCATCTATAAAATGAGCTGGAGAAGGAAATGGTGAACCACTCCAGTTTCATTGCCAAGAAAACCCTGAACAGATTCATGAAGACATGACTGAACAACAACATTATATGCTAGACACAGTTCTGAGATTGGGGAGATAACAAAAGTTAAAAGATAGTTCCTGCCTTCAAGAAGCTCATAATCTAATAGGGGAGACAACATGTAAACAACTATGTATGAACTATATACAGATAAATTGGAGATAATCAGCAGAGGGAAGGTATTAGAATTAGAAGGGATGGGAAGTGGGGAGGGAAGCCTTCCTGATTGCTCCACCTGGGACAAAGGCTTAAATTTAAAAGTTTTCTGCCAGATTGATCCTCTTCTTTCAGATGCTTACCTGGGCAAGTCACTTAATTCTGTTTACCTCAGTTTCTTCACCTTTAAAATGAACTGGAGAAGGAAATGGCAAACTACTCCAGTAACTTTGCTAAGAAAACCCCAGATAGGGTCACACAGTCAGACATGACTGAAACAACTGAAAACAACAATCCTTGTCCCAGAGGTCACCCTTTATCTGTAATTTTTTGCTTCAGGGTGGTTTTCTAGAGTGGTATAGCTAATTTTACTTTTAAGTTTCAGATCATATAATTTTCAAGGCCCCAGAATTATTTGGGGTTTGAGCGCATCTAGTCTGCCCTACCAGCTGCTCCCAGGAAAACATTGCCTCAAATACATTTGGAAAAAAAGCATTTGCTTCACCTTTGGGACTTTGCACCTTATCACTCACTGGTGTGCCTCTTTATCTCAGTTACTTGGTACTTATACCATTGGGTTAGGTGAAACCTCAGGAGCACCAGTCCTGGTGGCCCTTCTGGCTATGCCTTGGGAGAATAATGTCTCTAGCTAGCATTTCCTTGACCAATCTTAGAGCTTTCTTGTCTTCCCAAGGGCTCTCTGAGGCTGTACACACTGGCACTAAAGGCCTTGGTGATCAGGGTTACCCTAGGCTTGGTCCAGCTGTTCCTTAGTACACTGAATCCTCTGATTCTCCCCCAGTTATATGGATTCAGAATCTCTCCTGCTACCTCAGTGGTTCAATGTATTCTTTTTGGCCACAAGTCTAACCCTTTTTAATATGGATGGTCATTCAGTAGCCTAATCCTGTCAATCATGGGTGCCAAATCTCCAGGAAAGAGGTACCCTAATGAGTACTTAAGTCTTTCCCAAAAATTAATAAGAAATGCTCACATTTATATAATGCTGGTACAACATTGTGAGGTGGATACTACAGTTATAATTATCCCCATTTTATAGACGAGAAAATTGAGGTTTAGAGAAGTTGCCTATGGTCATGCTGCTAGTAAGTGTCCGAGATAGGATTTGAACCCACGTCTCTCCTGACTCTGTGTCCAGCAGACTTTTCACTATGCTGTACTGACTCACCAAGTACAATCCACATTGCTTCTTCCCAGCTTAGAATGTCTCTCAGCTTTCAGAAATTAAGAGAAATTATTAATGAGCTTCTTTCCTCCTTCCTCCTCCCCTAATAGCTAGAACTGCCATCTGATTTGGAAGACAGCACCCCAAAATAGCCAGCAACCCTGTCACAAGCTGCAGATAGCTCTTCAGTGAGGGCTTTCTAGGGTGGCATCTCCTAATCTAAAGGCCACTTGTGCCTGGTCTTTTGCAGAGACTTAAGACATAAGACTGCATTGTAAAAGCCAAGGAAGACCAACGTCTGCTCCCACTTCCCTTTAAAAATGGGCAGAAATCTATTGTGGTTTAGGTCAAGGGACCTACTGTGACATAAAGTGAAATATTAGTCTGATGGCAAGGTTGCTGTTCCCAAACCTGCTCTGTAAGCCTGTGAACCACTTGTAACAGGACCTACAGAGTGCAGGAAAAGAAAGGACAATTCCTCATGTAGACTTTTAAGTCTCGATTCTTTAAGAGTAGCTTTAGAGTGATGGGATAGAGTCTCAGAACCAATGTCATGTCATGTCAGAAATTCACCCAAAGCTGTTTCTGGAAAACCTTCTCATCACACCCTCTACCCTTACCTTGATGCTGACCTCTTACCATACAGGAATGGTTTGAAGTGATGCCATAAGGCACAAGACTTCTTTCCACAAACACACTAGCTCTTCCCTGGTTGCCTACCCTTTGCTGCTTTTCCATTGTTCGGCATACAGAGGAAATACACAAAGACATAGCATGGCAGTATTAGAGATTCTTCTCCTAGGGAAACTCAGCTAATACCTTCCTCATGTGCTAGGGACTCCTCTAGGGCTTACTCTCACTCTGAACAAATCACATAGTCAAAAGACCTAACAATGAAGCAGCGTAATTAAATGCACTGGGTCTGGTTAACAGCTCTTTTTTCTTGCCCCCAGAAGTAGCAGAGGAAGGACATTTAGCTGCAAGTGGCTAGGCACTGCCCTCCTCTTGGTGCTGAGTCAGTCGGTGACATTCAATGTCACCACAACCTTAGGTATTGGGGCTGAAGGTTTGCTGACCGCAATGGTGTTGAAAGACAATGAGAAGGGAGGAAAGTAGTTGGAAGAATCAACAGGATTGACTTACAAGCCTGATTTTAAAAAATAATTGGACATGTGATAATCATTGCACAAGGAACTCCCAATGATGAAAACTGCCTCTACCAATGTAGATCGATGCTGTTGTTTTGCCATTTCAGCTGTATCTGATTCTTCATGACCCCATATTGCTTCTCGTCAGCTAGCTATAAGTTATAAAAGATGGAAGAGATTACAAAATTATGATTTTTGAGCTTGACAAAATGGGAAAAAGTTGATACCTCTGATAGAAACAAAAGAGCCAATGAAATTGATTTTGGCGGGGAGTAAGAGATGTCTCATTTTTGGCATGAGTAATTTTTAAAAAAATATATTGAACTGGATAAACACTTAAAAAACATCATTTCCATATTGAAAGAATAAAAGGGAGGTTATATGTAAACCCATAAATATCCATTATGTATAGCTTATTTTTTAAAGTCAGCATGTTAATTCTAAAACTGTCCCATTTAGGCTATTTGCTTTTGAAACTCCATTTTCCTCTGTGAATTGAAAAAAAAATAATGCTTCATGTTATTCTTCCCCTTCCCCTGTTTCTCTTCCTCTCCCTTTCTCTCTTCACCTTTCCCATTGGTATCCCCCTTAATTCTCCACTTTCCCATCATTTAAAAAAACATGAGATAAAGATATCTAAGTGGACTTATTATATAGCCATTTGCAGATATGAGACTGGAGACTGAGTGAGAGAGAAACCTAAGATCTCTCTCTGAGGGTCATCAGTATAGGTGTGACGGATTAAGCCCTGAGACAATATCTGTTCATGGTGGGAAAGAACATAGAGAAAGGAGAAAAGAGGGCCAAGAATTGAGCCTTGGGGACCGAAAAACCCACTGCGAGCCGTGAGAGGAATATAGCACATGGAAATTCAATAAAAACCCGCAATGCAAATGGGCATCTGCTTCCAAGAGTGACCTAGGCATCCAGTGGGAATACTACACTCCAAACTCGGTACGAACATGTGGGAGGGCTGTCTGGGGCAGGAAAGTGGCACGACATCTTAGTTCACACCACAATCCTCCTAAGAGCTATTAGAACGAGGCTGGGAATGAAGGGCGAACATTGTTTTCTTGTTAAAATACAAACCCACAATCATTCTATACATGCACAGAGGAGACAAAACAAGGGATTTCCCCTAGTTAAAGGCTTGCTTCCCCTTCCCCAATTTATAGGGTGAGAAGATGGTCCCTTGTAGTAAAAACCACTACATGGGATATGGTTCCTAAATGCCTTTCTCACTTCCTTCTTTGTGCTTCAGACCAACCATCAGTATCCCAGATGGTGGAAAGGGCTTTGGCGGGCACAGAGGGTACCACTTACTCACAGGCAACACTGCATAAATGGTCCTTAAGAGACAGCCATGGAGAAGCATAAAGAGTCTAATTAAGGGGGAAGGATGCAATTTATTTGACAAGAAAATGTATTCAGGAGAATGGCAGTAAAAGACTAACAAAGGAAATGAGAAACACCCTGGTTATGGACAGATGAAAAGGAAGCAGGATCTGGTTTACTTTATGTCTCAGCTGGAAGAAAGGAGATTTAGAAAGGAGTTATCAGCACTTTTTCGCCCATTAGCCTTTCTGTCCAGCCCCTGAGAGGAATAGAAGGTGAGGAGTGTTAATCAAGCAAGCACCTAATTAAGGCAACCCTGGTGGACAAAAGTTTCAGGTTGCTTTCTAATTGGGCAGCTGTGGAGGACTTTCCCAGTGGGTAGTAGAAAAATTATCAAAAAAAATCTAAAGAAAAAATTATCTAGCCTTCTCCAGACAAACAGGCTGTGGGAAGTCAGCTCTGCCCTGGCCTGCTGAACGAGCAGGTATACTCACTGGAAAGTGGTCCTGGAGAGGGGCCTGGGAAGTGTTAAAGTGGCATCACGCTCCATTCAGAGCAATTTCCATCTGTGAAAGGCCAGAGGTGGCTAAGACACTAGGCATTTTTTTTTTAAAATTTTAAAACACTGCCCGTCTTTCCATCATAATGACTCACCAGGTGCAAAGAGAAGCCACATTCTTTTCTTAAAAATAGATTTTTGATATAGTTTGTTTTTATATCACCTAGATTTCCCACTATGCCCTTCCTTGTAGAGTCCCATCCTTTATAACAAAGAATTTTTTAAAAGAAAAAAAATAAAAGGTGGAAGAGAAAAAAGTCCAGCAAAACTGATCAGTATATAAACAAATCTGACCATCTGTAATATGCTACATCTATGTACCTTCCTCCGCAAAGGAGTTGGGGGGTGAGTGGAGGGGAGGTGTCATCTCACATCTCTGCTTTGGGACCATATTTATAATTTGTAATTTTGCAACATCCATTTTTGATTGTTTCGTGGCTGCTGTTCTTTCCATCTCCACGGTCGTTGGCACTGTCAATATTGTTTTCTTGGCCCTGTTTACTTCACTTCTGGTAAGTTTGCCATGTTTCTCTGAATTCTTCACATTCATTGTTTCTTACAGCATGGTAATATTCTGTTATAGTAATGTATGTACAATTTGCATAGCCATCCTCCCATAGATGTTACAAGCCACTTTCAGGGGTACCACAGGCTGTCTTAGTGAAAAGCTGTTTGATTTCTTAAAGAAAAATGGGAGAGAGTAATGTAAGAAGTAATGCTGCTTTGGTAGTACAAGCACCCAGTGTGAATTCTTGCTACTTGTGTGACCTTAGGCATATAACTTAATTTCCTTGGGTCTTTGTTTCATCATCTTTAAAATGAATATTTGGATTAAATGACCCATAAAGTCCTTTCCAGCTTGACACCTATGATCCTGTAACCTACCTACTGAAATCCTTCTCATGCTTCAAGGCACTGCTCAAGCACCATATGTTCCATGATGTTTTTTTTAAATCCCTCAGCCAGAATTAATCTCTCCATCCTTGGACACATATATGATTATTATATTTTATTTTGGTAACTTTGTAAGTTGCCTGCACTAGAGGAAAATTTCCTCACCTAGGAGTGCCTTATATCAATAAAATACCAGGTTCAATCCTCATCTCATTAATAAAAATGTCTTCTCTTTCTAGACATATTCCGAGATCTTTGAATTTCATCTCTATCTGGATTTTACCCACCACTATATTCCCAGTAGCCCACAAATATAAAGGGCATAGTGTTTACTATATTGAATTGAATTTTCCATGTAATACATTCTGTCTTTTTGTCTCAGCCTCTTAAGGGCATGTGGATATTATGGGCTGCTGTGGGCTTCCTCCACTCTCACTCTGTCCTTTCAAATTCTCTTGGAAGCTACTTGAAGGAGGGTCACCAGCTAATCTATTACTTACCATTTGCTTCCACTCCTGGGGAATTAATTTCCTTCCTTCCTGTTACTGCCACCAGTTAGTCCCCAGATGGTTTGCCAGGTTTTCAGAATCACACTCCGCTCCTCTGCTGTGATAATTTGAAGACTTGGGGATGTCCGAGTTCCCATTTGGCTTTAATGTCTTGAGGACAGAGGGAATGTGTCACAATTTGCTTTTTTGTTTACTCTTTGGCCAATGTGTTCAAATGATCATATGGGTCGCTGCCGTATTTGTCTATTTACTATAAGGAAAATAAAAAATAAGAGATGGTCACTTATCTACTATAAAAAATCCCCCCCTCCCTTGGCTTTGTAGTGCTTTGGTCTTAGAGTGCATCCTTGACGAATGGAAAAAATAAATAGCAACCATGGTCTGCTCATCCATTGATCTCACCACCGTATTTCCTCGGTATCTTCTACTGCCTCCTCAGTCCTGTGTGAAAGAGATTTTTGGTGAAGAGATTTTTTTTAAAGGAATGCACCGCAATGTTATCTCACCCTTTCTATTTATCTTGGAACATACTTCTCTTCACCAATGCCCATCTTTTGGCACTTATGTACAATTATTACATCCCTTTATATGCTATATATTCCAGCAAACTAGCTTCCTTGGCTGTTTATCCACAACTGTCCAATTCCTATCTCCATGCTTTTGTTCAGGCCAGTCCTCCCATGTCTGGAATTCACCCTTTCCACACCTCTACCCGTTAGACTCCAAAACTCAGCTGAGGCACTACCTTTTACATGAGGCCTTTATTGATTCCCCTCCTTCTACTGCCCCTTAAAATTACTTTGAATTTATTTCATATCTCTTTGATGTTTACTTTTAAGTGTAATATTCTTTCCATTGATAGAATGTAACTAACCTCCTTCAGGAGGGTAGAGCCTGCTTCTCTTTTTGTCTTTGTAACCTCATTATCAATAAATGTACATTGGATCAGATGCTCACAATATGCTAGACACTGAGCATTGGGGATACAGAGAGAAAAAAAATGAAGCAATCTTTGCCTTCCTGAAGCTTATGGTTTATTGGTGGTAGTGGTGCAGAGAATAGCATGTACATAGACAAACACATACACCATATATAGAAAAGAATTACAAATTAATTTGGGGGTGGGAAGATCACTAACAACTGGGTGAATTGGGAAAGGTCCTATGATGGAGGTGACACTGAAGCATTGCTTTGAAGGGAACATAAAAATTCTATGTAGAAGAAGCGAGGAAAAAGAACATTCCAAATACGGTGGACAGAGGCCTCTGCAAAAGGCACAAAGATGGAAGATGAACTATGTGTACAGGGGCCGGTATGGAGGCTAGTTTGGCTGTAACGTGGAGTGAGGAAATGTAATGGGAGATCGATCTGGAAAGAGAAGTTGGAACCAAAGACTTTAAATAACATTTAAGAAAATTCTTTTTTGTATTCTGTCTTAGAGTCAATAGAGAGTTATTGAAGCTTTTTAGTGACATGATCAGACTTGTGCTGGGCAGCTGTGCAGAGGATAGATTAGTGAGGGGTTTGAGTGGGGGGGGTAGAGAAAATATTTGCTTCTTAATGTAGTCATTTCTACTGAATATTATCTCTTGTTTCTGTCTGCTTCTCTCCACTCACATGATCAACACCTCAGCACCCTACCTCATTACCACCTCTTTCTTGAACTGTTGTTGTAGCCTAATTGACTTTCTAGCTTCCAGTTTCTACCTGTTCCCATCTATCCTCCACACAGCTGTCGAGTTGATATTCTTAAAGCTCTGGTCTGGCAATGTCCACTTCCTTCTCAAAAAACCTTAGTATGTTCCATATTGCTTGTAAGATAAAATACAAAACAGGATTAAGTAAAAAGAAATCCTTTGTTATTTAAAGTCTTCCACAAATTGGCACCAACCTCTCTTTCTAGATTGATTTCCAATTATATTTCCTCACTCATTCTCTTTACCAGAGGTGTTAAATATATTTGGCCCACAACCCTCCAGAGTAGGTAATTGGGAAATATTTAACAATATAAATAAAAACATGGGTAATTTTACGTTCTCAAACTAAGTCAATATTTGCCCTCAGGCAGCCTTTTGTATGGTTTAATGTCCCCTATTTCTGTTTGAGTTTGACATTACTGGTGTTCACAATAGTTCATCTCATATCTTTGTGTCTTTGCAGAGACTGTTGTCCACCATATCTGGACTGCTTTTCCTCCTCATCTCCTCAAGGAACCCTTATCTCCTTCCTTCCTGATTTCACATTGCCCCCCATCTTTGTTGTGGTTGTTCAGTAGTTTGAGTCACATCTGACTCTTTGTGACCCCATTTGGGGTTTTCTTGAGATACTGGAGTGGTTTGCCATTTCTTTCTCCAGCCCATTTGACAGATGAGGAAACTGAGGCAAACAGGGCTAAGTGACTTGCTCAAGATCACACAGCTAGTGTCTGAAGCCCAGCTCTCTATTCACAATACCACCTAGCCACCCTTGCTTCCCTAACATGCTTGATATTCTGACCTAACTGGCCAATTTGCCGTGTTCCCCATATACCATATCTCATCTCCTCTTTCTTTGCCTTTATACAAGTGACAACTTGAAATGTTCTCCTCCTTACCTCGACCTCTTGGAATTCCTAGCTTTATTGAAGTCTCAGCTTGAGTATTGCCTCTAGTATAAGACCTTTCCTGATCCTCCCACCCCCAATTTGTTGGTTCTTTCTCCTTTCTTCCACTTCAACTACTTTGCATATATTTTCTATTTATTTGTGTTTATATCCTTCCCCTCCCCAGTAGAATGTCAGCTCCTTAAAGGCTAGAATGGTTTCATTTTTTGTCTTTGTATCCACAGTTCCTGGCATGCAGTAGGTGTTTAATACATGCCTTTTCACTTGGATTGAGTTAAACTGAGCCATTTACCATTTTTTTTTTTGAGCCAGAGGCTGACATGGCAACATGAAGAAGATTTATTTGGAAGCTATATAAAGGATGAATTGGAAATGGGATGAGACTGGAGTTAGGGAGACTGGTTATGCAATTGTAATAGTTCATGTGAATGGCAATGAAACGAAACTATCATGGTGGCTATTTGAGTAGACAAGAGGATATGGATAGGAAAGATATTTTTGGAGGTATAACTGATAAGATTTGGCAACTGAACGAACGTGTATATATGTGTGGGGAGGAAGATAAGGGAGAAGGAAGATAAAAGATTCCTTCTCCTATCCTATTCCTTAAGTAGTAATTGATTCTCCATCACCTCCATATCCTGTTCCTCTTTGAAAATGCAAATAATTTACCCATCTCTGGTATTCTTTGGCATGTAAATCTCTTCTTTGGGACTCCAGTTCTAGAAATCATAGAATCCTGACTTTAGCTGTAAGAGCACTTCATATTTCTTTGGTCCACTATGGCCTTCAGGGTTGGAGGCTTCTCTTTAAGAACATGAAGGGAAGTTGATTTATCAGTAACTACACTCCAAACATAATTCCTTCAGGATCTTTGGCATTTGAATCCTCTAAGAGCAACGGGCGTCAGCATAACATAGAGGAATAGTAGACAGGAAACTAGATTTGGAAGACCTGAGTTCATATCCCATACTAGCTGTGTGACCCATGGGAAAGACACAACCTTTTTGTGCTTCACTTCACTCATTTGTAGAATTAGAGAGTTTGATTCTATGGCTTCTGAAGTTCCTTCCAGTTTTAGATCTATGAACTTATGATCTGATAACCCGTCACTTCCAAGCTCACTTCGGTTTAACTGAGTCATGAAGGAAGGTAAGAAATCTAATGGGTAGAAATAATAATAGCTAGTACTTATGTGTCACTTTAAGGTTTGCAAAATGCTTTATGTTTATTATCTCGTTTGCTCCTCACAACAACAGAATAAGATAGGCACTATTATTATTGGTCCCATTTCACAGATGAGGAAGCTGAGGCTGACTCCTACTATAACATACTTGACAAACATATCCAGCTTCTGCTTAAAGACCTCCCACAAAGGAGAACACACAACCTCAATTGTTACTGTTAGGAACGTTTTGGTTTTTTTCCTGATAACAAGTCTAAATTTGCTCCTTTGAGACTTCCACCCATTGATCCTGGTTCTTTCCCCTGGGGTCACACAGAACAAGTCTTATCCCTCCCTCTTCTACAGGACAGTCCTTCAAATACTTCAACACAAATCCATCATTTTACTTCCTGACTCTTCAAGTCTAAAGGCTAACACTCCTATTTGTTGCATCTCCCTCTATCCTCTACCATTTGTGTGCCCTTAGAAAAATTGAGCCCCCCTAGCTGGGACTAATCATCTACAGTTTCTAGCTCCCTGGTCCTTAATTAACTGCTGTCATCTACATGTGATTCCAGGAATAACATTCACGGCTCATTCATGTTTTGCTATCTTTGAATCTTGTCATATTTCCTCATTCATCAGGGGGCTCTCCAGCTGCTTTGAAGGAAATGTCAGAGCAGTTAGCCCTGAATTTTGTCACCTCCCTGGCTTGTCATCGAACATCTGCTTCTCTCTCTATATATATTTGAACTCTTAGAGCTCAATTTGCTCATTGCTTTCCTGTCAAAGATATAAATCACACTGCTCTGTGGTCCCCACCTTGCTTCTTTTAGCTTGAAGAATAGGAATGGCAAGAGGTTTCAGAGTCTCTTAATTGCTGTCTGCTCAGAATATTGGACTGGTCTCTTCTCTCTCTCTCTCTCTCTCTCTCTCTCTCTCTTTCTCACTCTCTCTTGCTCTCTCCCTCTCTCTCTCCCTCTCCCTCTCTCTCTCCCTCTCCCTCTCTCTCTCCCTCTCCCTCTTTCTCTCCCTGTTTCTCTCTCTCTCTCTCTGCCTACCCCTTCCTCCTCCCTCCTCCTCCCCTCTTCCTCTTTCTCTTCCTCTTCCTTCTCCTCTCTCTTGCTCTCTCTTTTCCCTCCTCTCTCTTCTCCTTCTTCCCTTTCCCTTCCTTCTCCCACCTCCTTCTCTCCTCTCTCTTCCTCCCCCTCTTCTCCCTCCTCTTCTTCTCTGGCCCTCTATATTTTGAAATTTTGTCTTCCTATCTCATTGAGGCTGGAAGTATAGTGGCTATTCACAGGCCCATTCCCACTGGTGACAGACACTCACATTTTGGCTTGTTCCTTTTCTGGCATGAATTGGTTCTCTTCTCCTTAACCAGCCTTATGGCTCCCCACTCTCAGGGACTCACTGTGTTGGTGCCAGTCTTAGTTTGGAAACTGGATTGACTTTCACCTCACTGCAGTTCAGAACTGAGTTCAAGGTATTGACCAGTCTTCCTGGCGTCAGGGATTATAGGACTGCACCACCACACCTAGCAACTAGTATCTTTCTGATGATTAAGTGGGAAGGCTGTGGTTCAGGGCCTTCCTGTTAGATTAGAATCTAGAATCGTAGAGCCAGGGGTGTTCTGGAGCCAGTACAAACTAGCTTTTAAGAGCTGATTGTTAAATTTTCATTGTGAACATTGGAACATTGGAACATACACCTTGGAAACTGACAAAAAGTACAAATTAGGGCTTGATTTTTAAAATAATTTTCTAGACTTAAGAAAGTGATGGAGTAAATGTAAATAATGTAGATTAAATTTAAAGGTGTGTTGTGCATACATTCCCCACCCCAGAGAGTCAGTCGTTAAACATTTACCAGTACGCCCATACATAGAACCATAGAATGTCAGTTGGAAGGGTCCTAAGAAACCATCTATTGCAATTCCCTTGTTTTAGAGTGTGAGAAGACTAGCATTCATAGGCCTGAAGAGGCTTGACCAAGAGTACACATGGCTTCTAACTAGCAGAACTGGGACTAAAGCTTAAGCCTCCTGAGAAGTTCAATCAACAAATATCTCTTGAGTGTCTTTTGTAGTACAGGCAAGATGTTAAGGAGTATAAAATCAATCAATCAACTTACAAGCACTCATTAAATCACTTATTATATTATAGGATCATTGGTTCAGAACTGGAATGGAATTTAGAGGCCATAGAGTTCAAACCCCTCATTTTACACATGAGTAAACTGAGGCACATAAAAGTTAAATGAGTTCCCCAAAGTCACACTGCTAGGAGAATTTGAACTCAGGTCTTTCTGACTAAGCCCAGCATTCTAGCCATAATATCAAGCCAGGTGCTTAACTAGGTGCTGGGGATGTGAAGAAAAAGTGAAAACAGTCTATGCGTCCTCAAGGAGTCTGCGTTCTATAGGGAAAGAAAATATATATATATGTATATGTGTGGGTATACATGTATGCATGCAAAAAATTACTAAAAATCCACAATAAAAAAGGCAAGGAGAGAGACCACTATTAAAACTAGAATTTCCTAGTCAGCCAACATGATTCAAGGCAATAACTATGAGGCAATCTTTTTTGGGGGTGGGGTGGGGAGGCATTAGTAGCAGAGAGGAGGGTCAGGGTTGGCTTTATGTAGGGATAGGTATATAAGCTTAACTTCAAAGGAAACTAGAGATTCTAAGAGGTAGAAATGAGGAGACAATGCATTCCATGTATGAGATACAGCCAGTACAAAAGTTCATGATGGATTCTTACTTGTGAGGTACACAAGAAGGCCATTTTGGCTAGACTATAGAGTGCATGCTTGAGAGTACTGTGTAATAAGACTGGAGAGATGGTCTGGAGCAGGGCAGTGAGGGCTTTAAGCAGAAGAGGTGTTTTTAATTGATCCTGGGGTTGATAGGCAGCCACTGAAGTTTACAGAGCAGGAGAGTGACATGGTTAGAATCGAGCTTTAGAAATAACTCTTTGGCAACTGTGTAGAAGATGAGGTGGAGAAGAGACAGATCTGAGGCAGGGAGACCGATTAGGAGGCTTTCACTATAGTCCCAGGAGGAGGTCGATGAGGACAAAGAATGGATGAGGACACTGGCTCTGCCCTTGAGAAGCTTACACACATGTGAATCCATGGTCACACAATACAATTCTGCATATGCTAAGCGTCCCGTGAGTGGCACACCAATGAGCATACAGTAGTTCAGAGTAAGATAAAATTGTTTTCTGCTGGAGCGGTCAGGGAAGGAATAGGACACTAACTGTTGCTAGCAAAAGACCAAAGAGCTGCCCATGTGTCTATTTTAAGAGCAGTGCTTTGGTCATCTGCTGGCCACAGAGAGGCAATTATCTTTCCAGTTCACCCTAAAATGTATGGTACTGGCAGAGTTTGGAAGAGTCAGAAGGAAGGAAAAGAATCACTCCAGACTCTGAAAACTCAGTGTTGGTCCTGCCTTAAAATAACCCTTCTTGCTGAAGTCCTTTCTCTTTCAATACAGTCATGGGAGAAGGGGGAAGTTGGTGTGGGAAGGGGTGGTGAAATCAGGGAATCTGGATTTGAAGAAGGAGGGATCAAGTATTTATTAAGCACCTACTATGTGCCAGGCACTGTGTAAGTAGTTTACAAACATTATCTCATTTGAATCCTAGCTCTGCCATCTTACTATCTGTTTGAATTTGGGTGAATGACATAGCCTCAGTTTCTTCATGTGTAAAATGAGTAGGGTGAATTTTCTAAGGTTCCTTCTAACTATAAAGCCTAGAATCCCATATCAAGGCCAATACTAACAACTAACTCTATTTGAATCATTATCTATTCTTATGGTTTTCCTCTTTTGTTGCCTTTGGTGTTACTCCAAAGGCTGCTGCCACCATCCTTCCTAGGGGTGGTCAGCTATTTACACTTACTTTCTACCAGGCAAACTTTCACAACATGGGGTATTTCTTAGAAGCTGTCCTTTTCTTTTTCTGGAATGCCATCTTTATATACACACATACATGCTTATATATGCACATGTATATATATGTATATATATACATATACCCATGCATATATGTATGTCTCTGTGTGTGTATATGTATTATATGCATGTGTGTGCACGTGTGTATCTCAGTGATGTAGTGGAGGCTCATTCCAGTTTTGCTTTTATAGTAATGTTATTCACACTCATTAACATCTTCAATATACTATTCAGTTTTTCAACTACTTTTGAAGAAATTAATCTACTCATGGCTAGCTATTAGGCCTTCCAACTTTTACATTTAGGTAGCCATTTTTTTTGCTTTTTTAGACTAAGTCACTTCAGGGGTGACTAATTCTGGGGCCATTAAGAATAAAGGAACATTGCCATAAAATTTAAAGGATTGCATCTAATAAATATATGGAAGAAAAAGGAGATAGATGGGTCATTTGGCAATAGTAAGAAACAGACCACCATCTTGCTCCATTGTTATCCTAGTAATGCTGAGAGAATGTGAGGAAGACCCTCATGGGATCTTCAAGCCAATCATGGGTTGATACTCTGTGGCTGATCTGCGGGCAAATATGGACAAGAGTTGCATGGGATGGGCAGGCATGAATGGGTTAGGATCTGTACCACCAGAAGGAGCACTCACATTTATGAGATCACAGACCCAAAAAGGAATGAAAACACATTGTTAGAGGCAGAATGAAAGGTCAGCCTCTAAACCAGCTCCCCAATTCTACAGGTTAGGAAACTGAAGCCCATAGAAAGGATATCACAAAACTTCAATAGCTTAATTAAAATACTTAATATGGACAGAGTCCTGGGGAGGGGCTCTAGGACAGATGCCAAGATTGCATAAGACTCTTTTCAATTGCTCATGTTGCTTAGAGTCAACTTTGTGAAGATGACACAAATAAAAATAAATATAATACATGGAAGGGAAGAGTCACTTTATTTGCATAATTCCAAATTGCATTCCCAAATGGTTGTACCATTTCACAGCTCCAATGACAATGTATTAGTGTACCTATTAATTCACAGCTCCGCCAACACGGACTATTGCCTTTTTTATCATCTTTGCCTATTTTTGGGGTTGTTATGATTTACATTTCTCTTAGTTTTAGAGATTTAGACTATTCTTTTATGTAGTGGTGAACATTTTGCAATTATTCTTTTGAGAACTATTTGTTTATATCCTTTAACCAGTTATCTATTGGTAAATGGCTCTCTCTCTCTCTATATCTATCTATCTATCTATCTATCTATCTATCTATCTATCTATCTATCTATCTATACACACACGTGTGTGTGTGTCACTCACACATACACCCCCCCAAGTCTTTATTAGAGAAATTTGATAAAAAGATTTCTTGCCATCTGACCACTTCCCTTCTTGTCCTAGGTACATTAATATTGTCTGTGCAGAAGCTTTTCTGTTTCTTGTCATTCATGGTTATCTCTTTTATCTTTTGCAATAGCTTCTATCTCTTGTTTGGCTAAATATACATTTCTTACCCATAGCTTTGAGAGATATATGACCTGTTCCTCTTCTAATTTTTAATAACATTATCTTTAATATTAAAGTCAGGTATCTGTTTAGAATGTGCTGTAGAATATGGTATAAAGTGTTGGTCTAAGCCTAATTTCTGCTAGATTACTTTCCAGGTTTCCTAGCAGTTTATATCAATGATGAGTTTTTTTCCTAGGTAATTTATGTTTCCTACTTTATCAAACACTGGGTTGTTGAATTCCATTGCTTTTGATTCTCCCTTGTCTAGTCTGTTCCATTGATCTATCTCTATCTCTATTTTTTTTAACTGGTACCAAATGGTCAAATTTGAGGTCTGGAAGTACTATTCCACCTTCGTCTCTACTTTTCATCATTCCCCTTGATATTCCAGATATTTTGTTTTTCCAAATGAATTTTGTTATTATTTTGTCAAATTCTATAAAGTAGCCCATTGGTAATTTGATTGGAATAGCATTAAAAGTGTAAATTAACTTTGGTTGCATTGTCACTTGTGTTAATTTGGCATTGCTTAGCCACAAGCATTGAATATTCCTCCAGCTATTTAAGTTGTTTTTTATTTCTTTGAGGAGAACTTTATAATTGAATCTGTACAAATCTTTTGTGTGTTTTGGTATGTTGATTCCCAGATATTTAATGCATTTTATAGTTATTTGGAATAGGATTTTCCTTTCTATTATTGCTTCTTGGATTTTGTTATTGCTATATAAAAATACTATTGATTTTGGAAGAATTATTTTGTAGCTTGAAACTTTACTGAAACTATAATTGTCTCAATTATTATCTTTATTGATTGCCTAGGATATTCCAAGTGTACCACTATGTCATCCACAAGTAAGGATATTTTTCTCTACCCATCTCTACCCATCATTACACCTTTAATTTTGTTTTTTTTTCTTATTGCTGTTGCTAACATTTCTAGGACTATATGAAATAATAATATCAAGAATGGGCATCATTACTTGGCTCCTGCATTTATTGAAAAAGGTTCTAGTGTATTTCCATTGCATATGGGTCTTAATTTTGGTTTTAGAGAGATAGAGGGAGCTTTTTATGATATTAGAAAAGGTCCCACTATGCCTATACTTTGTAGGGTTTTTAGCATAAATGAGTGCTGTACTTTGCTGTGTTTAGATTTCAAAGCCTTTTCTAGTATAGCACCAACCTATCTTTCCAGTCACATTGGATATTAATTCCCCTTTCTCACTCTCATCCATCCAAACTGACCTTCCCTCTGTTATTCTTACAAAACTTGCTATGTCCTGACTTATGCCTTTGTACCTCCATTCCTGCAGTCTATTTCTTTCTTCTATCTAATGCACTATCTCTTTTCCCTCAAAACTCACAAGCACCACTTTCTATGTGAAGTCTTTCTTGACTTTCCCTCAGTTGCTACTGTCCTACCTTTCAAACTACTTTGTGTTCTTTTGATTTATTTGTATTTATTCTCTTCATATTTATTCTGCATATATTTATAGATACTGCCTCCCCTTTTAGGATGTAAACTTCTTATGAGTAGGGATTGTTTCATTTACTGTAATTTTATCTTTTACATCTAGCAGAGTGTTTGGCAAACAGTAGATGTTTAATACTTGTTCATTAGAGATGCAAATCTGAAATTAGAATTCAGGTCTCATTCTTTTGTTAAATAATATTTTCTCCCAATTACAGCTTAAAACAGTTTTTAACATTTAAAATTTTTTTTGAGGTCTAAATTCTATTTCTTCCTCTTTCTCTCCCCTTACTTCTCCCTGAGATGAGAAATAATCTGTTATAGGTTATACGTGTACAATCATGTAAAACATTTCCTTAGTAGTCACCTTATATAAGAAGACTTGAACAAAAAGGAAAAAAGAAAGAAAGTGAAAAATAGTATGTTTCAGTCAGTATTCAGATAGCATCAGTTCTTTCTCTAGAGGAAGATAGCGTTTTTCATCATGAGAACTTTGGGATTATCTCAGACCATTGTATTGTTGAGAACAGCAAAGTTATTCACAGTTCTTCATCAAATAATATTGCTGTTAACTGTATACAATGTTCTCTTGGTTCTGCTCACTTCACTTTGCATCAGTTCATGTAAGTCTTTCCAGGTTTTTCTGTAATCATTCTGCTTGTCACAAACAGCACAATAATGTTCCACCACAATCACATACTAGAACTTGTTCAGTCATTCCCTAACTGATGGGCATCCCTTTGATTTCCAATTTTTAGACACCACAAGAAGAGCTGCTATAAATATTTTTGTACAAGTAAGTCCTCCCTGCCACCCCCTCCTTTTGTCTCTTTGGGATATGGATCTAGCAGTGGTACTGCTGGTTCAAAGGGTATGCACAGTTTTATGGGCATAGTTCCAAATTACTCTCCAAAATGGTTGGATTAGTTCACAACTTCACCAACAGTGCATTAGTATCCCAGTTTTCCCACATCCCCTCCAACATTAATCATTTTAGTTTTTGCTCATGTTAGCCAATCTGATAGGTGTGAAGTGGTACCTCAGTGTTGTTTTAATTTGCCTTTCTCTAATCAATAGTAATTTTTTTGATTTCTTCATCTGAAAACTACCTGTTTGTATCCTTTGACCATTCATCAATTGAAGAATGATTTTTATTCTTATAAACTTGACTCAGTTCTCTATATAGTTGAGAAATGAGGTCTCATTCTTAAAGGAGAAGGAACAGGAGGATAATTATAGGTGTTTATAAGTACACTTATAAGAAACTACATTTCACTATTACTTTGGCTTTTTTCTGACTCAAATTACTCCAATTTAAAACAAATTTTGTTTATAAGATTTCTTTTGTCTACTATGTGGTGATGTTCACTAATGTATTTATGAAATAATTTATTCAACTTTCTAGATAAGTAGTAAAAAGGAATCGATTAGAGGAGACTGTACTATTTGCTTCTCTACCATGTCCCACTCCCTTCATCTCCCTTTATCTTCCCCAATTAGAATGTAAGCTCCCTGAGAGAAGGTTAGTGTCTTTCTTTTTGCTTGTATTTGTATTGTCAATTCTTAGCACAGTGCCTGATACATAGCAGGAGTTTGATAAATGCTTGTTGACTTGACTCATTTTGTTTTAAGTAGAATTTTATTTTTTCCAATAACATGTAAAAGATAGTTTTCGACATTCATTTTTATAAGATTTTCAAGTTCCAGATTTTTCTCCCTTCCTCCTCTCCCCCCTCCTCAAGGCAGCAAGTGCTCTGATATAGATTATACATATACAGCCATGTTAAACATATTTCACATTAGTCATGTTGTGAATGAAGAAACAAAAAAAAGGAAAAAACCATGAGAAAAAAACAAAGAAAGTGAAAATAGTATGCTCCAATCTGCGTTCAGACTCCATGAGTTCTTTCTCTGGATGTGGACAGTATTTTCCATGATGAGTTTTTTGGAATTGTCTTCAATCATTTTATTGCTGTGAAGAGCTAAGTCTATCATATATGATCATTGTATAATGTTGCTGTTATTATATACAATGTTCTCCTGGTTCTCACTTCACTCTGCATCAATTCATCTAAGTCTTTCTATATTTTTCTGAAATCTGCCTATTCATCATTTCTTATAGCACAATAGCATTCCATTATATTCATATACCACAATTTGTTCAGCCATTTCCCAATTGATGGGCATCCCCTTAATTTCCAATTTTTTGTCACCACAAAAAGAGTGGCTATAAGTATTTTTGTACATGTAGGTCTTTTTCCCTTTTTAATGATCTTTTTGGGATCTAGACCTAGTAGTGGTATTTGCTCGGTCAAAACATACACACAGTTTGATTGCCCTTTGGGCATAGTTCCAAATTGGTCTCCAGCATGGTTGGACCAGTTTACAACTCCACCAATAAACCATTATGTAGCACCAATATTACTAGCAGCTGAGATGTAAGACCAATAACACCAGCACATAGGAGGGCTTCTAGCACAGCAAATGCTAGCATTTGATCTGCTTTTCTGAAGGAAAGCAACTTAAAGGGGTTTACGATCTCACTTTAATTAAACATATATATATCACTCACTTAGTTCAGGGGAAAAAGTCAGTACCCTGAACTTCAGAGCAAACACAAACAGAAATTACAAGCAGAAATTGTATAAACAGAGCAAATAACACAAATCAGCAGAATGGGCTTCTGTGTGTCCATAACAATACATATATAGTTACCAGCGAGAGAAGCACCAACATCTGGGTTTTCAAAGCCAGGGGGGCTCCTTCACAGTTAGGCTACCCAGAGTCTCATCTGGCCAAATCACACAAACACTCTTCCAATGAGTGAGCCCCAAAGCAAAATACTAACCTCAGAGTATATATACACTTCTTCAGGATCAGAGGGCATCACAACCCTCGTAACCCAGGCTCATGTGACTTAGGCTTTCTTGTGACTTAAGTAGGCCATCAAAGACTCTTGAATTAATCAAAGGCAAGACTCAGTCAAAGGCACTTGATTGCCTTAGTGCTAAGAAGAACTAGAAATCCAAAAGAAAAAACAGCAAAAGTCCTACTTTGCTTGCTCTTAAACATTAATGTTCCAATTTTTCCACATCTTCTTTGACATTTATCATTTCCCTTTTCTTTGACTTGAACTTTTGACTGTGGGGAGATATAAGTGGCTGTAGTGAAGTTTGTTACACCAACTGAAATTCCAGTGGGGTCAGGGATGAGGAGGAGAGACTCTGTCCATCCCCCATTTCAAAGTATTTTGGTTTAATATTCATGTGACTTTCCTTTGTGCAGATCTTAACTCTTTTCTTGAAAAACACTCTAGCTTGTTGACAGGATGGTAGTGATGGTGGGGTATACTCATAATCCGTGGAGATTTATCATTTACATATCTAGCATTTAAAAATAAACAATTTTGACCATTGATTTCTTGTTGTCTCAGGAACCCTCTCTCATTTTCTCTCTTGAGGTTTCTTCTACCAGATGTCACAGAGCTTTTAAATGGTCACTCACACATTCGTTACTGTAGTGGAATTCTCTTGCATAGCTGTAGCTGCTGCCTCATCAAGGTATGTCTCCAACTTAGATGACTTTTTTTGGTCTTGATGGACTTGATAGGGCACAGACTATTTGAAGTTGCTCTGAAAGCGCCTCCCTCAGCTCTCAGGATGTAAGAATATTATCATTCTGTTTCCTCCCTTTGCTCTGGTGTCATTCACTGTTTTGGAGCCTCCTTACTTCTGGCCCTCTCCATTTCCCAATGTGTTTTGAATTGATTTGAAGCAGAAGTGGGAAACCATTCTTCTCTTGAGGCCCACTGGACCACATAGGTAATTTAAGTCAGCTTTTTTGAGGGGGAAGGGGAAAAGAAGGAAAAAAAGCTAATTTGCTTTTTAAATTATTACATGAAACTTCAGTGGCTCCATATTGCCTCCAGGAGGAAATATAAAGTCCTTTTTTGGCATTCGAAGTCTTTGATAATCTGACCTTTCCTACGGTTCCAGTCTTATACTTCACTCCTCTTCCCGAACTCAGTGACTCAACAGTGCTATCCTACACACCGTTCATTTTTCTTGAAGTCTGTGTTAGCTTTGGATACTGTTGCTCACTTGGTGCTTCCTGATATCTCTTCTTTCTAGGTTTTTGTGGCATCGCTCTCTAAGGACACACGCTCCTATTGCTGGCTCCTCCTCAGTCTCCTTTGCTGGATCTTCATCTAGGTCATACCTGATGACCGTGAGTATCTGCCCTGTGTCCTCTTCTTTTCTCTAGCTGTACTATTTTACTTAATCTCCTCAAGGACCATGGACTCAGTTATCATCTCTATGCAGATCATTCTCAGATCTATTTATCCAATTGGTGCAGTGGAGAGAGCCTCAGGTCTGGAGTCAGGAAGACTCATCTTCCTGAGTCAAAACCTGGACTGAAACACTTAACGGCTGTGTGACCCTAGGCAAGTCACTTAACTTTGTTTGCCTCAGTTTCCTCATCTGTGAGATGAGCTAGAGGAGGAAATGGCAAACCACTCCAGGATCTTTGCCAAGAAAACGCCAAATAGGGTCACGAAGAGTCAGATACAATTGAAATGATTACCACCACCACAATCACCACCACCACCACCACCATCTCTCTTCTTACCTCCATTCTTGCATCTCCAATTGCCTATTGGACAAATCTAACTAGATGTATAGTAGACATCTTAACTTCAATATGCCTAAAACTGAGTTTATTATCTTTCCCTCCAAAGCCTTCCTAATTTCCTTATTACTGTCAAGGGTACCACCATCTCCTTAGTCTTCTAAGCCAAAAACCCACATGTCCTTCTTGACTCTTCACTTCTCTCCTGACCCCCATATCCAATCAGTTGCCAAGCCCTATTTCTTCTATCTTTGTAATCTCATTCAAGTCCTCTTCTTTCTTCTGATGCTGCCACCAGGACTGTTCTTGAGTAACCAAACTTCAAAACAAAACCTTCAGACCAATGAGACATACCCCAGAAGCATGATAGCCAGATTGATTCTCAACATAATGAGGGGCAGACAGGGTTCCTGGAAAGAGAGAGGTGAGGAATAGAAGAGTCCTGAGTGTGGGCTGGGAAAGCTGAGCCCTGGGGTTAGGGACATGGCCCATAAAAGTAAAAGCAACCTTGGCCTTTGGGAAGAAGCAGGTCTTAAAAGAACACAATTCTTGTCTATCTGTGTATCCAGTTGTGTGGGAATTTTGGAGTTTTGTTCAAAAAATAAAAAGAAGAAAGGCCAAACCTTCTTTAAAAACAAAAAGTAGTTATATTTCTAATCTAATGGCTACTTATCAGTTTAGGAAGCAGCAAGTTTATCCTGAAGAACTGCTGTGGCATCTCCTAAATACAAAGTCATAATCCTTTGTGGCATAAGCAACAATTTATTTTAGGTTGCTAAGTAAATAACAGCTGTTTAATGACATCCTAGAGGGGGATGGGAAGACCGGAGTTTTACAAGCTCTTTTTCTCCCTAGGAAACAAGTCTAAAAACAAAGATGACATTATATCTATAAGTCACTGACATTTCTAAGATTCCATTCACAGCAAGGCCAGTGGATACAAAGTTGTCTTTCACTAGCTAGATTTGGAAAATTACAACATAGAGCAAAAGAGAGATTGTCCCAGGACAGACATAAGCAAAGTGATGGTTTTCTCTCTTTCCCTTCGCTCAAAGCATAAAACCAGTGCATTTTTACTTTTTCCTTCATCCCCCCTTACTTTACATTTATACCATTAAATCCTTTCTCTAAATATCTTATCATTGGTTCCTCCCGCTTTTTCAAAACAGTCGAAATCATTTTGTGCAGATATTCTTCAAAGGATCCATCTCTCGGATATTAAGAAGGAATGCTGTTGTAGGGTAAGAGAATGCTTGATTTGGAGAAAGGAAGGTATGGTTATGAAAGATGTCTCAGACACTCTGTGATGCTGGGCAAATTACTTAATTACTCTTTTTTTTTGAGGGGAGAAGGGAAGGCAATTGGGGTTAAGTGACTTGCCCAAGGTCACACAGCTAGTAAGTGTGTCAAGTGTCTGAGGCTGGATTTGAACTCAGGGTCCTCCTGACTCCAGGGCCAGTGCTCTACTCACTGCGCCACCTAGCTGCCCCAACTTAATTACTCTTAGTCTCAGTTTCTTTATGTGTAAAACTAAGAGGTTGGACTCAATGTCCCTTCCTGTTCAAAATCTATTAAGATTTTCAGGGTAAGAGACAATTTTCTCTTTTGTTTTGTTGTTGTTGAGCCTATTACCTTCCTCATCAAATGCTTTATCTTCTTTGCCTTTCCTTGCATTTATGTAAAACTTTTTAGTTATAATGGACTTTGCATCTATTCTCATTTTATTTCATTCAACCTAGTAAGCAATTTTAATTAATTAATTAAAGTAGTTACTGTCTGTAAGGGGCAGCTAGGTGGTACAGTGGATAGAGTTTTGGGTTTGGAATCAGAAAGACTTATCTCTCCAAGTTCAAATTATTAGCTGTGTGAGTCACTTAACCCTGTTTGCCTCAGTTTCCTCATCTGTAAAGTGAGCTGGGGAAGGAAATGGCAAACCACTCTAGAATCTTTGCCTATAAAACCCTAAATGGGGTCAAAACAAAAACTATGTGCAAGGTATGAGAGGCAGCATGGGATCCTGGATAGAGATCTGGTCTCAGAGTCAGGAAGGCCTGGATTCAAGTCTCCTGGATTCAAGCGCTGGCTATGTGACCCTAAGCAAGTCACTTAACTACTTAGCGCTCCAGCACCTCTTGTAAAATTATCGACTGCAGAGCAAGTAGGGGATTTTCCCATCAGGAATTCACTAAACCCGTGAAATCACATATTACACTCCCTCTCCCCTCAATGCACAAAGCACTGGGGATATAAGGTAGTGCTTATTGTGTGCCAGGCACACAATCATTATCTCCTTTGACCCTTATAACAACTCTAGGAGGTAGATGCTATTATTATCCCCTTTTTACAGATGTGGAAACTGAGATAAATGGGGTTAAGTGACTTGCTCGGGATCACATAGCCAGTATGAATCTGAGAACAGATTTGAATTTGGGACTTCCCGACTCCAGATCCAATGCTCTATTCACTCTGCCGCCTAGCTGCCTCTCTCAGTGAAATCACATTCTACTGGAGGATGTGACGTATGATAATTGGAAGAGAGGGAGATTTTAATGGTAATTTCTTCCTTGCTTATCTAATCTGTTTATGATATGACCTTTTATATCTAGGTCATGCATTTATTTGCTGCTTATCTTGGTATATGGCATAAATTATAGGTCAGGTTGACCAGAGTTCAGACTTGGCTTTAGATACTTACTAGCTGTGTGACCTTGGGCAAGTCACTTGCACTTTGCCTGAGTTTCAACTGCAAAGTGAGGATCATAATACATCTACTTCACAGAGTTGTTAGAGTCAAATCAGATAATATTGGCAAAACACTTACTATAGTGTTTGGCATACCATAGGCATACTTAGCAAATGTTTATTCCCTTCGCACTTAACCTTTAATTCAACTTCCATGTAACGTCTAATTTCCAGTTTTCGTCAAATAGTGAGTCCTTATCCCAGCACCTGTCTCCTTTATGCTTATCAAATATTAGGCTATTAGATTAATTTACTTCTATATGTGTAACAACAATGTTGCTAGCAGCTGCTGGAGGTGAAAGACCAACAAAAAGACCAACAGCAAGAGCACACAGGAAGGCTGCTATCACAGGTCCTTTGATCTGCTTTTCTAGGGAAAGCAACTTTAAGGGGTTAACAACCTCAGTTTAATTAAACATACATATATCATTCACTTAGTTTAGGGGAAAAAGTCAACACCCTGAACTTCAGAGCAAATACAAACAGAAACTACAAACATATCAACAGACAGGCTTTGTCTGATCAAGACATCACATACATAGTTACCAAAAAGAGAAGCACCAACATCTGGATTTTCAAAGCCAAGGGTCTCTTAACAATGGCTACCCCAAGTCTCATCTGGTCAAATCACAAGACACTCTTCCAGTGAGTGAGAGCCCCAAAACAAAAACACCAACCTCAGATCTTATATACTCTTCTCAGGGTCAGAGGGTATCACAACCATGTGACTCAAACCTATATGAACTAGGCTTTCTTGTTTCTTAAGCAGGTCACAGACTTTTGATTCAATCAAAGAAACAAAAAACAACAAAAAATCCACTTTGCTTGCCATTGCATTTGAAAGGCAAGACTCATTAAAGGTACTTGATTACCTTAGCATTCTAAAAGAGAAAACAAAGAAGTCCCACCCTAATCACCATAACAGTATGTCATGTACCTAATATGTTCTACTGATTAACCTCTCTCATTCTTAGAGAGTACCAAATCATTTTGATGATTGCCGCTTTGTAGTGTAGTTTGAGATTTGGTCCTGCTAGGTTCCTTTCATTCCTACTTCCCTTGACCTTTTATTCCTTCAGGTAAATTTCATTATTATTTTTTTTTCCCTCTATACAGAAAGCTTTTGGTATTTTGTCGGTAAAATACTGAATAAATTAATTTAAATCACGTTGTTATTTAAATTATATTTGGTCATCTTACCCATGATCAAGTTTCACTGGAACCATCCCTTTCATCATTTCTTTTGGAAAAGGACTAATATTCCATTGCATTAATATACCATTATTTTTCAGTCATTCCTTAAATGAGAGGCACTCCCTTAGTGTCCAGTTCTTTGCTACTATAAAAAGAGCTGCTATAAATATTTTTGTATATGTGTGTTCTCTTACTCTTTTTTAATCTCTTTGGAATATAGGCCTAGTAATGGTATTGCTGGGTCAAAGGAGTATATTTGCACAGTTTAACAACTTTTTGAGCATAGTTTCAAACTGCTTTCTAAGTGGCTGTATCAGTTCATAGCTCCACCAACAGTACATTATTAATATGCCTGTTTTCCTGCAGCCCTTCCAGCATTTGTCATTTTCATTTCTTGCCAACTTTGTCAATCTGGCCAATGCGAGGTGGAATCTCAGTGTTGCTTTTGTTTTTATTTCTCTCATTATTAGTGATTTGGATCGTTATTTTATATGACTATTAATAGCTTGGATTTTTTCCTTTGAAAACTGCCTGCTTATATCCTTTGGCCATTTATCAGTTGGGAAAGAGAATATATTTGTTCTTATTTCAATTCAATTCCACAAATACTCATTAAATATCTATTATGTGTTGGGTGATGGGAATAGAAAGATGAAAGACTAGCTCCTGGTCATGGAACTTACAGTTTAATATATGACATATGCTCAGATAGATATGGCATAAAGTATATGTGATACGGGCAAAGTAGAAATCTTAACAAAGTATTATAAAGAAACTCAAAGACAAACCTTACTTTCAGCTAGGTTTCTTTAAAGAAAAAAAAAGAGTTTTTACAGGTAGAGAAGAGAGTGAAAGGCATTCTAGGCATGGAGGCAAGGTTAAGAAACCCAAATAAGAGTGTAGAAGATGAGATTAAGGAACAGCTAGTAAGTGCAGTTTATCTGGGATATAGAGTGTGTGAATGGGAGAAATGTAATAGAGGTTGGGGACAGATCAGTGAAGATTTTGAATTCCAGGCTCAGGAATTTGTATTTTATCCAATAGGAAAGAGGGAGCCAATTAGTATTTTTGAGTGGGAGAGTGGTGTGGTGAGAGAGACCCTTGCATAGGAACATTTAGCAGTGGTGAGAAAGTTGAGATTGAAGGGAAGCCAGGTAGAAGGCTATTACAATGGGCCTTGTGAAAAATGATGAGAACCTGAACTTGAGTGATGACTGTGGGAGTGGAGATTACAAAATCATAAAAGTTATTTTTTAAATAATATTTTATTTCCCCCAATCACATGTAAAATCAATTTTCAACATTAAACAAAATTTTTTTGAGTTCCAAATTCTCTCCCTTCCTCTCTCCCTCCCCTTTCCCATCTCTGAGATGATAAACAATTTGATATTGGTTATACATGTGCAATCATGTAAACCATATTTCTATATTAATCATTTTGTGAATGAAAATTTGAACCAAAAAAAAGTAAAAAATAGTATGTTTCAATCTGCATTCAGACTCCATCAGTTCTTTCTCTGGAGGTGGATAGCATTTTTCACCATGAGTCCTTAGGGATTGTATTGGATCATTGTATTGCTGAGAATAGCTAAGTCATTCACAATTCATCATACAGTGTTGCTGTTACTGTGTACACTGTTCTCCTGGTTCTGCTTACTTCACTCTGCATCAGTCCATGTAAATCTTTCCAGGTTTTCCTCATCATTTCTTATAGCACAATAATATTCCATCACAATCATATACCACTTCTTCAGCCATTCCCTAGCTGATGGCCATCCCTTCAATTTTCAATTCTTTGCCAACACAAAAGGAGCTGCTACAGAATCGTAAGATTTAAAGTTGGGAAGGACCTCCAAAAGCCTCAAAGGAAACTGAGATCATGAGGGAATGAAGAGGGGTCAGATGCCAGAGAGCTTGTGGTAGTAGAAAGAGCAAGATTTGGCAACTGATTTGATATAGTGGGTGAAGGAGAGAGGAGTCAAAGATGACTTTAAGGTTTCCAGCTTAGACATCTGAGAGAAAGGCGTTATCATCAATTAAGGTAGGGAAATTGAGAGGAGGGGCTGGTTTTGCCAGGGAAGATGCTGAGCACAGTTTTGAACATGTTGAGTTTGAGTTGCCTGCAGGCCCTGCTAGATGTAGACTTGCAGAGATGCACTGATAGATGCAGACCAGTCAGAAAGGTTGGATCTGGATAGCTCTATTTTGCATCTTGACAATATTTCTTAAGAGAATGGATTTCATGCTGTGTTAGCAATAACATGGAAAGAAAGTTAACACATGTCTAAAAATCAGCCTCTCAGATAATAGCTGTGGGGCGGACATATTTTCTTACAAAAAACAAAACAAAACAAAACCCACAAACTTTTGCTGCTCAACTTTGAGCAAGTCACTTAAACTCCCTGGGCCTCAGTTTCCTCATCTGCATAACTACAGGGTTGACCTAGATATCTTGAAGTACATTCCAGCTGTAGTTCTAAGAGCCTATGATTATATGGTGTCTTCTGTCTTAGCTTAATACAGAAAGCAGGCAAGAGTCTCGCTCTTGAAAAATGAGCCTCAAGGGTTTACATAACTTTCCAGTGGCTCCAGTCTTTTCTTTTTAAACAATATATATATATTCCATGATAACAAACTGATGTTCCAAGTGGCTTGTCATAGTATGATGTCTGAATTGTTTGGGTAGTGTCTACCTGTCTTCTTGGGCTCATGGCATTTTTGACAGTCATGAAAAAATGAGGAAGCTGCATTCTTTCATGGCCAATAGACTCTTAGTGACCCTCAGAATTTGTGCATTTATGGGTTTGAAAATGGGTTTGCTATGTCATTTTGGAATTTTTCCTACAAACACTGTGTAACATAAAGAATATCCCACAGACAGGATATGAGAGACTAAATTGGTCTTCCCGCCTCCATACTCTGTATTGGACTAAATGACTTCTAAGATCCCTGACAACTTTAAATATCTGTGAGCTTATAATTAAATTTAATGCAATGTGCATTGATTAAGTACCTGAGGTGCTTTCATTGTATTGTTGCAATGTGCTGAATTTAATCCTGCAGTGTACCATATAATTATGCAGTGGACCATGGGACCAAGGGACCAGGGATCCAAAAATGAAACAGTCTTTGCCCCCAAGAAGCTTACATCTTAAACAAAGGGGGATACAGTATATATACAGATAAATAAAATATTTATATGTAACACATAGTAAGTAAAGCAAAGTAATTTCAAGAGGGAGAGAATATTAACAACTGGAAGGAATCTGGAAAATCTTGTGTAGATGGTGTCATTTGAATTTTGCTTTGAAGGAAGCTAGGAGTTCTACAGAGTAGAGGTTAGAAGATGTATTCTGGACATGGGGGACCACCCGTGCACATTGCGGAAGGAAGAAATGGGATGAAATGTCGTGTATGATTTCCTATAATTATCTTCAATGATTATCTTCAATTTATTCTGTATAAATACTGTTTGTACCTAACTGTTTGCATGTTGTCTCTCTTTTTAGATTGTGAGCTCCTTGAAGGCAGAGACTAGTTTTTTGTTTTTAACCTTTATTTTTGAATATTTGTTGGGCATCCACAAGATATCAGATACCACTGGAACATTCCCATGATAATGTAATCAATTTGGAAGCATAGGCCTTTAGATTTGGAAAATGGGTATTAAGGTTCACCTAGGAAAGAGATCGTTTAGCAAATTATCTGGCATTGAGTAGTCCCTCAATAAAAATTCATTGAATGAATAGAAATGGAAGAGTGTATGAATATAGTCCAATGCCCTCATTTTGCTGAGGAAGATACAGAAGGCCAGAGAGTTTCTGTGACTTGCCTGATATCACACTGATAGTAATAGAACTGGAACTAAAATCCAACTCTTCTGGACGTGTGCTTTCCTTTACAACAAGCTGAGTCATTGTTTAGCTTTGGATTTTAGGACAGCTTCAGTTTTTTGTTTTTCAGTAGTTCAACAGGTAGGTCACTGTGGCACCTAACAGCACGGTGGGATGGATGGGATGGCATAGCTGGAGTACAAGATCTGGGTTTGTGTTTTGCCACTAACACTGATGAGCTTTATTATTTAGATTCTCGGGGATTCAGTTTCCTCATTGATAAAATGGGGACAATTATAGTGTCTACCTCACAGATTTCTGGAACGCTCAAATGAGATAATAACTGTACTTTTCAAAAAATAAATGTTAGATCATGCTTGAAGGGTTATAAAACTGTGTACACAGTTTGACTTAGGATTATCACTATTAGGTTGGTTTCCCAAGGTAATCTGGGAAAAGGAAAAAAAAACCGATATGTTCTAAAATCTTTATAGCAGCTCTTTTTGTGGTGGCAAAGAACTGGAAATTGAGGGGATGGCCATAAGTTGGCTAAACAAGTTGTGACATATGATTATGATGGAATACTACTGTGCTGTAAGAAATGATGAGCGGGTTGATTTTAGAAAAACATGGAAAGACTTCTGTGAAATAATAGAGTGAAATGAGCAGAACCAAGGGAATGTTGTATACAGTAACAGCAATATTGTTCAAACAATAATAACTGTGAATGACTGTGATATTCTGACTATTACAAATAGCCAAATCAACTATAAAAGATTTATTAAGGAAGATGCTATCCACCCCCCAGAGAAAGAACCGATGGATGTATATATAATATGATTTTTAAATCTATGTATCTATATCTATCTGTCAAATGGTGGCTTTCTCTGGGACAGGGTAGGGAGGAAGGGAAAGAGACAGTTTGGAACTTAAAATACAACAAAAATAAAATTAAAAGAGTAATTGGTAACTATTTTTGTGATGCTTAATATTTCAGGAAATTGAAAAAATGTATTTTTCTCACTTAATCAAGTCACTCTCACACCATAAAATGAGAAATTTGCAACATTCATTGACTTAGAGCTGGAAAGGACCTCAGAGGCTATTTAGTTCAATTTCCTAATCTTACAGATGAAGAAACCAAGACCCAGAGAAGTTAATTAATTTGCCCAAGGTCATACTAATAATATACAGCAGTGGTGGTATTTGAACCCAGATCCTCAAAGACTCCAGAATTAGTGCCCTTTCCATATACTATGCTGTGTCTCAAGACGGAAGACTTACTTGGGGCTTTGTACATTTATCTGCACTGCTGTACTTGTTTCAGGTTGGACTTGAGCTCTACTGTGAGCAGAAGAGAGGATAGGCTTAGCAAAGGAAGTAACCTTGTCCACCAGGGACTTCTGCTCACCCCACGTATGGTAGGCACATGTTGAATTGTATTGAATTGATATTTCATATTTGTTGGTTACTCCTTCCGCTACATTCTCATCATTCAAGACTGTCATGATAAGATGTAGTCAGTGTCTAACAGAGTTGCTGGAGGCATTGAGACATCAGATGCCTCGCCCAGATTCACCTAACCACTATGTGTCGGAGGTGAGACATTGAATTCAGGTCTTTTTGAGGGATAGGCTGGTTTTCCTTCCCCTTTGCTAGGCAACTCACTAAAATTCAAGTTACAGAGCAGTAGCTGATCTCCATTAGTAGAGGAAATTTCCTTACTGGGAGTTCCCTATACCAATTAAATCATAGGTTTGGACAAAAAAAGGCATAGCTTTGGAATGATCAAAGCAAAGTCTTTGGTTTTCTCATGTGCTCTTGGGGAGAGGGACAAGTTTATCTTTCATGTTATGTCATGTTAAACAGTCATGTTATGTGGCAAACTAGATAACTGTTAACAAAGAGAGCTCCATGGAGTTTCTAGCCATACCTATCTGTTTTCATTTGTTGCTTCCTTTGCTCTTTATATCTAGAATGTGGCCATTTAGACATCTCCAAAGAGAAAAGAAAGGCATCACACATCCTTCTCGAAGGAAGAGGAGGATGATTTTAGATTGATTTGATCCAAATGGCTTTGATTAGACAAGTAATAAGTAAGAAATAAATGCTGGTTGAATTAAAGACGAAGTAAACAGTAGCAGCAGTAACAGCGAATAAATGGTTTGAATGTTTGAACTTTTTAGTTCCAGATGTGAATAACTTCTGAACTCTCTAGCATCTGACTTTTCTGGTAATGCCCTAGTATCTAACCTCTCCATTTGACAAACACTGACTCTAAGCACTTGCTATGTCCATGAAATATCAGTAATGCCAACATTTTCCAGTGTAAAGGGTTCAAAGCTAGGTTCCCTTTGCTATGAATACCTTAAGGAAAAATGCATCTCTAAGCATTAGAGGAAAGAGTATTGGATTTGGAGTTAGGGGCCCCATTTTCAAACCCCAGCTCTGCCATTTACTCTATTTGTGTGACTTTGGGTAAGTCACTTAACCCTTGTGGGCTTCAGTTTCCCCATCTGTAAAATATGGGGCTGGACTAAATAATCTGCAAGTCCCCCTGAAGCTCTAAGACTGTGATCCTATGACGACTTTGGGGTAAATCAAGTGACTTCTCTGAGACACAGTTTCACTTCTGTAAAATAAAGAAGCTGGATCAGATGGCCTCTGAGGTCCCTTCCAGTTCTAAATCTATGATCCTGTGATCCGGGAATCAGATTTAAGGCAAGGCACACATTTGCAAATGGACAGAAGCATTTGAAGATGTTTCTGGAGGAAAAATTTTAAGCCATTGCAGAGAAAGAAAATTGCCCACTATTAAGAGAGGATGTATGTTTGGAGCAGGATATCTATATGACACATGCTTCCTTTTTCTGAAGGTTTGGAGCTCCTGCCAAATTTTCCAATAAAACTAGAAAAATTCAATTTTCAGACAACTCTAAAAGTTAGTGTGCCAGTTGGGTGCTACTCTGGGCTTTTTTCAGACCCTTGGTGTTTTTTCTGGCAGTCGGGTTGAAGAAAAATCTCTTGGTTGCAAAGGCCTTCTTCACACTATTGCTGTCTGGGATAAACTTTTTGTATTTCCCTACCTCATTTACTCTGTTTTTGTGGTTGTTGTTCAGTCATTTTCATGCCCAACTCTTTATGACCCCCTTTGGGATTTTCTTGCCAAAAATACTAGAGTGATTTGCCTTTTCCTTCTCCAGCTCATTTTACATGTGAGGAAACTAAGGCCAACAGGGTTAAGTGACTTGACCAGGGTCACACAGCTATTAAGTGTCTGAGGCCAGATTTGAATTCAGGAAGATGAGTCTTTCTGATTCTAAGCCCAGCACTCTATCATCTATGCCACCTTCTTGCCCATCATTTACTCTATATCTCCCTTCTAATCTTAGCAGTAAATTTGCCTTCTTTCTCTTGCCCAAATACTCTTACCTTTCTTTTCTTATTCCCTCTGTTATTACCTGTTTTTAAAGAAAAGAACTTGAGGGTTATATTTTGTATGAGAAGTATTAATTCATAAAGATCATAGATGGAGAGTATGAAAGGGCCTCAAAGGTTATCTAGAGTTCAGTGTTCCCATTTTATGTTGAGTCCTATGGCGAGCAAATGATTTACCCAGAGTCACATAGAGTCAGAGTTCATATTTGAACTCAGATCCTCCGACGGTAGAGCTACCACAATTCTTCTAATTGCAAAGGAGCCCTTTTCTCCCCAAAGTAGCTCAGGGGCAGCTGCAGTTAATTAGCATTTATTAAGGGTCCATCATGTATCAGGCATTGTACTAAGCACTAGGGATATAAACAGTAGTAAAAAACAGTCCCTGCTTTCAAGGAGCTGACAACTTAATGGGGAGACAATACGCAAACAACTATGTGCAATAAAGATGCTAGAATGAGTCTAGTCTCGGAGGGCAGGCACTAAGATTAAGGAGGGAAGGGCTTTTTGCAGAAGGTGAAACTTTATATGAGACTTGAAGGTAGCCAGGGAAGCCAGAAAGTGAGGATAATGAGGGAGAATGTTCCTGGCATGGGGGACAGCCAGCGAAAATGCTGAGAGTTAGGAGATGGAGTATCATGTAGAAAGAATGGCAAGGAGGCTACTGTCCCTGGATTGCAGAGTACATATGTGGGGCTAGTGTAAGATATAAGAAGCCTGGGAAGGTAAGATAGGGCCAGGTTAAGGAGGGCTTTAACCATTCTGGAGAGCAATTTGGAACTATGCCCAAAGGACAATAAAAATGTGCATATCCTTTTGACTCAGCAATACCACTTCTAGGGCTGTATCCCGAAGTGGGAAATGGACCAGTATGTATAAAAATATTTATAGCAGCTCTTTTGGTGGTGGCAAAGAATTGGAAAACAAAGGGATACCCATCAATAGGGGAATGGCTAAACAAGTTGTGATATATGAATGTAATGGAAAACTATTGTGCTATAAGAAATGAGAAGCAGATGGACATCATTACAACCTGGAAAGACTTACATGATCTGATGCTGAGTGAGGGGCGCAGAAGCAGGAGAACATTATACAAGATTATGGACACTTGGTATCTGTGATGACTAATTTACTTGGCTCCTCTCATCAATGACAGGTTCAAAGACAGCTCCAAAAGACTCATGGGAAATGCTATCCAGATCCAGAGAAAGCACTATGGAGTCTGAACGCAGATTGAGGCAAACTATTTGCTCTCTCTTTTTTGCTTCTTTTTTGGTTTTGTTTCTTTCTCATGATTCATTCCACTGGTTGTAATTCTTCTTTACAACTTGACTGTTGTGTAAGTAAGTTTAATGTGAAGGTATATGTAGAACCTATATCAGATTGCATGCTGTCTTGGGGAGGAGGAGAAGAAGGGGGGGATATTTGGAACTCAAAAACTTATGGAACTGAGTGTTGTAAACTAAAAATAAAAAATATTTTTTAAAGAAGAAGGGCTTTAAAATCACAACAAAGAATTCTATATTTGATCCTGGAGCTAACATGGAACCACTGGAGTTTACTAAATAAGGGGGTGACATAGTCAGAACTGCATTTTAGAAGGATAGATTTGAGAACTCAGTGGAAGATGGATTAGAGTGAGGCAGGGTGACCAACTATCAGGCTATTGCAGTAGCCCAGGTGTGAGGTGATGAAGGCTTGCACCTGGATGGTTTAAGTGTTAGGAGGCAGGGAGGGATGGGAATAAACTGTAACCAACTGGGTAACATCTTTAGTCTGTTTCCTCACTTCAACATCAATTTCCTTCGATCTCTCAATATTGGTAAGTCGTTCCTTGAGAAGCACAATAGGGTCATTCCTGGACCTTTGTTGTTGCTGTTTAGTTGATTAATCATGTCTGACACTTCATGACCCCATTTGGTGTTTTCTTTGCAAAGATATTGGAGTGGTTTGCCATTTCCTTCTCTAGATCATTTTACACATGAAGAAACTGAGGCAAACAGGGTTAAGTAACTTGCCCAGGATCACACATCTAGTAAATGTCTAAGGCTGGATTCGAATTTAGCTCTTCCTGACTCCAGACCTGGCATTCTATCCACTGTGCCACCCAGTTCCTCAATTTTTTTGTCCCTTAGTGTCTCAGTTTTTTCCTTAGTGTGATAATTGCTCACAGGGTGACTCTTACAATGTCCAAAATAATAACGTCTGTAGTTTTTCCTCATTCACAGTGGGCAGCTTCAAATGTTGGTGCCTTGGGGACCCACAAGACCTCCATACCATCTACCCTTATTCTTGGAATAACATGTCCTTCTTGCTGTTGGCTGCTGTTCTCTCTGAAGATGTTTCTGTTCCATACTGTTTATTCCCACAAATAAAAATATAAGGTGGTTTCGATAAAGCTGCCACATTGTGAACTTCCAATATTTGACCTTGGTTAGCTGTGCCATCTTTATATAATGTCAAACAGACCTCATCTTTTCCATTGTACCTACCCACAAGGGCATCTGATTTCCATTAGGGCCAGTGCTACCATAGGAATTCTTAGTGTTCCTATATCTTCTTTTCCTTTAGCATGACTCAGCTCTTCTTCCTGTCAGCTCTGTCAGAATCATGACCCCATTTGACCCCATTTTGGGGGTTTCTTGGCAGAGACACTGAAGTGATTTGCCATTTCCTTCTCTAGCTCATTTTACAGATGAGGAAACTGAGGCAAACAGGGCAAAATGATTTGCCTGGAGTCACACAGCTAGTAAGTGTCTGAGGTCAGATTTGAACTCGAGTCCTCCTGACTCCAAGGCCAGCACTCTACTATACCACCTAGAAGTGGAGACAGCTTGTGCAAATGAACAGGCTAGTGACAGTGAGAGGATGAGCTCAAAGACCACCTACTATTGTACTCTGACCAGAAGAGTGTAAGAAACATGAGAAGAAGGGTGAAGTTAGGCTGGAAAGGTATGTTGGAGCTAGATTGCAGGGAGCCTTTGATAACAGAAATTTTTTTGGTTTTGTTTTGTTTTCTGAATAGCAAAAGCAATGAATTAATACATGATTAAAATATAGATAAAAGAAAGAAATCACATGGTAGAATCATTCTATTCTCATCCACAAATGAATGAAATCTGGAAAATGGGAAAGAAACCTCCTGCCCCAAATCTGCAAGGGAGTGGAATAGTTGTCCCTTAGCATATGGCAAGGTGGGAAATACAAAGGCTATAAGGAGTCTTCATTTTATCTTATAGGCAATATAGATGCACTGAAGGGTTTGGAGCAAAGGATGACACATCTAGACCTTTGCAATAGAATATTTACTTTGCTAATAGTGTGCAGGATGGATCGAAGAGGAGAGAAGTTTGAAGCAGGGAGAAAAGTTAGTATTTTTTTTAACAACAGTTTGTGTGAGAGATAATGAGGACCTGAATTAAGGTGATTCCAGTGAGAAGAGTGGAAAGGAAGGGCGGGTTGAGGAACATGGAAGAATTCAAAGGGAATGGAAACTGGGCAACTGGTTGGATATGTGGGGGGAGGGGGAGAGTTTGGGAGGCTGGGAAGATGATGGTGCCATCAGCAGAAATAGTCCAGTTAAGAGAAAGGGTGGATCTTGTAGGGGGATGGGAAGAGGAGGTCAATTTTGGACATGTTAGTTAATCTCTGAGTCTCTCTGAGACTCAATTTCTTCCTCTGCAAAATAGGCTAATAATACCTCACAAATAATAACATCTCACAAAGTTATTAGGAAAGCAATTTACAAACTACAAGCAATATAAATACAGGCTATTATTACTTACATAGCACAAAGAGTGACATTGTTCATGTTCTGAAAAAAAACCTTAAAACCTAGAAGTGATGAAGCGATGCACACATCTGGAACAGACTGGAAAGTATTTGAAGAAACTCAGGATAGGAGAAGGGCAGCTAAGTGGGGCAGTGGATAGAGCATTGGGCTTGGAATCAGGAAGACTCATCTTCCTGAGTTCAAATCTGGTCCCAGACATTTATAGTTGAGTGACCCTGGGCAAATCATTTAACCCTGTTTGCCTCAGTTTCTTCACCTGTAAAATGGGCTGGAGAAGGAAATGGCAAACCACTCCAGTGTCTTTGCCAAGAAAACCCCAAATGGTGTTGCAAAGAGTACAAGATGACTGAAAACAACTGAAATATATGTAGAGAATAAAAAAGGAAGATACATGGACACAGGGTAGGGGAATATATGTGTGTATAGGGAATAGAAAGGAAAAGGATCATACTTTGTTGTTTATTGACCAGAGAGAAGAGGGGAAAACATACATAGGGAAATCGCTTGTTTACTTCTTTCTATATTCTAAACATTGAACCTTTTAGTACTTTTTGTTCATACATATATATCCATTATGCATAATCCTTCAATATTTCAAATCTATTCCCCATGTGAATTTAGAGGGGGCCTCTTTATCCTTCGTTAATTCCAAAACAAACATTTCTATCTCCTCGTCCCATGTGGCGCAGGGGGCTGCTTGGTGGGGTTTGTATCTCTGCAGTCACTTTGCTCACAGAGTTTCCTTGAGGAGGATAAAGACATACTTTATCAGTAGAGTTCTTTAGGAAGCTTTGCTACCAACACAAGCATTGCTAATCAAATGATAACTTATCGTATTATTGGATGAGTCACCAATTCTGTTTTAACGACTAGCAAATTAATCTCCATGTTCCTTGCCTAAGACTCCTGACCTAATTCCATTATTTAACCTGATCACCTGTAAAGAATGGTTTACTGGACAAGTTATCATGATTCTCACTCCTCTCCCTTCCAAACTCTTCAATGTTAGTTGTGCCTAACTTCTCTGTGTGTTTTCCCCAGATCTTTGTTCACTGAATGGGCATTACCTCACTCACAGTGAGCACCTGAAAAGACCTTAGCCTAAAAGGGCCAGGGTCTCCCAATGCATCTTAGGTTATCTCCAGTCATTCTGATGAATATCAGGTCACTGGACCCAGATGGCTTTAGAGGAGAAAGTGAGGCTGGTGACCTTGTACAGCCCTCCTTCACTCAAATCAAAGTCAACTGCAAGTCATGTCATCATTTCCCCGAGGTCACGGTCCACTTTGAAAACAAGGGACAAACACAACCTGTATACAAACTGGCACTTAACCACTGTTTGCTGAATTGAATACCACTGGTCTATAATAAAAACTTGGCTTGTAACCTAGGAGTCTCAGGGAATACATACAGATAGAGGTGATCCTAGGAGCTGAATTGTGTTTATATTAGAATGTTGCTTTGCTGCATATTCCTGGGTGGGGAAGGCTTGTGACGTGGAAAGTGGGTTCTCCAGAGAGTCGGAGGTTTGTTTCATGTGGGACAGAAGTACTAAGGTGAATCTCCCACTTCCTCTGAGTACTGCCAATGGTTAATAGTCAGCCCCTGGAGGGGTGAGGATTGAGAAGGTTTAAAAGCTGCCTTCCCAGGAGCTCTTGTGAGCCACCAAGCCCTCAAAATAAAAAGGGTGGGAAAAATGTCCTTTTAGTGGCTTCTTTGGAAAATGCCCCCTGGTTTTCTTTTGCTAGGGCTAACTGAAATTTTTGCTACAGGAGATGAAAAGACTTGAATAATACATGTTTGTTTTTTTTTTTTGAAGAATAAAAGATTTAATACAAAAAAGGTCAGGAAGAATGCATTTTTAGGAGGTGGAGGGAAATCAAGCTCAGGAGGTTGGGAGTGTGTAAACATGACACAGGATAAGAGAAGAAGTGCAGTAACTTTGAGATGGCCTGACCAAGAAGGACTTCTGATCGTGGTCAGTGACTCACAGATAAGGACAGAGTATGAGTCTGAGGATATAGGAAACAAGTAGGAAATGGTGGAAGCTGAAGGTCAGTTTTGTGTCTTGGAATGACTTTTGTTTCCTGAATGACACTGGTTGAGCTATTTTCTTTTAAAAGAAGAGGAAAAAAAGAATGAAAGGTCAACACTGCTTAGCAAATATTCTGATAGAGGTCATAAAGAAAAGGTCAACGAGAACTGGCCAAAGGGGGAGCGGAAAACCTGCTTTAGCTCTGGATGACCCATCTTAAATTTGGCACAAGATCACAATGTCTGCAAATGCAAGAAGGCTCACATTGTTGAGGTATGTTCCATCCCATCTTTCACTATTGGTTAAACTCAAGTTTATTCTCCCTTCTTACCTGAAACGCTCTTGTTTGATGATATTGGGTGACTTATAGGAAAATGTAGAAGGCAAAAAATGTTAAACATCCTTATTTATGAGCCATGTGGTTCTGAAAAAAACGAGATTTAGTATTTCAACTGAATCAAGTTTTATTTTTGTTTTTTTGGGTTTTTTGCACTGATCCAACAAATACTTGAGTGTCTGCTGTGTGCCAGATCTCCTACTTCCTCATTTAAGTCTGGAGTAGCTGATGGACTGCAATTATCATTAGTATCACAGCTTGCCTGAGTGACCTCATATATAAGAATATTTAGAGTGTAAAAAAAAAGTCTTTTAAATATTCCTCTTTCTGAGTTCTGTGGTTATAGTATAAAGTATTTTAACTGCATTAAGTTTTATTTTTGTTATTTTGCATTTGCATCATAGGAACTTGAGTGCCTACTGTGTGCTGTTTGAATAGCCCGTGGTGGGTCTGCCTACCTGAAGTCTTTCCGTACTCTGATCCATCCCCTGTTCGGATGCCAGGGTGATTTCCCTAAAGTTCAGGTTTGACCATATCACACATGCTTTCTCCCCCCAACTCAATAAACTACAGTGGTTCCCCATCACCTCCAGGATTAAATTAAAAAAAAATCAGCTGGCATTCACAGTCCTTCATAACCTAGTCCCCTCCTCCATTTCTAGTCTTCATATACCTAACTCCCTGCCATATATATTTTGACTCAGTGCCACTGGACAAATTATTATTCCCCTAACAAGACACTCCATCTCTCAGCTCCAGGCATTTTCTCTGGCTATCCCTGTGTCTCTAAGGCTCTCTCATCCCCACCTCCTGGCTGCCCTGCCCTTCTTTAAGTCCCAACTAAAATCTCATATTCTACAGGAAGCCTTTCTCAACCTCTCTTAATTCTAATGTCTTCCCTCTTTTAATCATTTCCAATTTTTCCTGTTTGGAATATAGCTTGTTGGAACATATTTGTTTGTCTCTTGCAATCCATTGTGAGCTTCTTGAAGGCAGGAACTATCTTTTGCCTTTATTTGCTATCCTCAGTGCTTGGCACAATGCTTGGCATGTAGTGATTATTTACGTGGGTATATGTATATACACAATGTATTAAACAACATGATACATGTATATATGTATATATGTGTGCAGCACACACACATATACACACAACACACATACATACATGTAGACACACATAATATAGTGCATAGATGTATATGCTCATGTGCACACAGACACATGTATAAGTACACATATGTATACCTACACATTTATGTATACATACACATCCATGGAGATGTAGGCTCCAACATCTCCTACTAAAGGCTTCCTCAGATGGCTTATTGTGATGTGGAGGGGTCCCTGATTTCCCCTAAGGCCACTCTAGCAGAATATCAGATTATTTTCTACAGAATTGGAAAAGATTCAAATAACCCAATGGTATTTTATAATATGAAGAACAGTTTGAGCTTAGAGATTTTCATAATCATAGCTACTAGGTAAAGACTTTTTATCCATTTTGCCATAGCAACTCCTAAAAGTCTCTTATGGTGTGAGAAGGCTGTGCCCTATGTTAGTGGAGGGAATTTGCATATCAAAGAAATGCTAGAACATTTAAATGTGTTAGAGACTGATAGAATAGGACTGTATTTCTGATGACTTGGGGTCTTTTAAAATTTTATTTGAATAAAATTTGTAGGAACAGTGCAGCAGTATAGTATACAGATATTGTCAGGGAGGCCTGTGTTCAAGTCCTTTAGCAACACGCTGGATGTATGACCCTGGAGAAGGCATTTAATGTCTCAGTGTCCTAGGCAGCTCTAAGATCAATTTGCAGAGCAGGTGATGCTGATTCTCACTGATAGAGAGACACTCCTTACTGGGAGTTCCCTACACCAATGAAATCATAGGTCTGGTTTTATGAGCATGCAGCTCTCTCGTGATAGGTAGTTTAATCAGTCAGTTCCATACTGGACTGAAGATTATCACTCAGTTTAAAAACACTCTTGGGTTGTTGGCCATTAGATTTCTGTTTCAATTCTTGGGCCTATACTTGGGTACAAGTGCTCAACCTCGCCTGTAAATAATGAATCTTCTGACCAATTGAAATCAGCATCTTTTTGTGTCATATTATCATAGGTCTATAGCTGGAAGGGACCTTCAGAGGTCATCTAGACCAGTGGCTTTAAACCCAAATAAAAAACAGACCCCCTAAACCATATATCAGGATCCCTGCAGGTAGCATATTGACTTTAGAAAACTACATTTTAACATAATATGTTTTATTATATTCTAATTTATTTTGTTAAATATTTTCAAATTACATTTTAATTTGTTTCAGCTGCACTTGAAGAGCGGACATTTGCAGGCATATTTGGCACTCCTGGTCTAGAACAGTTCCCTTCATTTTACAGAAGAGGAATCTAGGCAAGTGGAAATATCTATCCCAAGGTTCTATAGAGGATGGTCAATGGAGCCAGGATTTCAACCCTGGTCCTCTGGCTCCATATTTCATACTTTTTCCACTGTACTCATGCTGCCTCTCAGAGTCCTTTGCCACCAAAATAATGGCTTCTCCCTGAATAAGGATAATTTTAAAAAAGATTGGAGGCTCAATTCCACATGTCCAATAGGAACGTATCCAGAAAGGAATGTAGATCATAGAAAATTAGAGCTGGCAGGGGCTCCTCTAATCCTAGCTATTTAATAGAGGAAGAAAATGAGACCCAGAGAAGTGAGTCAATGTGCCCAAGGATATATAACTAACTAGTGGCAGGACTGAGCTTTCTGGACCACCAATGGAGGGCTGCTGTCCCCTTCTCCCTCCCCTTATTCCTCCCAATACAAAGCTTCACAATGCCTCCTTGGATTTAGGCCATGCTCTGTTCAATTGTCATTTTATTGCTTTCCCTGACAATGTTCCATTTAAAATTTTAATGCCTTGGATGATGATGAAAAAAACTAGTAATTTTATGGCTATTCAGTAGGTTTGAGCTATAGAAACCTATTATTTTTCTCTCTCTATCCGCCATAGAGTCTTAACATCTAAATTACAAAAATGGGGTCATGAAAATGGCCCCAAAATGAAGTGGCTAATCCAATTTTTGTATAGTTACAAGTAATTATTGATCTGGTCACCATGTTACTCTGGCATTTTTTTTTCTGTATTCAAAATGCTTAAGAACAAGTTGATGAGTTTAGAGAAGCTCTTCTTAGGCTTGACTTGAAAGCCAAATGTGATGGGAGTGAATCGGAAGCTCAAGAAATGGAAAGAGAAGCTGGGAAGAAAACATCAACAAGAATGTTTTGAACATGCTGGGAAACTGAAGAACTGGCAGATGGTCTTCCTGCTCACATGCTGTAATAAGAACAATCCCACTTGGGGTCAGAAGTCAGGGACACCTAAAACAATAGTAAAGAGAAGGTTCCCTTTTCACCAAACAGTGTTTTCTTTTTCTAACTCCTTCTTCCTTTCCCTCTTTTTCCTACTCTTTCGCTCCTGCTTACTATCTCCTTTTTAATTTTTTTTTAATCTTCCTTGTCAATGGGGTAGGCTTGCCAGTAGTATTCCCAACCTGTGATGCATAGGCCTTAAACAAGGGGTTGACCTCTGCTCTGTGAAATGATTTTCTCTGTTTTGTTGGTTTTGGTTAGTGGTACGGTACCCTCTGCCTTTTTGTGTCTGATAAAGGTTGTCATATGAAGCAATTTCATGCCTTCATAGAAAGAGCTTTTTTTTTTGATGAAATAAGATTAGCCATATGGCACTTCATTTAAAAGTATTTAGCTTGTGAGTTTTTAGAAATATTTAATTTTTTTATGAATTCCATGAATTTAAAACAGACAAATTAGCAAGCACTCAGATACTTGTTATTTAAAATGTGCAATTGTAAATGTGGATATTTTCAAAATATTTTCAAGCTAAATTTAACCCAACATGATATTCCTTGGACTTTAAGGGAAGGACTTTTGACTTATAATCGGGGACACAAAGAAAGAAATTCATGAGAACTAAAAAATAGCAGCTAATACCAATAACTGTAATGAGGTCAGTAGTCTCTACCCCATTCTTTAGCATATAATGTGAGAAAGAGATGTACAAGGAAAGCCAAAACTTTTAGGTTAGTGGTGGTTATAGATTGGCCTATTACACATACATACACAACATGCATGCATACATATACATAGCTATACAAATATACACACAAGATTTTTTGATCTGAGATCAGTGAACTTGCTTTTATTTTCATAACTGTATTTCAATATAATTTGTTTTGTAATCACACATATTTTATGCATTTAAAAACCTTATTTTGAGAATTCCCATAGTTTTTACTCCTTTAGTTTGTTAAGGAGTGCCCATGACACACAAAAAGGTGAACTATGCCTGGTTTGGTGGATTTCCCTAGGTGTGTGTCTGATTTCCTTCATCTCATGGGCTCCTAAGGAAATCTCATATTCCTGGGTGTGATCTGATGTCTTGGGTGCAGAAGATACTGAAGCGTTGATGCTTTTCACAAGATCAGTGATAGCTATGTCATTGTATGACCAATTCGGCTTTTGAAATATGCCTGTATCAGAAGGAATGGCATCCTGATTGACACAGAATTGAGATATTCAGAAACACCTTTAGGAGTCAAGGAGTAGCATACCAAACTTCATAGATACATAGAAGACTTTGAACTAAGTACATGTGCTATGGGGAACACTTGTATGTAAAAATAAATAAGAAATAGACTAAATAGTCAAATGACTGATGTTTTACCATTACGAAATGCAAGACAATTATATTATAAAGTCAATACTCTCTATTATAGTAATCATTCCAAATATCCAGAAAAATGTTGCGGGTAAGAATAACACAACAACAATTTCTAATTTTCTATCGACCAGTATAGCTATTCGAATATTCATATTTGAATATGGGATGAATGAAAGGGATTTAGAATGAAAGTTTATAGACATTTGAGGAAGTATTTGTGATGGTAGTACATAGAGAGCTGGAAGTCAGGATGACCTGGTTTTAAGTCCTGCCTCTGACACACTGTGGCTATGTAACCCCGGGAAAGCTGCCTAACTTCTCTGTGGCCCAGGCAATTTTAAGACTAGTTATATGATATTGACCTGTATTTGTAGGGAAAGCTTTCATACTGGGAATTCCCTATAATCCTCTGCCCCCTCCAGAAATATTAATTATTTCTAGCATCAAAGAAGAGCAGCGATTTTAAAAAAAACTCATTTTGATCATTTAATACTTTTTTAAAACCTGTTCATTTAACATGCATCTGTTGCTGTTTTATCTTTAACAATATACTAGGGAAGATGGCAGAATAAGACACGACATGCCATGCTTTCAAAAATTATCTTACAAAGAAGGTAAAATATCACTTCAGAGTGAACTTTAAGAGGCAGAAATAATTAGAAGTTGGGATAAGGCAGATGTTCTCCTAAGACAACTTGAGAGGACCTTAGGAAACACCAGACCTCCCAGGGAAGGTGTTTAGCCCAACTGAAGTGCAAACTCCTCTGAATCAAGAAACTACCATCCCTAGGTGCAGCTGGGTTGGGCAACAGCCTCAGCTTCAGGAACTTTCTCCTCAGGGGTTGGACAGTTGAGCAGGGGAAGATTGAAGGACCCTTTGCTGTCTCTGGATTCCAAGGCCCAGATCCCAGATATTCTGACCAGATGTCAGTCCTGAGCTGTGGCTGAGAGAGGAGACAGCTCATGCCTAGTGAGTGTGATAGCAGAGGGGCAGAGACCCTGCTGGCTATGGGCCCTTGCTGGAGACTAAAGTCCCTAATTTAAGTTCCAAGGCAGAGGAGTGAGCTGAAGTTTGTAGCCATCGAAGGGACATCAGGGAGCAAGAGCATTTGTGGTGACAGCATGGTTGGGTGCCCTAGCCAAGGTTCAGGGGTGGAAAAAAGAGTTCAAGTTCAGGCCCCCAGACAGAATTTAGAAAACAACTGTAAGAAAAACCTGAAGCCTAAGGCATCATCCTCAGCACTTCAGGACTAGAACCTGACTATAGCAATAAGCTGCCAAAAAATGAGTGAGCAAAGGAGAAATAACTAAATCACAGCTACTATAGGGATAGAGAAGATGTAGCTTTATACTCCAAAAAAGACAGTGAAGTTAAAGCCACTCCTACTTTAAAGAAAAATGTCAAATGGTCATGAGCCTAAAGAGTGTTCTTGGAAGAGTTTAAAAAGGACTTTAAAATTCAAATAAGAGAAATTGAGGAAAATTAAGAAAAAAGAGCACCCCAAGAAAATTATGAAAAGAAAGTCAACCAATTGGAAAAAGAGATCCAAAAACTTGAAGAAAAGAACTCCTTAAAAACTAGGATTGAGCAAGGGGAAGCTAATGCCATTATAAGACACCAAGAAATAAAAATCAAAAGAATGAAAAAAAATAGAAGAGAATGTGAAACATTTCACTAGAAAAACTGATCTAGAGAACAGATTGAAGAGAAACAATATAAGAATTATTGGACTATCTCAAAGTTATAATAAAAGTCTAGATATAATATTATAAGAAATTATTAAGGAAAATTGTCCTGAAGCTCCAGTAAAATAGAAATAGAAAAAAAAACCCCAAAACCCACTGATCACCACCTGAAAGAGATCCCAGGATGAAAACTCAGAGGAACGTTATAGCCAAGTTTCAAAGTTGTCACGTCAAAGAGAAAAATTCTACAAGCAACAAGAAAAAGCAAATACTGAAGAGTTACAGTCTGAATAACACAAGATCCTATAGCTTCTACATGAAAAGATCCTTAATAGTATATTTCAAAGGGCAAAGGAGCAGTGTTTGCAACCAAGAATAACTTACTCAGCAAAGCTGAGTATAATCCTGAATGAAAAAAAGGATCTTTAATGAATTGAAAGACTTTTAGGTATTTGTAATAAAAGACCAGAATTCAATGGAAAATTTCACATATAAAATCCAAGGTAAACACTAAAGACCAAATATAAGTTTGACCAATAAGATAAAACTGTTTACTTCTTAGAAAATATTATCTGTACTCTTAAGAATGTTATCATGACTTGGGTAGTTTGAAGGAGCATGAAAGGCATGGAGTTGAGCTGAATATAATGGGATCATTCTAAAAAATACATTTGAGTAGGGAGAGGTAAAATGGAGCAATTATCTCAAACAAATGAGATGTGAAAGAAGCAACTGTTACAGAGGAAGCAGGTGGGAATGAAGGGCTGGTAATGTTGGAATCTCATTCTCACCAGAACTGGGTTAAATAAGAAATAATATATACATCTAGAACGGTATAAAAGTCTTCCAAATTTGTAAAGAAAGGCGGGTGGGGGCATAGGATAAAGGAGGGAATTTTACAAGGTTGTGTGGATCAAGAAGTAGGAACATGGGGAGAGAATAAGGGAGGGATTCTTAAAAAGAGTGTGAACTAGGGAGATTGTGGTTAGAAGTAAATTAGGAGGGATGGGGTAAAAAGAGAGTCTGAGAAGGATAATAGTGTGGAAAAATAGGATGCAGGGAAATACACAACTAGTTAATTACAACTTGGAACATGAATAGGATGAACTTGCCCATAAAATGGAAACAATGGAATGGATTAAAAACAGAAACACATTTAAAAATGAGAGATACATACAGAGTTAAAATAAAAGACTGGAGTAGAATTTATTATGTTTCAGCTAATGCAAAAAAAAGGGAGGCAGGAATCATAATCTCAGGCTAAGTGCAAGCTAAAATAGATTTAATTAAAATTTTATTTAAACAGGGAAACTACATTATGATAAAAGGTACCAAGAAAATGAAGCAATATCAATATTAAACCCACAGACATCGAATGCTACATCATCTAAATTTTTAAAGTAAAAGCTAAATGAATTACTGGTGGAAATAGTACTATAGTAGCGGAAGACTTTTGCCTTCTCCTCTCAGTCAGATAAATCTAACCAAAAAAATCAATAAGAAAGAAGTCAAGGCAGTGAATAGAATTTTAGATAAGCTAAGTATGATAGATATCTGGAGCGAATCGAATGGGAATAGAAAAGAATATGCCATTTTCTCAGTGGTACATGGTACCTTTACAAAAGTTTACCCTATATTAGGGCATAAAAACTTTATAATTAAGTGCAGAAAATCACATATTAAAGGCATCCTTTTCAGATTATAGTGCAATAAAATCATGTTCAATAAGGAACCATGGAAACATAGAACAAAAATTAATTGGAGACTAAACTTAATCTTAAAGAATGAGTGGATTAAAGAACAAATCACAGAAACAATCCGTTTCATTAAAGAGAATGACAATAGTGAGACAACATATCAAGACCTCTGGGATGCAGCAAAAGCAGTAATCAGAGGAAATTTTATCTCTCTAAATGCTTATGTCAATAAAATAGAGAGAGCAGACCAACGAATTGGACATGCAATTAAAAAATTAACTAGAAAAAGAACAAATTAAAATCTCCAATTAAACACCAAATGGCAATCCTAAAAATGGAAAGTGAGATTAATAAAATTGAATAAGAAAACAATTGAAATTAATAAATAAACCTAGGAATTGGTTTTATGAAAAAAGACCCAATAAAATAAACCACTGGTTAATATGATTAAAAAAAGAGAAGAAAACTAAATCAGTAATATTAGAAATTAAAAGGGTGAATATACCCCTAATGAAGATGAAATCAAAGCAATTATAAGGATAATTATTTTCCTGATTATATGCCAATAGCTTTAACAACTTAAATGAAGTGGAAGAATATTTACAAAAATATAAACTGCCCACATCAACAGAAAAGAAAATAGAATATCTAAATAAACTTATTTTAGAAAAAGAAATTGAACAGACCATAAGTGAAGAAAATTCTTACTGTAATTGATATCAATAACAAAAGTAACAAAAAATGATGTGGTTATATCAATAGATGCAGAAAAAGCTTTCAATAAAATACAACACTCATTCCTTTTAAAAATGCTTGAAAGGATAAGAATAAGAAGCATCTACCTAAAAACAATCAGCAGGCATTATTTGTAAGGGGGATAAGCTGGAAACCTTCCCAAAAAGAAGCAAGGATGCCCATTGCTGCCTACATCATTTAGTATTGTGTGGGAATCCTAGGAAGAGGAGGAAGAGAAGAAAAAGAAATAAAAGGAATCAGAATGGGCAATGAGGTAAAAAACCATTTCTTTTTGTGGATGACATGATGATATACTTGGAAAATCCTAAAAATTTAATTAAGAAGTTAGTTGAAACAATTATTTTAGCAAAATAGCAAGATATAAGATAAACCCAAGTAAATCATTGGCACTCTTATATATCACCAACAAAATACTGCAAGAAGAGATAGTAAGAGATACCCCATTTAAAATAATTATATATGTATAAAATACCTTGGAGTATGCCTGCCATAACCAACCCAGGAACTACATGAACATAATTACAATTTATATGTACAATTTGTACAGGTAAAGTCAGATCTAAATACTTGGAGAAATATTAATTGTTTGTAGGTAGGCAGAGCCAATATAATAAAAATGACAGTTTAATCTAATCTATTCAATGCCATCTGAATTAGATTACCAAAAAATTATTTCACTGAGTTAAAAAAAATAAAATTCATTTGGAAGAATAAAAGGTCAAGAATATCAAAGGAACTAATGGAAGAAATGTAAAGGAAGCAGTTTTAGCAGCACCATATTTTAAATTATAAGTAATTATCAAAACTATCTGGTACTGGCTAAGATATAGAAAGGTAGATCAGTGGAACAGAATAGATATACACGACACAGTAGTAAATGATTATAGTAACTTTGTGTTTGATAACTGTAAAGATTTAAACTTGGGATAAGAATTCACTATTTGGTAAAAATTGTTGGGAAAGCTGGAAAGCAATCGGGCAGAAATTGGGCATAGACCATTATCCTATACCATTTACCAAGATGAGGTCAAAATGGATATATGACTTAGATATAAAGGGAGATATGAGAAAATTAAAAGAACATTAGAACAGACTTATGGATAGGAGAACAATTTATGAATAAACAAGAGATAGAGGGCATTGTGAGGTATAAATGGGTAGTTGTGATTGCATTAAGTTAAAAAGTTTTTGTACAAATAAAACCAATGTAGCCAAGATCAGAAGGAAAGCAGAAAATTGGGGAAAAATTTTATAGAGAGTTTTTCAGATAAAGGCTTAATATGCCAAATATACAAAGAACTTTGTCAAATTTATAAAAATACATCTCACTCTCTAATTGATAAATAAAGGACATGAACAGGCAGTTTTTTATGAAGAAATAAAAAAATATATATAGTCATATGAAAAATGCTATAAATCACTATTTATTAGAAAAATATAAATGAAAGCAACCTTGAGATATCATTTTATATCTATCAGATTGGCAAGAAGTAATAGAAGGGGAAAGCCACAATTATTGGAGGGGATATAGAAAAATTGAAAAATTGGGACATTAATTCACTGTTGGTGGGACAATGAACTGATCCAATCATTTTGAAGACCAGTCTGACATTATCCACAAAGAGTTATAAACTTCTGTATACTGCTTTACCCAGCAATATCACTATTATGTTTGTTTCCCAACATGATTAGGAAAAAAGAAAAAAATTATATATTCTAAAATATTTAAGGCAGCTCTCTTTGTGGTGGCAAAGAACTGGAAAGTGAGGGGATGCCCATCAATTGGGGAATGGCTGAACAAGTTGTGGCATATTACTGTGATGCAATACTACTATGCTATAAGAAATGACGAGCTCAATGATTTTAGAAAAGGATAGAGAGATTTGCATGAAATAACAAAAAGTAAAATAAGCAGAACCAAGAGGACATTGTATATAGTAGCAGTAATAATGTTCTAAGAACAACTTTGAACAACTAAGTCATTTTGAGGATTGTAAATACTCATATCACTTACAAAGGACCTAAGAAGGAGGATGCTATCCACCACCAGAGAAAGAACTGATGAATAGAAATGTATGTATTACGGTTTTATAGACACACACACACACACACACACACACACACACACACATTTGTGTCTAATGGTAGCCTTCTCTAGTGTGGTGTGGGGAGAAAGAGAGAGAAAAAAATAAGATCAGAGAACAAAAGAAAATTTAGAAGCACAGAAAAGCAGGGTAGCTTTAAAAATTATGTGTAATGCTTATTACATGGTTTTTTTTAAAAAGTAAATGGTATGAAATGGAAATTCATGGTTTTATATTGAATCCTTTTTTTTTTAAAAAAAAATGTGTTGTGTACACGGACATTTTTTGATCTTTATGGATTTAAGTTTGAAATGAATAAAAATTTTAAAAATATGCTATATTCTTTTAGTTCTGCTCTTTCTGCATCTCTTCATGTAAATATTTTTCTTTTTCTTTGAATTTTTCATGTGTTGCTCATTGTGGTTGGCTAGCATGTGATTGAGGGGCAGTGTAGTATGGAATTTAGAAGTACTCTCGGCATCAGCAAGATCTGTGTTCAAGGCCTTACTCTGAGCCACCTTGGCCATGTAATCCTAAACAAGTCTTAACTTCTTGGCGCCCTAGGTAATTCTCTAAGACTATAAGTTGCAGAGACAGTAACAGTAATCAAGGGTAGAGGGAATTTCTTTATTCACAGTTTTTTACAAGAATAAAACTAAAGATCTGAACTGAAAAGAAATCCCATTGTGTTCTTATATCATCTGTTGTCATTTCCTAATCATTAGACACCAATTTTGCTTTGAGACTTTTTTGTTATTTATTTATTTATTTTGGTGTGGGGGGCTATTAGAAATACATATATTTTTTTTTAAGTTGGTAACTTTCCTGGTATATAGTTCCTATAACATGTTTACTGACTCAAAAGTGATGAAATTTTGAACAAAAAAAACATGGAATTAAGCAAAGGTTGGTCCAATTTACATACTATTTGCAGTGTAAAAACACACGTATCATTATACCACTGTTATACCAACATTGACTTTTCTAGTCTTTAATTATCTTTACTAATTTGGAGGTCAGATTCAAAATTACATGATTTTGAATTTTTGGATTGTTAGAATTGTGACTTTTTGGAAAACTGTTTATTCATTTCCCTACCTTTTTGGAGAATTGCTTCGATAAATTTTGGATGTTTTATCATTGTTTAAGAGAAATCTTTTTTGCCTCAGTTTTTCATCCAGCTACCAAACATTTATTAAGTGTTTACTATGTATCAGGCCATATGCTAAGCATTAGGGATATGAAGAAAAGCAAAAATAATACTTTCCCTCAAGAAACTTCCATTCTAATGTGGGAGAAAAACATGAAAATTGCTAGGTTCGTAAAGTATATGTATGTATGTACATATACATATACACACACATATGTGCATGTGTGTGTGTGTGTGTGTGTGTGTGTGTGTGTATTTCAGAGAGCAAGGCAGTAGTATTTTTGGGGAGGGGAAGTGGAAAAGGCCTGCTGCAGAAGATTGGATTTGATCTGAGTCTTGAAGGAAGCCAGGGAAAATAAGAGTTTTTTTCCTGTGGATTTATTGCCTTTTATTGGGCAAAGGCTTTTTGTTCACATAATCAAATTCATCTGTTTTGTCAGATTCCTCTGTTCCAGTTAATAAAGAACTTATTTCATTTCCTTGTCCTGTTTTTTTAAAAATTAGATCACTGATTCAGTTGGAATTTTTTGTGATATTTATACTGTGATGTTAGTCTGTTAACAATTCTCATCAAAAGGTTATCCAACTTGCTTAGCAACCTTTTGTGACCTCTAGTTATCAAGCACTAGACTATTATATTTATCAGAGTGTAGCTGATCATTTAATGAATTCTAATTTATTGAAAAACCCTAGTACCAAATGGTATTGGTTGCTGCTACTTTATAATGTAATTTGACATCTGGTACTATAAATCTCTCTTTTCTTTTTCTTTCATAACTTGATATTATTTCTTAAGTGAGATAGCTATTAATAATGGATGGGAAAATTAAGTTTAAAAACCATAATTTTTCAAATTATTAGCTTTCATATAATATTGGAATATGGCAAAATGGATTAGAAAGCAGATCCCAACAATTTGTTGCCCACAAAAATACACCTACAACAACAGACTCATACAGACATACAATGAAGGGGAAGAAGAATCTACCATGTACGAGCAGTAATTAAAAAAAAAATTAAAAGCAACAATCTTGATGTGAAACAAAAAGATATAACTAATTGAGATGGGAAAGCAAGTTATATTTTGCTCAAAGAAATAACAAAAACCTACATTAAATATACATGTTTATATTAATTGTTGGCATAATGTCTAAAATTTTAAGATACATATTAAACAAATTACAGTGAGATAGAGAAGTTACTAATTGTCAGGGATGTCATTGTGTTCCTTTTAAGTGGCAAGAAAATTAACAGATGAACTGAAGAAAGTATTAGGATAACTAGACAAAATATTGGTGACTAATGAATGGAAACAGCAATAATTATATCTATTACTCAGTACTGTACAGGACCTTTGAAAAGCCTGCCCATGTTTAAGGCCAGAAAGAAATTTTAAGTTAAAGCAAAAGGGCATGCAATATATCCATTTTCAAAAATTTAGAAACACCTTCATTTACTTTTATGAATCAATGATCTCATAAATTCATCAATGTATATGATCCTTTTAGCAATGCAAGTTATGACATGATCACATCTGCCTGCCATCCTGTGTGATTCTTATCCATGTCCTCTTTGCCACAGGAGGCCAACACAATGTCCTGGAGGACCTTCTTCTTGATATCCAAAAGATATCATTGGGGCACATGGGCAGTTCACTGTCAACCTTGTTCTTACTTTATGTCTAACCATGCCATTTTTCTTGGGATCATGACACCTTATCCTTTGATTCTTCTTTGTAATTCCTTATTTTATATGTGTTATAGCTTGCTTAAATGTGCCATATTTCTCTCTATTTCTCTATGAGTGAATCTCATTATAATTCTCTGGAGAGCACAGTGTTCTGTGACTCAAAGTCATAGCCAATACCAGGTGGTAGATTATTGTTTTTTTTAATTTAAAAATTTTGCTATTATTATTTATTTTTAATATACCTTAAAATTAATTTTGAGTTCCAAATTCTCTACCTCCTACTCCTCCCTCACCTGCTGAGAAGGCCAACAATATGATATCAATTATACATGTGAAATTATGCAAAACATATTTTCATATTAGCCACAAAATAAGCCATATTAGTCACAAAATAAGAAAAATAAAATGAAAAAATTATATTTCAATTTGTCCTGAATTCGTTGATTATCTCTCCGTATGTGGATTTTTCATCATGAGTCTTTTGGAATTGTCTTGGATCCAAATTCTAGTTAATAACCAGAGCAGTTAAATCTTTCACAGCTGATCATTATTATAGTATTGCTGCTACTGTGTACAATGATCTTCTGGTTCTGCTTACTTCTTTTACATCAGTTCATATAGATCTTCCCAGGTTTTTCTGAAACTACCCCTCATCATTTCTTATAGTACATTCTTATAGTATTCTATCATAATAATATACCACAATTTGTTCAGCCATTCCCCGATTGATGGACATCACCTCTGTTTCTAATTCATTGCTACCACAAAAAGCTACTACAAATATTTTTGTATGTGTAGGTCCTTTTCCTCTTCCTCCAGACCTGTTAATGGTAATTCTGGGTCAAAGAGTATGCACAGTTGAATAGCTCTTAGAGCATAGTTATAAACTGTTATCCAGAATGAATGGACTAGTTTACAACTCCACCAACAATTCATTAGTGTACTTATTTTCCTATATCTTCTCCACCATTTGTAATTTCTGATAGCTGTGAGGTGGTACCTCAGAGTTGTTTTAATTTGCATTTCTCTAATCAATAGTGATGCAGAGCATTTTTTCATATGACTATAGATAGCTTTGATTTCTTTTTCTGAAAACTGCCTTTATCAGAGAAACTTGCTGTAAAAGTTTTTTGTTATTACTTCATTGCCCACGGTACCTTTTAAACAAAATATGGTCTATTTTTGCTTTTTCTTTGTCTGAGATCATGATTGCTACCCTTGACTTTTTTTTTACTTCAGCTAAAGCATAATAGATTCTGCTCCAGCCCTTCATCCTGTGTGTAGGTAGGTGTTTCTGTTTCAAATGTGTTTCCTATAAATGACATGTTGTTGGATTCTGGTTTCTAATCCAGTCTGCTATCTGCCCCATTTTATGGGTAAATTCATCCCATTCACATCCACAGTTATGATTACTAATTGTGTATTTCTTTCCATCCTATCATGACAAAATTGGGTTGCCCAGAGAAGTTCATCAGTGTTATATGTCAGTTTCACAATGGCATGCTTGTAGGAATTCTGGATAATGGGTAATGTTGTCATGCTTTTCCAGTCACCAGTGGAGTGTAGCAGGGCTGTATACTTGCTCCCATGGTTTTTTTTTGTGATGTTTTCAGTGATGTTGCCAGATGCTTTCAACAAAGACAAAAATGACATCAGAGTCAGCCACTGCAATGAGAGCAAATTATTCTACAAGCCAAGACTAAAGTGAAGGGAGAGTTGGTGAGCAACTTTTGGTTCCCAGATCATTGTGCGTTCAATGAAACCACTGAGGCCAAGATGTGACAGAATATGAATTGATTCTCCACCACTTGTGCTAATTTTGGCCTGACAATGAACACCAAGAAAACAGAGGTTATCCACAATACAGCACTGTATTATCCATACATGAAACCATTGGTTACAGCAAATGGAGAAATTTTGAATGCTATTGGCTTACCTTGGCAGTGTACTTTCCAGCGAGGTACACATAGAAGATGAAGTTGATGCACACATGCTAGGAAGCTGAATCGCTTCCATTTGAATTGTCTTAGGAAGATTCTGAAGATCACCTGGCAAGATAAGGTCTCTATAAGGAGATGAAACAAGACCCTGAGGTCCTTTCTCAAGCTGAACTGCCAAGCATTCAAACTCTACTGCAGAGAGCACAATTCCAATAGGTTGGCCACATTGTTCAAATGCCAAGTGTCTATTTGCCTAAAAGACTGTCACTCAGTTTTAGAAGATGGATAGGGCTTCTACTATGTTTACTTGAAAAAGAATTTAAACTAAATATACTAAATTCTTTCCGAACATATCCAATTGTTTAGTTCTTAGTTACTTGAAGACCAAGAACTACTGGAGATAATACAACAATGAAGTACCCATACTATTTCTTCATTTTATTACAGAATAGATGATAATCTTTTAAGTGACGAAACGTAAGAAAATTCTCTTTTCACTTTTCTATATGTTAAAATCACAAAGGCAGCTATTTATCAAGAAAGTAATGGTTAATTAAGATTTTGTTTTAGAAGACTATTATAAAGTGGCTATTAATGTACTAACTTCCTCATTCAGTGGTCATGAATCTGCAGGAGAAAGTCGAATACCTAACTTTGAGTTGGACAGTGGAAAAATGAGAATTCTTCCTTCTCCTGTTTCATCAATAATCCAGTGAAAACAAACAAATGATAGTAGGAGGCAGCTTGTATAGTGGACAGACATGGCCTTTGGAGTCAGAGGACTGATGATCAAATCCCATCTCTGGTATTCACATTCAGAGTTGTTTGTCACTTAATCTCTCTGGGCCTCAGTTTCCATCTACAAACAAGGGGGTCTAAGTGACCTCCAATGTCCTTTCCTGTTCCACTAGATTGTGAGATCCTCAAAGGTAAGAACTGTCCTTTGCCTTTCCTTTTTTATCACTAGTGTTTATCACTAGTTTTCTGGCCTGGCACATAGTAAGTGCTTAATAAATGCTTATTGACTGACTAACCTTCCGGTTTTGGAACTGTGATTGGATGACTCAGTATCAAGGTGAATGAGAGAGGCAAACCAAAAGCTACAGGTACATCCTGTCGAAAGTCAAAGTCAGAGTTCTTCTTGAACATCCCGATGTTTGTCTCAGGTTTTGAGAGATTGGAAAAATCTCTGAAGAGTTTGCAAGTGTGGAGGAGAGGAGGAAGTACATATGAGAGGGAATGAGGGAAGAAAGAGAAGGGGGATGATGATGACGAAAAAAGGGAAGAAAGGAATAGTTGATAGCTTAGAATGCTTCCCCATCCCGACTTCTTTCTCCATCCCTTTGTCAATTTACATTTTAGAACATAATGAGTTACAGAAGGCCAGGCTCTACCCTGTGGTTTTGCCTTATATTCTTGAGGGAATGTGCACGCAATGATCCTGTATCTGGTTCCCTAAGCAAAAAGCATCTTGGATTATAAACCATTGTTTTCCTGTAATTGCACCAGAAGATTCTAATAATCCATATCTTCAACCATGTTCCTCTCAGCCCCATCCCTTTCTCAAAGCAATGAGTGTCTTCTTCCTGGACTCCCTCTCCCTCTTTCCCCTCCTTTCTCTCCTCCCCGGGCTTAGTCAGTGTATGAGCTCAGTTTACACTCTTCCCTAATGTTATCCCATGTTCTGTGGGTCTCTAGTCCCCTACAATCTGCTCGAGTCATCCTGCCCTGATGATGTGGGAGAAAGATGATTGTGGTGACTGAGGGATTATCGTACATGTCTGGCAGAAGGAAAGAATGACATCTTTTGTTTGAAACTGCTGATTGGTCTATGAGTTATATTACTTCTCTGCTGTGCTCCAAGAATATGAGGCTCACTTTTCCAAAATTCTTTCCTGCTGAAATAACCGTGATTGTAAATCATGGGAGCTCACTGCTGCTTGCAGCAGTGATAGGGGCTCCCTTCCCTTTCTGCTTCCATCCCCCATCTTCCAATGTAATTTGCTCAGACCTGGCTCTTTAAGTTGAGTTGGGGCCAAAGAGAGGCACTTGAGGGTAAGCCTTTTCCTTAAAGAACACAGCTCTTCTAATTTTATTAAAATGATTTGTCAGTCCTCACTATGAAGATGGAGTAAATTAATTGCATGTTTAGGAAAGATTTAGTGGATCACCACCAGGACTCTCACATGTAAATAGACTCACTCTTGCTGAGTGAGTTTGGTTTCCTTCTGTCCATGAAGGAGAGGAAGGAGCCTGGTGCTTTTGAGATAACCTCGCAGTATGTCAATGTCTCTTTTGCAGTTGAAAGGAAATTACTTGGATAGCAGCTGGCCTCCGTTTCTGAAATGCCTCAATCCACACCTATTCTATTAAGTTGTAGAAACAGGCCTGAATGGTCCTTGGAGTCATGGATTCTTAGTACAAATTCCAGCTCTGCCTCTAAATATCTGTGTGACCTTGGACAAATAATTTAGTCTCTTTGGGCTTATTTAGCTTTCTCATCAGTAAGATGAGTCTGTTGGACGAAATGGTAGCTAATGTGCCTTCTCTCTCTAGTTCCATAATCTTACATGTGAACTGTGAGATGTAGATGATGGGAAAGCCTAGAATGGCACAAATTGGGGAGAATAAAAAATTAATTGTAATTTTCATGCCCTGTTCCTTCCCCCTTCTACTTTTCCTACTAAGAATATTTTTGTTTTGTTTTTAATTAATCAATTTAAAGCATTTATTATCTGTCTCTACCATTGTTCCCAAATAAACAGTAGTCTCCTCATCTCTCCTTTGGACTTGCGTCTGTCATTCAGAGATCTTTTAAAACTTGCATGTTACATGAAATTCAAAGTTATTAAAAATGAATTTTGGGGAAAATGTCCTTTGGTCAAGCAGTAGTACTAATTGAATATCAGTAATAGCTAAAACCCTTTTCTAGCCTCTATAACCAGAGCCATAAGGAGGGTGGGATAGCTGCGGCTCTGTCTGAGGTGCCATCATTGGAAGGGAAAGGTGATGCATTTTTTTCCCCACTGCAGTCTGCTTCATGGCTCTCTACCATCTTGTGAGGTGGACATCCAGGGGGAACCCTAGTCCCAGGAGAGGAAGCAAGAGCAGAGTTAATGTCAGCAGAAGTTGGGAGGAGGGATAGGAAAATTGATGAATTACCCTTTCTTTCTCAATGACTACCCACAATTGGGTTGAATCTACTAGGCCATACTTCTCTCTTTCCTCCTATCCCTCCCAGTGATAACAGGGGTACAGACTGGATTCTCTGAGGGATGGTTCCCCTTCCTCCCCAAACCCAATATACCCTTGTTCTCAACTGAATTTGCCTCAGGTGCTAAGATTCCTAGTTATGGTTCTGCCTAGAACATCTCAGAAAAAGATGATTTGGGGAATGGAGATCTCACTCAGATCACTGCGTTTAGTAAAATTCATAGGTTCATAGATCTGGACTTGAAATATAGAATAATACTTTCCTTTTACAGATGAGAAAGCTGAGACACTGATTATAGTAATACTGTAGGACACATTATTTTTACCTTACTTCAAAGAGGCTTTAGGTTCCTTCAAAGCATTATTTTTCTCCACTCTGTGAAGAAGAGAGTGTAGGGATGGGATAGTTATAACTCTTTATACATATGGGAAATCTAATATATGGAGAAGTTCCAGACTTGCTTTCAATTTAGATGACTTGCTATGGACCGGCTGTTCCAAATGTTTTTGTGCAGTTTAGTTCGGTTTAAAATTTAAAATCAAAACTGCACTAAGGCTTCTACTTCTAGTGAGTACCAAATGGCAGACGATGCCAGTGCTGCAGGAGGTGCAGGGGACCCTGGGGGCCCCAAAGTCGGAGGTCGGGGTGGCTTCCGTGGTGGCTTCAGCAGTGGGGGCCGAGGTCGAGGCCGGGGCCACGGAGCCCGGGGAGGAAAGGCCGAAGACAAGGAGTGGATTCCTGTCATTAAGCTGGGCCGCCTAGTCAAGGACATGAAGATCAAGTCTTTGGAAGAGATCTATCTTTTTTTGCTCCCTATCAAGGAGTCTGAGATCATAGATTTCTTCCTGGGATCTTCATTGAAAGATGAGGTTCTGAAGATCATGCCTGTTCAGAAACAAACTAGAGCTGGACAACGAACTAGGTTCAAGGCTTTTGTGGCCATTGGTGACTACAACGGCCATGTTGGTCTGGGTGTCAGGTGCTCCAAGAAGTGGCCACAGCTATTCGTGGTGCTATCATTCTGGCCAAGCTGTCCATTGTTCCTGTGAGACGTGGCTACTGGGGGAACAAGATTGGCAAGCCTCACACAGTGCCCTGCAAGGTCACTGGGCGATGTGGATCGGTTCTGGTGCCCGCTCCTAGAGGTACTGGCATTGTCTCAGCTCCTGTGTCTAAGAAACTCCTGATGGTGGCTGGAATTGATAACTGCTATACCTCTGCAAGAGGCTGTACTGCCACTCTGGGCAACTTTGCTAAAGCTATCTTTGATGCCATCTCCAAAACATACAGCTATCTAACCCCAGACCTGTGGAAGGAGACTGTGTTCACTAAGTCTCCCTATCAGGAATTCACCGACCATCTTGTGAAGACTCACACTCAAGTGTCTGTCCAGAGGACCCAGGCAGCTGCTGTGGCAACCACATAGATCTTTTTTATAAACAAATAAATTGAACTATGAAAAAAAAAACTGCACTAAGACATTTGGGATAGCCTCTATAAGGCAGGAGGTCAGCTGATCACCCAGGAGCAAAGGAATGTGTATGAGGAAGTCATGCCATCTAGAAGTTAGCTACTTTAACTCGTTTTCCAAACTGGATTCCATGCTGGGTTATTTCTACAAGTACAGAAAGAAAATTTTGTCACTGGCCTCTAAATTTCAGTTCCTCAGGTCAATGGCTCAGGGAACTCACCCAAGTGAATTTAAATTTTTTTTCCTTGTCTGAGATCATGATTGCAACCTTTATGTTTTTGGAATTGTCTATCACATAGTAAATTTTTTTTTTCTGGATCTGTTTATTTTTAAAATGTATTTCTTGTGTGCAACAAATTGTTGCATATTCATTCTATTTTTGTTTTATTGGGGAATTTACTCCATTCACATTTAAGGTTATAATTATTAGGTTTGTGTTCTCCTCCATTTAAGTCTTTGTAGTGGGTTCCCTTTCTCCTCTTTTAAGTCAGTAATTGCATACTACATTTAGCTTTGCTTCAACTATATTTAATCCCAGTATCCCAGTCTCTCCCTATTTCCTTCCTTCCTTCCTTCCTTCCTTCCTTCCTTCCTTCCTTCCTTCCTTCCTTCCTTCCTTCCTTCCTTCCTTCCTTCCTTCCTTCCTTCCTTCTTTCTTTCCTTCCTTCCTTCCCTGGTTCTAGTTTGAATTTACTGAAATTATTTTTTCTTATTTTCTAATTTAGTTTTTACTCTATCCTATATGAGAGTATAGTTCAGAATCATCCTTGCCTACTCCTCCCACTCTCAATTAATGTTGCTTATTCAAGGTAGAACTTTCTGGGGAACAAAAATTGTGTTCTTTTCTCTTTCCCAATCATTAATTAGTATAATAACAAACCAAGCTCATTAATCCCTCTACTTTGTTTGTTTACTTCTGCCCTCCCCCTCCTTTTTTTGAGAAGCCCTTTTTGACAACACTCGATTTTGAGATTTTCATGTATGAAGGACACACTATGGTGTATGGCTATGGATTGATTGTTTACTAAATTATAGGATCCGATCCTGCTCTATCCCCTTCCATTCATTCCTTGCTTATCTTAAGGACAGTGCATGCTACCACTTGACTTATATTCCCCTGATTTGATGTATTCTAGATGATTCTGGAGGTGGACTAATATATTTCCTCTCTTAGAATGGGCTAAATTCCTGGGAAACACAATCCTTGCTTAAGAGGGGGAGGTCAGTGGTCTCTTGAGACCTGTTGTTATTTAGTTGATTAGTCATTAATGACTCTTTGTGACCCCATTTGGGGTTTTCTTGGTGAAGACTAGAGTAGTTTGCCATTTTTTTCTCCAGCTCATTTTTACAGATGAGAAAACTGAGGCAAACAGCATTAAATGACTTGCCCAAGGTGACATAAATGGTGTCTGAGGCTGGATTTGAACTTAGGTACTTCTGACTCCAAGGCCTGCACTCTAACCACTATGCCACCTAGCTGCCCCTGAGATACCTACTACTTCCAAATAAACTCTTTGTAGGACTCTTTATCATTCTCTCCCAACTGTTTTCTACTCTAATTTCAGTCTTTATTAACTATTTTTATTTTTTCTTTTAATTTCCCTATTTCTCTTTTGAACCATTTAGGGATTTCTTGCAGGTATGTGGAAGATCCATAGAATGTTTTATCCAGATACCCTTTTCCTTTTGGGGGTTCATAAAATCACAGATTTAGAACTGGAAGCAATTTCAGAGACCATCAGTCCAGTCCTCTTCTTTTATAGATAACAAAATTGAGCCCCAGGGGGATGATGACTTGCCCAATACAGATAAGTATTTTTAGTTTACTTTCTGTTACATAATGTTTCTTCATCATTATCACCTTTCCTACTCAATATTTCTTTTTTCTTGGTGAGTCTCTTTGGAGACCTTTGTTTTAGTTTGGAGATTGTAATGCTAATGTATTTTTGCTGAATTTGAAGATCTTTCCATCCATGAATAGGCCCATGTGACCTGCCTATGTCACACAGAAGACTAAGTCACCTGAAGCCTGTGGTGGGAGGGGCTTGCTGAATGGGTGGAACAGGAAGAGTGGAGCAAGAAGGTGGAGCAGAATGGAAGAAGTTGGTCAGAGCAGTTAGAGCTGAGGGAGAGAGAGGAAGCAGGTAGCTGTGAGTGTGTATTTGTGGGAAGGCCTTAGCAGGGGGAGGGCTTGAGAATGACAGTGCCCCCTGCATTGTTATTGTGTATGGATTTCTTTATCGCTGTAATGGATTTGGCTTTCTGGTGCTGGGACTTGGCTTTCTGCTGTTTGAATAAGTGTTTTGACTCTGCCTTCCATAGAGAGACTCCATATATTTTGTGATTCAGAACTATGCTAGCATATACATAGTCGCCATCAGCACTGTGAATATTGCATTGGCAATACAGAGATCTACTTGTCCCCAAGTAGCTTGGCTTCTTAAAACTTTGTCCCTTGTCTTATCTACCATTTGATGCAGTGGGTTGCAATTGGTTTCCACACTGGCCACTCCCAAGCTGTCTTGGTCTGGTGAGGTAGCATAGGATCAAACATTTGCTTTCACTAGCTCCTCCCTAAACCACAGTCTTCAAATTTGATTCCTGTCCAGACCAAATTTTCAGTGACCCACCCACTTTGAGTTGGGGACTAATTGACAGACAAAATCCATGGAGCCTGGGTATAATGAAGTTAAAGGAGGGGAGACACAGAGAGAGAGAGAGAGAGTGACAGAGACAGAGAGAGAGACAGAGACAGAGAGGCAGAGACAGAGAGAAAGAAAGAGAGAGAAGGGTGGGGGGAGAGTCTGTATGCCCACGTGGTGCATGCACCTGCTCAGAGTAGGGATGTGGGGAGGGGTTAGATCTGCTCACTGATAGGGAAGCTTAATATTCACCATTAGTATTCTGTGTATGAACATGAATTAGAATCATTTTCCTCTTCACTGGATGTTTATTTATAAAGATTTGACATGTTCATAAGAAAAAAAAGAAGAGGAATGAGGCATATTCCATCATCTGTCCTCTAGAACCAATATTGGTCATTGAATTGAATCTAAGTTCAGAGGTCTTTTTCTGCTGGTTTCCTTTATGTTATTGTAGCTCTTGTGTATATTTTTCTCCTCATTCTACTTTCTTTGCCTTGCACCAGTTTATATAATCTTTCCCATGTTTCTCTGAATTCTTTCTAGTCATCGTTTCTTACTGTATAGTAATATTCCATTGCATGTGCCACAACTTTTCATCCATTTTGCAATAGCGACCACTTGATTTGTTTCTAGTTCTCTTACAGGCACAAGAAGTGCTACAGCTAATGTTTTGTTTTCATGAGACCTTTCTTTCAGTCTTTGGTTTCCTTGGAGTATGTACCCAGTGGTGGAATTGGTGGATCAAAGGATATTAACAATTTATAGGTTTTTTTGCATAATTTGTAATTGTTTTCCAGAATGGTTGAACCAATGACAACAATCTCTGTCTCTTTCCAGCTAGGAAAATTTACATTTTCCAATGGAAAGTCTCTTGAGCTACATATGTATAGTTGGTCAAGGTACCTCGGGACTTGGATTTGTAAAATGGTTCTTTCCCATCAATTGGGCTGTTTATAAAGGTTCTAAACAATAATTTTTTCTGAAGCTTACATTTTTTGACCTTGAATATTTGGTTATCACTATTTCCTTTCCTCATTTGAGTGCAATAAAACATCAAGAGTGAGGTATATCTGTTAATAAAGGAAAATTTTCCTCTATCCACTTCAAAACTCCATCAAAACCATTGAGGTCAGGTACAACTATTCCACTGGAAATGGATTTTGAGACTCTTAATTTAGGTGAAGTGATAGATATATCAGACGGTACCTTGAATTGTACAATTTTACCACCTCTATCATCTGTTGAGGGTATGAAGACATATTTTTGATTATTTACTAAGGGATGCCATAGAAACATTGTTGCCAGATGAATGCTTTGTCATTCTTAGATCCATCTAATCAGATTGACATTCTGCTAATATAAACTTAAATTGTCTATATAAATACTATGGAAGCCAGTAGAGCAAAAGTCAGCATTTGTGAAGTTATGTGTGGACTGAAAATTTCACTGTATTCTTTCTTATTCGACATCTTCATTGCTGATGTCCCACTTGGAGCTACACTTTAACATAAGACAGAATCAAGTAAAGCCAGATGACAGGTAGAGGAACAGAGTCAGATTCTTTTGCTTTAATAATTCTCATGACTAAGTTAAAGACCACCTTTCCAAACATTAAGTTAATGACTTTTCGTAAATGAGGTCTCACAAAGTCATAACCCAAGCTTATAAAAAAAGCCTAAAGACATTCCAGTCATGAAAATTAAGGCATTGCAGTACAGTGGAATAAGTTCGGGACTTGGAATCAGAGGATCTGACCTTGAATCTCAGTTCTGTTACTTTTTACTTGGTTGACCTTGGACAGATCTCCTAACCTCTCTGGGCCTCGTTTTCTCATATTTAAAATACAAAGGTTAGATTAGGTGACACCTAAGGTCCCTTCCAAACCTAAATCTGAAATCTTTATCGCAGATATCAACTCAACAAGTATTAAGAAGTCTTGGGTTGATGGTCTTGGAAAATGTTGATGTTTTGATATTCCTCATTAAAAGCTGTTTTTTATAGCATTCCCAGAAAAATTATACCAGCAATCCAGAACTGAATCCTTCACAAATCCTTCCAGTAATAGGCAGATCACATCAGCCAGAGAAGACCATATAAAATGTAAATATTGCGCATCTCCAGACAAAAATCATTAAAGGACATGTTGATGCAGAGATATATGCATGAAGGCTTACCATTGTAAGGATAAACATTCAAATTCCAGCTTCTCTCTTCTCTTGTAATGGAAATAATAAAGAAGCATGGTCCATCCCTCCAAATTTTGGCTACGACATCATCCATTGATTCTTGTGCATCTGGAAGGCTTTTCATATTTCCTACTGTTAGCTCTTTACTGTTCTACAAAGGAAACATCTGTAAATCATTGTCATGATTTGGATTTTCACTTTTTTTGTTTGAGACGTTGTTTTCCGTGGAAATAATCAGCAGAGTCTTCATCCCCACAGAGTATATGTTTACCCATCAGCTTTTCTCTGGTATTTTAAACACAACTTTATGGTAAATTGTAGGAGTTCTCTCTCTGGAGAGCTAAATGACAATTTTACACTTGATCTCAACAGAATTAAACATAGTGTTCTGAATATTGGTTCAGTATCCCGCCTTCATATCTACCTATTGAGATTCTGCCTTACTCTTCCACGACCAGCTTAAATACTACTTGATCTGTGAAATTTCTGAACGCTTTTCTTCACTGGAAATGAAAATTTCTTTCTTGTTTATTATTTTATTAATTAGTAAGAGGTAATACATTTGTAGCACATGCTATGAAACTACTTTCTCTACCAATCCCTGCTCACACTGGAAGGCCAAGTTTTCAGAGGTTGACCGCTACTTTCTTCCTTCAGGCTTCTAGGGATAGTTTTGAGTGTGTGTGTGTGTATGTGTGTGTGTGCGTGTGTGTGTGTGTGTGTGTGTGTGTGTGTTGCCAGTGTGCCTCTTTACATGATTTCTGGTTGTTACCAGTTGGTCAGCCAGACTTTATTAGTTTTAGATGTTTGTATTTAGGATGATGGTTGGTACAAAACATCGCCTACAAAACTATATATACACAATATACTCTGCCACCAATATTTTCAGACCATAGAGGAAAGTGGACTCAGGTTTAGAGAACATTTATGGCAAAGCAGTAACTCACAGCTCCTGGAAATTCTTTTCTTGGAGTCCTCAAGATGTTTCCTTGTGATATGGGGGGTAGTTCTTCTGCGAGGCTTCTTATAGAGTCTTGAATCTTCTTTTCTTTTTTTGTATCCAATTTGTCTTCAGATCCCAATGCAGACACAGCCTTCAGCTATTGTTATCCTAGGGACATGGCTAGAATGCTGATGATAAAGCCTCAATCCTCTGGTTGCCTGAAGTTCACAGTCCTTCTCCAGCCAAGGGGAGAGAGAGGAGGAGGCTGGGACTTAGGTTGCTGGTGCTCTCAGCCTCCACTCTTCTCTAGAGATTGACTGGAGGTATCTCTCCAGTGCCAGATAAATGCTGGAATCATTGATCCCAGACTAACTTCCTGGTTTTATACAAGCCTCACAAGGTGTTAACAAGTCAACAAGTCAAATCAGTCAGCAATTAACTAAGTGCCTACTTTGTGTTAAGCTCTCAAGGAGCTCATAGTCTAATGGGGAAGAATAACATACAATGGACAAAGAAGTTATAAGCAGGATAATTAACAATAATCACAGAGAGAAGTAACTAGCATTAAGGGATATCTGAAAAAGGTTCATCCCAGAAAGTGAGATTTAGCTGGGACTCAAGGGAAGTGAGAGAAGCCCAGGAGACGTAGATAAGGAAGAAGAACTGCTATGCTATGCATGGGGGATAGGCAGTGAAAATGTCCACAGTTGAGACATGGAATGTCTTGTGTAAGAATCAGCAAGGAGGCCAGTGTCACTGGATTGTAGAGGAAGATGGGGAGAAGTAAGGTATAAGAAAAATGGAGGGGCAGGAAGGGGGCCAGATTATGAAGGGTTTTAAAAACCAGAGAGGATTATATATATATAATGGTAGAGGTCATAGGGAACTATTGGAATTTATTGACTGGGGGGGGGTGACGTGGTCCCTCCTACACTTCAAGAAGATCAATTTCACAGTCAAATAAAGGATGAGCTGGTGTAGGGAGAGACTTGTGGCAGGGAGACCAACTGTAGATTATTGCAGTAATCCAGGTCTGAGGTGATGAGGGCCTGTATGAGGGCAGTGGCAGTGTCAGAGGAGAGGTGGAAGATTATAGTAGAGACATTAAAAAGATAGAAATGACAAGACTTGTTAAGAGATGAGATATGGGGGTGGTACATGGGAGTGGAAGAAACAAGGATGACACATATGTTGAAAGAATGGGTGATCAGGAGGATGGGATTATCCTTAACATTAATAGGGAAGTTCAGAAGACATGAAAGTTTTTGGGGACAAATAATGAACTCAGCTTTGGATATGTTGAGTTTAAGATGTATGCAGGAAACCAGTTTAAGATGTGGTTCAGTAGGCAGTTGGAGAAGTGAGACTGGAAATCTAGATAAAGTTTTGGGCTGGATAAATAGATCTGAGACTTATTAGCAGAGATGATAATTGAATCCATGAAACCACCAATTGAAATAGTAAAGAGAAAGAAGAGAAGAGGGCTCAGAACAGAGTGTTAGAGGATTCTTATGGTTAGTGGACCTGACCTGGATGAAGATCCAGCAGTGCAGTCTGAGAAAGAGCAGTCAGACAGATAAGAATAGAAACAAGAGAGGAGAGTGTCAAAGAGAAGACGTAATTGTGTCAAACATTGAAGAAAGATCAAGAAGGAAGATGATGGAGAAAAGCCCATTAGATATGGTAAATAAGAGGTCATTGGTAACTTTGGAAAGAGTTGTTTCAGTTGAATGATGAGATTGGAAGCCTGAGAGAGATTTAAGAGATTGAGAAGAAAAGAATTGGAGGCATAGGTAGCCTTCTTGGGCAGTTTAATCACAAAAAGGAAGAAACATATAGGATAATAGCAGAGATGAATGAATCAAATGAGAGTTCTTTGAGGAAGGCAAAGGCATGAGTATGTTCATAGGCTGTAGGAAAGCAGCTGGTATCACGGAGAGAGTGAATATTTGTGAGTATGGGGATGACAAAAGAGGAAATCCAAAGAAAAGGGGATGGAATGGGTTCACTTGGACATGTAGAGAGATTAGTATTGGCAAAGAGAAGGTTATGGTAGATTGGGCAAAGGAGAAGATATTGGCAGAAGGCATCTGGGTGATGAGATGAGGGGAGAAGAGGAAACTCTTATAAATGGTCTCAGTTTTTTTAGTGAAATACGGGGCAAGATTCTTTGTTGGGAAAGTGGAGGGAGGAGAATCCATTACTGGTTTGAGGAGGGATGAAAAAGTTTAGAAAAACCACTGTGGAGAGTAAGATAATATATCAATTAGGTAATTAAAATTAAATTAAATCAATCAGGCAATTAAAAATATTGCCTTGCTACAGCGAGGGCCCAGTTGAACTTGTGTAACATAAATTTGTAGTGAATCCAGGCAGCATGGTTTCATGATTTTTTTTTCAATTTCTTTCAGCAGCACCTGAGTAGGAGCAAAGGCAGTGGATGGTAGAAGTAATTCAAGGCTGGAGCTTATGTGGTAAGATCTTTGATGGGATAAGGAAGGAAGGGACTAGAGAGAAAAGGAAGTACAGAGCTGAAGTGAACAAGTCCTTCAACCAAACAGAACAGACTTCCTGTTGCATCTAGCTGAAATTTCTTGATTAGATAAATGCTCAAGCATTATTCACACCTCTGATTTATTCAATTAAGATATGTCCTCTCCTGACAAAGGTATCAGGGCATAGTCTTGCCCATTACTCTAAATGGCTTGGTGATTGTTTAGACCAGGGGTGGGGAACCTGAGGCATTTAGGCCACATGTGGCCCTCGAGGTCCTCAAGTGTGGCCCTTTGACTGAATCCAAATTTCTTAGAACAAATCCCCTTAATAAAAAGATTTGTTCTGTAAAACTTGGACTCAGTTAAAAGGCCACACCCAAGGACCAAGAAAGTCACATGAGGCCTCAAAGCTGCAAGTTCCCCATCCCTGCTCTAGACCCATATCTCCTCTCCTTATACATTTTTGACTTTGACATATTAATTAGTCACAGAGTAGCCTGACTGCCATATGCCAAGCATGTTCTGTAACTGTAATGATTTAGCTGTAATGTAGATTTAGAGCTAGAAGAAACTTTATTGACTATCAACTCCAATATCTTCATTTTATGGATCAGGAAGATGAGGCACTGAGAGATTAAGGGACTTGACCAGGGTTACATAGCTAGTAAGTGTCTGAGGTAGGATTCGAATCCAGATTCTCCTATCCATTATGTCACACTGTCTTTCTAGGAAGATATCAGGAATATCTTTCATTCCCATTCTTTCCCAATCCATATAAAATCTCAGCCTAAAATATGCTGAATGGAACTACATAGTAAACAAAGACCAAGAGCAGATACAATACAACTTTAATCTAAAGTGAATATAATCATTTTCATGCTGCCTACCTCATCGAATTCTTACAAAGACAACTTTTAGTGAACTTCAAAGTGCTATGGAAATGTGAATTATTAATTAAATTGATTTGGGGCCTTCTGTTGTTGGTGTCCTAACTGTCATGTCAGACTAGTGTGACCCAACACAAACAAACCCTTCGGAATGCTGAAGGTTTGGTCAAGGATGCAGCTGTCTTTAGGTTCATTGACACAGGATCATCGTTGATGAGCCCTTCCTTGTACTTCCTGCTTAAGACCCTAGGCAGCCTACAGTACAGCCAGTTTTAGAAGACTTTCCTCAGGGTTAATAAACCCAGATACACAAGGAAGGAGTTGCTTAGAGAGTTAGACTCCCCAGGGCTCTATTGATCTATCACTTTATCTCCTTTATTTAGAAACAAAAAACAACAAAACTCTGAGTTTTCCAGTGGCAGCATAGAGCCAATCTAACACCAACCCAGATGGCTGGATTCCCTCTGCTTTTCTAAGTTGCCCATTTATAGCCTAAAGTGGATAAATACTTTATTGCAGTTACTTTAAGGAACCCCTGCCTTCCTGCCTCCCTGAATGTGGTAATCACCTGAAGTCACAATTTAATTAGCCGCCATATGGAATGTATTTTTTCTGCATTCTACTTCAGGCTGCATTCCCATTTCTAATCTGGGACAACATATAGAGCCCCTATCAGGCTTAATGAGGTCGCACATGCAGTAAGGAAGGAAGGAACATATCCTAGAGTTTTGCAATGTGCTGGGCCTGTGCCAGAAGTCAAATGATTGAAGGAGGCCAAATATAATGGAAACTGGGAAAGAAAAGCAAACATAGGTGGAAAAATAGTGATGAGTGGAAGGTCTCAGCCAGCTGCTCTTTTCTTCCTGACTTGGGAAAGAAAACAGTGTTGAAATCCTGGGTCACAGGCTGAAGGGAAACAGTGGCTATCAGCAAAAGTGCCAGACTCAGGAAGAGCAACTTAAGTATTTCAATGGTAATATTTTTTAAAAAATGTATTAAAAACTTAGCAGCTATCATAAAAATGAACATCCAGAAAAACAAATTAAGAAATGAAGTCATATGTGACCTCCGGATCCCAATTGTTTATAATTTATTTTTCAAGTGTTTACATGAACTTGAACAAAATAGCAACTTGTTTGTTTCTCTATCACTTTATCTTTTTCTTCTGCTTATGTTATTGGAATCTGTTGCTGTCATAATTATGATTTTTATGTGGTTGTCACTGATATGTATGTTTTGGTACAAGCAATCAATCAACTTCAGCCTCCCCACAAGTAGGGGATTATGGGCATGTAATTTACATATAATATAAATTGCTCTATATCATTTCATATAATCTTCTTGTATTTCTCTGTATTGTACTTGTCATTTCTTACAGTGTAATGATATTCCATTATGTTGATAAACCATGATTCTTTAATTCCTTGACTGTCAGATGTGTAGATTATTTTAAGTTTTTTTCTCTTATGAATAAAGCCTTCTGGATATTTTATATGTATTGGTCTTTTCCCTTTTAATAACATTCATAGGAAATAAATTTTAGTAAAGGAATTACTGGGTTAAAATACAGAATAATTTTTTTTAAAAAAAATTAGTGTATCGTAGAATTGTTTGCCCCAAGATGGCACCATTCCATAGTTCCTACACAAGTGTAGTAGTTCTCTTTTTTCTCTATCTTGCCAATTTTTTTGTAATTTAAAATTTTCTTTGCTAATTTGGTGGTTGTAGGTAGTATTTAAGAGTTGTTTTAATTAGTTTTTCCCTGAAGAGTTGGAGACTTTTTCTTAAGGGGGTCATTGGCTATTTCATTCTATAGATACATAAATAAAGATATATATACATATATGTGCTTATGTGTGTATTTATATACATATACATATGTACACACACACACACACATATATGAGAGAGAGAGGGAATTGCCTAATCAGGTCTTTGGGGAGGGTTGTTTTACTATTAATTCTTATAAATTACCAATTCTTTAGATTCTGGATATAAAACTTTTATCGGAAAATATTTATGAAACGAATTTTCTCCGTCTAAGACTTTAAAAAATTCTAGTTGTATTGCTTTTTGGTATATAGAATCCTTCATTTTTACATACTCAAATCCATCTATTTTGTCTCTTACAATTTATTCTGTTTGTTGAATAGATAAGAAGTTTTCTTATTTCTATATCTATGATAAAGATATTATTCCTTCTTTTTAGGGTGTTTCTTTTGTCTGTTTAAGTATTTATATCACTGATCCACTGACTTTTAGTATTACATAGTGTATGAGATGTGGTGCTAACCCTATCTTCTGAATTATTCCAATATTTTATTTTTTGAAACTGACTTCCTTATTCATCCCAGGCTAGAGGTACAGTAGCCATTCATGGCCAGACTCCACTACTGATCAGTACAGGAGCTTTGAGTGGTTCTGTTTCCAACCTGGGTGTGCCAACCCCTCCTTAGACAACTTGGAGGGCTCTGCCTCTTGACCCCTTCTTTCTCTTGGGTGCTCACTGTGGCTCAAAACTCCCTTGGTCAAGCAATCCATCAGCCTTAGCCTTCCCAGTAGTGTGTGTATGTGTGTATGTGTGTGGTTACAGGCAATAATTTATATAATATGAAGTACTTTATAAACTTTTATCCTGTATAAATGTCAGTTACTTCTGTTTGAATCTAGAAGATTTTTTCTAGTCTGTTATTAAAATATAAATGTTCTTAGGAGGGTTCTTAAGCCCCAATCATTTTCTTTCAACCTCTCTATTAGAATGTGACCTTGTCTATGAGTGTATATATAAGTACATGTATATGTTATATACATATATACATGTGTACATACATACACACACATACACAATGTACATATACACACGTATGACTTTATATATATGTGTATGCGTATGTATATGTAGATATATATGTGTATACACACATGTGTGTATATATATTTGTGTGTGTATAGATAGTCTTTTCACTCTTCCTTGAATGCAAATTCCTAGAGACAAAGACCAAGTCTAATTTGTGTGTTTGTGTTCATATGCAGATTTGGTTCTCTACATTCATGGGCCCCTTGGAAGATATTTCAGAACCACAGTATGATTTAGTTTTGCCTTCTCTGAAAGTCCTTATTTAGCTAATTCATGAGCCCCTACCAAGTCCCCTTACCCCCTTAGTTCAAAGCAAAAGACTTCAAACATCATTTTAAAAAACAATAGGTGAAATTATCTGATACCCAGTAGTATATTCTTGCACAGAATTCCACAGCAAACCGTTTCTCCACTTTACTCCCAGAAGTCTAGTCCTTAAAGCCTCCCCATTGCCTTCCATATAATGGGAGAGAGACTTGGACAGTTTACTGAAAGTTTCGCTGGTTCTCAAACCACTCCTTTGTGTTCCCAACACAGAGGGTGGGGGATTAGCTTAGTCATTTATGGTACATACTAGGAAACTTTGTGGAGGCCCCTGGAGTTATCTGGGAATCTTGCAATGGGAATTGTAAAATACTGATTGTAAATCCATGGGATTTCTCTGAATGAGAGCTACAGAAGGGGAAAGAAGCTCTGGAAGAAGAACTATACTCCCAAATTTGCCACCTCAGCACTATTGATGCTTCTGCAACTTGTGGTAGTTGTAAGAGGGCATGGTATCCATAATCTTCCAGCTTCTCCTTCTCAGTTCTCTTTTTACAGTGTCCTGGGGTTAGGGAGACATTCCAGTGCTGTTTGGACTGTGCATAGCCTTCTTTGATGTGATGTTCAGGAACCTCTCCCAAAGCTTCATGGGAGATGTAGTCCAGAGAGTCTGATTATCTAGATATGGATTCTTTATATATCTTTAAATTTACATACATTTGGATCTAGACATACAGATATAAATTAAAATGAGGTATTTGTAAAATGCTCAGCATGGTGCCTGATATATAGTAAGCATTATACAAATTTTAACTACTATAAAATAGCATTTATTTAGCCCTTATTTTATGCCAAGCATTGGGTTGGGAGCTCAGGATACAAATACAAAAGCAGAGCCATTCCCATGCTGGTGACCAGTAAAGGATATTTTGATTTGGGAAATTATAGGAATAATGAGGGAAGCCATAGGGAAACTGATCAAACCACTCTTTGCAGGATCTATGACAGAATTGATTTGATCATAGTTGATATAAAGCTTCATCAGAAGCTGTCAAATCTATATATTTCCATTCTTAACCTGTCCCGTTTTTCTTCCCTATGGAGAAGCACCATATTGATATCATCGAAAGAAAAGCCAGAAGGAAAGTAAAATTAAAATAGAAGCAGTATTCTGTTTTCAAATACTAATAGGTAACATTTATATAGTGCATTAAGAGTTGCAAGACTGGATGAGGCAATCTTTAATGAAGGTTTCTTCCTGATCTGGGATTCTGTGAACTGCTAAGCTAATGATAAGGATGATTGTATGTATACTGTGTGTATATATATGCATACACACACACATATGTTAGCCCAGGCCCATAATTTCATTGGCTTAGGGAACTCTCCACAAGGAGATTTCCCATTTGGCAGCTTTTTAAACCCTTTTTTTGGTGTCATGGACCCTTTTGGTAGATTGATTAGGCCTATGTACCCCATCTCAGAATATTGCTTTTAAATGCATAAAATAAAATATATAGGATTAAAAAAAACCAAAGGTTAGTGAAACTAAAGTGTTCCCCCATCCAATTTATAGATAGCTTGCAATTTATCGATGGATTTAGTGCCTGGTTAAGAACCTCTGCCCCATATCAATTGATATCAGCACACCTGCTTTGTGACTTGGGGTCTTTGAGGGTTGTCTGAGTCTAATGAGAAGTTAGATGCCTTGTTTAGGGCTAGTACAGTTATCCTTTCCACATCATGACTTTCACCATCACCACTTTGGGGGGAGTTTTGTGGAAGCCACAGATGACAAAGGTCCCAGATAGTACCAAAAAAGTTTAGAAGAATACAAAATATATGTGCAGCATTGTATAATACGAATTTATTTTATCTTTTAATACCAAAACAATTCTGACTCTTCTGCTAGGAAAGGAGGGCCAAAAAATTTATGCAGATTTTCCAAACAAGGAGGTGACACTGCACCCCTGACCCCAACGATATGTAACGGACAACTGTATTTGAGTCAAGACTTCCTGACTTGATGGGCAGCCCTCTCTGTTCACTGTGCTGTACTGCTCCCATGAATTGAAAATCACAGTTAACAGCAAGCATTTATTAAACACTCACTGTATTTGTATTTGGCAGAGTGTATGTACTGGGAATGCAAAGAAAGGCAAAACCTACTATTGAGGAGCATACATTTTAATAAGGGAAATGTCCAAACAACTTCATACATAAAAGTTATATACAGTGTAGGTGGAAAGCAATCTTAAAGGGAAGGAATTATCAGTGGGAGGAGGGTAAGGGGGACCAGGGAATGACCTTTTGAAGAAAGTAGGATTTGAACTAAATCTTGAAGGGAGCCAGGGAAACCATGAGACAGAGATGAAGAGGGAGAGTGTTCCAGGCATGGAGAATAGCCAGGGTAAAGGCATGGAGTCAGAGGATGGCGCATCATATTTAAAGCCAACAAGTGTTGCTGGATTTTATGTGGAGGAAGTAAAGTGTATGAAAACTGGCAAGGTAGGAAGGGATCAGGATATATCATGCTTTAAAAGCCACACAGGAATTTATATTTGATCCAGGCGGTAATAGGGATCCACTAGAGTTTATTGAATGTGTGTGTGTGTGTGTGTGTGTGTGTGTGTGTGTGTGTGTGTAGAGGTGACATGATCAAACAGTAACAGGATCCTACCAGCTTTTGAATTTAGTTCAAGTCTTCAAAAATTAAACCGGTGATTTCTTTCATGGTTAGTTGGACATATGATCAAATTTATCAAAATTATGGCATGTTGAAGGGGAAGTGCCAAAGTGGAATCAGGAGGCTTGTGTTCTAACTCCAACTTTGCTAACTATGAATTGTATGACTTTGGGCAGATCTCTCCTCTGATGGTTTTACCTTTCTCATTTGGAAAACGAGAACTTTCCACTAGGCAATCACCGAGTCCCTTCTAGCTCTAAAATTCTGTGGTTTGAATTCCATTACAAAGTGATGAAAACTTTGCAGAATCTCTTTGTTACTTTGTGTTTACACAGAATGCACTTGTGGACATATCTCAGGTTTTTTGGAAATACAGGTTCAAACAATGTGTGTTGTAATTGCACAGGCAAATGGCATTGGGGTGGATGGTGAAACAGAGGAGCAGTCATTACTGGGAGCTACATAATGCCCTCCTCTGTCTTTTTGCTTTGACCTTGTCCTGGAACTGCCTTGTGGTTTTGAAGTCAGTAGTAACCAGATGGTCTAAGCGCATTTGTAACGTCCTCTGATCCTGGGTTGTTTGCACATGTTCCACTCCCCCACTGGCAACCACTTCAATGAGAACTTCGAGCTAAGGGGTGATCCTATCAGAAGAGGAGTCTTCTGATGAAAAGCGGACATTTGGAGAAGAATGTTCCTCCCCTTGATGCTGGCAAACTAGCACCATGAAGGAAAGGTAGATTATGAAAGATTTCTGCATGTTCCCCTGAAGGAGAGGACATAAGGAAGCAATTACGCTGACATAATACATATATGCCCACATGTATTCAAAGTTCTTTGAAGATGCTTTAGCCTCTGTGGTGGATAGCACAAGACTGTCTATTGCAATTTTAATGAAGACATTAGATATCACTAGGTGATAAATAAAAAGACCAAACACCTCATGGTTATTAGCACCACCACGTCATGAGGATAAAACAAAATATTTTTTAGTTGTCAGTTAGTTGTCCACCCATTCATACCTGGCAGATGCTTAAAATCAGACCTTGGGCCAGTCACTCAAACCTCTCTATGTCTTAGTTTTCCCATCTATGAAGGGGTTGGTCTGGGTGACCTCAGAAGGTCCCTGAAGCTCTAGATCTATGATCCTATCAAACTCCATGTCCCAGAAGAGTGAACAGAGAAACAGGAAGAGTTATTCTTTGTTTTTACTGTGTGTTCCATTCCCCCAACTCCTCACTAATTTCCTTGCAACCCTTCCCCCACCCTTCCTAGAAGCTCCTGTCTTACTATAGACAATAGCCTACTCTTTTGGGCATGAAACTCCTGAAAGAGGCAATAACTTGTTTCTGCCATTGGGCTCACTACCTTACAAATGTAGATGTCAGATGCATAGAAGTCTAGGCAGACTGCCTAAGCAAGATTGAGGGTAATGGACAGGCCTCAAACCCATCAGTGAGTTAAGGGGATGTCTACCCCAAGAATGAGAAGACTTCCCCTGGCAGAATGGGTAGATGAGAGCAATTTGTTTCAACGGCCATGAAGGCAATTGAAGCAGGCTCTGTGGAGTGCTTAGAACTTGGTCAGATGTTGAGGATACCGAAGTACTCCACTGTATTCTGACCACTGCCAGTCGTCTTGACTTTTGTCTTCCCATTGGACTCTGATGACTCTAGAAGAGAGAGTAAGGCTGACAACTTCATGTAGCTCTGCCTCACTTAAATCTAATTCATACTCAAGTCAAGACATGACCCATACTATTTTACTATATTATAATTTTACTATTTTACTTCCCTTGAAGTCCTGTGATGATGGGTAAGTGATACAGCAGCAGGTCCAGATACAAAGGGGAGCTGTAGTGCAGCTACACTGCACACATGCAGCCCAGGCCATGGGGTTGTCCTCTTACTGGACTGAAACAGCAGTGGGATTCAGCAGCCCACTGGGTGTCTGAGAAGCTTTTTTTTTAGGATTGCACTGCTCACCTCCTGGGGTGTAAGAAAAGGACTAGAAAAGGTCCTCTAAAAATTGTCTGGTTCACCAACTGGCCTGTTTACCATGGCAGGCAGGGATCCTGCCCTAGGGTAGAAACAAAAAAATGAAGGAAAATTTTTGCAAAGATAATTCCATTCTCCATTGTTACATGAATGTGTGCACACTCATGAATAACACAAAATTCAGTAGACCTGAAAGATGAACAGCTCTTGTTGTGAGAGAATTGAACCCCTCATCATCAATGTGCCAAAAGAGGACAAGCTTGTAATTCTAGGTGATTGTAATGCCGGAGTAGGCACAGACTATCAGACATGGCAGGGAGTTCTTGGGAGGAATGGAGTCAGAAACAGCAACAGTCACTATTGAAGACTTGTGTGTCATGATCTTTTCATCACCACCACTGTCTTCTGTTTACTTAAATTCAACAAAATGTTGTGGATGCACCTTTGCAGCAAGCACTGGCATTTAATAGACTATATCATTGTAAGGATAAGAGACAGGATGAGAGAGTGATAAAGGTGATGTGTGGCACAGAATGCTGGACTGATCATAGACTTAGCCTCTCCAAGCTAAACCTTCACATTCAACAAGAGTAGCAGCCTCAAGGCAAGATGAGTATCAGGAGACTCAACATCAACAGATTAGAGCACTTGTCTGAGTCTGAACAGTTTCTTGCTAACTTGGAGGGAAAGCTGAGCCAACAAACAGGAACAGTAGAGCAGAGAAGGAAGGGGTAGCTTTCAGAGATTTGGTTATAGCACTGCATTGACTCATTTGGGCCAGAACATTCGAAAACATCAAGATGAGTTTGATGAAAATGATGGGGAAATTCAGAAGCTGCTAAATGAAAAAAATGAAGACTCCACAGAGTTTACCAACAAGACAATTCCTGTGTCTCTAAGAAGGCTCGGTTTAACTCCATCAAAAGTAAAGTGCAAGCTAAGGTTAGAGAGACACAGGATTCTTGGCTTAGTAAAAAGGTAGATGATTCAATTTTACACTGATAGCAACAATTGAAAATGCTTTTTATGATGCCCTGAAGACTATTTATGGGCCAAAAACCTCTCATGCATTTCAGCTCCTCAGTTTGCTAGAGCCATACTGATCAGTGATAAGGACATGATCCTGCCCACATTGTCTGAACGCCAAATGTACATTTACTTAAAAGACTATTTTATGGAGAATTCACAGAAAGGCAAGTGCTCACATGGAGGCCAGAGAAGCAGTACAAGGACACTCTCAAGGTCTCTCTGAAGCACTTTGGTATCAATTGTGAGACTTAGGAGATGCTGGCAAAAACTGCCTGTCACGGCATGCCCACATCAAAGAAGGACCTGTGCTTGATAAACAAAGAACTGCAGTTGCTCAAGAGAAATATGAGATGTGCATATCTAGAGACTTCTTCATCCCAGATGTTCTGTGGTAGAACTTTCTGAGCTTGTATTAGTCTGATAAGCTGCAGTTGGAAACATTTGACCTCAACATTGTGATGCCTTTTGGTCCTCTTTGAGTATGAAAGATGAACAACGATGGATTCAACATACAGCTAATATTTGGCTGGGGAGAAGGGTGAACAGAAGAGAATAACCCAAGTGAAAAGCAAAGGAGATTAGCTAAAGCCTATGAGACCAGAGCATGACACCCAATCAGTGTAAATCTCATCCTAGGCTAAGAATGTAGCAGCATTTACTTAAAGACATTGCTTTTAGCAAAGTGCTGCAGAATGTCGCCAGGATCAGAAAGAAAACAGAAAATTGAGAAAAAAATGTATAGAAAATTTCTCAGATAAAAGTCTCATATCTCTACTATATAAAGAACTTTGTAAAGTCTATAAGAAAATGAGTCATTCCCCACTTGATAAAATGGTCAAAGGATGTGAACAGACAGTTTTTAGATAAAGAAATCAAAACAATTTATAGTCATATGAAAAAATGCTCTAAATTATTATTGATTAGAGAAATGTACATTGAAACAACCTTGAGATATTGTTTTACACCTGCCAGATTGGCTAAAATGATTGAAGGGGAAAGTGACAAATGTTGGAGGGGATGTGGAAAAATTGGGACACTAATTCCTTATTGGTGGAATTGTGAACTGATCTAACTATTCTGGAGATCAACTTGGAATTATGCCCATAGAGTTATTAAACTACCTATACCTTTTTACACAAGAGTATCATTATTAGGTCTTTCCTAAGTTGATTAGAGACAAAGGAAAAGAACCTATATGTTCCAAAATATTTATAGCTGCTCTCTCTATGGTAGCAAAGAACCGGAAACTGTAGTGATATTCATCAATGGGAGGAATGGCTGAACAAGTTGTGGCATTTGATAGTGATGGAATACTACTGTGCTATAAGAAATGATGAGCTCAATAATCCTAGAAAAACATGGAAAGACTTGCATGAAATAACGAAGAGCAAAATGAGCAGAACCAAGAGAATGTTGCATACAGTAAACAGCAATATTGTTTTAAGAACAACTTTGAGTGGCTAAGTCATTTTGACTATTATAAACACCCAAATTAACTACGAAGAGCATATGAAGGAAGATGCTGCCTGCATCCAGAGAAAGAATTGATAAATAGAAGTACGTATAGAATGATTTTACATATATACATACATATATATGTGCCTTATGGTAGTCATCTCTAGGGTGGGGGGAAGAAAAAAAAGTTTACATGGCAACTTTATTATATCTTTAAGAGGAATAGCAAATTGTACATAATAGATTTGCAGTTTCATGTGCAATCATCTTTTTAAAATTATAATATGATGTGGAAATACTTATTTTATTCCATAAATTAAATGTAGAATAAATAAATAAAATAAAAGTGCTGCAGAATCCTGGTGTTCCATGTGATGGGAAGGAATAGGGGTTCTATGAGAATCTGGGTGTTAGAGGTATTTTTCCTCAAAGGTATTAAATATGTAATAATAATAGTGATGATGACGATAATTTTCTTGACCTGCCTTCAGGAACTCTGTGTGAAAACTCCCTCCACTGATGCAGATTGATAACTTGTCTATATCTCATAGGCTTGTTGTCTAGGGATGCTAAGACCTTAAATGACTTCCCTGTGTCTGCTCAGCCATATTTGTCAGGGGCAGTACTTGACATCAAAACTTCCTGGCTGCAGTGCCAGACCCCTATCTACTAGGTCAAACTATTTCTCTATGACATTGTGAATATGTCAAAATATTTACTTGTGTGGCTATTTTCCACACGAGTTTTAGACTTCGTTACCTCAATTTTGTTACATAATACCTTTCCTTTTATTTGGGAATTATTCCAGATTTCCATGACTAGCATTTATGGGCTCCATTAATTTAGGGTAATTCAAGGCCTAAAGTGTTCTGTGGCTAAATAAATTTGAGAAATGCTCCCTTTCAGGTTTAATCAAGTTTAATTATAATAATCACCATTTGTAAGGCAAAAATATCAATCCTGAACTGCTTCTGCTATATGTAATGTTCAGGTACAAGGAGTTGAGGCCAGAACCAACTTTGATCTTCTAGGGTAATGTAGTAGGAAGGCCAAATTTATGCTCTCAAATATAATCATATATATATTTGAATGGTTCGAAACTGCAAGGTATGAGGGATTCTCAAAGTAGAAAGCAACAAAACATTTATTTAGGCCCCACAGCAACAGATTCACAAACCAGCCTCCCCATTCCGACATCTTGACCAAAAGACTCCGGGCCCAGTAGGCCTGCCTCACAAGAGTAACCAGGAGGCCACAGAAAAACAAGGTAGTATTTAACCAAATCATATTTACTGGCCTCAAGTCCTTGCTCACACTCCTGGGTCTACACACGGGTCGGCTCTGCTTCCGCAGCTCTTGCTTTGGCTTTTTTCAGCTTCAGCTGTAGTTGTCTCTTAGCTTGCCTCTCCTCACAGCTGAGCCTCTGGCATTCTCAAGCCCCGCCTCAACGACCAGAGACCATTGGTTCCCAGTTGGCCCCTCTTAAGTCATTAATCTACACCCACACAGGTTTCACACCTGATAGGGCTTTGGGCCTGGGGCTTAGCACTTAACAGCTGAAAGTACTTTCATTCAAAGTAAACAAAGTAAACAAAAGCCAAACTCCTCAAGTGCTAGGGAGCCCATTTTGCCTTACCGACACAGGTAACCATGATACATGGCCTACAACAGTTTTATTTGGGGCAATGTGTGGAATCAATAGTAATAACACCTCCCAGTGTGGTTTTGAAGAGAAAAGAAGACAATATTTGTAAATCACTTTGCACACTTAAAGCACTATGTAAATGCTAGCTATGACAAATCACATGACATTTTGTTTCCTTTCTATTGTTTTTGCAAGAAGAAAGGCAGTTATTTTTCCGAAGAACCCTGACTGTAAGCACCAGCCTCTTCTTAGTATGAATCTACCTGCAACTAACCTACAGAAGTAAAGCTATCCCAGGCTTCTGGAGCTACAGAGCTGACTGCTGTCAGTAAGGAGAGTAAGAAGGCCTGGGGAGACCACCGTGTTGCCAAGGCAATGCAGCCCTGGGGAGTTGTTACCTGGAAGGCTTTTCTCAGGCATCTAAATCTTTTCTTCCTTTGAACTTTGTGGCTATTCTTGCCAGAGTCCAGCTTCACAAGTTGCTGGAAATCTTGAGGTTCCCTGCACAACACAAGGCTTGGGCAGTGCGAGCTGGTGCTGTGGCACTAGTGGCCTCATCCTTTGTAACCTCCCACCCTCTGATGGGTGCTTAATAAGCATTTACTGGTTGATTAATAAGGGTCCCATAACCCCTACTTGTTGTGGGCCTTCAAAGATCATAGGACCCTTATCGATCGACCAGTAAACATTTATTAAGCCCTTACTATGAGCCAGGCATGGTACTAGATGTTGGAGATAAAAATACAATGAAGGAAACTGTCCCTGTATTCACGGATCTTACATTTTAATGTGAAATTTCAAAAGTGCATATATAATAGATGTGTTCATATATATTTATATATAGACTCAGACATATACATCTCTCTCTCTCTCTCTCTCTCTCTCTCTCTCTCTCTCTGTGTGTGTGTGTGTGTCTATATATAGACATATATGTCCATAGAGAATAAAGACAAAGAGGACAAATAAAAATGATAGTTCAGGCCTGTGATACTTGAACATAAGGTCATTTGAGAGGGAGGGGACTAATTGTTGGAATCAGGAAAGCCTTCATGTATACTTTCTTCTTTGTTAGTCTTGTCTACTCCTAGAGATTAAATTACCATTCTACAAATGAATCTGACACCTTTATCTGCTTCTGACCTCTCCCCTAAGCTCCAATACTGCATTTCTAATTGCCTTCTAGACAGATATACTTGAATGTCCTGTCAGCACCTCAAGCTCAAACTGATTAAAATTGGCCTCATCATTTTCCTCCCCAAACTTGCACCAGCTGGGAGCAGGAGAGGTCTAAGAGCTGCTGTTTCTTAGCTAGTAAGGGTGGTGGTCCTAAGCCTCCTCGCCCTATATCCTATAGCCTTGCAACCTATATCCTGGAGTCGCCACAACAGTGCTGAAGTCCTCATTAGTAAGTGTCCAGGTAAGAAGGGGAGCACTATTGTCTCCAAGGCTCCTACTGAAACATCTTTACTTCCTTGGATTCTCCATCACTAGCTGTAGGAAGCTAGATAGAAAGGGAGTAGTGGCCCATCCAAAGCTGTGGGGTATAAGGAAAAGCTTACTGGTGAAGATGCACGGGAGAAGGAGGTGCCTTCCAGACATAGGGTACAGCCAGTACAAATGTACAGAGATGGGATGCTGTGTTGTTGCTGTTTGTGCTTCATTCTCTAAGAGGACCAATGACTTCATGGGGTGATGTCTTCACTTGTGTGTCAGTTGGATTTAAGTGAGGCAGAGCTGCATAAAGTCATCAACCTCACTCTCTCAGTCATTAGAGGCCAGCAGTAAGACAAAAGTCAAGACAATTTGGCATGCTGTGTATGAGAAACTTCAAGGAATCGTTTGACTGGAATGTAGACTGCACTGAGAGGAGTAATTTGTAATTTGCCTGGAAAGGTGGGATGTGGTCAGGTTGTAAATCCCAGAGAAGTTTATGTTTACTGCTAGAATATATTGTCCTCAACCTACCCACAAATGTGAAGGCTGGACTTTGTGTTGACACAGCTCTCCATTGCAAATGAACACCCAAGCCTGTGGGGTCTCTATGAACACTGCTGGTCTTGCCTTCTCCATCACTGGCCCTAGGGAGGAGAGAGCTCTAGACCTAAATCCTTTTAGGGACATATTTTGCTCTAGAACCTTGTAGAGACTGTTTGTGCTCTGTCCTGGGTCATTATAATTTGATGAGAGGCAGTGTGGGTATGATGCATAGTAGGACAGTCAGAAAGAGCCTCATTCCCATGTCACCTCTGACAGGAATTGTTAGACCTTGGAAAAGTTGCTTTATTTTACTATGCCTCAGTTTCCTCTCCTGTAAAGTAAAGGGGTTGGAGCTGAAAGCCTCTAAGACCTCTTCCAGGTACAATTCTAGGATCCTATAATCTATGCTGGATCTTCTCTCTAATGGTATCTAGAGACTGGATTTGGAAACCTCTTAACTCTGGAACCTGCTGCCACAAGTAAAAACACTATTTATGGCATTATAGATTTAGAGTTGAAAGGGTTGTGAAAGATCTTAAAGTCTAACCTCTCCATTCAAAAGATGGTGAAACTGAGGCCCAGAGAAGTTGTGACTTGCTCAAGGTAACACAGGTATTAAGTATCAGAGCTACAATTCAAACCCAGGTCCTCTCATTTCTGAGAGTGATATTTCTAATGTTCCATGCTGCCCTTGAATTTATTCTGTCCTCCTTCATCAAAACGCCTGGCCTCTTGCTACCTGGATTCCACCCAGGACAAGAACCTCAGACACTAGCTCTCTCTCCATCTGGATCTCATCCAAGACTAGAGCCCGAAACACCAAAGCCTCTTGTCACAATGACCTTGTCCAGGCACTGGGTCCAATGGGGAGCCCTATATTCATTTGGTATCATTTGGTTATGCATCATCTGAAGAAGCAAAGGACCTGGCACAAAGTAGGAGCTTAATCAGGCCCCCCACCCAGACTCCTGCCCTTATTTCCTTGCTGGCTCCTTTTCTTCTGCTTTGGTGTTTCTGAGAGTGTTGACCTTAGAGCTTAGGAAGACCCAGATTCCAGATCTACCCCTGACATGTATTAGCTGTGACCCAGTGCCCAAAGTTGTGGCCTAGGCTCTCTGAGTATTCACTTATCTATAAAATGAAAGGGGTTGCACTAGGTGGCCTCTAAAATACCTTCCACTCTAAATCCATGATCCTATGGTTTAGGACAGTAGGACCCTAACTCTGAGACTTGCCCCTTCCTATGCTTAAGAAACTCCCAGATCTTCTTCCCCTAATCCCTGTATTTCAGGGTTGCCATCTACCAAAGAGAAAGCCCCCTCTACTGGCCTCCACTCCCAGATGGCTCATTTCCACCTACCTCCACCCTCTCCCTCCTGAGTTCCTTGTCCCACTTTTGCCCTCCTCTTCCATTGTGCCTTATGGAATTACCATTCAATCGCTTAACAAACTTCAAAAATCCTAGAGCTCTTTCTCTTTCCTTTTCACTATTCTCACAAAACCCTTCCGAATATACTGGGTCCCTCTTTAGTACTGGATGTGCCTTCTCTCATGCCTCCTGACACACTGAACCAGAAGGAGGAGAAGGCTACATACTTCCTTGCTCTTCACTGATGCCCCAGGCACTCCTTCTTAGCTGACACTTAGCATCACCTCCTTTGACATTCACTCTTTAAAAAAAAAAATCTCCCTAGATGAGAGTCTTGTTGCCGTAATATATTTGCCTGCAATAATTGCTTTAATTCCCCAAGCAGCTTAAAATCATACTGGCAGTTTTCCTATCCAATCAATCCTTGTACTTGTACTTAATATATCTGCTGGTACTTCCTCGAGCACATTAACTGCCCAGTTCGTCACCTGTTTCAGCTCCCATGATTTGTCACTCTGTCTCAGATGTCCATATGGATGCCCACATCATTGATCTCTCTATTACCCACTGAGAGGCAACACGATAAGGAAGTTTGCTTTAGAACCAGGAAGACCTGTGTTCAAGTCCCTACTCCAATACATACTGGCCATGTTACCCTGGGCAAGTCACTTAATCTCTGAGTATTCTAGGCAACTGTTCGAGACTTCATGCGGAGGTGGCGACCCCATATACTGGTAGAGGAAGCTCCCATATCAATGAAACCATAAGTCCAGTCTCTATTATATTAGCCATGAATGGGTTGTCTCCATAATCCAGAACTGAATGAGCTTCAAGGTAGTGTTACTCTCTTTTAGCAAAAGCAGTTTCTTGCATCTACAGGGCTATACAGGTTGGCTCTCTTATCTGAGCTCTAAAGACTTCCTTTCTCAAGCCATAGGTATCAATAAAAGGTCCTAAAGGATTTCTTTTCTCTCAAGCCTTAACTCATCTCTTTGATCATAATTCCATCCTATAATTCTATCTCTTTCCCTGGTTTACTCCTCTAAAATCTAGTTTGCATTCTTACTGTGATTCCTAGTCATTCTAATTCTTCCTCTTCTCTCATTTAACTCCCTTTCCCTGCCCTTACTTTTGTCATCTTTCTTCACAGTCATGATCAGCTATGTTTTGTCCTCTTGATTCTCTTGCCTCTTTGTTTTATCACTGGGGTAGTAGATAAAGATTTGCAATCCTGAAAGACCTGAGTTAAATTCGAATATTCACAGTTGGTGGGACGTGGTCAAATCTCCATCTTTAGTTTCCTCATCTATAAAATGAGAGGCCATTGGACTCACTGACCTCTAAAGGTCCCTTCTAGCTCTAGATTGATGCTCTTATTAACCTTGAGAAATCCTAATTTTGGTTTAGTAAATCACTTTATTCTTTATATTCATGCATTGCCAACTACCATTACAGGAAAGACACATAACAAGGTCTAACAGCAAATTTGTTACCTAATCTTAACTGTTGTTCTTTGAACGACTCTACGATTTCCCTAGTAGTCATTCCTAATATTCTCTTCTTTCCTTGAGGCCCTGCACTACCCACCCACTTCTTTCTTAGCAGAGAGCCTTATCTTCTACTTTGTTAAGAAAATAAAGGTCTTTTATTCTATAGCTTTTGACACTGCAATTTTTGCAGCTCCGCCATCTTAAGGATATGAACAATCAAAATCAGTTAGGGTATACAAAGACTATATTGTATTTTCATCTAGCATAAAAGAGATTTAGATGATTTAAATTAGGAATTATGAAAAAGCATTTTACATAGAAACTTTAGAACAAAGGCTTAGTATTTTGGGCAGAGGAATGGGAGTGGTGAGCATGTTATCACCGTTCTCCATTTCTGAAAGAGAATCAGTTCATTCAGCCTTAGTCCACATTTCTCAGTCATGACACAACTATTCTTAATCACAAAAAATTCTATTCCCTAAATCAAATGCAAAGTATGAATAAGCCTGGGTCCATACTCTACCACTAACTGCCCATGGAGAGAATGATTACAGACTTAAACTCAGCAAAGAAGCCCATGAGTAGGGAAACCTGTATGCTCAGGGCACCATGTGACTGTACAAGTCTAGGTTGTGATATCTTTGTTCTCCTTAGGAAACATTTGTATATATTTGTGTATGAAATCATCTTCTGGGAGGGCTACTTCTGGCTGTTCCTTTACTAACAGTCTCGACTGGGCTTTAAGGTGGTGTTACTCTCTTACAGCAAAGGCAGTTTCTTGCATCTACAGAGCTATACAGGTCAGCTCTCTTGTCTAAGTTCTAAAGAATTTTCCTTTCTCAAGCCATAGGTGTCAATAAAAGGTCTTAATGGATTTCTTTTCTCTCAAGCCTTAAGTCATAGTAAAGGGCAATACAAACAAGGATCTCCTTTCTGCAATCATTTCTGTTCAGCAGTTGAGGATTCTTCTTTCTTTAAATCAGCTCTCAGCAGCAACACTTTTTCTTCCAATCAGCTCAGCTCCTAGTAGTATATGCAAAGACTGTCTTCCTCTAGTCAATGGGGAGTGCAAAGGGGTTCAGAAATATACACTCCAAGCTCTTCTGTCAGCTGCTTTTCTATGAGCCTTCTTTTCAGCTGGGCTTAGCTCTGGCTCTCATTAAACAGAAAGATAGATTTCCTGTTCCATGTTCTCTACTTCTGCTGACTCTGCTTTTGCTTCTTTGGGCCACTGGCAAACTCCAGCTTTAAAGTACAGTCTCTCTTTTTGGGAAATGATTTAACTCTTTCAGGTAAGAAATCCGTCAAATGTGGTATGTGTAGGATATATACAATTATTCAATAATTGCCAAGAAAGAACCTCCAAAAGTCACTTAACTTCTCAGACTTCTAGGCAACTCTCTAAAGAATCTCTCCTCATTTCCCATCAGCTGCTCTGATTGGTTTTGACTCCATGAACATCATGGCTTCCCCAAGATAAGCTCATAACCTGAAATCTTGCCATCATGAGGCTGCTTTGGTTTTGGTACTCAATACCCTGGCACCTTCAGTTGCCTCTTTCCTTTGATGGGAGGTCTGGAGGACAGAGCAATAAACTCCTCCTAGTTACCAGAGTTTCCTGGTAATCAATCTCATAATAGTTTTATGTAATATCCATAAGTAAATTGGCTACTAAGAAACAAAACTCTTTGACCATTTATTTTGCCTTCAGTAAGTACTTTTCTTTGAGGGGTACTTTCTCTTAAGTACTATCAGACCATAGTGTCTTTGTCATATACTCTTCTCCAAAGGGATGTTTTCTTCTCAGTACTATCTTTGTCTCCAAATACTTTTCTCTAAGAGGCTACTTTCTCAGAGGATCTTCTGAACTATTTGTGTTTCTGTTCCTTTTCAAAAATAAAATTATCCAAATGTGAAAGGGTCAGTACCTCACAGAGTTGTCTAAGGACTTGGAGATCACTTTGTCTCAAGTTTTCTCTAAGAGTTTCCTCTCCTCTCTACCTAAGTTCATGACCTTTTGGCCTCTGCCATAACTTGATTTTTTTGACTATGGTTTACTCCTGATAACTGCCTGAAACCTTCTCAACTTAGTTTGTATTACTTTATTTCTTGTCTGAATCACAATATCTAATCCTCCACTTAAGACCATGAATCTCACTGAATTTTCATATTGTCTCACCTAAGTCTGATGTTTTGGCTACAAGCTGTGGCCATCCAAGCTAGTTTAAGACAGTTTAGCCGCTCTACTCCTATGCCTAGATATTCACAAGAGTTGAGTTTCAATATGACATTTCTTTGATAAGTGTTCTCCTCTGTTACATAATGTGTTACTGACCTAACTGCTTACTTCACAGTCAATCACAGGAAAAAAATGAGACATTATATACAAAAGTACTTTGCAATTTATAACATGCTCTACAAATAAAGGTATTACTATGGTACCAAAATTGCTTAATTTTGAGGCTTTAGGTTTGAAGTCTCTGCTGTAAAATACGTTCTCTGTATTGACAGCTTTATAAATTCCAAACTGTATTATTGAGTTTGTGTGAAAAAGAAGTAGCTATATATGGTGTATGAACATCAATGATGTGGGTTTATTTTAAGAGGGATTAGTTTGTAGATGAAAGGCAACATGCCATATTAGACAAAGAACTAGCTTTTGAGTTGAAAAGACTTGGGTTCAAATTCTTTGCCACATTCTGGCTAGGTGAATCTCCAAAAGTCACTTAACTTCTCAGACTTCTAGGCAACTCTCTAAAGAATCTCTCCTCATTTCCCATCAGTTGTTCTGATTGTTTTTGACTCCATGAACATCATGGCTCCCCCAAGATAAGCTCATAACCTGAAGTCTTGCCATCGTGGAGGCTGCTCAATACCCTGGCACCTTCAGTTGCTTCTTTCCTTTGATGAGAGGACTGGAGTCAGAGCAATAAACTCCTCCCAAAGCATTCCCCCCATTGACTCCTTTTGGGTCTTCTTTCATTAGATTGTAAGCTTCTGAAGGGCAGAGACTGTCTTTTTCTTATTTGCATCCTCAGCATTTAGCACAGTGTAGGCACTTAGTAAGTGCTTATTGACTAATTATTGACCATATCTTGCACAAGAGGTGCTGATCTGTACTGGTAGCAGAAGTATCTCCCTGAAAGCTTCCAACTCTGATGAAATCACAGATGTATTTAAAAAAAACCCAAGTGAACATCACAGATGTATGATGTATTGTGTCTCTTTTATTCTTTCTGTCATTTGCATTCTCTTTGAGGTCTGGAGTCAGTTCTGATCTTTACTGCTCCCCCCCCCAATGGATTGAAACAAATGATGTGAGAAGCATGATCCAACTTTATGGTCAATGCTTGTTGTTTAAATGGTGGCACCATATTTACCAGATTGTAGCTATTCCTACTGTGTCCTGGATGACTGTCTACTAGCATTTGCTAAATAACCAGGATGTTTTTTCCCCCTAGTGCATTTGGCAGAGGAATGAGATGGTAATTTGTATCCAAAAGCACAAAATTCTGGGGTGGTCTTGGTAAGTCTCAGTGTTACTTTATGAATTGCACTGAAACGAGGGTCTAAATCCCCTTTAAAGTGAGTTCCATACAGACATAAGCAGGTTCATGTAGCAAAGAGCTCAAGAAATGTATAGCTGTGGAAACCTAGTAGATGCTAAACATCGTGGATATCAAAGTAGAATCTGTTCAGTATAACATGGATCAGGCCAACCTAATGTAGTAGTCTCTCATAGAAATGATGGGAAAGGTTGTATACCTGGTAAAGGAAACGTGCGTCCCAGAAATCATTTATTATGCACTTACCGGTCTAGAGAATTAAACAATATGGGTGACTCATCTCTTTAATTTTTATAAATATTTAGACTATGGGTGTACCTAGCTGACAGACTGGGATGATGAAATCTGTTGTGCACTTTACACACCTCAACGAAAAGTCATTTAAGCTGCTGTATTTTGTGACTTGCATATCCCTAAGATGACCGTAGAAAACAGTTCATTCTTGCTGTCAAAAATAAATAAATAAACAATCCTATCATCCTGGTTAGATGTGCCTCCTGTTTCTCCTTGTTTCTCTTTTTGTTCCTGGCCTTGGCTTTTTGGAAAGAAAACTGGTGATGCTTAAACCAGAAAGCTTTTTCGCTTCATAAGTGTGTGTCACTTATGTTAGACATTTGCTTTGACAAAATGGGAAAGAGTTAGCCCTTGGCATCTATCCTCTGACATTCACTAGCTGTGTCACAGGCCCTGGGTACAGTTTCTTCATGTGCCTTAGTTTCCTCATTTATAAAATGAGGACTTTGGGCTCGATGACTTGTAATGTCTCTTCCAGTTCTAAATCAATGATCCTATCACTCTATTCAGGGTTTGGTTCCTGAAGACGGGAACTGAAAATGATCATGGCTCTGGTATAGACGTAGGCAGTATTTACTGCTCAGAAGGTAGCATGGTCACTCCAAGCCTCTGTTTCTGTCTTCTAAACAATAAGAGAGTTGTGCTACAAGATGATCTAGGGTCCCATCTCTTATCAGGAATCTCTGTCTTCCCTCTAAAGACCATTGGCATGAAATGGTGACAAGAAGAGAAGGGTTTCTTCCTTCTCCATCATCCCTCCTCATCTAGTCAATTGCCAAATTTTCCTATTTCATTACATCTCTCATATTCATACCCTTCTCTCCATTCCCACAGCCACTACCTACTTCAAGGACTCATCATTCTTTGCATGGATTATTATTTTTTCAAATTATATTTTATTTTTTTCAGTCGGCAAAACTCTGCCTTTTCACCTCCCCTATTGAGAACCAAAGAAAAACAAAACAAGAAACGTGTAGAGTCAAGTAAAACAAATTTCGACATTGTCCATGTCCAAACAAGAATGATCTCATTCTACATTCTGATGCGTTCACCTCTGTATCAGGAGGTGAGTAGCATGTTTCAGCATTAGTCCTCTGGAATCTAGCTGCTCCTTATGCTGATGCTTAGAGTTCTTAAGTTCCTCATAGCTGTTTGTCTTAACCATATTGTTGTTAATGTCTAAATCATTCTCCTGATTCTATTCATTTTGGTCTGCATTAATTCATACAAGCTTTCCCAAGTCTCTCGGAAACCATCTCCTTCATAATTTCTTATGGAGCAATAGGATCCCGTCACATTTATATAGCATAACTTGTTCATTTTCCGGCTTCTGGGCACCTCCTCAGATTCCCATTCTTCGCCACAAATATTTTTGTACATCTTTAGAGTTTGTTTTTCTCAGGACTAATCTCTCCCTTAAACTCCTTGCCCTCTGATTTCTCTCTTCTCCTCTTTTCTTCCTATTGCTTTGTTGAGTAAAATAAACTTGTGTACATGTGTGTAGGTGTGTATTCATTCTTCCCTCCTTTGACCAGTCCTTCATTGTCTGGTCTCAGCCTGTTTTCAAGACCATGCATTATTTCATCTAAACTGCTTTACTTGTTCCTCTTTGGGGTAATTCCATCTATCACCATACTTCCCCAAGGTTGTCTCCTCTGCCTGTAATGCTCAACTGTCCTCACTTCAGTCTTTTAAAATCTCTTCAAATTCCAGCTCAAGGGCCCCCTCTTCCCTGAGGCCTTTCTTGATCACTCCCAGCTACTAGTGCCATCCTTCCTAAAATTGTTTTGTATTTACTTTGTATATAGTTTGCATTTTTTTTATATGTGTAAACATTTTTTTCCTAGTAGAATGTAAACTCCTTGAGGGCTGGGACCTTGAGGTTTGAATATTTGAATCTTTACTGCCTAGCATATATTAGGCGCCTATTATCTTCTAGCCATTGTGGTATGGAATGGAAAAAAATGAAATGCTACTCACAATCGAGGAACATCTATTTCACTGTATGCATGTGTGTATATGTGAATCAATATTTGTAAGCAAAGATGAAATATAGATCAAGTAAATACAAATTAAATAAGATAAAGTGAAGTGTTGTTGATTATTTAAAGAACTTACATAATTTTAAGTTATTATAATAGCAAAATACCATTGAATCCTTAATAGAACATATGGTTAGTTTAAAGTGGAGAATATTATGTGTTTATCAAATATGTATCATATATTTAACTTCACTATGTACTATATTATTGATTCTCAGTTTCATGTGCAAATTTTCCATATTTTTGTGAAAAGGAAATATTGTGGGCAACATTTCTACTGTTTATAGAGTCTTTGCTGAAAAAACTGTCAGTTTTTCTTCTTTTGACAAAAAATTCAGAATAAATTATTATTTTAATTTGGAAGAGACAGGGGTCGCGTAGTCTAACATCCCCCCTTTATTTTTGTGAAAAAGGAAATGAGTTATTTTGGAAGACACTAGCAACTGGAGGAATCAAGATAGACTTCTTATAGGAGGCAGCTCTTGTAGAAATGGAATAAGCATTTATATAACACCTGCTATATGCTAGGCAGGGGGCAGCTAGGTGGTGCAGTGGATAGAGCCCTGAGTCTGGAGTTAGGAGGACTGAGTACCAATCTGGTCCCAGGAACTTATTAGCTATATGACTCTGGGCAAATTACTTTGTCTTAGTTTCCTCATTTGTAAGATGAGCTGGAGAAGGAAACGGCAAATCCACATGCAGAGAAAGAACTATGGACTTGGAACACAGAGCGAAGCAGACTATTAATTCTTTTTTGTTTTGTTTTTCTTTCTCATGGATTACCCCATTCCTTATAATTCTATGCAACATGACTAATGTGAAAATGTGTTTAATAGGAATGTATGTGTAGAGCCCATATCAGATTGCATACCGTCTAGGGGAAGGAGAGGGAGAAAATTTAAAACTTATGGAAGTGAATGTTGAAAACTAAAAAAAAAACTAATAAATTGGAAAAAAAAGAAGGAAATGGCAAACCACTCCAGTGTTTTTGCCAAGAAAACCCCACATGGGTTACTTTATAAATATTATCTCATTTGACCCTCACAACAACCCTGGGAGGAAGATGATATTACTGTACCTATTTGACAGTTGAGAAAACTGAGGCAGAAGTGAAGTGACTTGCTTAGAGTTACACGGCTAGTAAGTGTCTGAGGCCAGATTGGAATTGGATCTTCCTGATTCCAAGCCTAGAGGTCTAGCCACCGTACTACCTTGATGCCTTGTGTTGTTAAGCAAAATTGTCTCATTAGCATGGCTTTTGTTTCTTTTGAGTGGAAGTACTTTCAGCTGTTAAGTGCTAAGCCCCAGGCCCAGGGCCCTGTCAGGTGTGAAACCTGTGTGGGTGTGGATTGGTGACTTA
>CM053624.1:247929474-247946798 GCA_028646595.1 Phalanger gymnotis | reverse complement strand
TATATCTATATCTATATCTATATCTATATCTATATCTATATCTATATCTATATCTATATCTATATCTATATCTATATCTATATCTATATCTATATCTATATCTATATCTATATCTATATCTATATCTATATCTATATCTATATCATCTACATCTATATATCAGATATATGTATGTATGTGTATACATATATGTATACACAAACATATGCACACAACTTATTTAAGAACTCTCATTTTATTCTCCATGAGTATATTAGAGAAGTCTGATGCAGCAGAATGAATCCTGAACCTGGAGCCACAAGACTGACTTGTAATCCCACTTCTTCCACTTATTTCTTGTGTGAACTATGGAAAGTCTTTAAACTAAAGTGTCCTTGACCTTAGATTCCACATTGGCAAAAAGAAGAGGTTGAACTAGGTGATCTCTTAAGGTTCTTGCCATAAGAACTACTTTAGCAACTTCCCATAAGTTTTGATATGTTGTTCCATTATTGCCATTTTATTTGTTGTAATTTTCTATTATTTCTAGAATTTATTTTCTGATCTACCAGTTCTTTAGAATTAAGTTATTTAGTTTCTAATTAATATTTCTTTCTTTCTTCCAAAGCCTTTCATTGAATATAATTTTTATTGCGTTGTGATCATTAAATGATATATTTAATATTTAACATCCTCTTCCATCTGTGAAAGTTCAGCCCCAATGTCTTGAATGCTTTCTCTTCCAGCTTGGTGAAATAGAGTCTTGAATTTGGAGTCCAAAGGGGCTGGAGTCCCACTTACAATCCATTTGATATTGAACAAATTCTTTGCCCTTCCTGAACTTCAATTTCCCATTCTATAAAATGAGGGGTTGGACCAAGTGACTTTTAGAGATCTCTTCCATCTATAAATTTTGATCCTATGGTCTTATGCTGAGGCAGAAAAATGAATGGTATTCTCCCCCTTTTCCCCCTCACCCTTTGTCTTTTTTTTGAGAAATGGAAAGTATGTCATGAAATGCTTCCTTTCTTACTTCTCTCCGTTTCTTCTCTTCCTCAACAGTATAGATCAAGAAACTAGAATGATGCATAGCAAATAGTTTGCAGGTTTTCCCTATTATTGGTTATGCTTCATAAAGTTTCTTTTTACCCTTTGAATTTAATCCAACAACTAATTATTAATTACCCACTGTGTTCAAGGAGTGATGTGGTTTTCCAGAGAGACAGCTGGCCTTGTACCCTATGTTTGAGTCTTTCCTTTGTCATATACTTGCTGAGTAACCCTTGATGGAACACAACCTCGAAGTGCCCCCAGTCAACTCTCTGAGACAATAAATTGCAGAATAGGTGCTGACCTGAATTGGTATAGGGAGTTTCTTCATCCATGAATTCCTTTTATCAATAACATCACATGACCAGTCTCTATCTTTGTGTTCAAGGCATTGTGCTAAATGCCAAGGATACAAAGAAATATTGAAAATCAGTCTCTGCTCTCAAGGAGTCGCCTTTCTTCTTGGTGGAGTTGACTGGCAAGAAAACGTAAAAAGAGCTCTTAACCTGGTGTCTATGAACTTTAAAAAAATAGATAACTATTTCAACATAATTTGTTTCCTTGATAATCCTATGGATTTTAATTTATGCATTTAAAAACATTATTCTGGGAAGGGGTCATTTCACCAGACTGGCAAAGGGATTCGTAATACCAAAAATCAGAATCCTTGATATAAACAGATAAAAATATATGTGATAAGTTGAGGACGAGGAGAATTGAGAAGGGCTTCTCAGAGAAGATAGCACGTGAGCTGAGTAATGAAAGAATAAGAATTCTTTTAACTAAAGATATGAAGAAGGATTTTCTCAGAGAAATTCAACTAAGGATTTGAGGAAGGGAGTGCCTTATACATAAAAGGAACAGCTTGTACAAAGCTTGGTAATAGGATATGAAGTGCTAAATCAGGAGAATGGTAAGAAAGCAAGCTCGGATGAAGTGATCTTTATCTTCACAGATATCCCATTTGGAGAAATTTTAGTTTAACTTCTTGTCCTGAATGTGCTCCAAAGATATCAGTCCTTTAAGATTTGCAGCTCACATAGCCAATCCTCTAACGCATCTCTAACTAGGACTTAGAGATGGAATTAACATGTAGGTTTAGATGAAGGAATATTGAGCTGTGCATAATGCATGGGGAAAAAATGAGTTTGTACTACACATTGAGCACTGTGCCAACAAGTACAAAAGCTGAGGCAATCTCTGCCCTCAAGGAGCTCGTAGTCTAATAGGAACAGACTATGCACAAAGGGGAATGGGAGTAGATTGGCACACTGTTCTGAATAGGAATTGCAGTATTGATTTTTAATTCTATGCCTGAAAAGATGTGGCATAAGAAGACTTTGCTGGCCCAGATAGCTGGGGAGTAAAGTGAAGTATGGTTGAAACTGGCCTACAGAGAGTGGGCTACATTAGACAATGTGATATTGCTTCACTCAAAGTGAGAACTCAGAAAGACCTTAGCTTAAAAAGGCCAAGGGCTCCTGCTGCATCCTTGTCCATCTCTAGTCATCTTGATCTATATCTGGCCACTGGACCCAGGTGGCTCTGGAAGAGAAAGTGAAACAGGGGACTTTGCACGGGCCTCCCTCACTCAAATCTAATTCAATTGCAAGTCATGTCATCATCTTCTCGATGTCATGGCCCTCTTTGAGAATGAAGGACAAAACACACACAACTGCAGACAATAATTAATTAGGAGAGCAGGCGCTCTAGAGCAGGGGTGACTGACTTGAAAGAGTTAGGTTAGGTCAGGTCTTTCGGGTATGGTCTCTAGTCTCAGCAACAAGATGGAGCTCTGCAAAATGTCTGAAGAATAAAGTGGTTGGAGGTGGCTGAGATGCTGCAGGTTACCTGACAGAACTGAGTAGGAGAAAGAGAAAGTGCATATGCTTTTGTGCCTTGAAATAACTGACTAACAAATAGCTTCTCCACTCTCCTCAAGAATGACCTTGATCATCAGTTTGTGTAGCATGTTTTCTTGCATCCGTGTATGTTGTCATCATGTACAGATCTCTCCTTATCCTGGTTATTTTTACCCATGTTCTTCTAAAGAGCACCTACTCAACTCATTAGAAATCTTCCTCTGTTTTTGTAACATTTTGTGAATGATTCTTACTAGCTGTGTGGCTTAGTCCCTTAAACTCTCTCAGTGTCCGTTTCCTAATATGTGAAACAAGAGGCCTGAACTCGATGGCCTCCAAGGTCCCTTCCAACTCTAAATATATTCACATGACTATGATGTCCCTGCTATTTTTAACTCTCTCCATATAACTTGTCCGTTGTATGTAATTTTTAAAAATTCTAAACTTAAATATCAAATAAAAGGAAACTTTCCACAAGCAGTAGAATAGAGAAAAGGATTGTACATGAAACTGAAATTCTCTATTATGTACAATTTGCTTTTCTTTTATAAATTCCATATGTAACTTTCGAAGCTGACCTGCATGTCCTTGATTCTTTCTGGCTTTCCTTCTGTTCTCTTCTGTGCATTTAAAAAACGCTTCAGTGACTTCCATCCCTCTGTCCCTCCTGAATGTAAGTCATTGTCAGGAACATATTGCAGCCTTCTAACATTTATCATCATTCTTCCCATTGCCTTTTGGGTCACTGATAATTTAGATTCTTGTGAAATTGTGGTGCTGTGTGATTCACAAAGGGAATAGTTGTGTTTAAAGTATGGGCTTCTGTGGCAGTGAACAACTTGGGATCATTGAAAGCTCTACATTATTTTCCAAATGCAATACAAGAAACATTTATTGATCATCTACTGTGTACAGAGCATTATTCTAGGAGGCTTTGGGAATATATTAAGTTTTGTTAAAACACAATCCCATTCTTCAGGGAGCTTATAGTCTAGTTAAAGACTAGATAGCAAAGCAGAGATGAAATGAAACATTATACTGTAGGTAGGTTAGAGAAGAACAAAGCCTAATGTATCATCTGAGGCTGTTGTTGTTTGTCCTTCATTCTTGAAGAGGACCAATGACATCAGGAAGGTGATGTCTTGCCTTGCAAATAAACTGGATTTAAGTGAGTCAGGGCTGTGCAAAGTCTCTAGCCTCACTCTCTCCTCCAGAGCCATCTGGGTCTAGTGGCAAGATATAGATCAGGATGACTGGAGATGGCCCAGGATGCACTAGGACACCTTGGTCTTTTTAAGCCAAGACCTTTCTCAGGTCTCAATTCATCTGAGGCAACGCTCATTCAGTGATTAAGGCTAGGTAAGAAATGAGGCAAAAATGGTCTCTTCTACCTAGTCAAAAAAAAAAAAAAGATCAATCTGGGAGGGAAAGGGTCTCAGGGTTTCTGGCCAAAACAGAAACAATTGCTATTTACATTCACTCTGAACCCTCAAAACCCAAACAATGACCAAATAAGACTTGGGCTGGGTCCTATTGTTGGCCAATCAGTGAGAGCCAGAGTGATCTGGGTTTGAGGTGTGGTCAAAAAGAGTTAATTGTCCCAGTTTTTTTAAAATGATAGAATAAATAAGTAGGGAACAGAAAAAATGAAATCTAGCCCATAAACCCCAAAGTATCTTCTGAGGTTTCGGTGATCAAAATTTATATTCCTTTGAGCAGAGTACCCATAGATAAAGGTATGATTCCCTATGTGGACAGAGGGAAAGGAAGGAAGGAAGGAGCAGTATTGCGCAAGTGGAACTGGCCATTGGGTGGGGCCAGTGGGGCAGCTACTATGACTCATAAATTGTTTATCCTTCCTTCTTGAAGAGGACCAATGACATTAGGAAGGTGATATCTTGACCCAGAAGTGAATTGGATTTAAGTGAGGGAGGATTGTGCAAATTCACCAGCTTCACTCTCCTCCAGAAACATCTGGGTCCAGTGGTAAGACATAGATAGACCAGGGCAACCAGAGATTGCTCTTGTCATCTGAGGCAGAAGGTTGTTAAATAACCAGATGGATCTATGAATACTTCATGGTGAAGGTGACATTTGAGTCCATCTTTAGTGAATAGATAAGAATGAATCAGAGGAGGTAGGTCATTAGAAGAATAGAGAAGACATGAGCGAAGGCATGAAGGCATAATAGTATAATAGAGGGTAGAGAGACATCCAATTTGACTGGAGTATGGAATTCATAAGAGAGAATAATAAGGGATCAGGTTGGAAAGGTGAGGTTGTAGGATAATAGATTTAGAAAGAACCTTGGAGATCACCTAGTCCAATCCCTTCATTTACAGATGAACACCTGAGTCCCACAGAAATCAAATAATTTGCCTTTGGTCACACAACTCTTAAGTAGCAGAGTAGGGATTTGAATCTAGGTCCTTTCTTTCCAAACCCAGTATTCTTTTCATTGTGTTCTGTTCCCTCTTGTGACACTAGGTTGTGGAAGAACTTGAATGCTAGACAGAAAAGTTTGAACTTTGTGTGGGTAATATGGAATCAATGAAGATTTTTGAGCAAGGGAGCAATGTTACTAAATTTGTGTATAAAAATATTTTTCTGGCAGTGGTTTTTAATTCAGGACTCATTTATTAAGTGCCTACTATGTTTAAGGTACTGAGCAAAAACATTAAGGATACAAATACAAAACATGCAAAACAATTCCAGATGTCAACGAACTTATATTCAACTGAGGGAATACAACACATACCCAGACACGCAAGTACAAGGGAATTTGAGGAGGAGAAAAAGTACTGATAACTGGAGGAATCAAGAAAGGCTTTCTTTAGGAGGTGGTACTTGAGTAGAACTTCGAAGGATGCAAATAATTCTTGGGGGGCAAAGGTGAGGAAAGAATACATTCCAGGCATGAAGATGAAGCAGCCTATGCCCAGAGGAGATTGAATGCTGAGTTTGGGGAAAAGCAATAAGTCATTTCAGCTGGAATCTAGAGTGTGAAGGAGATGAGTGTGGAATAAGCCAGGAAATGTAGTCTCCCACCAGATTGTGAAGGGCTTTTACTGTCAAATTGAGGAATTTGTGATTCATACTAGAGGCAATAAGGAATTACTGATGATTGTCGAACAAGGGAGGGCCATGGTTAGACCTGTACCTTATGTATGAGGGGTGGAGTGGAAGAGGGAAGAGGTAGATGGTGGAAGACCTGTAATCTACGTAGATGATAATTAGGGCTTGTTTTTAAGTGGTGACAGGTAGGATAGAGAGGAAGGTGCAGAAATTGGACATGTAGAAATGGTTTTTCTAGTCAGTTCTAAGAACAGTTGTTCATCAACAGCACCTATCCAAAATATACCTATGTGATGTTGACTCACATCCATGGTGCAGATTTATAAAATCATGGCTTGTATTCATAGTAATTCTACCCTTAGAAGGTTAGTTAGCCTTAGATGGCTGCTGCTTGTGCTGCCAATTAGAAAGCCCAACTCTCAAACAATGATGGCGGAAGGGGTTGGGGGAGCTTCTGGTTGTGTTGAGCTCCCAGCCCTGTGCTAGAAAAGATCCTTCTTTCCTGTATGATTTCTATTATGTCTCCTGCCACAAACAAAAGGATACTTGGCAGCCTAAGGATGAGTTCAGCTACAAGTGTTTATGAGAAATAATATTAAGTGTATTCTTCAACAGAATAAATAGAACATTATTCAGGGACAGTAAGGATAGGGTGGAGTAGGGTTTAATAGCTCATTTCTCTGAGTTGGCTTGTTTCTCTCTCATCTCTAGCTGCCAGAGTGAGTGCCTGATTTGGAAAAAAAAAGTCACATGCTCCTCCCAATTTGTTGATTTAGAAGTCATTTTCCACGACTTCTAATGGAGGAGAATGGCAGATTTGAGACAGCAGCTACTGCCACAGTGTGGCGTGAGATGCTGTCATGAGATTACCATCACCTCTCCCTTCCCTCCTTGTTTACCATGCTTGAAAACCTCCCCTTCTCTCTTCATACTATTTACCTTCCCTTTGGTGTTCTCTCTTCTCAAACTGGGAAGAACTACAAATTCAATGGTTGTTGTGATCTATCTGTTTGTTTGTTGTGGCCAGCCAACTCTTTACTAGTAGTACATACACATATAAACACAGCCACACATACACGCCGATAGACTCAGTGCCTTGTCCATTCAACTGCCTGTTTAGTCTGGACATTGTGTCTTCTCAAAAAATTGATTTTAGGATGTGGTGCATGGTGAGGAATGGGTTCTTTCAGTTTTGGAATTTTGAATGCACAGTCATTTGTCATCAGCCTTTTATGCAATTTCTTTGTATTTCCCCAATCTCTACGGTTCACCTTTTGCAAAGGCAGAGTGAAATTCTTACATTGCAAAAATAAATACACTGTATAGAAACACATACCTACTTATAATGGGAAATAGAGAGTAATCTATTTACTTCTGTTTTCAATCAACATGAACTGGGAATGTCTCTCAAGGTAAATAAATCTTCACATATATGTCAAAAGATGTCAGTATCTACTCCATGTGGTGCTGTCAGTGAAACCTGATGCTAGAAGTGCTAATGATGTTGGAAGAAAAAGGAAGAGAAATTTAATTTTAAGTGGTTAATTTTCCCCTTCCTTGTCTGGTAGTTTGACAGCTTAGTTTTGGACTTTTACTTTGAATAAGTCTTTTTTTTTTTGCTTCAGGAATATTAGGTTTCTAATCTTATTTATTTTGGGGGTGGTAGTGCTGAGTCATATCCTTTTTCAATACAGGCAGTGACCAAGTTAGTTTCAGGTAAAACTGGTTTACTTTTCTTGGAATTCATAGAATCACTAGGGCAAAGAGTTTTTTTTCCTAAAGCTGAGAATGCAAACATGTTTTGATTTGTGGATATTGTTTGATTTCATTATACTTCCCTCTCTTCAAGTGCTATGTTGTAGAAATTCATTTTAAAAATAAAATTTTCCTGATATCTTCCTTTTACATCATTACAATTTTCCCCAGTATCCCTCCCTCTCCCCCAAATCCATCCCATACAAATATGTTATGAAAAAAGGAAAAAAAATCAGCAAAATTGATCAATATGTCAAAAAACTCTGAAAATATGTGCATTGTACCATATCTGAGGACCTCCCACCTCTACAGAGGTGTGAGGATGTCTTCTTATATCTCTTGTTTGGAGCCATGCTTATTCTTGATAATTTTGCAACATTCACTTTTGATAGTTTTATAGTTGTTTTTTCCCATTTACATTATTGTAGTCATGGTACATATTGCTATCTTGACTCTGCTTTTTTAACTCTGCATCAGTTCATGTAGATACTTCCTTGAATCGTATTCTTCATTTCTTACAGAACAGTAATATTCCATGACATTCATGTATCACAATTCATTTAGCCATTCCCCAATTAATGGGCATCTGTTTTTGTTGTTACTTTTGTTCAGTTGTTTCAGTTGTGTTCAACTCTTTGTGACCCCATTTAGGGTTTTCTTGTTAAAGCTACTGGGGTGGTTTGCCATTTCCTTCTCCAGCTCATTTTACAGATGGAGAAATTGAGGCCAACACATGACTTACCTAGGGTAACGCAGCTGGTAAGTGTCTAAGAGTGGTTTTGAACTCAGTAAGAAGGGTCTTCTTGATTCCAAGCCTGGCTTTCTATCCATTGCATCACCTAGATGCTTGTAAACCTAGTAGGGGAAGCATAAATGTATTTTTAACCATGAAGGTGCAATGTAGAGATCCCTCATTTAGCAGGTAACCGTGAAGATGAGGTTTCCCTTAAGACTGCTGGTGTCTGTCTCTGTCTACGACTCCGTGATTCTGAGATTTTCCAGAAAAGTTTCCCTCTTTAAGCAGTTATTTGGCAGAGTCAAAATGCGAAGCCTGGGTCCTCTGATTCCAAATCTAGCCCTCTTCCCATAGCACCTTGCTGCTTCTAATAGTCCCATGTTAACTATTAACATCCCTACTGGAAGGCATGATCTTAAGGAGGAGAACCTGTTGATGAGGCATTTGGTTCAGATATAATAGGACTATGGAGATTCTGGACTTTACAGTACCACTAGTACTGGAGTGTGTCCTTGATGCTTTCCTTGGTGACAGAGATCCCAAATCTCTGTCAGAAAGCTGGTGGTCAAGGTCAAAGCTAGGTTAAAAAAATGAAATTCCAAGTGTACTTTTCTGTACCATTCAGACAAAGTTCCATAAGAATTAACCATTTTGTTTTTGTTGACCATGGGATTCCCCTGGCACATGTCTCGTGTTACTATGGGATAACCCAGCATTTAAATGACTGTTCTATCCAATTTTTCATAATAATAATACTAGCCCTACCTGAACATCTTACCATCTGCCCCACCATTGTAATCCCACCCAGAATAGCAGTTTCTAGCCCAGTTCTTTAGAGAGCACCCTCTCCCTCCCACCCCCTCCCACTCCACTTTAACTTGTTCAACCTCCTGCCTCAGTTAACCTGTTCTATGTGTGTAAAAATGCTAGTTATTGATATATGAATTATATATTTGATATATGTTGATATATATTTAGATATACACATGTTATATATACCTATATAGTTATATATAATGCTAATCATATATATAGATGCTATATGTATATATTTGAGGTTTACAAATTAATTAGCATATAATATTAACTTCGATCCTGCAAACTACATTAGGTAGGTTGTCCATTTTGCAGATGAGGAAACTGAAGATTAAAGAAATAACATGATTGGTCTATAGTCCCAAGGCTTGGGCAGTGGTTGAGCTCAGTTTTCTGGCCCCATGAAGGACATTTTCCACATCGCTCCTGGCAATCCCCATTGGATGCTATGGGAACAATCTTGCCAGAGTGTTTAGAGTGCAAAATCTAGAGGATTTTCCCTACAGAGTCATCTAAGACATCTTCACAGTTTTTACAGTTTTTTGGATGCAATCAAAAAGGATCAGAAACTAAACCCTACTGTGCCTGTTGCCTGTTATGCTTTGTGTCTTTTAAGGGTGTTAGCAGTGATTTTGTTGAAGCGAGTGGAATTGTTAAATTTCTCTCTGTGGGAGCTCGGGTCTCTTTGTTGGATAAGCTTTTGGCCTCTTCTTTGACGAATTCAGAACAATGGGAAGGTCCCTGATGTTCCTGTGAAATCCCCCACCCCTCAGCCCCATTGATTTCTTCTTAAACAACTGTGTCCCCTCCAGATAATGGCACAATATATGACACATTTCTAGGTCAACAGAGATGATTGAGAAATTTATGACTTTGTCAGATGATGAGAAAGTTTGCCAGAAAGACCAGCTTAGACATATACAGAGTGCCTGGGGCCTGACCAGGAACAGTAATTGGTTTCAGATGAGTTCTGAACAGCTCTGGAGATAATGTTTAAAATCTCCAAGAGGCCGATTGCAGGAGAGCTGTTTCCAATAAAGTTTTTCTCAGAAACTCCACGATTCCTCCTCCCTTCCCCCTACCCCAGATGCACATGGTAGTTCCAGTATGATCTAACAGGTTTGCATAAGGGCCTATAAATCTTGAGAAAGTGCACAGCCTGTTGTACTGAATGAGGTGACCTGTGCGGTCCTTGCAGGATCAGACCCTTGCTGAGAGTGTAAACCCTCTCACCTCATCAGACTGGTGGTGACTTGTTTTCCTCTGTGAATTAGTGTGTCTCCAAATTGAGGCCATAAGACTTTGTGTTCGTTCTTATTGTGCTGTTCTTTGTGTGAAGAAGGAATTTCTAGTGAATGTTGAATCAACTTTGTATGAAGACCCTAAATCAACCAGTAATCTCCTCCACCCTTTTCTCAATTTTCATCACGTTGGGCCTGCCTTTCTATTGTACCTGGCTCACTGGCTTATAGCTGAAAGGGCCTCTAATTCGATTCTTTTCTTTTACAGATGAGGAAACTGAGGCCCCCAAAGTTTAAGTGGCTTGGCCAAGGTCACACACATAGTAAGGTGTCTAAGCAGAACTGGGGCTAAAGTCCTCTGATTACAAATCCAGTCATTGCTTTTAAAGATGAACCCTCTGAGGATCATGTTAAACCTTTTATGACATTTCTCCCTTTTCCCCTCTCAAGGCTGCTTGCTTTTTATGTACATTTAAACTTGATTTTCACTCGGATTAAAAAAATGTTGGGAGAGGAAAGGGGAAGGAACCTAGGCCCCACATGTACCAGACCCTACAGCCCTGTAGGGGCCAACCTGTCATTATTAGCGGTTTGTATTACTTCCTCCTTGGGCTCACATTTGTTCCTCTGATTTTTGGTCAAAAGAGCAATTGCTTCAAGGAATCTCCTTTCTCCTTGTCCCTTTTCTTCAAAACTCAGTTCAAGTACTACTTCCAGTATGAGGCCTATCCTTATGCCTCTGGCTGTTCATTCTTTCCTCTGCCAAAAAAAAATATTTTATATTTACTTTGCATTATTTGTGTATATTGTTTCCTTCCATTAGAATGAATGTAAGGCCTTAAAGACAGGGACTGATTTTTGTCTTTGTATGTGTCCAGGACAGGACTTGAGCTATACTAGGCATTAAAAAATGCTTGAGGATTGATTGACACAATAATGTAAATTTCCCCGTTAGTACGATGGATTTTAGTGTATATAAAGTGGATTTTTGTTATTCTTTCTTAGAGGATCCATGGCTATAACAATCTCTATTTCTCAGGCTGTTGAAAGCATCTTCACCATGCTTGTGCAGTGTTATATAATGATAAATAACATAAACATTTGTGCTTAAATTTTAAATATCCACTGCGAATGCTTAGTGGATATAAGAGTGAGGTAATGTAAACTTGTGAGGCTATTGCTGGTAATATGCCTTCTTTGTCTGTTGCCGTATAAAGCAGGTAGGTACTGGTCAGTGAGTGGGGAACCCTTAGGGTTGAATGCAGAAGCTAGAATGCTGTGTGTGCCTTGATCAGCCTCCATCAAGGCTTGGGGGGGAATCTATGTTTGCTTCGACCAGCCCCCATTGAGGCTTGAGGGGATGTAGGGGAGTGTACAAGCTGTGCCTGTTTTGATTGACCCTATCGAGATGTGGGGGTAGTTGCCTCCTCTTCTCGCTGGCCCCTGTGAGAAGGGTGATTAGGGAATGCTGTAGGAGTTGGTGCTCCCATTATCAGCAACTCTCTTTTGAGAAGACTAGACTAGAATAAAGTAAGATTATTAACCCCTCCGAAGCTGTCTTCCCTATCCTTCTTGTCTGACCAGATCGAGAGTGAATCTGTCCTAGTAGCCCTCCTGTGTGTTAGTGTTTACCTGTCTTACACCCCCAGTTCCCCAGGAATCTTAATTTCTCTCTTCTGTCTTTCTCCAACCCTGACTATATTCCTAGGCTGTCCCTTTGGGAATGCTGAATATCTTAGAGATAATAGGCAGCCATTGAAGGTTTGAGAACAGGAGAGTAACAAGGTCAGATCTATATCTTAGGAAATTTATTTTAGTTTCTATATGAAGGATAGATTTGAGAGAGGGAAAGACTCAAGACTAGTCAGAGGGTGGCTATGAAAACCAGGAGAGAGGCAATTAAGACCGGAACTACTGCATTTCATCAAAAACAGCCACTGCATTTGTTTTTATTAATGTTGTTGTTATAATAAACATTATAACAAATGCCAGTCCTCCAATCCAATATAAAGCAAATATGTTACATAATCTCTGAAATATTTCCATTGGGAAATATTATAATGAACATATTAACAAAATAAAAAAGACCACGTTTTTGCCATGTGCCCTTCCAAATCTACTTGTGTGCTTGGAAAGCATTTGTGTTTTGAATGTAGTCGTAGATGATATATACATTATTTTTATACTTTTCTGAGCTTTCATTTGTGACATTTCCTATAAGTCTTCCCAAGTTGCCTTGTAATCTTCATATCTGACACTAGACAACATGTTCCAGGGAAGTCAGACTTCCACTTTGACTGCCTTCTGCCCTCAGAACACGGGGGAGACACTCTAGGACCCTGGACCTAAGAGCCTTGGGAATAGTATCCCCCCCACTCCCCACAAACCACCAGATCTCCTTCCAGTCTTATTGCCAGCCCCCCACCCCCATGATTAAGAGGGAAAATTATTATGGAGAAGGGGATCTCTTTCCTCACTACCACAAGCAATGCCTACTGACCAACTGCCCCCAACAGGTACGAGTCCTTCCTGGGGGTGCAGGGGTCTCTAAACTACCAGTCCTTCTAAGAGCCCAGCCATCATTGCCATTAGCTAGGGAAATAACTCACGTGGAAAAGGGCCAGACATCTGCTTTGTTGCTACATCCTAAGGACCGTGGTTCCTTACTGTCTGACTCAGAGCTGAAATATGTGTTGTCTCCCTCATTAGAATGGAAGCTCCGAGGCACCAGTGACTGCCTTTTCTGTATGTATCATCTACACTTAGCCCGTTGCTGTGCACTTAAATGCTTTTTCATTCATTCATTTGATATAGTGTTCTATTATTTCATTAGCTTGATTGTCATGATTTGTCTAGTTATTTCCCAATCATTAGAAATATGGGTTATTTCCTGTTGCTTGTACCATCACCAAAGCAGTTAGGAGTATGTACAGAGGGAAAATTTATTTCTTTAGTAATTTCTTAGGGATAAAATTCCAGATCACTGAGTCAAAGGATATGGTCAGTTTCATTATGTATAATGAGACAGTTCTAGAAAACTTTTGTGTCAATCTTTTGTCCTGGCAACAATAGTAGCCCTGCCAATATTGAATTTTGCCATTTTGGTTTTTGCTGTTTTTACTCATTTCATGGGGCAGGGGCTTATATAGTTTTGTTGTCTATCCTCTATATTTTGTTAATTACTAGGGAATATGAACCTCTTTTGTTGTGGTTAGCAACAATTTGTATTTCTTCTTCGAAAAGTATAAGCTTATGTTCTTTGTCAAATGTGGAGAATTCATGGAACTTTTAAGTCGGTACATTTTAATTCCATATAAGTCAGTCCTTTACTTGATATATTTACTGCAAATAGTTTTACCCTTGTCTGCTTCATTCTCATTTAGAGCTATTTCATCCAATAAATTCCCTTTATATTCATATAATCAAACCCATTTTGTCTTCAATCATTTCCTCCTTTTTCGATAAAAATTTCCCTCTTGTCTACAATTGAGATTTATATCACTTTTCTTCTTCTAGAATTTTATAATTTGCTTTTATTGTATTTAAATCATTGACCCACAGTTTATTGTAATGCACGTAAGGTAAATGCCCAGCTCTCTGATGTAGGGATCCAAATTGCCTTTTTGCCATGTGACTATCTAATTTCTCCAACAGCTTTTATTGGATAATGATTACATTCTCCAGGGTGGTTTAGTCATTGATTTATCATCTCATATATATTAAAGTCTGTTTTTGGATTCTGTTCTTCTCTTGTGTCTAATACCATATAGTTACTTATAATTGTTGCATTTAAATATGATATCACAACTGCCCCTTCACTCAATCGCTGTTTTCACAGTTCCTTTTGATATAATTGCCCGTTTTTTCATTGATTTCATTATGATTTTACTCTATTGAAGCAACATCTTGGTATTTTAATTGGTATTATTTACATCTCTAAATTGATTGTGGAAGTATTGATTTCTACTCTGTTTGCTTGATCTAACCAGGATATCCAGTTCACTTCATCATTCTATTTCAAAATCTTTTTGAAAATTTCTTTGCACTGTTTTTTTTGGTTTCTCAATAAATCAATACCCATTAATTTGATATGTTTTTCTTCTGTTTTAAATGTTATATTTCTTTTTATAGGTTTTTACCTTTATCTTTGTTAGTGATAAATAGGTATGATTTAAACCTCTTGGCTTTGAACTAGTTAAACAAGAAATGAACAAGCAATATTGGTCAGCAGGACAGCAAAAGAAAGAGCTCAGAACGTGCCTTATCCAACATATGACTTAATTGACAAATGGAGAGAGATGGCTACCCAAAGGATTAGATTCTAAACTTGTTCACAAGATCTTACCAAGAAGAAAAATGGATCATTATGAAAAAAATCTTATAAAGCAGAGAGAAGTTTTGGAGGGTAAAACCAGGTTGAAGAAAATCTGGCAACTTAGTAGTTATCCCAAAGGCATCTGAGAATAAAATGGAGAAAATAAAAAAATGGCCAAGATTCACAAAATTATTATTTTTTCCTCCTCAAGGAAGGTAGACCTCTTGGATTTGGACCATGTTTAGCTGTTTCACTAAAGCTATTTGTTACTTCAATACATTGTTATTATTTTTAGTTGAATATCTTGGGTTTTCTAGATATATAACCATGGCATCTTCAAATAATGATATTGTAACAAATAAACACAGACAAGCAAAGGAAATTCACTCATTGTTCTGGTCTGAAAATATGTCTCATTACGTATCATTTCATGTAAGTCTTCCCAGGTATGCAGTTTACGGACTTTTGAGGTATAGTTGGATGCCTAGACTAATTCACATCTACCTACGCCATTGTCATTGGAACAATTGTTAACTCCTTAATGCTTATGATTTGGAAGACACAGGAATTCCTTAAACGCAATCATTATTCATGAGAGGAAAAGCATCAGGGTTGATCATATGTCTAGGTAAAGCATCAATAACTTGTTTCTCCAAGAGTGCCACTTGTGGGAGAAATTGGTGTCCATGGGTGCTACAAGACATAAAAAAGAGAGAAAGGAAAAGGGAGTAGGGACAGGTGCAGGGGACATTATTACACTGATTACTTCTCTTTTGTCATTTTCAATCTCTCTTTCTCTTCCTTTAAGGCTCAAGTAATACTTCATCCATGAACTCTTCCCTCAGTTAGTCTTTTCTCTCACTCAAAATTACTTTGTACTTACTTATGTATATGTATCCTCTCAGGAGAACATATAATATACTTCTTAAAGGCAAGGACCATGCATTTGTTTTTTGTTTTGTTTTTGTTTTTGTTTTTTTTTTGTATCGCTCCCTAACACAGTGGCTTAAACATAGCAGGTAACTACAATTATTGATTTATTTCGTGAATAAAACTGATTAACAATTAGAAATATAATGAAAAAAGAAGGGAGAAAAATGCAAATATCCACAATTACAGATGAGAAAGGGAGATCACAATAAGAACAAAAGAACTTAAGAATATTATCTTATTATTGCAAATAGATGTATGCTAATAAATTTAAGAATTTAAAAGAAATAGACAACTATTTATAGAAATGCAAAATGCAACATTTTCAGAAGCTGGTATCATATCATAATTCTTTTCTCAAAGGAAAAGGGCTTTAAAGAGCTGATTTGCAAAAAGGTACCTAGATCAGATGTATTCAGAAGTGAATTCTATGCATTTTTTAAAAAATAAGACCTAAAATTATTTTGACTATTTCTGAAAATAAAGAATGTAGACACCTAGTTCCTTCTAGGAGGCAAATGTGGTTTTTGTACTCATACTAGGCAAAGAAAGGTAGAAAAAGAAAGTGATTTGTTAATATCATTCGTGTTCATTGACACAAAATTAGTAAATAAAATAATTGCAAGTAGAATATGAGTAACCTGTAATGTATGGATTGCTATTACTAAGAGGAAAAAATGGAAACATCCATAAGAAAAAAAAATAAAAATTGGGTAATTATATCATTAGATGCAGAGAAAACCTTCATTAATGTGGTCTAAAAATATAAAAAAACTATATTAGTAGGGGGTGGAGCCAAGATGGTGGCTGGAAAGCAGGGACTAGCGTGAGCTCCCCACCAAGTCCCTCCAAAAACCTATAAAAAATGGCTCTGAACCAATTCTAGAACTGCAGAACCCACAAGATAGCAGAGCAAAGCAGGGCTCCAGCCCAGGACAGCCTGGATTGTCTCTGGGTAAGGTCTATCCCGCATGGAGCTGGGCGCGGAGCCAAGCAGAGCCCAGCGTGGGCCGTGTGGACCAACCAGACCAGGAGCCGGGTAGAGCATGCCCTAGCGTCCTGAATCAGTGAGTTGTAGCAGTTACCAGACTTCTCAACCCACAAACACCAAAAAGAAGGTTAGTGGGAAAAGCTGCTGGGGACAGGGAGTTTGCAGTTTGGCCACCACCCCGGGGGCAGCGGAGGTGGGGCAGCTTCAGAACTACAGCTGCAGTTGCTTCTGGCCCCAGGCCCACCTGGTGGGAGGAATTAAGTGGTGGATCAGAGCAGGAGTGCAGAGCCTACTGAAGATCTATGTCCAGTCCAGGTTGGGGGTTCTTGGGGAAGGAGGAGTGCTGGTGTGGCAGAGCTGGTGCATCCCCCAAAGCATGGAACATAGAACTCTCTAGTCTACAAGCAGTCATACCCTGCTGAAAAACTCAAGGGTCAAGTAAATTGGCTGGGAACATGGCCAGACAGCAAAAACACACCCAGATTCAGTCTCAGACTCTGGAATCTTTCTTTGGTGACAAAGAAGACCAAAACATACAGCCAGAAGAAATCAACAAAGTCAAAGAACCTACAAC
>CM053624.1:247898786-247928974 GCA_028646595.1 Phalanger gymnotis | reverse complement strand
GGAGGTAATCAAAAACAAACACTTTCGAAAAGGGACAGGGTCAAGGGAGAAAATTCAATAAAGGGAGATAGGTTAGAAAGGAGCAAAATATAGTTAGTCTTTCACAACATGAGTATTGTGGCAGGGTTATACATAATGATACGCATGTAGCCTATGTTGAATTTCTTGACTTCTTAGGAATGGTGGGTGGGAAGGGAAGAGGGGAGAGAATTTGGAACTCAAAGTTTTAAAAACAGATGTTCAAAAAAAAAAGTTTTTGCATGCAACTAGAAAATAAGATACATAGGCAATGGGGCATAGAAATTTATTTTGCCCTACTAGAAAGGAAGAGAAAAGGGGATGGGAAGGGAGTGGGGTGATAGAAAGGAGGGCTGACTGGGGAACAGGGCAACTAGGATATACACCATCTTGGAATGGAGGGGAGGGTAGAAATGGGGAGAAAATTTGTAATTCAAACTCTTGCGAAAATCAATGCTGAAAACTAAATATATTAAATAAAAATTAAAAAAAACTATATTTGTAGAAGAATTTTTCCATAATGATTTGAAGTGAGCGTATACATACATACACACATATACATACATGCATATACATATATACATATGAAGCTATGACCTAATAATTCTACATGTAAAGACAAAACAGAGGTATTGCCACTAAAAACTAATGCAAAGCTGGACTTAGCCATCATCACCACCTGTGCTCTGCACAGTCATAGCAAAAGGAATAAATAAATTAAAGCCAAAAAGTTTTACAATAAAGAAGTTAAAATATCTCTATTAGAAGATGCCATAGTTGGTTATATATCTAGAAACCCCAAGATACCCAACTAAAAATAATAAAAATGTATTGAAGTAAATAAATAGCTTTAGTGAAATGGCTAAACATTTAGTGAAAAAGCAAAAGAGTGTTGACCTCCTTGAGAAGAGGGACTTAGCACAGCACCTGGCACACAGTAGGAACTTAATTGATGCTTGTTGACTTGTTGAGATTTTTTTTTTTGGCTACAAAGAAAGTTTTCTTAAAGTCCAAGAGAAAGAGTCCAGCTTCCTCTAGGATTTTAGTTCTTTGACTCTGGAAATTGTGCTCTTAGCTCAGCAATGCAAGGACCCTCTAAAATAGTACTGATTTTGCATAGGCTCATAGATTTAGAGCTGGAAGGGATCTCAGAGGCTATCTGGCTCAACTACCTCATTTAACGGACAAAGAAACTGAGACCTAGTTAGATTGAGTGACTTGCCCACAGTCACATGGGAAGTAAGCATCAGAGGTGGAGTTTGAACCCAGGACCTCTGACTCGAGTGCCAGTGCTCTTTCCATTTTATTGTGCTGCCTCTGTTTCCATATTATAGACAGGGTCTATTTGAGTAAGAGCACAAAATATTTTCTCTAATACCTTGTGATCTCATTGATGGGGTACTCCTTCTGGTGATGGAGATGACAACCCACTGATGCTTACCTATTTTTTGTCATTCTTGTCCATATTCTTTTATAAAGTCTTCCCAGAGGATCTACCAAACCATGCTTTGAGGGCTTTCCTCTAAATCAGGTGTTCTTAACCTTTTTTTGTCTCATAGACACCTTTGGCAGTCTGGTGAGCTCTATGGACCCCTTTTCCAGAATAATGATGTTTTTAAAATGTATAAAATAATACACATAGGATTGCAAAGGAAAGCAATTATATTGAAGTACAGTTATCAAAGTATTTTTTAAAAATAAGCTTAAGGAACCCAGGTTAGGAACTCCTACTGTGATGTGAATACTGATGGAATGTCTAGGCTGCCTTTAGTCTCTTGGTTGTCCCTTGCTCATGTTCTGCAAACAGCCCATTTTTTGTCCTCCAAAAAATAATAATAACAAAAAATGACCAGAGACTGTTTGATTACAATTGGGGAAGTCATTCCCTTTATTAATTTGAAAAGTTTAAGAAATGTTTTATGTTCTTGTTTTCATGACTATTCAAAGACATAAAGGTGATGTGAACATCCAATTACATTTTCTACATGTCTGTATCTTCATTTAGACTGTGGAATTGTGCCTCTGTATTTCTGATAATCATAGTTTCTGAACTCAAAACCAGGGCACGTGGTTTTTTGATTTATATCATTAAGGAAAGAAGCATTCATTAAGTGTCAACCGTGTGCTTGGCACTGTGCTAAGAGATTTGCAAATATTATCTCGTTTGATTCTCACAACAAACCTGGGAGGTAGGTACTATTATTATCCTCATTTTGCAGATGAGGAAACTGAGGCAGACAGGTGAAATGACCAGCCCAGGGTCACATAGCTAGGAAGTGTCTTGTCTCCTAGTGCAGTCTTTTCTAGCATCTCTCTAGGGCTTTTGATAAGATAGATGTAGGGTAGCACCGGCCAGCACTCATATCCTATATACAGATTGTGTGCACATCTTCGGGTGCTTTCTTGAGTTATTGAGATATTCCCCCAGCCTATGATTCTCTGTCTTTGACTTTCAATGTTCTGTAACACAGATTTTTATTATAGCACTTACTGATTTGCTGAAATATTGGAATTTTGAGGACATTTCAATGGTTTATAAGTACAATAGGACATTATATTTAAATTCAAGATTCTCCTGGAAAATTGGGCTGTATGATTAAAGGGCATTTGATATACAATTGCTACCTAATAAATATTTGATGATGATGATAGAAATCTGTGGTCTAGTGGAAAGAATACTGGATTTGGAGTCAGGAGAACCAGGTACAAATCCTACCTTTTTGCTAACTGGCTGTGTAACTTTGCAAAAGCCCCATAACCTTTTTGAGCTTCAGTTTCTGCATCTGTAAAATATTTATTACTTATTACTATACATATGTGTATACATATATACATACACACTTACCTACCTATATCTACATCTATATCTATGTCAACATCTACATCTATATGTACATCTACATCTATATCTGTATCTGTGCCTGTATCTATATCTACATCCACATCTACATCTGTATCTGCATCTGCATCTGTATCTACATCTACATCTGTATCTGTATCTGATTCTGTGTATTATCTATATCTACATCTATACCTACATCTGTGTCTGTAACTGTATCTATAGCTACATCTGTATCTGTATCTATATCTACATCTACATCTATATCTGTATCTACATCTGCATTTATATCTACATCTATATCTATGTCTACATCTATATCTGTATCTATATCTACGTCTGTATCTATATCTACATCTGTATCTATATCTATATCTGTATCTACATCTATGTCTGTATCTACATCTACATCTATATCTATATCTACATATATATCTGCATCTGTATCTATATCTACGTCTATATCTGTATCTATATCTACATCTATATCTGTATCTATGTCTATATAACCTATATTACCCTACCTCCTTCACATATTGGTTGGGAGGATCAGATGAGATAATAGCTATCCGTTCTTGTGGTTCAAGTGAAAATGTAGCAAGGAATAGATTTACGAAGAGTTGCCCAGACAGTCAATGGAACTGGGACAGACTAGACTTATGACTCTCATCCTTGTGGAAACTACTGGAGTTTGGTCTTTAAAATGGACCTTGTGGTTGATAGATTCCTTCATTGATTTTTTTTATGTCTTATGTGTCCATTTTTCTATCATGTCAACCCTAACCAGCTGTAGGGACGCAGAGGTAGTATTGTAGTTCAGTTGTGTCCCACTCTTTATGACCCCATTTGGGGTTTTCTCGGCAAAGATACTGAAGTTATCTTTTCTTCCTCCGGCTCATTTTAAAGACGAGGAAACTGAGGCAAATGGAACTAATTGACTTGCCCAGGGTCATATATGTAGTAAATGTCTGAGGCCAGATTTGAACTCACAAAGGCGAGTCTTTGGAATCCCAAGACCCAATCTCTGTTCACTGTGCCACCTAGCTGCCCAGAGGTAGTATTTCCCCCTGAATTAATACAAGTAATGTTACTCCTTGATCCCTTCCACCCCACAAGTGGACTTCAAAGTTAGAAGCTCTGTTTCATTGGCTAAACTCTTGACTACAAATGTAGGTTAGACAGCTTATTTATTGAAGCTATAGGGCTATGGTTATCTCTTCCACATCATAGGGGCTAGGGGCGTGGCACCTCCATGATCTGGAAAATCCACGTAAAAATTTTGGCTCTCCCTTCATACCAGAGAAAAAGTCTGAATTTTTTCTTTTTCTTTTATGCAGTGTTTACAGTATTTCATTTTAAAATTTGGATTAAGTATTTGGTCATAGGCTTTGTCTTGTTTGCGGCTTCTGCAAAACTCTCCAAAAATTCCCGTTGAATTTCTTTTGCCAACCTGCGATATATCAAAACTGCTATGGGGACAGTTATGACGTGGAAGGGAAACTGTATTTTGATTCTTAGGACTCAGGTTCGTATCCCAGCTCTTCTGTTTACTAGTACAAGACCATGAACAAGTCTCTAAATTTCTCTAAGTTTTACTTTCAACAAATGTTGAGCAAAAGGGTTGTTCTAGGTAATACATAAAATCCCTTTCACCTCTCATTTATTAGACATGATGATAACTCTCTTTCCTCCAGGTAAAAGTCACTGCTGAGACAGGAAGAGATGAGAAGCTCATCTCTGGGTTCTAAGCAATAAACCGTACACTGGTCTTCACTGAAGATATCCTGCTCTGCTTACCCTGGCAAGTTATGAACTTATAGAAACCTGTAAAATTCCTGCCTGGGCCTGAAACATAGATGTCTGGAGAATACAGTACTCACATTCAGTCCCCAGCCCTAGACTATAAAATTTCCAGACTATAAAATTTGTGTTGAGTGCATCTCTCTAGCTGTATTACACAAGTTCCAACCACACTTCAGGGATAGCAGAGGCCATGAACTGGAGCCAGTTTTCATGTGAACTGGGCCCCTGATTATTATCTCTGAGGCATCAGGCCAAGGATAAGTCCTGGCGGGCGCAAAGAACCTAGCAGATAAGTCTCTGATATCTTACAGTAGGAAGGAGTTAATTTGACATCGGCATTAGGCTAAACAGGCTAATATTCCCCAAAGCTCCTGGGATAATATTTCAGTAACTGCTAAATGTAATGGGAACTAATTTAAATAATTATTTATTCATAATCTACATTATTATCATTTATAATAACAAGGACCCTGATCATGCATATCCGTTTCCGTTGTTATTAGCATTAATGGTTGATATAATTTTCATCTCCAGTAAACTTTGCTGTTATTCTAAACAAGAGGAACAATTAAAGACCACTGAAAACTGGGTAATGTAATTTTGCTAGATTTTTCTTTTGCTTATTCCTGAAAATGATTCCTAAAAAGTCACTGAATTTCAAAGTAGAAGCATCTTAGATATTACTGAATTTAATGCTTTGGGCATCATCCAAAGATTAACTTCTTTAGATTTAGCTGAGGTTTTGATCTCCTTACCTATATCTCCTGGCGTCTTACTTTTCCAATGTGGTGAGCTGGAAGATGGGCTGGTTTTGGGATCACAGGACTGACCTTCCAATCCTGGCTCTTCTACTCGCTACTTGGGGGATTCTGGGCAAGTCACTTAACCTCTTTGACCTTAGTTTCCCCATCTTTATAATGAGAAGGTTGGGTTTGATGACTTTGAAATTCTTTTCAAGTTCTAAATCTATGATCTTGTGAAAAAATCAATATAATTTCCATTCCTGCTTGAATTTCGAGCTGTGGCTGGGAATTTTGACAACTGGAGGAGTAAATTCAGGAAAATTTTAGCCCTACTAAAATCATGTAGCACTTCTTTACTTCTCCAGCACTTAGCACAGTTCCTGTCACATAGCAAGCACTTTAATAAATCTTTATTGATTCTCTACAACCTTTCAAAGATCACTGATAATGGTTCAGCAAGCCCATCTGCCAATTCTTTTAGTACCCTTGGACATGGTGACTTTCTTAATACCTCCTTATTTGGTGGTGAGGAGGAGGGGGTATTAACTCTCTAGGAGGTATTAACTCAGCCTCAGAATCAAGACTATATGATTTCAAATCTCGGTTCTTGACTCTGAGTAAGTAACTTAACCTCCTAGTGCCCCACACAACTCTAAGACTATAAGTTGTAGATCTATAGTGGTTGAGGGAGTTTCCTAAATCAATTAATTAGCAAGTATTTATTAAGTGTGTACTGTACCTGGCCTAATGCTAGGTACTGGGTTTAAATATGGTGAATGAAATAATCCCTACTCTCAAAGTGCTTACTTTCTAAAGGGATGGCAACAATATATACACAGGATGTCCCCAAAGTCTTAGCTTTAATAGTTTGAAACTGTACTAAGACTTTTCGGACATCTTATATAAGCATAGACAGAATAAATCCAAATTAGTTAAATTTCTGTTGTTGTTCAGTCATTTTTCAGTTGTGTCCTACTCTTCATGACTCCATGTTGGGGTTTTCTTGGCAAAGATACTGGAGTGGCTTGCCCTTTACTTCTCCAGCTCATTTTTCAGATGAAGAACTGAAGCCAATAGGGTTAAGTGATTTGCCCAGGGTCACACATCTGAGGCTAGATTTGAACTCATGAAGATGAATCTTATTGACTCCAGGCCCAGCACTCTACTACATCACCTGGCTGCCCCGAGGTAGTTAAATACTAAGTACTTTTAAGGGAGGGCAATAACAGTTATGTAGGGTTAGGAAGAGCTTCATGTAGAAAGCAGTGCTTTAGGCTCCTCTTGAAAGATGGGAGGAATTCTATTAGGCAGAGATAAGAGAGTATATCATAGGAATGGGAGACTGCTAATTTGAGGAACAGAGACAAAGCTAGTTTGGCTAGCATGGTGTGGGGAGGGGAGAAGAGGAGATTGAGGGAGATGGCTGGGAGAATGATGTAAAATGAGGCTAAAACAATTAGTTGTGGCCAACTTAGGAAGAGTTTTAAAAATTAAATAGAATCTATATTTAATCTTAGGGGCAATAGGGAACCATTGGAAATTTCTGAGGATGGGAGTGACAGGATCAGATTTCCATTTAAGAAAAATCACCCTGGCAATTGTGTGGAGATTAGATTGGACTGGGGAGAGACTTGAGGCAGGAATACCAGTTAAAAGGACATTACCATAAAAAAGCCGCTCCTACTCTACTCAATGAATGAGGGTCACAAACCTCAAAAGAGTTCTTGGAAGAACTTAAAAAGGAATTCAAAAATCAAATAAGAGAGATTGAGGAAAATTAGGGGGAAAAATAAAATCAATACAAGAAAATTATGAAAAGTGAGTTAAATAATTGGAAAAAAAGATCCAAAATCTTAAGTAAGAAAAGAACTTGAAAACTAGAATTGGGCAAGAGGAATTGAATGACATTGTAAGAAACCAAGAAATAATAAAACTAGAAAAAATAGAAGAGAATCTGAAACATTTCATTAGAAAAACACCTGATCTGGTGGGATGGTAAGCAGGGTGGGACATTTTGCTTTTGCTTTCTGTTTAGGAGTGCTTCTCAGCACTAAGGCAATCAAGTGCCTTTGATTGAGTCTTGCCTTTCAATCAAGAGTCTGTGATTGAATTGGGAGTCTTTGATGACCTGCTTACATCACAGGAAAGCCTAGTTCATGTGGGTTTGAGTTGCATGGTTGTGACGCCCTCTGACCCTGAAGAAGTGTATATTGGAGGTCAGCGTCTTGTTTTGGGGGCACACTCATTGGAAGAGTGTTGGTGTGGAGACTCTGGGTAGCCGTTAAGGAGCGCCCCCCACTTTGAAAACCAAGATGTTGATGCTTCTCTCTCTGGTAACTGTATGTGTTGCTATAGTTAGATAGTTAGAAGCCTGTCTGCTGGTTCGTGTTTATTTGCTTGTTTATATAATGTATGCTTGTAATTTCTGTTTGTATACTCTCTGAAGTTCAGGGTGCTGGCTTTTTCCCCTGAACTAAGTGAATGATATATGTATGTTTAATTAAAGTAAGATTGTAAACCCTTTAAAGTTGCTTTCCTTACAAAAGCAGATCAAAGAACGTGTGCTAGCAGCCCTTCTGTGTGCTGGTGTAATTGATCTTACACCTCCACAGGAGCTGCAAGCAACATTATTGTTACATCTGGAGAAGAGACCAAAGAGAGACAATACAAGAACTGTTGGACTACCTGAAAGTTATGATTTAAAAAAAGAATCTGGATACAATATTACAAGGAATTATTATGGAAAGTTGCCCTGAAGTTCTAGAATAAGAGGGTAAAGTAGAAATAGAAAAAAATCTACATTTACTACCTAAAAGAGATCCCAGGAGGAAAATTTATAAGAATCTCCAGATGGGAGTTCAAAACTCCCAGATTAATGAGAAAATATTGCATGCCACAAGAAAAAACCAATTTAAATGCTGCAGAAATATAGTCAGGATTTCATAAGACCTAGCAGTTTCTACTCTGAAAGACTGTAGGTTTGGGAGAGCAAAGAGTGAAGAGCAAAAGAGCTGGGGTTACAAAGTTGAGTATAATCCTGAATGCAAAAAAAGTGGACATTTGATAATCTGAAAGAGTTTCAGGTATTTGTAACAAAAAGACCAGAATTCAATGGAAAATTCTCTATAAAAGATCCAGAAGAAATGTAAGGAAAACATTGAAATCTAATTATAAGGCATTCATTAAGGTCAAACTCTTATTTATATATCTACTTATCTATAGCTATATATATGTGTGTGAAAATGTTATCTGTATTTTAAAAACTGTGATAATTACTAAGGGAGTTTAAAAAGAAAGGTTGGAGATGAATTGTGTATGATAGGGTGATTCTAAAAAGCAAATTGAGGAGAAAAAGGTAAAAGGGAGCAATTTTATTATGCAAGTGGAGTGTGAAAGGAAGAACTAATATAGAGGAAGCAGGTTGGGGTGGAGGGCTGGTAATACTGGAAACTTAATCTCATCTAGGTTGAAGAGGAAACAATGTGTATACATCTAAAAGTCTTCTGACCATGTAGAGAGATGAGAAAACCGGGGGACAGGGTTGGGGAGGGACTTTTAGAGGGGGGTATGGATTGGGATTAGGGAGGGTGGGGAGAGAGGATGGAAGGGACTTTTGGAGGGGTGTATGGATTAAGATTGGGAGGCTAGGGGGAGGGAATGGGGAGATTTGGAGGGGTAAGTGAAGTGGGGGGTGGGAAGGTAGGGTGAAGAAGATAAGATAACAGGAATAGGGTAAAAAGAGAGGCTGAGAAAGAAAATAGTGAGCAAAAATAAGATGGAGGGAAGTTCACAAATTGTAATTATAACTTTGAATGTGAATGGGATATTTATAGCAGCTTTGTTTATGGTGGCAAAGAACTGGACATTGTGGGGATCCCTATCAATTGAGGAATGGCTGAACAAGCTGCGGTATATGGTCGTGACAGAATACTACTGGCTATAAGAAATGATGTGCTCTACCATCTTAGAAAAATGTGGTTAGACTTACACAAAATGATGAAGAGTGAAGTGAGTAGAGTAGAACCAAGAGAACATTGTACACAATAACAGCAATATTGTTTTAGGAATGACTTTGAGTGACGAAGTCATTTTGGCTATTATAAATACTCAAATGAAAAATAAAGTACACATGTAGAAAGAGGCTTTATGCGTCCAGAGAAAAGACTGATAGAAGTATTTATAGAATGATTTTACACACACACACGTACACACACACACACACGCACGTGCATACACACGCACATATTTGCATCTAATGGTAGCCATCTCTAGGGTGTGTGGGTAGGGGAGGGAAGAAAAAAAGAAATTTACATTATAGTTTTGTTGAATATGTGGAGAGAATAGCAAGTTGTACGTGATAGATTTGCAGTTTCATGTGCAATCATCTTTTTTTTGTCACATGAATTGAAAATAAGATAATTTTTTTCAAAAGGTCATCACCAGTAATCTAGATGAGAAGGAATTAGGTCATGAAATCAGAGGTCTGATCCAAGAAAAATTCTTAACCATTTAAATTTTTTTTCTCATTTTGAAGATCCTATGTAAAGAAATAAACAAAATAAGACTCAAGCAGCCATTTCTCTGTTATTTCTTATCATCATCCTATCCACCTTAAATTGTAGTCTTATCTTTGATCTTACTCTTTTCCCAATATAATTTTGGAAAACCAAACCCAACAGCCCTTCTGATTATCCTTGGCTTCTTCATCAGCCTTTTTCCCTTCTAAGCTTTCAAGCGTCTGTATTATCTCTGACATCTCTTCCAACTTTAAATCCTATGATCCTTTGATTCTGTTCCATGAGGTCAATCAACCAGCAAATTATTAACTGTTTAATATGTGCCAGGTACCATGCTACATACTGAGGATGTAAGTACCGAGAACAAAACAATTCTAACTCTTAAGGAGCTTATATTCTAATTTCTTTTCTTCATGACAATCCTACGAATACTTGAAGGTAGCTACTGTGTCACCACTGAATTTTTTTTTCTTCTCCAGGCTAAATACTTCCATTTCCTTCAATAGATCCTTGTGTAGCGTTTTCCTTAGGCCTCTCACAATTATCATAATCTTCCTCTGGATTCATTTCAATCACTCAATTTCCTTCCTAAAATGTGGTACCAGAAAGTCATCCTAGTACTTGAGAAGTGGTCTGACCAGGGCATAGTTGAGGAGGACTTTTGTCTCACTTGTTATTTACTGTGGGCATATGATTTTTTTTTGGAGGGGGGAAGGCAGGGCAATTGGGGTTAAGTGACTTGCCCAAGGTCACACAGCTAGTAAGTGTGTCAAGTGTGTGAGGCTGGATTTGAACTCAGGTCCTCCTGATGCCAGGGCCAGTGCTCTATTCACTGCACCACCTGGCTGTCCCTGGGCATATGATTTATATGATTACAGCCAGAGATTACACCGAGAGGCATTGCGCTAGAATGGATACAGAGCTGACCTCAGTCAGAAACACCTGGGTTCAATGCTCTCCGCTGTATACTGGCCATGTATTCCTAGGAAGGTCACTTAACTTTTTAGTGCTCCAGCCAGCTCTCGAAGAGACAGAGTCTGTCTGCATTGGTCCCTCACCAGAAGCTCCCTACATGAATTAAATCACAGGTCCAGCATGCAAAAAAATTTACATTAACCCTCTTGGCTGACATCATACTGTTGACCATACTGAACTTGTAGTCTATTGAAGACCCTCCCTGACCCCATCCAGATAGTTTCCACATAAACATGTCTCTTTTTTTTCTGTACTTGGACAGCTGGTTCTTTAAATCCTGTAGGACTTTGTTTTTATCCCTATTACATTTCATCTTATTTGATTCAATCCATAATTAAAATCTAAAGCCTTTTAATTGCATTTTGGAACATGATTTTGTTGTCTAATATGCTAGATTTCCTTCCTAGTTTTGTTTGATCTGCAAAATTGACAGATTTATCATCTGCCTTTGGCCAAGTTACTGACAATGTTGAACAGCCTAGGACCAGGGACAGATGCCTAGTGTACTCTGCTTGAAACTTTCCCCAGGATGACAATAATCTCTTAGATTATACTCTGGGTCCATTCATTCATCCAGTTCCAAATTCCCTTCATTCTGTTTCCATCTAGTCTACTTTTCCCCATCTTGTTCACTATGATAGCATGACAAACTTCATCAAATGTTGTTGGAATCCAGATATTTTAGCATTTCCCTGATTTACCAGTTTCACAATCCTGCTGAGAAAGGAATGAGAAAGTCTGACAAGACTTGGTCTTCAAGAACCCATGGAGCCTCTTGGTGATCACTACATGTCTAAATGCTCATAATCGTCCATTAAATAATGTGAACTTGAACATGCTTTTTGTACCCAGAGTGGTCTACTTGCCCATTTCAATGTTGTGGCATTACTCCTCTGTTTAATGATTTTTCAAAGATCACTATTTACAATTCAGTAATCACCTCCAGAAGTTTCCTTTTGGTTCCCTGGGATCTAATTCATTTGGACCTGGGACTTGGAGTTCATTGGGGAGAACTTGTTCAGTCATTTTGTGTTTGATGGACTCCATTTGGGGTTTTCTTGGCAAAGATACTGGACTGTTTGCCATTTCCTTTTCCAGCTCATTTTACAGATGAGGAACTGAGGCCAACAGGGTTAAGTGACTTGCCCAGGATCACAATGCTAGCAAGTATCTAAGGCCGGATTTGAACTCAGAAAGATAAGTCTTCCTGACTCAAAGCCTGGCACTCTATCCACTGCACCACCTTGCTGTCCTGGGGAGAACTAGGTATTCTCTAACCATTTCCTTCTTTATCTTGTATAAGATACTCCATTAACTTTTTTTTCTTCTTCATTGCCCAGACCAAAAATTATTCCTCTTAGCAGAGCAAGCAGAATTGTGGAAGCCTCGTTCATTGGAAGATAAGGTAAGAGTTCATCTATCAGAACTGAGAGACTGAGGAGCAGAAGCTAAGATTAAGGTGGTGGTAATAAGGTTTGGAGATGAGGATGGTAGTGGGGAAAAGGGCTGGGAGGCAGGGTGATGGGGAAATGGCTGAGAAATTTGTCATATTATTATCATTTTCTTGTCCACTCCAAACAATGGTTCTGTCCTTTCTTTAATTTCCTTCATGTTGTCAACATAACATAAAAGCTTATTTAGTTGTCTTTTAGGTTTCATTGATAGCCACAGAAGTTTCTAATCCTCAATTCTTCTGAAGCTATTTCTATATGACCTATTACACCTTTTTCTGTTCTTAACTTAAGTGGCCTGGCCTTACTTCCCTCTTTTGTATATGCCTTTTAATCAGTCTCTTTATCCCGTTCCTTGGTTTCTTATTCATCGAATGATTTCTTTTCGTTCATTCAAGATTCTGTTCTTGAGAACATGTGACCCTTTTCGGACCTTTTCTATAGAGTTTTAGGATATGGAATCTTACTTACAATTTTTTTCAAAATTTAAAAGTTCTGCTCACTTAAAATCTGGAGTGTGACAGTATCCCTGCTTTTCCCCTTCTTAGGCAACATAAACTACAAAATGGAGTGATGACATCCTCCAACCATTTCTATTTCAACACCCACCTATTCTTTCACATTTATCAGATGTATATTCCTCTACTTTTTGAAGGCTGAAATTATTATCAAGTCAAGTCAAGAATTTATCAGCTGCTCTGCTGGAGCAAAAACTCCAGCAGATGTCTAGACATATTCAATTATCACTAACCAGATTTGTGATGTGTTTCAGCAACGTCTCCAACGTTTCCTCCTCTTGGTCAGTACTCTATAACACAATCCCATCACAATATTATTTGTTTAGCTCTCCATCTTCATCCCAATTCTCTCTACCATGTTTTCTCCCTGTGGTTCATCTATATCTTCCCATAAATTTATATTCTTAATAATTAAGGATGGACAAAGCTCTAGGGATCTATTAGTTTAACCCCTTCATTTTGTGAAGGAGGAACCTGAGGCCCAGAAGAGTTGAATAACTTGCTTAAAATCACTAAAATGTAAGTGGCAGAGTTAAGATTGGAACCTAGGTCCTTCGGATCTATCTCCAGGACTTTTTCTACTCTTAGTTCTTTGTAATAACCTATGGTCCTATACCATTCCATGAGCCGGCTAGGTGGCTCAGTGGATAGAGTACTGGGCCTACAGTCAGAAGGACTCCTCTTTTGGAATTCAAATCTGGCCTCAGACACTTACTAGCTGTGTGACCCTGTGCAAGTCACTTAACCCTGTTTGCCTCAGTTTCCTCATCTGTCAAATGAGCCGGAGAAGGGAATGGCAACCCAATCCAGGATCTTCGCCAAGAAAACCCCAGATGGGGTTATGAAGAGTCAGACATAACTGAAAATGACTGAGCTGAACTAAACTGATACCATCATATGGATACTCAAATCATGGGTCACGTTCTACCGAAAATCAGTGATACCTATGAGATCTATTTTATGTTAAGATCCCTAGTTTTGCCTTCTTTGTTACCTATTTTTTGGTGCATTTCTGTATAGACATAGGAGAACATGGGTCTTATTACTCTCCCTCTTATTGGATATTGTCTCCTGTAACTTACTGGCTCTCTCCACTTACATTCTTCTTGCACCTTGCCAACTAAACTCTGTGTTGTCAGGTTTGGCAAATTATATGTGGATATTTTTCCTTAGTTTTCCATTTTTGTTTTTAATTCCTCTTGATCCTATTCACAAATCTCCAGATGAATATATCTTCCCTGGCTCTAACTAGTTTTGCTCCATCCCTGGCCAAGAATCTATCATTTCTATGTGTAAAACCATGGTTCAGAAATCCATTATTAGATACAATCTTCTTAATGAACTCTTCACTTCCATAATTGACCTTTCTCTTCTTAAGCCAGTGATGAAAACACCACCTGTAGCCTGAAGGTCTTTAGTTTCTTGTCCAGGACTTTATAATTCATCCAACAATTTCTACATTTTTGAAAGCAGCATCATTTGTCTTCATATGATTCTGAAAGTGAGTAGTGGCTAGCTGTTTTGACAAGTCTCAAAATATGTCTTTCATGTCCCAGGTACATGTCCTGTGAAGATGACAACATATGTCATTATCACTCATATCAACTTGACAGAAGCCTTCCTCAGTATCCTGCAGTAGAGCTACCAGCACAACTTTTTTCTTCTTCTCTCACCAATGTTGCATGGCCTGTCCTTTGCTGGCACTCTCTCCTGGATTCTGATCTTCATTCCTAGGATAAAAAGCTGTTTCTTTTATAGAGTCTAGCCACACTCCTTATGGGAGAAGCCTAATACCAATTGCTAAGTCCTAAGTATTCAAAGGTACGCTTTTCTTTGTGTGTTATTTTTCCATCTTCAACTTTCTCATGCTTCCCTTCTTTTTCTTCACATATTTTTCTCTTATTTGTTTTCTCTTTGAAGCAGTTCTGTAAAAATTTTCTTGAATTAACGCTTATTTTATTTTCTCACTCTTCTCTCTGAGGTGTGGAAGGGATAAAAATATAAAACCCTTGTAACAAATACTCACAGTTAAGCAAACCAAATTTACATATTGGCCATGTCCAGAAATGTATATTTCATTCTTTATCTTGAGTCTATCACCTCAGTCAGGAGGCAGGGAGCATTATTCATTAGTCCTCTGGGGTCATGGTTGATCATTAATGTTCATTTTTATTAAGTTGCTGTTATAATATAGACTGTCATCCTGGTTCTGCTCATTTCACTTGGCATTGATTCACATAAATCTTCACAGGTTTCTCTGAAACCTTCCCTTTCATAATTTCTTACAGTATGGTAACATTCCACTACATTTGTTCAGCCATTCCCAAGTTGATGGGTACCTTTTTAGTTTCTAGTTCCTTGTCACACCAGCCCCCCCTCCACACACACACATGCTGCTAGGAATATTTTTCTACATATAGGTCTTTTTCCTTTTTCCCTGATCTTTTTGGGGTATAAGCCTAGTAGTGGTACCAATGGGTCAAAGAGTATTCATGTTCAATGACTTTTGGGATATAGTTTCAGACTGCTTTCCAGAATGGCTGGATCAGTTTACAGCTTCCCCAAAGGTGAATTCATTCAATTCTTTCAAGGAATGCCTTATTTTTCCTGATAATTTGGTGATTAGAAAGGTTTTTCTCTAGCCAGGGATTCTTAATCAGTAGTTTATGCACTTAAAAAAATTCAATAACTGTATTTCAGTATAATCAGTTTCTTTGCTAATCCTATGTATTTTATTCTATGCATTTAAAAATATTGTTCTGAAAAGTGGCCCACAGGCTTCACCAGACTACCAAAAGGATCCATAACACACAAAAAGTTAAAGACCCCTGACCTAGCCCTTTTATTTTCTCTTCTAGTAAGGAGACAACTTTGTGTTTTTTTAAAAGCTGGTCAAGCTGATCAAGGTTAAGAAAGTTGCTTTAAGCACAAGTTTTGCATCTATCCAAAACAGTCCTCAAAGTGTTGCTTTAGAAGAAAAGGAAATGTCAACAGATCCTTCCCTGCAGGAGGCCTGGAGGATGCCTGAATTAGATATTTTTTTCTGATTTATTTTCTTCCAGCAGAGTTGATGGCATGGAGCAGCACGCAAATTTGCAGGCTACAAAAAAAATAATTTGGAAAAATAGAAGAATGGCAGTAGACTGCTGAGAGTTTTTAATCAAATATTAAAGGCAGGACTGCAATTTGTCTGCAACAGTTCCTTCCCCATCACCAAAAGGAGGGCCTCTTTCTCTGGGTGGGCAGTGCCTGCCTGCCATGGCTCATGTATTTAAAAGCTCCGCACCAAGGGTCCTGAAGTCACTCTCTGCTTCAAAGATGTAATCCAATCTCCTCCAGTGACTCTATAGTAAGTTAAATAAACAGACTGATAGCAACATGTAGAGAAAAAAACAGAAAATGGAATCATAGACTTTTAGAGTGGGAAGGTCCTTAGGGATCGTCTTGTCCAGGCTAATCATTTGAGAACAGTAGGAAACTGAGACCCCAAATTTTAATAAAGTGATAAATTTTATAGTAATAGAATGAGAACTTGATACTTGTGGATAAAATTGGGATGGAAAGGGTTAATAGAATCTAGGCTGGTTGGCCAAGGTTCTAAGCATCTCTCCTGGGACAGTAGAGGGCAGTGGCATGAGGCCTCACCTGTGGCTGGCCAATGAACAACTTGTGGTTGAAAGTGGGATGGGTGCCAGGAATGAGGGATAGGAGCTGGGGGAAGGTATGTGGAATAGTAATGCCCATTTTGAAAAGCCAAGAATAGCAGCCAGGAAGGAAAGTCTCAGGGCTAGGGAAGGGGTCGGTAGCCAAGGTAGGGAGTTTGCTTGGTATATACTTACTCACTCTCCTTTGGCCACCATAATGACTTTAAAAAATCTTTTATTGATAGCTTTGATATTTATATGCCCTTCAGTTTGAATAAATGCCTCCTCCCCACCCACCCAGAGAACCATTCCTTATCTCTTATAACAAAGAATTAAAATAAAAAAATCAGTAGAGTAGGATGAACCAATGTATCGACCACATCTGACAGTGAATACATTACTCCATACACATAGACCTTTCATCTCTACAAAGAAGTGGACAAAGTGCATTTAAAAATGCTGCTATGGGTCCAAGCTTCTATTTCTATTTGTAAAAAATGGCCCCCCACTGCATCTTTCTTTATCATATGACCCAGCACCATAACAACCAGTGCTTTTGAGGAGAGCAAGTTTCTTCTTCCATCTTCTTCCATTCCCTGCCCCCCTGCCCCCTCCTTCCCAGCCTTGCCCTGGCCCTGCCATGCAGAGTATTGCCCTTTTGAGAGACCTACAGCTGGACTTCTGGACTTCAGAGGTCAACTAATTTCATCCCTTAATTTTTCAGATGTGGTCCTGGGAGGCTGACTTGCCCAAGATCATACAGCTAATGTCAGAGGTGAGCCTCTTTCACTACAAAACCATCCTAGGCACCATTGCCATCAACCCTGCTACACATTTATCCCTAATTTCCATGATTCAGAGCTGCTACACTTTCTACTGCTGTCTTATTCCTCCTTAGCCCATATTTTCCTCCCTGCTCCTTCTTTATTTATTCTTTCTGAAACCCTTGCTCCATTTTGAATCCCTGCCTCTTTGTCCTAAATATCTTCCTCTTTCCATTTTCTGGTGCTCATAGAAATCTGGCATGCTCTCTCTCTTTTTAAAATTAATTTTTTTAATGAACAAAAACAAATTTTCTCTTCCTTTCATCTTACACCACTGAAATTGAAAAAAAAGACAAGCAAAACTCTTGCAACGAAAATGTATAGTCAGGTAAGACTAATTTTCACATTAGCCATGTCCAACAATACACGATTCAATCTGATGTCTGAGTCTAGACCCTGTTTCACGTGGTGGGTAGGATGTTTCATCTTGGAAACTCTAGAATTGTGGTTGGTTATTGCACTGCTCAGAGTTCCTAAGTCTTTCAAAGTTGTCTTTACAATGTTGTTATTGTATAACTTGTTCTTCTTGTCCTGCTTCTTTCACTCTGCATCATGTTTATAGTCTCCCTCTGTCTCTCTGTCTTTCTCTCTCTCCTTATTTCCTGGATTGTAAGAGCAAGAAAGGGTTGTAGAGGTCAACTATTCTATCTCTCTTATTCCAGGAGAGGGGTGGGGCAAGGCAGTAGATGATGAGGAAAGGGAGGACAGAGAAATTCCAGGCATGAGCAATATTAAGCATGGTTCAGATCCTTGTTAAAATGTGCTCCCTGGAAAGGAATCACCAGTCAGGAGAGGAAGAAATCAAGCTGGAGATTCTCTCTGCCAATACCAATAGAGTGGAAACTCCTTGAGAGCAGGGATTATTTCACTCTTTGTATTCATATCCTGGGTACCTGGCACATAATAGATAAATACTTGGCCAGTGGACTCATTGATCAACTGATCTTGAGTCTCTTGTTTTTTATTGACTCCTTCTCACTGCCTATAATCATATGCGAGACTATCGCCCAAACCTTCACTTCAACTGCTGTCCTTTTTAGCTCTTTCCCTTTATCTTCCCTCCCCTGCTAAACTAGTAGAGAGGACATTCCTACTCATCGCTTCCACTTCCTCACCATCTACTCACTTTCAAGGGCTCTAAATTTACCACTCCATTGAAGCTGCTCTCTCTAAGGTCACCACATTGTTTTTTTAGGAAGAAATAATTTTATTGATTTTTCTTATTTTTCATCACCTATACTTCCCAGTGTCACTCTCCCTTCACCTCTCCTTTAGAGCCATCTTTGATAACAAAAAGTGGAAAGTCCAGTATAACCAGGCAACACATCTAAAAATGCTGACCTTAATTGGTAAATTTTTTCTGTCTTCATCCTTCTTGACCTCTATTGTACCCTTTTAATACTGTTTGCTAACCTATCTCCTCAGATACTCGGAAACTCTTACCTTCCATGACAGAGTTCTCCTATTTCTCTGATTTCTTCTTCTCAATCTTCTTTTGAGGTCATTATCATGTCCTGTCTTTTAACTGTGAGTGTCCCATAGGCTAATTTCTTGCCCCTGTTCTCTGCTCTCTTTTTAACTCTCTCCTTTGGTGATATCATTTGATCTCATAGGTCTAGTAATCATCTCTTTGAATATAACTCCAAAGTTGATATATGTGAGCCTACTGCTCTCTCTTGTGAACTCTAGTCCTGTATGACCAATTACCTCTTGGATATGTCCCAAATAGAACTTATTTTTTTTCCTAAATCTATCCCTCCTTTTTTATTTCTATGCATGCCACCATCATCTTTTCATGCATCCAGAATCATGATGTCATCTTTGTCACTTACCTCATCATCATAACTCATACCCAATCAATTGCCATATCTTGCTCTTTCTACATCTTCACCATCTCTCATATTTGTCCTCTGCTTTTCACTTATGTGGACATTACCATAGTTCAAGCCCTTATCATCTTTTGCCTGGATTACTGAAATAGCCTGTTGGTTGCTCTCCTGGCTTCTATTTCCTCCTCTTTCTAATCTAATTTGAGCACTTCAATTGTAGAAGTTTCATAGAATATAGAGCTCCAAGGAATCTTTGAGATCATCTCTTTGAACTTAGTTTTAATGTATTGTCCTCTCTTCTCCAATCCTTCCTTCCTTACTGGATCATTGAAAAATAAAGAGACCTTAGGAGCAATTTATTCTACAAATGAAGAAACTAAGGTCCAGGAGGCTACGTGATTTGCACAAAATTGCAATGCTATTAGATGACAAATCTTAGATTATAATCCCAGTCCTCTGATTCCAAATCCTGAATGCTTTCTGCTGTATCATACTGCTCCTTTACTGTTATTTACAAACATGCTCAGGTCTTCTCCATAAAACAAAACAGTTCCCACCCCCCAGAAAAACCCCAAACCTGACCAAGAAATTTCATTTGACTCATCCATTCTTTCAAAGTATTGTCTTATATCTCTTTTACCTTTCACAGTTATAGTCTTAGAAAGATCCATTTGTACTTGTTGCCTCCATTTCCTAAATTCTCATTCACTTGAGATCTGGCTTGCAGGACCTCTGAATGACTGAAACTGTTCTCTTTAAGATTTGTTGTTGTTCTTTGGTCATTTCAGTCATGTCTGACTCTTTGTGATCCTATTTGGGGTTTTCTTGGCAAAGATAAAGGAGTGGTTTGACATTTCCTTCTCCTGCTCATTTTACAGATGAGGAAACTGAGGCAAATAAGGTTTGCTTCACCCAGGGCCGCCCAGCTCATAAGTGTCCGAGGCCAGATTTGAACTCAAGAAGATGAGTCTTCCTGACTCTAAGCTCGGCTCTATCCTCTTTGCCACCTAGCTGCCCCACTTTAAGATTACTTATCATTATTTAATTGCTAATTCTGGTGCTCTTTTCTCAAAACATCCTTCTTAATGTCTTTGTAGTTCTTAACCTTACTGACCATCTCTTCTCCTACATACTTTTTCCTGGGCTTTGTGACAACAGGCTGTTAGAAGTGGCTAACAGGCAATTGATGTTGGGGGATTGACTGGATTTGTCTGAGGTGTCATCTGTATACAATTGATAATTCAACTCATGGAAAGTAATGAAATTATAAAGAAAGAGGTAACTAGAAAGAAAAGGAGAGGACCCAGAACAAAGTCTTGAAGGAATCTAGCATTTAGGGGTTCAGGCAATTTAGAGGATTCAGCAAAGCAGGCTTTGAAGAACTAGTTTGACAGGTGGGGGAAAGCCAGTGAACAGGGATCCAAGAAAACTACAGAAAAGTCAAGGAGAATGAAGACTGGGAAACAGCCATTGAGTTTAGCAATTAAGAAATTCTTTATAAACTTGGAGACAGCTGGCTCAGTTGAATGGTGAGACAGAAGACAGATCAAAAGAGTTGAGGAAGGAGAGAGTGGAGGCTTTTTTTAAAGGAGTGAATGAATTTGATACTTGAAAAGAGTAGTAGAGGGTGTAGGATTTCCTCTTTATAGGAGATTAAGGAGAGTGGAATACTTAAGATTTGGTTGAGCTAACTGTAGTAAAGAGGTGATAAAGAACTAACTTCCATCACTTATCTCTTATCTTATCAGCTGAGAAGACTGGAACCATTGGAACTCCTAGCCTTGAAAGATCAGTGGAGAAAGATGAGTCCTTATTGTAATTAGAAAAACATCCGATAATTGAGTAAAAGTCAAAGTATCTAATATCTATTTAGTTTTGCCATTTTTGGAGGGAGAGTTAAGACTTACTGGGGTATATCATGGTTTATTTGTAGCAAATTATTTTATTGGGTTTAAGTTTATTATTTAAAGGATAATATAAAAAAAGAAACCATGTTGAGGATGCTGCAAAGAGGCCAGATGTATGTAGAAAGTGATTGGAATTTCATCAGAATTGAGAAGAGACAAGAGAGAATAAGAAGAAAGAAATGGCTGGATTCAATCAATTTTAGTTATAGATATTTATTAAGCACTTACTATGTATGAGAAGGCACTGTGCTCACCACTGGAGAGACAAAGAACAGTAAAAGGCACTTCCTGCTGTCAAGCAGCTCACAGTTTAATGGGAGAGACAACATGCAAACAACTATGATTGAGACAGGATAAACTAGAGTTAAGACAGAAAACACTAATATTAAGGATTTGGAAAGGCTTCTTGGAGAAGGTGGGATTTTAAGTGGGTTTTGAAGGAAGCTAGGGAAACTAGGAAGTGGGAGGGAATTCCAGGTCTGAGGGAAAGCCATTGAAAATTCCCGGGGTTGGGAGAGTGTTTTGTTTGAGAATTGGCAAAAAAGGCTAGCATCACTGGACAGATAGACTGGAAAGATAGGCGGGTGCTGAGTTATGAAGGGCTTTGAGTACCACACAATCAATTTATTAAGCACCTAATTCATCAATTTATTAAGTACCCACTATGTGCTGGGCACTGTGTTAATCATTAGGGATACAAATACAAAAAAAGGAAAGCAGTCCTTACCCTCAGGAAGCTTACAATCTAATAAGGGAAGACAAAACAGGAAAGAAAACTGAAAGGAGGAGGGGAATGGAAGGAATCCTGTTTAGGAGGGGATGATGAATCCAAAGTAAGGCAGCTAGGTAGCAAATGAAATGATGGCTAGCTTGGGAACCTTTCTTATTTTTAAAAATTCGATTCAATTTTATTTTCAGTTCCAAATTTTCCCTCTCCCTCTGACCCCTGCCCTACCCATGGAGAAGGCAAGAAAAATGAATATCATAACATGTATGTAATAGCCATGCAAAACAAAAGCCCACAATAGACATATCCAAAAGGAAAAAAAAGAAAAAGAAAAAATGAAGAAAAATGAAAAAAAAAATCTACTTTAGTCTGTTCTCAGAGTTCATTTGCTCTCTGTCTGGAAGTCAATAGCATGTTTCATCCTCAGTCTTTTGGAATTGTGATTAGTCATTGTATTCATTAATAGGTCTTTCAAAGTTGATTATCTTTGTAATGTCACTGAACAAATTGTTCTTCAATTTGCATCAGTTTATATTATTCTTACTAGGTTTTTTTTTGGAGAAACTTTCCTTCATCATTTCACATTCATATGCTTGTTATGCTAACCTTCAGTTTATGGGCATCCCCTATTTTCTAATTCTTTGGTGCCACAAAAAGAATCACTGTAAATATTTTTGTACATGAGTTTTTTTCCCTTTTTTTTGACCTGTTTGAGGGTATAGACCTATAACAGTATTGCTGAGTCAAAAGGTATGGACATGTTAATTGATTTTTGAACATAGTTCCAAACTGATTTCAAGAATGGCTGGGCCAATTTACAGTTCCATCAATATTAGTGTACCTGTTTCTTCACAGACTCTCCAACATTTGTCTTTTTCCAGTTTTGTCATCTTAGCTATTCTGATGCATATGAGGTGAATACGTTAATTTTCATTTCCATAATTATTAGTGACTTGAGGTATTTTTAAATATGGCTATTGATAGCTTGGATTTCTTCCTCTGAAAATTGTTTATTCATATCTGTTGACTCTTGATTATTTGGAGAATGCCTCTTATAAATTTGACTCAGTTTCCAAAAAATCTTAGAAACAGGACCTTTAGGAGAGAAATTTGCTGTAAATAATTTTCTCTAGTTTCCTGCTTTTCATTTTAGATGCATTGGTTTTGTTTGTGCAAAAACTTTTAAATAATATATAATCAAAATTATCCATTTTATTGCCTGATTCTTTAGCTCTTGAGTGGTCATGAACTCTTTCCCTGTACATAATTTCTTCTATGCTCCACTAATTTGCTTGTGATGCCACCCACCCTTTTATCTAAATCATGTACCCATTTTGACTTTTTTCCTGGCATAAAGTGTGAGATATTGCTCTAAACCATTTTCTGCCAGACTATTTTTCAATTTTCCCAACATTTTTTTTTCCAGATAGTGAGTTCTTGCCCCAATAGCTGGGATCTTTGGGTTTGTCAAACACTAGGTTACTTTGCCCATTTGCTTTTCTATATTGTGTACCTAATCTATTGCACTAATCAGCCTCTCTATTTCTTACCCAGTGCCAAATTATTTTGATGATTATAGATTTGTAGTATAGTTTGATATCTGTCTCTGCTAGTCCTCTTTCCTTCTTTTTTTTGGTTAATTCCCTTGATACTCTTGACCTTTTGTTCCCCCAGATGAGTTTTGTTATTTTTTTCTAGCTCTATAAAGTAATTTCCTGGTAGTTTAATTGATATGGCACTGAATAAATAAACCAATTTAGGTAACATTATTTTTATCATATTGGCTCAGTCTACCCATAAGTAATTAATATTTTTCCAGTTATTTAGATCTGTGTTTATTTGTGTGGAACATTTTGCATTTATGTTCATATGGTTCCAGTGTGTCTTAGCAAGGAGACTTTCAAGTATTTTGTATTGTTTGTGAAAATTTAAAAGGAATTTTCCTTTCTATCACTTCCTGCTGGAATACATAATTTTATTGGTAATACAGATAATTTGTGTGGCTTTATTTCGTGTCCTGCAACTTTGCCAAAATTGTCTATTGTTTTTGACTAGTTTTTTAGTTGACTCTCTCGGGTTCTCTAAATAAACCATCATATCATCTGTAAAAAATAATAACTTTGTTTTCTTATTGCCTATGCTTACCCTTCCAATTACTTTTTCTTATCTTATTGGTATAGTTAGCACTTCTAGTACCATATTGAATAGTAATGGTGATAATGGACTTCTTTGCTTCAGTCCTGATCTTATTGGAAAGGCTTCTAGCTTATCCCCATTGCAGAGAGATATTACTTTTATTTTAAGGAAAGATCCATTTAGTCCTATGCCTTCTAGTGTTTTAAAAACTGGAATGGGTGTTGTTTTCTGTCAAAAGCTTTTCTGTATATATTGAAATAATCATATGATGTTTGTGGTTTTTATTATTAATATGAATAACTACATTTGTAGTTTTCCTTACGTTGAATCAGCTTTGCATTCTTGGTATTGTTGTTGTTGTCATTGTCGTTCGTATTCTTGGTATAGATCCAGACTGGTCATAGTGTATGATCTTTATGAAATATTGCTGTAGTCTCTGAGCTAATATTTTATTTAAAATTTTTATATCAATATTCATTGTGGGATTTGTTCTATAGTTTTCTTTCTCTGACTTGACTCTGTTAGTTTGTATATCAAAATCATATTCATCATAGAAGGAATTTGGTAGGATTCTTTTACCAATTTTTTCAAATAATCTAGGAACCCTTCTTAAATATAGGCTCTCCACCTGCCATTCAGAGGGATTCCAGGGTAGAGAGTGCTGATTAGGTGTGAGTACCAAAACTGATCTGATCTTGCAAGATGATGAGGTTTCTGTAGGAATGATGAAGTAGTGTGACTAAAGTAGTACAGCCAGATGGGAAATGAAAAGGATTTTATATTTGTTCTTGGAGGTGATAGGGAGCCCCAGGAGTTTATTAAGCAGGTGGGGGGCACAGGACGCATTTATGATGGTGGTGACTTTCATCTGCCCTTGATAAGATCAGTTTGACAGCTGAATGAGGGATTGACTGAAGTTGTGGGGAGAGACTTAAGCCAGGGAGACCAAAGAGAAGAATATTGCCATTTTCCAGGCATGAGGTAAGAAGGATCCATACCATATATTTTACATAAAAATAACTTTATATGTTTTACATATAGTATCTTATTTGAGCCTCACAACAACCCTGTGAAATAAAAAACTAAGTATCACAAAGGTTATACAACTACCCTATCCCAGAGATGGATTATGAACCTTGTGCTTCCTGACTTCCATTACTCTAATTACTAACCTCCATCCCATTCCCCCTTCCTATCCCCAAAAAAGATCTTACCAATAACAGCCATGGACATCTGCATTGATGTTTTGATAAGGATTGTCTAATTGAGCGGGGCAAAAAAAACCCAAAACAAAAAACCAAACACAATTAAAAAAAACCCAACAGTTTCATATTGTGAGAAAGATGGAGAGAATCCCAGGAAAAGATGAGAAAAGTTGTACTGTAGCTATCCCAATGATTAAACCTGTGACCCAGCAAATAGCTACAGAAAACTAGCAGTTTGCTATTGCAATTAGTCACAAGAATTTGTGAAGACAGAGAATCTCCATACTTACTATATGGAGAACAAAGAACTTCAGGCATTCATTTGTTTCTTTCTGAGCTAAGTAATAGCTAAAGCTATGCAAAATTCAGGTTATTTTCCTTATTAGAGGAGTATGTGAGCAGGCTGGCAGATTTCCTCTCTGAAGCAACTTTTTAAAAATATTCAACTCATTTCACTGTTTAAAAGCATACACATAAAACAAGTACAGCCCAGAATGGTGGTGTATACTGTCTGCTACTGAGGAGGTGGAGGATGGTGGGTTACTTGAACTAGGGAGTGCTGAACTAAAGCATAGCTAAAGTTAATTGGCTGTCTATACTGTCAGGTACCAATAAGATGAGCCCTTGGGAGGTGGGGAGGGCACCAAGGTGGCTCAGGCAAACTGGGCCATGTAGGAAAAATGGACCAAAAGAGGACACTGTATTTCTAGCCTGGGTGAAGTGAGAGACCCATTCTCAAAAAAAAGGAAAAAAAAAGGAAAGGAAAGAAAAAAAAGAAAGGAAAAAAAAAAGAAAAAGAAAAAAAAAAGAACCCTCCCTAGCTCCCCTTCCTCAAATCCCCAGAGGGGGGAGTAAAAGTATTAGAAAAATAATTTTCTAAGTTCAGATAATTAATGAAAGTTTCAAACTCCTTGAATGAATGGCAGAAACATTGAAAGAAAAGATGAAGACAAGAATTTGAATGTAGCATGCTACCCTTCTCCTGACAAAGGAATGATGATGGATTTAGGGGACAGAATGAGACACATTTTTTTTGGATATGACCAAGACAGGTTTTTATTTTACTTGACTATGCATAGTTGTTAGAAGGATTTTTTAATATTTTTTTTTGTTCAATTGAGGCGGCAGAGGAAGAAATAGATTTTTTTTTGCTAATAAAAATAAAAATTAGTAATAAAAATTATCTCAGGAGGCACAGAAGAACTCTAGCCTAGGTCAGGAGGTTGTAGGGTGGGAGAATGTGATGTGGAGTAAGTAGGAAGGGAAGAATATGCTGGAACCTTGGGAGCTATATAATGGGAATGAGGCTCTACTTATAAAGAAGGGACTTAGAAAGAGTCTCTGAAGATGAAGCAGCTTCTTGTGCTCTCAGGAATGGTGATGTGTAGACACAGGTGCACTGCGAGAGAAATAATTTAGAACTGGTCATAGCCTTATGATGGAAAATGCTGTCCATATCCAGAGAAAGAACTATAGAGTCTTAATGCAGATCAAAGCATACTATTTTCACTTTTTTTTTGTTTTTTCTTTCTCATGGTTTTTCCCTTTTTGTTCTGATTCTTCTTTCACAATATGACTAATGTGGAAATTTTTAACATGGTTGTACATGTGTAACCTATATCAGGTTGCCTACTGTCTTGGGAAGGTAGGAAGGAAGAGGGGGAAGGAGAAAATTTTGAAACTCAAAATGTTATAGAAATGAATATTGAAAACTATCTTTACATGTAATTGAAAAAAATAAAAATACTATTAGGTGCAAGAAATAGAAAGGAATTGGTCATAGAAAGAAGACATGATTAGTAATGGTCGACAATTCACTTCTTTGGTGACCATATTCTGAATTAAGAAGAACAATAGGGAGATTAACTTTTTTCTTGTGAGCTTATATCTGGGACCTGATTATTACCCACTTTGAGTGATTGACATTGGGACAAATTATATGACCTGATATCAACCTCCAGTCGTATGTTGGCAAAATTTAACAACCAGCTCTCCAAAAAATCATGCATATATGTACATAAGTTTATTATACATTTTACTGATATAAAGGATACATATACATATATGAAATAATTTATAAATAATAAAAGGTAGACAATATTCTTTAACTGTAAATTCCTCTTTCCTGGTTGATTCTCACAAAATGATTTTGTTGATTTTTGCTGAACTTTTGTATCCACAGACAAACTATAGTTGCGATTCACCTCTGATTTAATAAATGTAGCTGCTTCCCAATCCACTAATTCTTTTCTCTATGTATTTATTATCACAAAATCTGATGTTTGATCTACTGTTAAACTATTTTCACCCTCATGCAAATTATGTTTATTAAACTGAAATCTTTTTCACTTTTGGCACTACTGATTGGAATGGCGTTATCTTAACTTTTTCTATAGTTGCAGATATTTAAACATTATTTGATTCTACGTTACTATCTACAACATTCTAAAAATCATCCAAATCATTTTCATGTTTTAAAATTTCCCTTAAATGATATAATTTTTTTTCACTAGCTTATCCAAAATGAAGTTATTTCTTCCTCTGGCCAAGTTGATGGATTTAATAAATCAAAATGCTTTTTCTAACAAAAGATTTAGATTCACTTGTTGAATTACATTTTCTAGTAACATTCTGAGAAGGGCGTTAAAGTTGTTATTTTTATTAAATGGAATATCTTTAAACTTATCCGACTTAATCCAATCTTCATCTTGAGAGTCATGCTTTCCAGTATCAACCTCTTTGTTTTCTCAGGCTCTTATGCCATGTTGGTTAATTTCTGTGCTTTTGAATATTGGTTGATCTTGACTATGATGCATTTGAAAGTAATGAAAATTTCTCAAAAATGTCAGTCATTAAAACAAGGTCATACAAGACATCAATGCTGGCTAAACTCGTTGACAAACCAGAATAAGAACAAGAAAATGCATACGTAGTGTGGGATATAGTAGTGACAGGGTATAAACATATACTGTTTATATTGCTCCCAGTATGAGATGAATTTTAATAATTTCAATTTCATGTTCTTTATCTGAAGTTCCTAGCTTGGTCTGATTTTTTAAAATATCAATGACATATAGAATAAAATATATATGTATATTATATTTTAAAATGATTGACTTGTTTTATCTGAGATATTGAATCACCAAGTGATAATTGCCATCAGAGACTCAAACAATTCCAAATGATAATTTTAAGAAAGTTTTCTAACAATTTTGTAGTTCTTCAAGACTTTGTTTCCAGTATTGTATTAGCACCATCAGATTAGAATGCAATTGAGTTTGTTTTCAAATATTCATCATTAAAGTCACAGTCATTTGAAATATATTTAATGATGTATTGAAAGTACACCCTGCTGTTAAAGCAACAAATAACATTCTTGGTTCAGGAGTTGATTGAATTGCACACTGACTGTGTTTAACAACTGGCTCAAAAAATTCCCAAAATTTAACAATCAGCTCTCATGATCTAGTAGAGCTGTCTTTAGTACAGTACTTCCTACTTCCCTTCTTTGCAGAGTTTGTATGTTGCAGTGATTTCTCAGTAATTGCAGGAAATGAAGCTCGGCCATGTCAGTGGTGTTCCCACTAGACATGGTGCTGTAATTCAGCACCTCAGAGGAGGATGCTTTGGGGTAGACTGGGGAAGATAGGGCCACATTTTGGTTGTTCATCTCACCATAGCTGACAGCCCGTGCAGGGGGCTGGCCTTTCTCCCTGTGTGCTAGTGTACCTACATTCTTCATATCCTCATTTGTAATATCTCTCCCCCAAACTACAAGTCCTCCTTTCTCTACAACTGTTCTCATTTGTATATCTGTCTATTCATTAATATAAGGTTACTTTTCAGCTTTGGCTCGGGCTGGGCAAGGAGCCACTCACCCCAAATAGGTAACAGCTTAAATTTGGGTCCATCCTTAGCAAGGGTGATATGGGGAATGTCTAAGTGGAAGTGATCAAGCTGATAAGTTTTGGATACTTAAATGTAGTCCCCCACCATCAGGGAAAACTGGAAAATACCTTGGAGAGGGTCAAGTCATAACATGGAGAAAGGAGTTATGGAAGAAATTGTCTAGGCTGACACCTCTAGTGTCAGTGGTGTGTTTAAGCCAGCTATGTATGAAGACACCCTGAACATCACAGGGTGTGGAACCTACAAATTGGGTTCCAGTTGACCCTTTGCCTCACCCCAGCAGCATTCCAACTCATGTTCTTTGGGCTCCCAATCTCCCTGAGAACCGCCACCAACAAGGATACTAGTGTGACAGCCTCTGAGTCAGGCAGAGGTTAATCAGAGGCTTTCCCCTTAATTACAAAAGTACAGACCATCTATAAAGCTACAAAACCTCATTTACTACACACACACACACACACACACACACACACACACACTATTATACATTTCAGGTCCTCCGGATGTTAAAAATGGCTTGTGTACTCTGTATTTATCCTTTGGACTTGGCCCGCTTTCCAGGGTTTCATTGTTAGTCATGCTATTCTGTATCAACGTGGACACATTAATGAAACCGGTCGAGCTATATGGAGAGAGTACCATTGGGAGGACGTGTGTATCTTTGAACTAAGGTAACTCAGATTTAGGGTATTTTGTGATGTCTTAAGACAAACAGACTTCCCTCAGGTAGAAATTTTATCAGTTTCAGATAAGCATATTTAGCTGTGGGCAAGCCACTTGACTTTTTCTGACCTCAGTTTCCTTATCTGTAAAACAAGTACTTTGGATTAGGCAATCCCTTTGTGCCAGTAAGGCAAAATGGGCTTAGTTTAACAGGTGCCCTTGAGGAGTTTGGCTTTTGTTCATGGTGAAAGTACTTTTGCCTGTTAAACGCTAAGCCCCAGGCCCAAAACCCTATCAGGTGTGAAACCCCTGTGGGCGTAGATTAAAGACTTAAAAGGGGACAATTCGGGAACCAATCGGTCTCTGGACTCTGGTCTCTAGTCGCTGACTTGAGAACGCCAGAGGCTTGGCTGCGAGGAGACGCGACAAAGCTATAGCTGGAAAAAATCCGAAGCAGAGCCGACCCCTGTGTGGATCCAG
>CM053624.1:247830029-247898686 GCA_028646595.1 Phalanger gymnotis | reverse complement strand
TACTCTTGTGAGGCGGGCCTACTGGGCCTGGAGGCTTGTGTTCACAATACTGGAATGGGGAGGTTGGTTCGCTAATTTGTTGCTCTGGGCCCTGAATAAATTTTTTGATGCCTTCTGCTTGGAGAATTCTGTATACCCATCGATTTCGAACCATTCAGATATTTATATGATCCTTTTTGAGATCATAAATTCGGCCTTCTTACTACACCCTTCAAATCCCTTTGAACTCTTAAATCCTACAGTTCTGTGTGCAATTCTATGTAACTCTCATTGTCAGAGTCTACCATGTGACAGGAAAGGCATAGGTACTCATTTTGGCCCCCCCTCCCCCATCCCCAACCCCTTCCCTGTCTCTTGATTTGTATCTCCAACCCAGTCAATATGGGAAAATGTGTATATGATACTCTCTGGTATACTGATACCAATATATTACCTGAAAGCATACAATTCACAATATTACTCAACCAATTAATCACCAAGTATTTATTAAGTACCTATCATGCTCCAAGCCCCAGGAATACAAAACTTCATACCTTCCGTTGAGTTTTACTCCAATACCTCACTGAAATGTGGAAAAGATCCTAATCATTGGATAAGGATCTCCTATTTAGGCTGTCAGCAGTAAAATTATTCTTGGCATCCTTTGTAACATTTGCCACTGTTCTCTAGAAAAGGAAGGGGGCTGCCTGGGACTGAGGACTGTTTCGTATTTTCTCTTTGTTTTATGGCCAAATAATCTACCACTAAGTGGCCAACCTATTAGTCATCAGCTTCTCCATGTTTCAATTGTCTGGTCCTTAGAAAACTGACTCAGTCTATTTCTTGAATAAATCTGAGGCCTCTCCAGCAGGGTAGACTCTGCCAGAACTTAAAGTGCACTAGAATAATCTCCAAAAACCCATGGTCAGTTTCATATTCTAGTGGGGACTTCAGGTTAGGACCTTGGGGAAGAATTGAAGTTAAAAACAATTCTTAAAAGAATGCCTCCTTTTCATTTCAAATACTTAAAAAATACTGAATATGGTTATAACATCCTTGGAAATCCTTTCTATATTAGCATAAGCTCTTAATCTGGGATCTGTCAACTTGTATTTGTAATATTTTAACAACTATATTTCAATATAATTGGTTTCCTTTGTAATCCTATATATTTTATTTTAGGCATTTGAATACACCATTCTGAGAAATCATTTATAGGTTTCACCAGACTGCCCAAAGGCTCCATGACACCATTGCAGGTGTTGACATGCATTATAGGCTAACCTATACAGACCATGAAGTTGCACTAAGGTTCATTGATCCTTTTCCTGTTTGTAAAAACAAGTCATTTGGTCTTGTCCTCCATTTTACAGCTCTTGAGAACTAGATACCTTATTGGAAAATACGCTTTCTTAGTATAGCATGGCATTTTTGATATATTACAAAAAATGTCCTTAATGTGTCGTGGCATTACTCTCTTTGCAAAATTTTGACTAGGGAGATGAAAGGTAAAGGGAGTGGCAACTACACCGAAGAGAAAGGGAGGCATTAATGTACCTTATTAGTATTATAATATAATAATAACCCCATCCATTCATCTATTCTCCCTCTCTTCTCTCACCCAAGCCTCATAACCCATAGGATTATAGAATTATAGCTAAAATAGACCTTAACAATCATCTATTTCAACCCTCCCATTTTATAGATGAGGAAACTGAGGCTTATTAAGTGACTTGCCCAAAGTCACAAACATTAGAAATGAAAGAAAGATTAGAACCCAAGTGTTCTGACTCCAGAGTCTTTACCCTTTCCTCTATAACCACAACTCTTTTCCATTTCTTCTCCCTTTTTTCCGTTAGCTGGCTATGTTATTTGGATGAATTGATCTTATGGATCAATCAATTGACATTTATTAAGCACCTACTGTGTGCTTGGCACTGGAGATACAAATGCAAAAAAATGGAATTATTTTTATTCTTAAAAAGCTTACATTTTATTGGGGAGACAAAGATATACATAGATGAGTATAGATGGGTGTGTATATATATATTTGATATATATATACATACATATACATATGAACACACACATGCTGTTCAGTCATTTCAATCATGTCTGACTATTCATGATGCCATTTGGAGTTTTCTTGCAGAGATACTAAAGTGGTTTGCCATTTCTTTCTCTAGCTCATTTTATAGATGAAGAAACTGAGGCAAACAGGGTTAAGTGGTTTGCCTATGGCCACACAGGTAATAAGTATCCAGAACGACAAGTCTTCCTGACTCAAAGCCTAGCACTGTACCCACTGTACCACCTCGTACACCAGATGCATATCTAGTAATGACAAAATACAGTAAAATCAAAGAAGTTAAAAACAAGGTAATTAGGGAGAGAGGGAGGACACTAGCAGTCATAGAGATCAAGAAAGACTTCATATAGAAAGTGGTGTTTAAGACATGGAAAAGAGGTAGGAGTGTATTCTAGGCCTACGAGATGGCCAGAGAAAAGGCCCAGAGATGAAATATGGAGCATCACGGGTGAAGGACAGAGAGAAGGCCAATTTGGCTGAACCACAGAGTGAAGGAAGGAGAATAATACATAATTAGAGTAGAAAGTTGAGTTGGGACCAGGTTGTGAAGGGACTTACAATTTAAAAAAGAGGAATTTACATTTAATCCTAGAAGTAATAGGAAATCATTAGATGTTCTTGAGAAGGGGAGTGATTTGCTCAGAGCTGCACTTAGGGAAAAATCACTTCTGAGGATGTATTGGAGTAAAGGGACAACTTGAGATAGAGAGACCAATTACAAGGACCTTGCAATAAATAGTCTAGGCAAGAAGTGATGAGGCCTTGAATTAGACTAGTGATTGTGGTATGGAGAGAGAGATGGAGTCAGATGCAAGACAAGTTTTGATACGTTGGGTGATAGCAAAGAGTTTGAGGATAATGTCAAATTTATGAATCTGGGGGACTGGAAGGATAGTGGTGACTTTTGCAGAAACAGGAAAGATTAGAAGAACGGCAGATTTGGGGAAAAGATGACAAATTCTGGTTTTAGGCATGTTGAGTTTGAAAGACTTCCAGGACATCAAGTTTGAACTGTCTACTAGGCAGTTGACAATACAGGGTTAGTGCTTGAGAGATAGAGATGGGGACTGGATATATGAATCTGAGGTGATAAATAAACCCATGAAAAATGATGAAGTCAGTAAGAGAGAATGTAGAGAGAGAAAAATGTCCAGAATAAAAGGACTACCAAACATCAGTGAAAGTCATCATAGAAAGAGAGGTAGAAGGGACACTGTTGACTATGTCTTTTGACCCTTTCATTTTCAGATTGAGAAACTGAGGCCCAATGAAACTGTGACTTACACAACATCACATGGGTAGTGTCAGAGGTGGGATTTGAACTCGAGTACTCTGACTGCAGAGCTAGTGCTTTCTTTATATCACTCTGCATTTATATTTAGATAGCAAAAATAGTAGTAGACAGTAATGATCCATTGATTTTCTAAGCAATGATCTTGGTATTTTGGCAAAGTAATTTTCATTTCCATTTTCTATAGTACAAATTATTTCATATATATATATGATAATTTTTTTCTGAATTTCATTTCAGGAATGGCATTGAAAAGCAAAGGGTTTGATTCTTCTGTAGTATAGAATAGAAACTATTGTTTAATTTTATTATTATTATTAATAATAGCATTGATATAGCACTTTAAGGTTTACAAATCACTTTATAAATATCTCATTTTATCCTCAAAACAACTCTGGGAGGTAAGTTCCATTATGATCTCCATTTTACAGATGAGGAAACTGAGGCAAGCTAATATGTCTAATATGAGGCAGGATAATATGAGGTTAAATGGCTTGCACAGGGTCATGTAGCTAGTAAGTATATGAGGCCAGATTTGAACTCATCTAAACTTCTATGCACCATGGTACCTGCTATACATATTTATGCCATATATATGTTACATTTCAGCATGTTTCTTAGTCTTGACCAAATTATGTAAAGAAAAGAAAGAAAAACCCTCAAAGAATTTCAAACTACTTATGCATGTAGTCATATAATTTGAAGCCAGGTTGTATTATGAAAATAAGGGTAGTTTGATAAAGAACGTGAGGCCAAAGAAATACATGAAGCTACAAGCAGAAAGAAGAAAGCCAACAGCAGCATATATATCCTCCAAGACAGGATCTAAATGAGACAAGTTGGCAAAGTGTCCTGGGAAAACCTCTCTGTGAATATTTCCAAGAAGCTGATGAGTAATTGCTGCAGTGGAGAAGCCTGGCTTGCCAAATGCCAAATGGAATATGAAAAGAGACCAGATAGTGATCTAAACCGAGGAATGAAGCACAAGTGAAATTGTATCGAACGGAGTTCTTAATCAAAAAATGAAATCCAGACAATGACTGTCTGTGTTGGCAACCCCTTGTCACACTGCTGTCTAGGATGAACAGCTCAGAAATGGCCCTAGAATTAAGAACTGTGAAAATGAGATAACTAACTGGTCAGGATGTGTATTCTGTTTTTTAGAAAGAGCAAGAACATGGAATAGGACCCCAGTTGACAATTCTATTTTCCCAAGAAATAGGACAAAGCTGATAAAGAAATTGCTTTAATTTTATTATATTGTAATAACAAGAACAGATATGTATCATTTATAATAATAGCCAGCATTTATATAACACTTAAAAGTTTGCAAAGTGATGATTGATTTTGATAGACTTAGCCCTTCTTAGCAATGCAAGGACCTAAAACAATCCCAAAGGACTCAGGATGGAAAATGAAATCCACATCCAGAGAAAGAACTATGAAGTCTGAATGCAGGTGAAGCAGGCTATTTTCTTTTTTTTTCCTTTCTCATAGTTCCACCCATTCATTCTAATTCTTCTATACAACATGACTAATGTGAAAATGTTTAATAGGAATGTATATGTGGAGCCTAAATCAGATTGCATGCCACATTGGGGAGGGAGGGGGAGAAAATTTGAAACTTATCAAAATGAGTGTTGAAAACTAAAAAAAAAAAAAATTAACCAATAAAAAGTTTGAAAAGTGCTTTATAAATGTTATTTAATTTTTATTATCACCAATTACTATTTTATTATCACCAATTATCATCATCAATCCTGAGACAGGTGCTATCTTCATCCCCATTTTACAGATGAGAAAACTGAAGCAGACAGAGGTTAAGTAATTTGCACAAAGTCACATAGCTAGCAAGTGTCTGAGGTTGGATTGGAACTCAGGTCTTCTTGATTTGGCTTTATCTACTCTCAATCTAGCTGCCAATTGCTCCAGTTGCTAAATACAGTGCTCGGTATGGGGGAGATACAACGCTTTAATAAAACATGGCATCTGTATCCAATGTGATAGGACACCAATCTCGCTAACTATGAAGCTTAATGCTATAAGCAAAGAGCATTAGAAAATTACCAAAATAATGATGAGTAAATTTTCTAAGAGGTATGATAACCTATGTGGACAGAGGGAGAGGAGGGAGGGGAGGGAAGGGAAAGGAAGAAGAAAAGAAGGAAGGAAGAAAGCAGGAAAGGAAAAAAGGAAGGAAGGAGCGAGCTACACTGCCCAACTGGAACTGGCCAGTTGGGTCCCCAGTGGGGCAACTCAGACTACTCACAGCCTGTCGTTTGCCCTTCATTCTCAAAAAGGACCATGACATCAAGAAGGTGATGCCATGACTTGGAAGAGAATTGGATTTAAGTGAGGGGGTGCTGTGCATAGTCACCAGCCTCACTTTTTCCTCTGGAGCCTTCTGGGTTCAGTGGCAAGATATAGATCAGGATGACTGGAGATGGCCCCCTTTTACCTTCTAATTGGAAGAGGAATATGTTCCCTCAGACCCCTAATGTCTCCAAGGAATTAGATAAGTTAAAAAGAGTTAAATAATAAAAACAGAAATGCTAGGAAGCTGGTTTTGTTCTTCTGTTATTAGTATTATCTTAGTTGAAGAAAGAAAAGGGAAAGAAAAAGGAATACATTAGTCAATCAAGAACATGCATATATTAAGCACCTACTACATGCCAGGCACTGTGCTGAGGACTGGGGATACAAAGAAAGGGAAAAAATCCCTGCTCTCAAGCAGCTCACAGTCTCATGGGGAGGCAAAATGTAAACAAATATATACAATCCAGACATAGACAGGATGAACTAGAGATAATCTTAGAGGGAAGAAAATAGTATAAGGAAAGGCTCCTTACAGAAAGTAAAATTTTATCTTTGGCTTGAAAAGTCTGGGAAGCCTGAAGATAGATAAGATAGGTAAGATGGGAGAGAATTCCAGGTATAGGGGACGGACAATGAAAATGCCTAGAGATAAGAGGAGTGTCTTGTAGAAGGAATGGAAAGGAGGCCAGTGTCACTGAATTGTAGAGAATATGGAGTGGGAGTAAGAGATAAAAAGACTGGAAAGGCAGGAAGGGACCAGGTTATTTAGGGCTTTAAAAGTTAAAAAGAGGATGTTTTATTTGATCTTGGAAATAAAAGAGTATTGATGGAATTTATTGACTAGGGAAGGGACTGAGTTGATCGAAGAAAGAGGAAGGGGATGGAATTTGTTGATGTTCGCTCATATCCGACTCTTTGTGACCCCATGGACCACAGCACTCCAGGCCCTTCAATCCTCCACTAACTCTTGAAGCTTGTTGAAGCTCATGTTCACTGTTTTCATGACACTATCTATCTATTTCATACTCTGTCATCTCCTTTTCCTTTTGCCTTCAATCTTTCTCAACATGAGGGTCTTTTCTGAAGGAGTCTTGTCTTTTCTGTGTGTGGTCAAAGTATTTAAGTTTCAGCTTCAGTGAAAAGCCTGAATTAAATTCTTTACATATTCACTGATTTGATCTCTTTACTGTCCAATGAACTCTCAAAAGTCTTCTCTATCACCACAATTTGAAAGCATTGATTCTGCAGCACTCAGCTTTCCCCATAGTCCAACTCTCACAGTCATACATTGCTACTGGAAAAACATAGGTTTGACGATTTGAACTTTTGTTGGCAAGGTAAAATCTCTGCTTTTAAGATTGCTGTCCAGATTCGCTATAGCTTTCCTTCCAAGGAGCAAGGGTCTTTTATTTTCATGGCTTCAGTTGCTGTCTGCAGTGATCTTTGAGCCCAAGAGCATAAAATCTGACACTACTTCCATTTCTTCTCCCTCTATTTACCAGGAAGAGAGAAGAGCTATTGCTTGGTGGTTTTTTTCTTCATATTGAGCTTCAAGCTAGTTTTTATACTCTCCTCTTTCACCCTCATCAAGAAGCTTCTTTATTCCTCTTCATTTTTTTTGTCATCAGAGTGGTATTTTCTAGATCATTGCCTTTTTATGGCAGAAAGGTTTGTGTAGCTCAATGAAGCTATGATGGTTATGCTATTCAGGGTTACCCAAGATGGACAGGTCATAGTGGAGAGTATACCCAACTGGATGCAGTTCCAGAGAGTAGCAGGGAAGAGACCAGAAAGTTTTCTTAAATGAGCAATGCAAAGAAATAGAAGAAAATAACAGAATGGGAAAGACGAGCTATCTTCAAGAAAATTAGAGATATCAAGGGATAGAGGTTTCTATTTATATCACCAAGGCAATGTTCACAATGGTTGCGATTGTTATGAGTATGCTGGTATGGTTCTGAATAGCAAAATATAACAGACTCCCCATATAGAAGACAAAAGCAAAACATTTATTCAGACACCAGAAAGCCCGACCCCAAAACCAGTATGTCCAATCTATCTAAGTAGCATAGAGTTTAATACACAATATCACAGCAGAGAGCCACTCCATCCTATAACCTTCCCCACTGCTGAGACCTTCCCACAAACTCACTCACAGCATAGCTAGCATGCCTCCTCTCTCTCCCTCAGCTCTAACTGCTCTAAGCATTTTCCCATTCCACCCTTTCCTATTCCTCCCATTCAGCAAGCTCCTTCCACCACATGTGACTTAGGCTTCCTGTGATATAAGCAGGTTACATGGGTCTATTAATGGATGGCGAAGATCTTCAAATTTACATTACCATTACACCATTCCACATAATCAAGATGTGCCAGGAAGACTATATAAATATGGAGGGAAGTTGGAGAAGTAGACATCACATGAGCTTCATTTTGATCTGAACTAGACAAAGAAGAGTTGAATACACACACTAACGCATACATAAAAAATTTGGTGTAGAAATACATTAAATTTAATAGGAAAAAAGGTGGGTACAGGGAGAGGGAGGCATTTGGTAAGGTAGGGATTAATCCAAAGCAAAACAAATGCTAAAATTAAAAAAATAGATCCTGAAGCGGAGTTTCAAAGGGAAGAAAGAAAGAGCAAAAACTTACAATCAATGGTAGGAGAGAAGGCAGTGGAAGAGAAACCGATTTCTTACTGGTGTTGAGCACAATCATCTTCTTTGTAAAGAGGGAGCTGAGAGTAAAGCAAGAAAAAAAGAATGAAAGGATAGAGAGAAACACTATTCAACCTCATAATAATACATGTCTGTCATAAATTTGAACGTGAATTAGATGAATTCAGCAATAAAACAGAAAAAGCAGAATGGATTAGAAAGTAGAAAAAACAATAATAAATTGTATTCAAGAAACATAGCTGAAACAGAAAGATTCATACAAGAAGGGGCTGAAACAGAATTTATTCTATGCTTTAGGCAAACTAAAAAACACGCTATGGGCAGCAGGGCAGCAAAACTAGTTTTGTCAATAATAAAAATGGATATGATTAAAAGAGACAAATAGAAAAACTATATTTTGTGTAAAGGTGCAATCTCCAATAAATTAATATTAATATTTAATATAAATACCAAATATAACATCTAAATGCTTAAAGAAAAAGTTAATGAATTTTTAGGGAAGCTAGATAAGAAAATTATATTGACTGGGGACCTCAATGTATTCTTTTAGATTTAGACAAATGTAACAAAAAAGAAAGAAACTGACTAGAATAGAATTTTAGGAAAGTTATATATATGATGGTATAGCTAGGTGGCACAGTGAATAGAGTGGGTCTGGAGTCAGGAAGACCTGAATTCTGACACTTAGTAGCTGTGTGACCCCAGGCAAGTCATTTAACCCTGTTTGCCTCAATTTACTCATCTGTAAAATGAGCTAGAGAAGGAGATAGCAAACCACTCTAGTATCTTTGCCATGAAAACCCTAAATGGGGTCTCTAAGAGTCAGACACAACTGAAAAATGACTGAATAACAACTATTATAAATGATACTATCTTGTGATTACTGAATTGGAATAGAAGCGAGTATGAAGATTTGTCTGCTTGCTTGGCTCATGACCAGAAATCAGCCATTTATTAGTGCATAAAAACCTCACAAATTAAGAAGAGTAGAAATCTTTAACACCCCCTTTAGTGATCACATTGCAATTCAACAAAGTGTATTTAAAAAAATTATTTAAAAATGGAGACTAAATAATTTAGTCACAAAGAATTAGTGGGTTAAAAGACAAGTCACATCAAAGGAAATTAGAACAATAAAACAAAATACTGAAACTTTGGGATCTGGCCAAAGAAGTCTTTAAAGGACAACTTATACCTTTTAACTTCATCAACAAAAAAGAGAATGATTGGATCAATCAATTGGGCATGCAACTAAAAAATAACTAGAAAAGCAATATATAAAAATACAACTAAAACACCCAAACACAAATTCTATAACTCAGAGATGAATAAAATTGAAAGCAACAATGACATTTAATTAATAAATGAAACTAAAGTTTTTAAAGAAAACTTTACGAAATAGACAAATAGCTAATCTGATTTTAAAAAGAGGTAAACCAAATTACCTGTATCAAAAATGAAGAAGGAAGAATTGACAAGTTAAAATGAAATAAAGAAACCTACCAGAAGTTATTTCATCCAATTGTATGTCAAGAAAATGGTTAATTTATGTCTAATAGTCAAATACTTGTAAAATATAAGCTATCTAAATTAACAAAACAAAGAATAGAGAATTTCAATAACCATATTTCTGAAAAAGAAACTGAATATATCACAAATGAACTCCCTAAGAAAAAAACCTATAACAAATAGTTTTACAAATGAATTCTATCATATATTTAAGAACAATTCTAATATTTAAACTGTTTACAAAATAAAAATAGAAGGGATCCTATTAAACTCCTTCTATGATACAAATGTGGTCTTGATTGCTAAGGCAGTCAAAACAGAGGTAAAAACTCAGTTGAACAATATCCCTACTGAATATTGATTCAAAATATGAGATATTGATGCAGAGGCTACAACAACATATTGAAAAGATTGGATTTATATCAAGAATACAATATTGGTTTATTATATGGAAACCATAGACAAAACAGACCATATTAGCAGTGATAATAAAAATTGCTTGCTTAAATAAATCAATGTTGATAGAATTTTTTGATAAAATTCAATAACAATTTCTGTTTAAAATACTAAAAAACATAGGGAGGAGAATGGATTTTCCTTAAGATGACAAATACTAGCTACCTAAAACCAAGGGCCAACATTTAATGTAATGGAGAAATGCTAGAGACCTCTCCATCAAGAATAATGTTAATACAAGGATGTCTGTTATCATCGCTATTATTTGATATGGTTCTAGAAATGTTAGCTGTAGCTATAGAAATAAGATGAAGAAATAAAGGAAATAAGTATTGGCAAAGAGAAAATGAACTATCACATTTTTTCAGGTCTACATAGAGAACTCCAGAAAGTCAACAAAAAGTATTTTAAACAAATAATAACAAAGTCACAGGGTATAAAACAAACCCACATAAGTCAATGGCTTTTCTCTGTATCACTAATGAAACCCAGCAGGAAGAATTTAGATAAATTCCATTCAAAATAACTACAAGTATGTATAAAATATTTTAGTGATTTGATCAAGTCACTTCCTTAATAAACTCCAGTGGCTCCCTATTGCCTCTGGCATCAAATGTAGAGTACTACAACCTGTGAATTACACTTTTGTTGGTATAGTCTCTAAGCCTGAATGCATGTTCTCCTAGACTTTGTACTTGTGGAAGAGTGTCTTTAGGGATTATGATTCATACCAATTGTTCTTCCTGTTCTTTTTGTATCACTCTGGCTCTCATTGATTGGTCAACAATAGGTCCCAGACCAAGCCCGTTGGTCACTGTTTGGTCCCAGATTGACTCAGAGTGAATATAAATAGCCATTGTTTCTGTTTTGGCCAGAAATCCCTCCCAGTCTTTCCTTTCCAGTTCAGATTTTTTTTTTTTGACTAGGTGAAAGAGGCCATTCTCTGCCTTACTTCTTACCAAGCCTTAATCACTTGGGTGTTGCTTCAGTCAAACTGAGACCTGTTAAAGACTTTAGCTTCTCTCCTGTCATCCAGGGCCATCTCCAGTCATCCTGATGTATATCTTACAACGGGACCCAGATGACTCCAGAAGAGAAAGTGAGGCTGGTGACTTTGCACAGCCTCCCTCACTTAAATCCAATTCACCTGCATGTTATGGCATCACCTCCCTGATGTCATGGCACTTTTCAAGAATGAAGCACAAATAACAACATCACCTTAGTTAAAACCCCTTTATAAAAGTTACTTAAGGCTGGATAACTAAAATGATTCTCAACAGATAATCTTTTAAGGAAGCACATTGGTAGGGGCTTAAGTGGTTGACATTAGAAAATCAATCCCCTCCCAAGTTCTTTAGGGCAGCACTTCTTAAACTGTGGGTCATGACAAAATCTGGCAACAGTAAAAGGTTTCTTAATGCATAACTACCAAAAATTAATTAAAGATCGAACTCATAATGAATCCAACGTGTTTCTGGCAGTGCTTGCTTATGTTGCAACTTCACTGCAGCCTTGGTTCTGAACACAAAGCATGCGCACTTTGCACTGCACATGCCCTCAGGCCATGAAACACCAACAAAAACTGTCAAATCCCCAAAAGGGGTCACCAGTGGAAAAGCGTTTAAAAAGTGCTGCTTTAGGGCATTCCTAGAAGGCTGAGGAGAAGAAATAACCTTGCTCTGGGCCCTGAAACTTGTCTGTGAGAGTCAGGGTTAGAATAGAGTCAATATATTACAAAACAATAGCCATCTGTTACTTCTCTGTTAAAAAAAAACAACAGAAAAGTTGGTCAGTGGAATAGAATATATATAATATAATATAATATGTATATATGACATAATATAATTAATATAATATGTAATACATAGAATCAATTGCACATAGTACTCAGACCTGAAGAACTTAACTACTATGCTAAGGAATCACTCTCAACCAAAATTGCTCAGAAAACTTGAAAGCAGTCTGACAGAAATTAGGTTTAGATAAACATCTTACACCATATACAAAGATCTAAACATCAGAAAAATTTCCAAGTTTTTATAGTTTTCAAGTAAATGTACAGCTAAATGATATTCCATGACTTAAGGAGTTACAATAATTAGTGTATAACCACTTTATACATAATACCAATATATTTTAGCTACTCCTAGGATCAAATTAAAATTTTACAATCAAAGAATCCTAATATTTAGGCTTCTTTTGGTTTGGTTTTCATTTATCCACTCCTTACTAAAATTTTTACTCTGCATGAATAAAACATTTGATTTTAAGCAGGTGTCACCATCTAACCAAAGATTTAAAATATAACCTACTACTTTTAGACACTAAATATTAATTACAGTTTTATACTCTGCCCCTGAATATAATTATCCCTCATATACTGAGCAGTGTTGCAAATTATTCTATAGTAATCTGTTTTGGCTAAAAATACATTAAAATTAGGGGGAATCACAGAAAACCTTTCTAACCTATGATGTCAACCCAGTGGTTGACTAAGTACATACATACTTGGAATAGAATAACTACACAAGTACAATAAAATAATTGTTTTCCCATTTAATTTTTAACCCCCAAATTTATCACCTATTGTTAAATTATCTTAAGGGAAACCAGACTTGAAGATCACATACATACTCTTTTCCTCCTCTTCCCCCTCCATTATTGACAGGGATTTTGTAGCCACCTTGCTATTTACTTTGTGGATAGTAATAGTAAAGGAATAGAGACAGACCTGTTCAGAGCTGGCAATAAATTAAGACACTGACTCAGACCATTTTTCAGAGACTACAAGTTATTGTCTCAGAAATCACTAGGTCAAATGTACAAGCTGCTTTTAACAATAGCAGAAATGTTGCTGTGGACATAATTTGTTGGATCGCTGAACAAATTTCATCTTGGTTAAACTCCATTAATTTATGCTTTGGTATAGCATCAATGTTTGCAGTAATCACACTCAATATCAAATTACCATCTTTCAAGGATTCTCTTTTTCCTTCCTTGAAGGTGAAAATGGATGATAGCTTCAGGAAAGAGATCAAAGACCTTGACTGAAGACCTACTAGAATTATGATGGGATACTTCTACTGAGTAAAGAATTTGCCTTCCTTACTCTTCAGAATCTTTCTGGGCTTATTTCACATTATTTTTTTTTTGAGGACATGTACTTTATTTTATAACCTAATTGGTCCATTTGCTATTTCTGAAACTTGGCATTTCATCTATCCCCATGTATATAATGTAATCTTACCTCACTTCTGTCTTTTACAATGCCTAGATTTCTTCAAGGATCAGTACTATCTCCTGTGGAAAGCTTTTCTGCTCTCCTTCCTCCCTCTCCAAGTAGCATTTATTTCTCAAACAATAAGGAATATATTTGTCTGTTGTATTCTCCAAGTACAAAATAAGCTCCTTAAGTCAAAAATTTATCTTTGTACTGTTGATGCCTAGCACACTAGATTACACATAGTAGGTGCTTAATAAAAGCTTGTTGGATTGAATTGGATCCAGACATCTTCAACGGTTGGTCCAAAGCAAACCAACTGATAAATTCTCGATTTGGCATAATTTGGTTCATCTATTAAGAGTGTGTAAAACATCTATTAAGAGTGTGTATCAAGTAGGTAACAATCACTCAACAAGAATTTTTCAAAAAAATTATTTATTTATTTTAGCTTTCGACATTCACTTTCATAAGATTTTGAGTTTCAAATTTCCTCCCCATCCCTCTCCTCCCCCCTCCCCAAGACGGAGTGCAATCTGATATAGGCTCTACTTATGCATTCATATTAAACATATTTCCACATTAGTCATGATAAAAAGAAGAATTAGAACTAATGGAGGAACCACTAGAAAGAAGAAACAAAAGAAAACAACAAAAGTAAAGGAGAGCAAATAGTATGCTTCCATCTGCATTCAGATTCCAAAGTTCTTTCTCTGGATGTGGATAGCATTTTCCATCATGAGTTTTTCAGAGTTGTCTTAGATCCTTGCATTGCTGAGAAGAACTAAGTCTATCAAAGTCAGTCATGGCACAATGTGGTTGTTACTGTGTACAATATTCTCCTAGTTCTGCTCATTTCACTCTGCATCAGTTCATATAAGTCTTTTCAGGTTTTTCTGAAGTTTGCCTGCTTATTATGTCTTATAATGCAATAGCATTCCATTGCAGTCATATACCACAACTTGTTCAGCCATTCCCCAATTGATGGCCATCCCTATAATTTCCAATTCTTGGACACCACAAAAGAGCTGCTATTGATATTTTTGTACATGTGAGTCCTTTTCCTATTTTCATGATCCCTTTGGGATACAAACCTGGAAGTGGTATTGCTAGGTCAATGGGTATGCATAGTTTTATAGCCCTTTGGGCATAATTTCAAATTGCTCTCCAGAATGGTTGGATCAGTTCACAACTCCACCAACAATGCATTAATGTTCCAATTTTCCCATATCTTCTCCAACATTTATCATTTTACTGTTTTGTCATGTTAGCCAATCTGACAGGTGAGATGTGCTACCTAAGAGTTGTTTTGATTTGCGTTTCTCTAATCGATAGTGATTTAGAGCTTTTTTCCATATGACTATAGATAGCTTTAATTTTTCTTCCTCTGAAAACTGCTTGTTCATATCTTTTGACTATTTATCAACTGGGGAATGACTTGTATTCTCACAAATTTGACTCAATTCTCTATGTATTTTTAGAAATGAGGCCTTTATTGAGACGCAGGTTGTAAAAATTCCCAGTTTTTGACTTCCCTTCTAATCTTGGTTGCATTGGCTTTGTTTATGCAAAAACTTTTCAATTAAATGTAATCAAAATTATCCATTTTGTATTTTATAATGTTCTCTATCTCTCGTTTGGTCATAAATTCTTCTGTTCTCTGTAAATCTGACAGGTATATTATTCCTTACTCTACCAGTTTGCTTATGGTATCAGCCTTTATATCTAAATTGTGTACCCATTTTGATTTTATGTTGGTATATGGTGTAAAATGTTGGTTTATGCCTAGTTTCTGCCATACTATTTTCCAGTTCTCCCAGCAGTTTTTGTCAAATAGTGATTTCTTACCTCAGAAGCTGGGATCTTGGAGTTTATCAAGCAGTTAACAATTTTTTTTAATGACTTACTATGTGTCAGGCATTGGGAATATAAAGACAAAAGTTAAACAGTCCTTACCCTCAAGGAGCTTACATTCTTTTAGGGGGAGACAGCATGCACATATATAGGCATGTAGAAAATGTCTCAATAGGCTGAAATGAACAAGATCACATTTAATAGGAATAGATACAACTTCAGTTGGGTTAAATAAAATCAATTGTCCACGTACAGGTTTGGGGAGACATGGATAGACAATAGTTCGTGTAAAAAGGAAATGAATTTGGGCGTAGTTTGGTATAGTAAAAGATTATTAGACTAGTAATTAGGAGACATGAGTTCTAATATTGATTCCATCATTTAATAGCTATGTGACTGGACAGGGGACGATGTCTCTTGGTCTTTAATTCCTCCTTTGTAAGATGAAGGATTTGATGTAGTACAGTGGTTACCAACCTGTGCACCACCATATCATAGTGGATTATACAGTAACTTCAAGGCTTCTGTATCCAGTCATGTATTTTCTAAACCAATGGATAAGAAAATACGTTACAAAAAAAACCCCACCATCGGGGGTTGCTTATTAGTACACTGGAAACTCAATATAAGATAATAAGGCAGACAGACTAATCTAATTAGGTGACTGTAATAGGGTAATAGTCACGTATCATTGGGCTCTGATTAGAACAAATCTGGAGTATTCTATTCAGTTCTGGACACTAGAAACTGAAGAATATCCAGAGGATTTTAGCCAGCATTGTGGAAAAACAGTGATTCAAACCAGATGACACAACTAGAGATATTTAGCTTAGAGAAGAGGACACTTGGGAGGAGATATGACACCTGTTTCTGAATATAGTGGTTTGCCACACAGGTATTAATCATTAGAGACAAGCCTGACATAAACACAATAAAAATAGAATGGTTTCCTCCCTCCTTGGAGGCCAAGTGAAAGTTAGATGACCACTTGGTAGGAATATCGTAGAGGGGATTTCATTTGGTATCTGGATTTGCCTTGACCAGGGGGTGGGGAAACTGCAGCCTCAAGGCTATATGTGGCCCTCTAGGTCCTCAAGTGCAGTCCTTTGACTGAATCCAAACTTCACAGAACAAATCCCCTTAAGAAAAGAATTTGTTCTGTAAAACTTGGATTCAGTCAGAAAGTCGCACCTGAGGACCTAGAAGGCCACATGTGGCCTTGAGGCCTCAGGTTCCCCACCCCTGATCTAGTCCAAGTATTCTTGACTTAGGATCTATGGTTCCTTTAGAGGTTCATAGACAGATTTTAGAGGATCAATGGATGGGGGAAAATTTCATATTTTTCCCCCAATAACTTCTAATTGAAATTGAAACTTTTCTTTAATTATCTGAAAACATTCTGAAGGCCACAATTTCACCAAATTGCCCAAATGGTCCACGATACATAAAAAGTTAAGAACCCCTCTTCTATATACTCTGAAGCCTCTTCTGACATGGAAATTCTGTGATTTTTATATTCTAGAGATTTTATATTCTAGAGATATTTCAAGACATACTCAGGGTTGCTTGATAACACTTCTGTGAATATCCACAGCTGATTGAAAATCCATGTCAATAGCAGGTGGACTAAAGAGCTGATTTCATCTCTGGGCCTTGGTTTCCTTTCTTATAAAATGAGGGCCTTGAACTAACTGCTATCCAAAATCCCTTCCAGTTCTCACTTTATGAGCCTATGCTCTGAGATTGATGTCCCTTAGTGGGGTGATGCCAGGCTCTTTTCTCAGCTCTACAGAGACTTGGATGAAGACTCGGAGTTATCCACTTACAGCTGATACAATGCCTGGGAGGATAGTTAATAACATGGATGATGGAACAAAGCTTTGTGACAGGCTGGAAAACTGGCCTAAAAACCAGCTAGATGAAATATAATGGCAGTCAATTTTAAGTCTTATATATGTTTTTTTAAAAAAAGATACAGGGACCTGATTTGACAGCAGTTTATTTGAAAATGATATGGGGGTTTTAGCTAACCACAAGGCTTGATATGAGCCAACGGAGTGATGTGGTGACTAAAAAGCTAATGCATTCCTTGGCTGCGCTCAGTGTCAGATCAAAGGGAGGAATTGTCTGACTCTGTGCAGGTTGGGCCACATCTGGTGCTTAAGAGGCAGCATGGGGTAGTGGGAAGAGAACTGAAGTTAGGATCAGAATAATACTACCAAAAACAACTAACATTTACATAGTACTTTTAGGGTCACACAGATAGTAAGTGTCTCAGCCTAGATTTGAACTCAGGTCCTCCTGCCTCCAAGGGCTGGCGCTCTATCTATTGTACCACCTAGCTGCCCCTGTTTATTTAATACTTTAAAGTTTACAAAGTGCTTTGCAGATATAATCCTTAAAATAATACTGTGAGGTAGGATGTGCTATTTTCCCATTTTATAGAGGAGGAAACTAAAGTCCCCAGAAGTTAACCTGCCTGTAGTGATAAAGCATCTTAGTATCAGAGGCAGAATTCTAATTCAAAGCTTCCTAATTGCAAGTCCAGCAATCTATCCACCATACCAACTAACCCCGCCCCCCCCCAAGACCTGGATTCATGCCCTCTGCATGACCTCTTTAAATAGTAGTAGGCTAGGGATAGAAACAGTGATTTCATTGATATGAGAAATTCTCAGATGAAGAGATTTCTTCTACCAATGGAGCTTTGGCGCCTTCCCTGTATTTTGTAGTCATAGAAAGATGCTAGAGCATTAAGAGGTTAAGTGACTTAGTCAGAGTCACACAGCCAGTGGATGTCAGAGGTAGGACCTGACTTCAGGGCTGCCTAGCTCCAAGGCCAGATATCTATCCACTCTGGGGATTTGGGGATCTCATAAACTTTTTTTGGGCAGGGGGGTGGGGTGGAGCAGAGAGTCACACAGCTAGTAAGTGTCTGAGGCCAGATTTGAACTCAGGTCCTCCTGATTCCAGGACTGGTGCTCTATCCACTGCACCACCGAGCTGTTCTTTCTTTTTTTGTTGCATGGGATCATGTGAACTTTTAAAAATTGTAAGTCAGGGTTCAAGCCTGTTGCATTTGCAAAAGACTTTACTCATTGGTGGAAGGAAGCAAGCATTTATTAAGCACCTGGCCTGAGTACTCTACAAATATCTCATTTGATTCTCACAACAACTTCGGCAAAGTTGATAGTATTATTATCATCATATCCATTTTACAATTGTTGAAAATGACAGACATTAAATGACTTGCCCAGGGTCTTACATCTAGGAAGGATTTGAGGCTGAATGGGAACTTGGGTCTTCCTGACTCCAGTTCCAGTGCTCTATCCAGTGTCCACCTGGCTGTCTCTTATGTGAGAGTTTGGGAAGAGACAATCATGGCTCCAGGCTCTCTTCAGAGAGAGGACACCGGAAAGAAAGAAAAGACTTTGGAAAGCATCTGACACAGAAGAAGAGTGTGACTATGCCCTTAGCTACCATTCACATGTCCCTGATTTTCAGGGTGCCTCCCTCCAGATTCTGGGGAGTTTCCCTTTAGGTGAGATTACAAACTGTCTTCTTCAGTTGCATTGAGATATGTCTCCCACTGGGAGAGCTCATTCACTCTGTATATCGCTTGGTATATTCTGATCTGCATAACTTCTCTGATTTCTGCTTGCTAGCTGCTTGGTTAATTGGATTTCTTAAACTATTCACTATTTGTCTAACTAGCATTTGGTGGGCAAATCCCTTTAAGAGATAATAACCAGGAAAGTGGCTTGGACCTAAAAGTCATTTACTCTAGAGGAGCAATATTTAGGGGAGCAGATAGATGAGAGTCTACTCTGGTATTCCCTCTCTGAGGAGAGCAGGGCATGCAGCCTTACAGCCGCAATCTTCTGCTTCCAAGTAGGCAGGAATCAAAGTCTCACTTGAAGAAAGGTGAGCCAGATTTCAGAGATATCTATTTGTGCCTCCCTGAAAGTTGCTTTTAGACAAACCCATGTGGACATAATCTAAATGGGCTACATGCACCTTATAAAATATTTTGATAACTGTAATTTACTATAGTTACTTTCCTTTGTAGCTTGCCAGAGAGGTACACAAAAAAGGCTAAGAACACCCATACTGGGCCATACTTCTTCATGATAATAAACAATAAGAGCTAACATTTATAGAGGGCTTTAAGGTTTTCAAAATGTTTTACGTATATTGGGAGGAAACTGCTTTGTAAGTTGCAACATACCACGTAACCATGGCCACAAAGCTAATAAGTATCATATTCAGTATTTGAATCTAGGACCTTGGACACCAGAGCTGGTACTAGCTCTACTTGGTGGCATGGCAAATGCTCTTATATTTGAAGCTCAGCTCTCACAGGGAAAGTTCCAATGTTATGGGAGCATCCCATAGAAGACCTTTGTAAAAGGTTCTTAAGACCTCAGATGGACGGCTATTCCTAATAGATGGGACAGGCCCATGTAGTGAGGTCCCAAGACCGCCAGCCTTCTATCTTCTGTCTCTTTCTTACCCCATCCCCACATCTTGTTTTTAATCCAACAATCATTTGTGACAAAGCTCAGTGGGTTTGGGGCTAGCCTCCCATAGCACATACTGAAAGGTCTCTGGTTTGCAAAAAAAAAAAAAAAAACAAAGCTCCAAATTGGTTGCTTAAGCATCCCTTTTTGATAGTAATTGTTGGGAACTCTATTGTGAGTGGTGGAGCTAGAATGTTTAGAGGGGCTTTAGCTCCTGGGTCCCTGCCCAGCAATGGGGGGCCTGTGGCAGCCCTCAAGCCCTTAGGAGGTGAGCTTTCTCAGAAGAAAGCCTGTGAGCCTGTTGGCAAGTAGCCTTCTCACATCTGTGATGTAGCACATGGATGTATGTCAGCTACCACCCACCAGGAGTCTTTGGCAGAAGTCTGGGGAAGGAGAGGAAGAAAGTGAGACATTACCGGTCATTGGAGACATTATCTGCAATTAACTAGAGATTTAAGGCAATAATCACAGGAATGTAAGGCAGGAAAACTTGAAAGCATTGAGAAAAGTCATTTTCTTCCTCTTGCCTGACTGGTGATGCGATTTAAAGTGCAATGATAATGGATTTAAGGTAAGGGTGTGTGTGTGGTAGAGAAGGACCATGTGGGACTGACTTTTTAATGTTGGGAATCCCTTGTGGAAGTGCTGATGAGGCTTAGAATACTACCAGGGCACTCAAGCCTTTGCAGCATGACGTGGGGGTAAATTCTATGCTTTTAAATTTCTCGGTGAAGGATTTAAGGGGGCAGATCAGAACGAGAGCCTCTCTCTCCTGAGAATTCTGTCTCAGAGTTCTGAGTGGTCCAGCCTGGCTAGTGGAGGTCACCCAGCCATGCCTCTGTTTGTTTTAGAATTATTATTTTTATTGATACAGCAAGGTGGCATAATGGATAGCATGCTAGACTTGGAATCAGAAAGATAAATGCTAGCTATTATAATTGTTGTTAATTGGTGTTTATTTTCCTGTGTAGGTTTGGGCAAAGTTTCAGTTACCTGGAAAATGAGGAGGTTGGAATTGGCAAAGAGGTTGAGACTCCTTGCTGCTCTGAGCATCTTGTAGATGGGCATGATTGGTCTTTGAGGCTGCTCTGCCTTAAATCTTCCCTTAAAAGAGTTTTATCGTATGGCATTTTGCCACTACTGGCAGTCTTATTGAGGAATGAAACGCATGTTTCCGAATTAAGTAGCCATCCCTGAGGTCACATGGTATAATAATGTGTGTTGGAACTAGGACTGGAACCCAGACCATCTGGGAGAATATGTTTAAGGCTCTAATTGCAGATATAAAAAAATGCAGTTCTGATGTTTAATATTAATTCTCCTTTATGGCCTACAAGCTTTGTAGGGAATCAGAACAAGTCCAAAGAAAACCATGAATCAAGGGCTTCAGGACTGATCTTATGATACAAGGATGGTGACAGGAAAAAAAAAATTTTCAAAGCTTAAGTTTTCTTGCCTTTGAAATGAGGTTGTTGCATGCGATGTCATTTAAGGTCTTCAAGGTAGTTCTGTCTTTAACTCCCTATGATTCTGTTTTCTCATCTGAACATTGTGATCCAGGCAATCTAGGCTCCTGATGAGACAGGAATGAGGCAGCTATAAAGGGTAAAGAGACATAGAATGTGTCGTTGAGGTGAGGTTGAATATGAGATTGAATGGGACCTCAGAGACCATTGAACCCAACTTGTAAGCCCAACTCCAGGCTTCCTTTGGCTAAAAGCTCACATTGGGCAAGAAGTGAGAAGCTGAGCTGTTAGCTGAGGTCAACAAATGGTCCCTCTTAATGTTAGTGCCAGGGATGTGCTGAAACCGGCAATTGCTAAATTTTCAGAGTGAGAAGTTACACCTTGGAAATTGGCAAATGCTACAAATAAGGGTTTGATTTATTGTTTCTTAGGTTATCTGTTCTTAAGAAAGAGGTCAAAAAAATGTAAGTAATGAAGATCAAGCTTTTAAAATGGGTCCTGTATATATTTTTTTCAGAGAGTTGGTTTCAAAATATTTCCTAGCACCCCACCCCCACCTCAGCTAGTGCTGTCCCTCTGAGATTATCTCATATATGGTTTTTACATAGGTGTTTGTGTGTTGTCTTTCCCTTTAGAATGTGAGCTCCTTGAAGGCGGGGATCATTTTTACTTTTCTTTGTATTTCCAGGGCTTAACATGGTATCTGGCATGTGGTAAGTATTTTATAAATGCTCGTTGACTGACTGTAACTGAACAAGTTCCTCTCTATGAGCATCACTCCTCTCGACCTTAGTATTAGCCTTGATTTCTCATTCTTGCTCACATTAAGGTGCTGCATCTCTTTCATATGTGTTACTGTTTCTCCATTCCCACTATCATCCTTGTTCAAGCTCTTGTTACCCCTAGCTTCATTCTGGGCCATCTCCAGTCATCCTGATCTATATCTGGCCACTGGACCCAGAAGGCTCCAGAGGACAAAGTGAGGCTGGTAACCTTGCACAGCCCTCTCTCATTTAATTCCAATTCACTTTCGAGTCTTGGCATCACCTCCCTGATGTCATGGTCCTCTTCAAGAACGAAGGACAAACAACAACCACAACAACAACCACAACAACCACAACTACAACAACCACCACCACAACAACCACAACCACAACAACAGCAACGGCAACAACAACTGCAACCACCTCTAGCCTGGACAACTACAATAGTCTTCTTACTGGTCTCTCTACTTCAATTCTTGTTGCTCCAATCCATTCTCCACTCATCTCCCAAAGTCATTTTCCTAAAACTTAGGTCTGATCATATCACACTATTACTCAATAAACTCCAATTACCTCCAGGCAAAAACCCCTATCACCTCTAGGATCAAATATAATGTCCTTTACCATTTAAAGCTCTTCATAACCTGGTCACTTCCTGCCCTTCCAATCTTCCTACCTTCTTCCCTCTGTGGGTTCTACAATCCAGTAGCACTAGCCTCTTTATATTTCTTCATGTTTTAACTTCAGTCTTTATGCCTTTGCTAGACTACCCCTATAACCTGGAATGTTATTACTCTCCTCACCTCACCCTCTTGGAATCCCTGCCTTTCTTCAAGACAATTCAAAGGACATCTCTGCCATCAATCACCCCATCTGCTAGAATCTGTGACTCTAAGGTTATCTTCTGCCCACTCAACATGTATCTTGTATGTACCTATTTACTTATATGTTATCTCTATCCTTTGAATGTCTTGTAGGGCAAGATAGATTTCTATACCCCATTGCTTATATATCTTATTTCCCAGTTGCATGTAAAAAACAACTTTTTTTTCTTTTTCTTTTTTTTTTTTGGAGCATTTGTTTTTAGAAGTTTGAATTCCAAATTTTCTTCCTTCTTCTTTCCCACCCACCCTCCTTGGGAAGGCAAACAATTCAACATAGGCCACACATGTATCATTATGCGAAACACTTCCATAACAGTCATGCTGTGAAAGACTAACTATATTTCCCTCCATCTATCCTGTTCCCCTTTAATAAATTTTTTCCTCTTGACCCTGTCCCTTTTCAAAAGTGTTTGCTTTTGATTACCTCCTCCCACTATCTGCCCTCTCTTCTATCATCCCCCATCTCTTATCCCCTTCCCCCATACTTTCCTGTAGGGTAAGATACCCAATTGAGTGTGTATGGTATTCCCTCCTTAAGTCAAATCTGATGAGAGCAAGATTCACTCATTCCCCCTCACCTGCCCCCTCTTCCCTTCCGATAGCACTGCTTTTTCTTGCCACTTTTATGTGAGATAATTTACCCCATTCTATCTCTCCCTTTCTCCTCCCAAAATATTCCTCTCTCACCCCTTAATTGTATTTGTTTTTAGATATCATCCCTTCATATTCAACTCACCCTGTGCCCTCTGTATATATATATATATATATATATGTATGTATATATATATATATACACACACACATATATATATGTATGTATGTATGTATGTATATTCCCTTCAACTACTCTAATACTGGGAAAGGTCTCATGAGCTACAAATATCATCTTTCCATGTAGGAATGTAAACAAAACCCTTCAACTTTTGTAAGTCTCTTATGATTTCTCTTTCCTGTTTACCTTTTCATGCTTCTCTTGATTCTTGTATTTGAAAGTCAAATTTTCTATTCAGCTCTGGTCTTTTCTTCAAGAATGCTTGAAAGTCCTCTATTTTATTGAAAATCCATATTTTGTCCTGGAGTATTATACTCAGTTTTGCTAGGTAGGTGATTCTTGGTTTTAATCCTAGCTCCACTGACCTCTGGAATATCATATTCCAAGCCATGCGATCCTTTAATGTAGAAGCTGCTGGAGCTTGTGTTATTCTGATTGTGTTTCCACAATATTCAAATTGTTTCTTTCTGGCTGCTTGCAATATTTTCTCCTTGACCTGGGAGCTCTGAAATTTGGCTACAATAGTCCTAGGAGTTTTCTTTTTGGGATCTTTTTCAAGAGGCGATTGATGGATTCTTTCAATTTCTATTTTAACCTCTGATTCTAGAATATCAGGGTAGTTTTCCTTGATAATTTCTTGAAAGATGATATCTAGGTTCTTTTTTTGATCATGGCTTTCAGGTAGTCCAATAATTTTTAGGTTATCTCTCCTGGATATATTCTCCAGGTCAGTGGTTTTTCTAATGAGATATTTCACATTGCTTTCCATTTTTTTCATTCTTTTGGTTCTGTTTTATAATATCTTGATTTCTCATAAAATCACTAGCTTCTACTTGCTCCATTCTAATTTTTAAGGTAATATTTTCTTCAGTGGTCTTTTGGACCTCCTTTTCCATTTGTCTGATTCTGCCTTTCAAGGCATTCTTCTCCTCATTGGCTTTTTGGAGCTCTTTTGCCATTTGAGTTAGTCTATTTTTAAGGTGTCATTTTCTTCAGTGTTTTTTGAGTCTCCTTTAGCAAGTCATTGACTTGTTTTTCATGATTTTCTTGCATCACTCTCATTTTTCTTCCCAATTTTTCCTTTACTTCTCTAACTTGCCTTTCCAAATCCTTTTTGAGCTCTTCCATGGCCTGAGACCAATTCATATTTTTCTTGGAGGCTTTGACGTGGCCTCTTTGACTTTTTTGACTTCTTGTGGATGTATGTTTTGATCTTCTTTGTCACCAAAAAACAAACAAACAAACAAACAAAAAACCAATTCAATAGTCTGAGTCTTTTGCTGCTTGCTCATGTTCCCAGCCAACTACTTGATCCTTGAGGTTTTTGTCAGGGTATGACTACCTTCAGAATGGTGACTGCTTTGTCTCAAGCTTCGGGGGTGTTTCACTGCTGTTTTCAGAGCTACTTCTACATAGCAACCTCTGCCACACCAGCACTCCTCCTCTCCCAAGAACCCCCAGCCAGGACCGCAACTCAGATCCATGCAGGGAAAAGCAAGAGAACCCTGTCTCTGTACCAGCAAGGTGCTCCCTGCACTCCCTCTCTGATCCACTGCTTGATTCCTCCTGCTAGGTGGGCCTAGAGTTGGAAGGAACCACAGCTGGAGCTCTGGAAGCAGCTGCAGGAGCTTCCTGCTGCTGCTGTTCTGCTGCTGTGCCATACCACCTCCGCTGCCCTGGGGCTGAGGCCAACTACACAACTCTTTCCCCCTGAGCCAGCAGTTTTCTCACTGACCTGTTCTGTGGTCTTTGGCATTTGTGGGTTGAGAAGTCAGGTAACTGCTACAGTTCAGTGATTCACGGCCCTATGGCCTCCTCTGCCCAATCTCCTCAGTGCCTGGTCTGTCCTGATGCAGCCCATGTTGGGCTGCGCTCTACTCCCAGCATGGTGCAATAGACCCTTCCCAGTGACCATCCAGGCTGTCTTGGGCTGAAGACCTGCTTCCCTCTGTTATTTTGTGGGTTCTGTAGCTCTAAAATTTGTTCAGAGCCATTTTTGTAGGTGTTTGGAGGGATTTGGGGGAGAGCTTAAGCTAGTCCCTGTTTTCCAACCGCCATCTTGGCTCCACCCCCCCTTCCCAGTCTTCTTACATCTTAGTCTCCTCTGACTACTCTGCTATCTAGTGACACTGGAATCATTGCTGTTCCTCACACACAACACTCACATCCTGTCTTTGGATGTTTTCACTGGCTCTTCTTGCCTGGAACATTCTCCCTCCTCCTGTCTGCCTTCTGGCTTCTCTGGTTTCTTTCAAATCCCAACTCAAATCCTATCTTCTACAGAATACCTTTCCAAGTCCCCTTAATTTTAGTGCTTTCCTTCTCTTGATTATCTCCAATTTATTTTTGTCTATAATTTTTTGTACATGGTTTTTATATGTAGCTTCCCCATTAACCTCTGAACTCCTCAGGCACCAGCTCTGTCTTTTACCTGTCTTTGTATCACCATACTGTCTGGTACCTTGTTGTTATTTAGTTGTTCAGTCGTGTTTGACTCTACATGAGCCCATGGGCATTGTCTATGGGTTTTCTTGGCAAAGATATTGGGTTGGTTTGCTATTTCCTTCTCCATAATGTCCGTATTTTACAGATGGGGAACTGAGGCAAATGGGGTTAAATGATATACTTATGGTTACACAGCCAACAAGTATCTGAGGCTGGATTTGAATCCAGATCTTTCTGACTCTAGGTTTGGTGCTTTGTCCAATACACCACCTAGATTCCCCATAGCATACTAGCCTGGGACCTAGTACATGCTTAATACATGTCTATTAACTGACTTAAGGGAAACATCACTACCTCCAGAAGAAAGCAACTGAACTTTTGTATATTTCTAATTATTCACCAGTTTTTCCTTATGTGAATTCTAAATCTTCCTTTCCCTGACTCCCACACATTGCTTCTAGTTCTGCCAAATGAAACAAGTTTAATCTCCACCTCTGTGATAAGCCCCTCAAATTCATGAAGAAAACAGTCATATCTCCCTTAAGTCTTTTCTTCTCTGGGCTAAAGATCCTGAGGGATCTTTCTAGAAATTCAGGATGCAATGTTTCTAATTTGGCAATGAAATAGTATTCTCTTAAATGACTTGGTCCTGGATGTGTCCATTTGGTCAGGGGTGGGGAACCTGTGGCGTCAAGGCCATATGTGGCACTCTAGGTCCTCAAGTGTGGCCCTTTGACTGAATCCAAACTTCACAGAACAGATCCCTTTGTAAAAGGATTTGTTCTATAAAACTTGGAGTTAGTCAAAAGGCTGTACTCAAGGAAGAAGAAGGCCATGTGTGGCCTTGAGGCTGCAGATTCTCCACCCCTGGTGTAGACTAAGAAGAAATGAAACTAGAGTCAGCTATAAGAATCAGGGTGAAAAAAGGAAAGTGAATGAAATTGAGCCTAGTAGCTTGGTTAGTGTGAAGGATGCCCTATACTCTATCACACAGTTAATTAGTGTTAGAGGTGGGATTGGAACCTGGTCTTTCTGACTCTAGGTCCAGAGCTCTTTTCATTATTCAAAATTGCCTCTAGATTTTTAAATTAAAAAAATTTAAAAATATTTTATTTGTCTTAATCAGCTAAGATCCACCTCATTCTCTGACTCAGCCCCACCCCTGCCCCCTGAAAATTGAGAAAACAAGAGAAATAAAACCCATTACAAACATATATGGTCAATAAAAACACTTTTCCAAATTGGCCACATCAAAAAAAAAATTTGTCTCATTCAGCATTGAGTCCTTCACCTCTCTATCAGGAGGTGAGTAGCATGTTTTATCATTAGTCCTCTGGAATCCTGGTTGGTCATTATGCTGATATGAGTTTAATACAAAGTATTCCATCACATTTATATATCATAACTTGTTCATTAATTCCCCAACTTATGTGCACTTCCTCAGATACCCATTTTTTCCCACTTCACAAAAAGCTATAAATATATTGTATATCATTAGAATTGTTTTGCCTTGGACCTATCTCTCCCTTAACATGACCTCATTCTAATTTTCACTCCTCCCTTTTCCCTTTTGCCTATTTCCCCTATTGAGTGAAATGTATTTCTGTGTGTTTAACTTCCTTCTTTTAACCACTTCAAATGAGAGGGAGGTTTCATGCAAGAAAACACAAAAACTGAGAACACAAGAAATCGAGCCTCCCTTTTAGTCTAGGATTCCTGCCTTGGTTATTCCTCTGTAGGTTAGACTAGATGCCAGTAGTGAGACATTGTACCTTGTGTCTGAGTCACACCACTGCTGATGCTGCTGGCTTCTGGACTTCTTTCTTACTACATTATCCTAAGTATGCTACTCAGGCTTGGAGGTATTACCTAGATTGGGGATAAATGGATTCATATGGTACCAATCATAAATTCAGTAAACCAACATAGACTAATAGGCAGGCCTTATTTATAAATAAGTCCTTAGAAGTCCAAATAAACTCACATTTCAGAAGGCAAAATGGCATCCAAATATTGAGGGATTTCACTCTAATAAGAGGCAAAAAACCCAAATAGCTGAATACGATAGCTAGTCTGTCTTGTGATGTCCTATAGTGGAAGGATAAACATTATCCTGCTAATTAAACACAGCTAATTAAACATAGCAAGTAAGATGGGCCAGGCAATTCTCAAGAGACTCCCCAAGCTGAAACTGTACAAGATGGAAAGTTTTGTTGTTGGTCGAAAAAATCATCTCAGGATCATCTTGGATTTTCAACTTGATTCTTTCCTCCTCCCATCCATAATTTCCCCTACTCCCCAACCTGTTTCATTGGAGTTGAGGGGTAGAGGTGGGGCTGTATTCTGTGAAATGTAGATCCTAGGATCATGTGTGGGCTATTTTCCTGAGTAAAGTTTTCAGAGTGGGCAAGTATTAAAAGTATGTCCTTGGGACTGGAAATGTGGGGTTGGGGATTTCAGATAATAGCACAAATGCTTATAGCCAGATAAGAGCAATTAATCAGCAAATATTCATTAATTTATTTATTGGTTTACTTATTTATTTTTAAATTAAAACATATAATAAACAGAAATCTATTTTTCTCCCACCCTGGGAAAAAATAAAAACATACTCCTTGTAACAGATATGCAAATTCAAACAAATAAAATTCCCCCATTGACTATGTCCAACAAATGACTTATTCTGTGCCCTGAGTCCATCACTTCTCTGTCAGAAGAGGGACAGTATGTTTCATCATTGATCCTTAGGAATCAGGAATGACCTTCATGTTGATGAAAGTTCTTACAGCTTTCAAAGTTGTTTGTCTTTACGATCTTGCTGTTGTTGTATAAATTGTCCTAATTTTGCTCATTCTATTCATCATTGCCTCAAACTTATTTTTATTTTTATTATATTGATGCTACACTATACATTTTTCTTCTGTTTCTGCTCATTACATTCCGTATCACTTTCCATCACTTCCCATGAGTCTTTGAAACTATCCATTTCTTAAATAGCTTTCTATTCCATTTACAAACCACAATTTGCATCCAACAGATATAAATTAAGTATCTACTATGTGAAACGCATTGTGCTTGATGCTAAATGGGAGGCTGGGAATTAGGCTACCAAGATACCAAAAGGAATAGCAAGCTGTACACAATAGGTCTACAGTTTATCTTTTTTTTATTCTACTGGAATTCATTCCATAGCCCATTATATTCATTCCTGGAAAAGTGTGTTTATTTCATAAATTAAAAATAAAATGGATAAAAATTTTTTAAAAGAAATTTACAAAATAAGGATTGAAACAGATAATAAAAAATATAAATATTAAACCATCCTTGTTCTGAAGAAGCTTACAATCTACTTATCTTAAATATGAGAGGAAGCTTAGTATAGCAGATGTTGGACTTGATTTTAGGAAGACTTTGGCTCAAATCCTCCGTTTAACACATATTGGTTCTGTGACCTGGGCATGTCACCGCTGATTCCTCAACTGTAAAAAGAGGAGACTGTCTCCTTTCCCACTCTAAATCAAAGATCCTGTGGCTAGGCATGTACTTGCATGTGTTTGGAATCTCATTTGTTTGGGCACTCGCTCCCGACAGTTCATACCAGCACCCTGACACCATGACCTCTCTCAGTTCTTCATCTGTAAAACAAGAGAATTGGATTAGATAACCTCAAACCACAACAGGAACTTCCCCACCCCCAGTTCCAGATTGTATGATCATTTTGTGTAGTTCTTGCTCATTTTTATTTTGAAAAAGCTCATTGGTTTATAGAGGAAGCTCGCTCTTTATGAATGCTCAGCAATTTATAGCCTTAAGCCTGGAGCAGGGAGAGAATAAGAGACTGGCGCAGTATCATAGCCAGTAGGTGTCAGATGTGGAATTTAAACCCAGGTTTTACTAACCCCAAGTTCAGAGCCTTCTGACTCAGGAGGGCTCCTTATCTACTTTGTCACACAGTCTGTCTATGGGGAGATTACTGGTATTTGAAAGATGGTTGTGTGTGTGTGTGTGTGTGTGTGTGTGTGTGTGTGTGTGTGTGTGAAGGAGCCGTTCAAAAATATTACCAAACTTCCTAAATGCAATCCAGCCTGATTTTTTCTTTCTTTTTGATTTTGGAATCCATACTCATCAATAACATTGATTTGTAGTTGTGTTCTATCCTTCCTTGGTTTTGGTATTAGGATTATATTTGTCTCATAATAGGATTCTGATAGGATGCTTTCTTAATTTTTGAGAATAACTTGTATAGTATAGGAATTAATTAATTATTCTTTAAAAGTTTAATAGAATTTTTCTGTCAATCTATCAAGATCAGGTTTTTTTTCTTTTCTTTTCTTCTGTAGTTCACTTACAGCTAGTTTTATTTCCTTTTTTACAGATAGGATTATTTAAAATCTCTCTTTGATCTTCTTTTATCCTGGGTATTTCATATTTTTGAAGCTATTCTTCTTTCATTTGTATTCTCAGTTTTATTAGCACATTATTGATGGGTTTTGATTATTCTTTCTATTTCTTCTGGTATTGATGTAATTTCACCTTGCTAGTTTGCTGTTTTGTTGATTTGATAGGCTGCTCTGTTCTTTTTAATCATACTGGCTGAATAAAGGTCAATCATTTTCATTAGTCTTTTCAAAGCACCAGCCATTTCTTTGTATTTTGGGGAGGTTTATCTCTTTCTCCTCTAATTTTCAATGTCTCCTCTATTGTGCTGATTTTAGGTTTGCTTATTTGTTGGCTTTCTAATTTAAAAAAATCCATATTCAATTCATTAATCCTCTTGTTTTTCTATTTTGTTATTGTATTTTTGTAGGGATATTATTTTTCCCCTTGGGACTATTTTAGCTGTAAACCAGAAATCTTGGTATGTTGTTTAATCATTGTCATTGTCTTTTGAATAATTACTAATTTCTGTTTTGGTTTTTGACTCACTAATTATTTAAGATTTCATTAATTCTCTATTTGAGTCTGTATCTTTCACTTGTGGGCCCCAAACTTGCTATAATTTTTTATTACGTTATGGTATGTAAAGGATGTATTTACCATTTCTGCCTTTTAAAAACTTGTTTGCAGTTTCTGTGTTCTAGTACATGGTCAATTTTTGTAAAAGTCTTGTACTGAGAAATATGAATGTGTGTATGTGTACACACAATATACAAATACATACTATACATGTGTATATGTATAATATATGTATTTTTTTCTTTAGTAATCTCATTGAGAACATGGCATGTCTTTTTACTCTAGTTTCTCCAACAATTTAAGTTCTGTATTTCTCTTTTTGTTTATCTTTGTTAGAACTGTTAAATTAAGAGAGAGATGTTGAAATCTCCTGTTATTATTGTGTTACTGTGTCTTCTTATAGTTCAATTAATGCTTCCTTTAATTATTTACATACTAGATGTTTGGAAGATATAAATCTAATATTGAAATCAGTTTGCTGTCTGTTGTTCCATTCAGCATAATGTAGTTTCCTTGTTTATCTCTTTTTATGTTTTTAATGTTTTTTCTTTATCTGATAGCGTGATTGAAACTTCTGGGTTTATTTAAATTCACTTGATGGATAGCAAATACATTTTCTCTAGCCCCTCATTTGTATTCTGTGTATGTCTTTGTTTTTTAAATTTGTTTCTTGTAAGAAATAGATTGTGGGGTTTTGTTTTGTTTGTTTTTCCCAATCATCACTCTTTTTCATTTTATTAAATTGTTTAACCCATTCACATTTAAAGTTATTTGAGTTAAGTTTATATTTTCTTCTATTTGTCTCTAATATTATTTTTTCCAAATTAAGACTTTTCCTTATTCTTCTGTAAACACTTTTCCATTTCTCTTCAGTTATTTTAGCTTAATGTATTTTAAAGCAATTCTAGTCTTACTTGACTCTCTTCTCTCCTTACTCTCAAACCTCCTATCCTCCCATTTATTACTCTTTTTTCTCATTTTGGAATTTCGTTCTTTAGTTTTTTTACTGAATTATTTAATTCTTCTTTTCTCTTTGCTTTGTTGGGTAGCTCATTCTTAGTTCTAAGCCTATATCTTTTGCTTTCTGGAGCAACATATTTCAAGTTCTCTGTTACTTTATAGTAGTGGCTGATAAATCATGGGTGATCATGACTGTGGCTCCTGGTATATAAGTTCTTCTTTCTGGCTGCTTGTAGTATTTTTTTTTTCTTCAACTTGGAAGCTCTGGATTTGGGGGTGTGATATTCCTGGGGGAAGTTTCAGGAGGTGACTGTTGGGTTCTTTCTGTTTCTACTTTGCCTTTTGGTTCTCAGAGATCTGGGCAGTTTTCCTTGAAGATTTCTTGAAATAAGATGTCTGGGCTCTTTTTTTGGGGGGGAGGGGAATTATTGTAGTTAGATAGTCCAATTATTCTTATCTTTTTCCTTCTCAATCTGTTTTCTATGTCAGTTGTTTTTGCTATCACATACCTTATATTTTTCCTACTTCTTCAGTCATTTGAATCCTTAAAAACTGCCAAGAGAAAATTTATTTGCATTCAATTTAACTTAAGAATTGACCCATTTTATATGGTATTTTAGAAAGAGATTTTTGCTTGGCTTTGCTTAGAATGGGTAGAGATTTCAGAGTATGGCAAAACTAAATCCACGTCTGGTATTGTAGTATTGAAAATCACAGAATCGAACTTTCAAAATTGAAAGTAATCCTACAGACAATCTAATCCAACCTGTGTTTAAACAGTGAACCTCTCAGCAAAAATCCATACTATGGTTATCCAGCCTATCTGAAGACTTATAATTAAGGAAATCCTACTCTCTTCTAAAGCAGCTTATTTTACTTTTAGAAAATAATGCTTGTTAGGAGGTCCTTCCTTATATTCTGCCCAAAATGTTACTTGTCACAACTTTTTTTTTGTTCTCACTTCTACCCCCTGAGGTCAAGCAGAACTAGTCTAATCCTTCTTTTGACAACTCCTTAAATAACCTAAAAGGCAGCTAGCCTAACCCTGGCAAACCTTCTAGCTAAACAGCTCCATTCCTCCCAATCCTTGGCTGCTATAGGCTTAAGTCTTTCACCATCCTGGTCAGCCTCTTCTGGGTGTACTGTAGCTTGTCAGTTTCCTTAAATTTAGGCATCTAAATTACAAGAACAGATAATAAAGTGAACTAGTGATCTTATCACCAAGGGATAAATTCAGCCTCATAAATGTCATTGACATTTGCTGGGATATGATTCATGACTAGAATATGGCAAGGGAACAGTATCCCTAATTTAAAAGGAACAGACTCACTAAAAGGGGCAGGAGAGTACACTGTACATTAAGAAAATATATTCTTTTTAGGAAATGCATGAAACAAGGGGTAAATTCTCAGAGATAAGGCATTAGAAACGACAGGGACTATGAAGACTATGAAGGCTTGAAACTGAATTAAGATTTTTTTGGATATTCTGTATATTGTTTTATGGGAAGCAGTCCCATAGGGAGATAAAATGGTATGGGTGATGTCTTTTTATTCATGTGTAAATTGAATTTAAGTGAGGCAGAGTTGCACGAAGTTGTCAGCTTTACTCTATCCTGCAGTCATCACAGTCCAGTGGCAGGACAGAATTAAGATGACTGGTGATGGTCAAAGATGCAGTGGAGAATCTTGGCATCTTCAATGTCTAACCAAGCTCTAAGCACTCCACAGTGCCTACTTCAGCTGCCTCTATGGCCGTTGGAACAGATTGTTCTCATTTTCCCATTCCACCAGGGGAGATATTACTAGCAATAGAAGAGTTTGGGATGGGAGTGCTAAATGTGGCAATGGCATTGTTTTTTGGAGGAAGCCAAAGAAACAAGGAAGCATAGATGAAGAGAGAGAATGTTCCAGGCATGGGGGTTAGCCAGTGAAAAGATATGGAGTTGGGAGATGGATTGTTGAGTTGGAAGAAAAGCAAACAAGACTATCATCATTAGATTGTAGAATTTGTAGAGAGGAATAAAGTGCGGGATGGAGAAAGGTAGCCAGGGGCCATGTTGTGAAGGACTTTAAAATACAAATGGAGAGCTTTATATTTGATCCTAGAAGTAACAGAGAGCCACTGGAGATTATTGTATGTGGTATGGTCAGACTGGTGCTTTAGGAAAACCACTTTGGCAGCTAAGTAGGAGAATGGAGGATAGATTGTGGTAGAAAGAGACTTCAGGCAGGGAGACCCATTTGAAGGCTCTTGCAGTATCCCAGATGTGATGTGATAAGAGCCTGCACCATGGGCTGTGGCTGTGTGAATGGGGAAAAGAGAACATGTAACAGAGATATTGTGAAAGTGGAAATGACAGGTCTTGGCAAGATTTAGTAGAGTGAATGAGAGAGAGAAGAATCAAAAATGACCCTGAGCTTGTGAACCCAGGTGACTGGGAAGATGGGGGTGCCCTCAATAGTAACAGGGAAATTTGAAAGAGGAGAGGGTATGGGATAAAGATATTGGTTCTAACTTGGACAAGTTGTTTGAGATGCCTATAGGACATACAGTTTAAGCCATTCAGTGGGCAATTGGTGATACCTGACTGGAAATGAAGGGCAAGGTTGGGGTTGGATGGATATCATTTGTATAAAAATGATAACTGAGCCCATGGGGGCTGATTATGTCATCAAGCGAGACAATATAGAGGAAGAATAGGACCCAGGATAGAGCCTTGGGGTACAACTAGTACCCCAAGATTAGTAAGCATAAGCCGCATGAAGATCCAGCAACGGAAACTGAGATGGAGGTCATACAACTAGGAGGAGAATCAGGGATGAACAGTGTCACAAAAACCTAGAGAAGAGAGAATACCTAGGAGAAGATGGTGATTGAGAGTGGCAAGGGCTGCAGAAGTCAAGAATGATGAGGACTGAGAAACGGCCATAGATTTAACAATTAAGAAGTCATCAGTAACTTTGGAAAGAGCAGTTTGAATTGAATGGTGAGATTGGAAGCTAGACTGCAGAACATAACATAGAAGTTGTGGCATAATATAAAAGTTATGGCAGACTTCCAGTCACCCAGCTATTTCCTGGCATGAAGTTTCTGCCAAATGCAGGACAGCTGCTAAATTCTCTTGATCTATCATCCCTATTCTAGTATCCCGTCTCTCCATTCACAGTCTTCAATGAATGAATGTATAAAAAAAATTCCTCAAGAGCCATTTGCAAAACGCTATGTTAAATTCTGGAGATGCAAAGAGAAAAGCAAGATGGTCTTTGCTCTAAAGGAACTCACATTCAGGGTCTAGTGGGCATGGATTTTAGAGACTATAAATTTAGAGCTGGAAAGGCCTTCAGAGGCTATCTAGTCCAGTCCCCTAATTTTACAGATAAACAGATTAGGGTCTAGGGAGGTTAAGTGACTTGCTCAACTGTAATGATAATGATTTGAATAGCATTTATGTGATGCCTTTTTTTTTTAAAGTTTGTGAAGCACTTCACATGTGTAATTTCATTTGAACCAAGGATGTATTTTGGTCCTTAGGGTGCAGTAGCAAATTAGATGGTAATGCATCTTCTTTAACGTCTTTTCTATTAATATCAATTTCTGATTTTGAATATTTTGACAGTGCCAAGGACTTTGGTGGCAAGGATTTCTTTTCAGGGTCTTCATTAGCCATGGCTTCTGAGGAATTGGGAGTTACAGCACTTGCAGCATTACCAGGTTGTATTTCCACTGAGGGCTCCTTCCTTGGACTATGGTAGAGGGACCAGGCTAGAAGCAAGGCTAATGGTCTGAGAGATGCCACTGTTTCCAAGCTCTTAACAAGTCTATTGATGATCATACTAGTGGTGATGGTGGGGTCCTCCACCAAAGTTGTTCCTCATGGCTGCAAAGGCAGATGCAGAACCTGGTCCAATGGTCTGGAGGAGTGTTACTATTCCTGATGCTCTTGAGCTCAGGATACTAAGCTCCAGCAAGGATTGTAGGGAGAAGGTAGTCAAGGTGGTTTGACCTACCTGGTACATAGATATAGATATACATAGATATAGATATCTATCGATCTAGATAGTGATATATATTATACATGTATGTGTATGTATATATGTATACATGTATATGTGTATGTGTATATGCACATGTATATATGTATATGTGTGTGTGTATGAGAGAGAGAGTTTTCTTTCTTTAAGTGGACTGGCTTGCTTATCTGTCAGTAGCAGTAGGTCAGCAGTTGGTGTTGGCAGTGGCAGGGATGATGGGCCTCTTTCTGACAGAGGTTGCTCCCTAAGAGGACAGTTATGAAGGTGGAGCTGGAAGAAGGGCTAGTAGTGGGGGCAAGGTAACTGGTCTTTCTGGGGCTCTTGGATACAGGATCTTGCTTTCTAATGTTCTATCATTGAAGGAGACATAAAGGATAGCCTGCCTACAGTCATATAAACAAACAAGGCATTGTTCTCCACTTTGGAACCTCTTGACCCCTTTTACTTCTGCTGTTCATGCTAATCTTCAGCCTTGAGTGATCTCCATCTTTTTCTCTCCTCCTACTTGTGAGCTGCTGAACATTGCTAGAGGAAGTCACGACACCATGCCGATTTGTTCCATTTGTGCTAATCTTAAATAGACCCTCACTGCTTCATGGAAATCTTTTTATTTAAGTCTGATTAACTCCTTACCACGTTTCCCACAGTGTCTGTTCATAAATTTTTCCTTTTTTTTTTTTTGGTTTCGAATCTTGAAACTCCGCCTCTATGTGCCACTCTTATTAGTCAATGACCTTACTGAGAAGATGGAGGACATTGATACCAAGTTCTTTCATCTCCCCTCCTTCATTTCTCAGATTCTCTCCACGTCATCATTCATCCTCTGCTCTTTTGCTTCAGTCTCAGGAGAAGAAGTTACCCAGCTCCTAGCAAAGACTAATTAATTAATTAACTTTAACATTTGGTTCCATCCCACTTCTGTCCCCTCTATGATCTTGTTCTATTCATCTCCCTCTATCACCTTCAGTTTTTAGATAGGAGGTCCTTCTTCAGTGACCAAGTAGTGATCACAATACTGTAGGGAGAGAATTGCATTAATCTTGCCATTTTTGCTATAGATGAAACAGAAGACAAAAGAAGTTGCAGGGAAAAGAAAAAGCTTTATTTCCATTGGAGAGGCAAATAAAGGAGTTCACAAAGTTGATTTCCTTGTACATCCAAAGTAAACAAGAAACATAATTTCATGTAACATTTGGTCATCTCATCATAAGTATTTGTGAAAAAGATCACCATGAAAATAATTTGCATTTTATGTACCAATATCTGTTATTGAAGATGATAAATTGGAGAAAGTCTATGAAGAACTCTCTAAGATCCTCCTAATTAAATGGACATGTGCTGTGATATTTGGTTGTTGCTGTCTTTGTTCTTTGTTCTTGAAGAAGACCATGACCTCAGGGAAATGATGATATGACTTGCAGTTGACTTTGATTTGAGTGAGGGAGGGCTGTGCAAGGTCACCGGCCTCACTTTCTCCTCCAGAGCCATCTGGGTCCAGTGGCCTGATATTCACCAGGACAACTGGAGATGGACCAGGATGCATTGGGAGACCCTGGCCCTTTTAGGCTAAGGTCTTTTCAGGTTCTCCCTTTGAGTGATGTAATCCCCATTCAGTGAATAAGCCTCTTTAAGAAGTTAATCAAGGGATGGCCCCTTTAATCAAAACTCAAAAAAAAAAAATCAAACTGGGAGGGGAAGACCCTCAGGGTTCCTGGCCAAAAGAGAAACAGTTACTATTTAGTATTTACATTCACTCCGTACTAGGAGGGCAGGGACCTATTGTCCAATCTATGAGTCCCAGAGTGAGTTGGGTTTAAAGCTAGCCAGTAAACCCAAAGTTAAGGAGGCAGCCTTAGCCATTGGAATGTACCTCCTCTGGGCAGAGCACCCTCAGGTCCTCACCAGAGGAGAGGCTACTCACAGATTGTGTTCATCCTTTGTTCTCGAAGAGGACCATGACTTCAGGGAAATGATGACATGACTTGCAGCTGACTTTGATTTGAGTGAGAGAGGGCTGTGCAAGATCACCAGCCTCACCTTCTGCTCCACAGCCATCTGGGTCCAGTGGCCTGATATTCACCAGGACAACTGGAGATGGCCCAGGATGCATTCTCGTGCTTGGTGACTTCTGAACAAAGGAGGGCATAGATGAGAATGGCAAAAAGTATATTAGAAAGCGGAATTGAGGAGGCAGGAATGAGAGACATCAAAGGCTCATAGACTACCCAGAATCTTTACATCTATGCTTCATTCTTTCAGGAAGGAATTGGGAGGTATTGGATATGGGAAATTGGTTATATTTTAACAAACTGGAAATGACATTACTAGTGGGTGATTTCTGAATCAACTGTCTATATACAGTGAGGCCACTGATTTTGGAGCAAATAATACAAAACAAAACCAGAAGAAAGGGCGAAAATGAGAAAAAAGATGTGGTGGGTAGTTCAAATGACCATGCAGAGCATGGTGGTGCCTTTCTGTAGTAATGAGGTTGGTGTAATGCTTAAGTTCAGGAGTTTGGAGTTGTAGTAGGGCTAATATTGATTCGGTGTCTGTAATAAGTTTGCCACCAATGTGGTGAGTTCCTGGGAGTAGAGGGTCACTAGGCTACCTAAATAGGGACAAATTGGCCCAGGTTAGAAATGGAGCATTGCTGATTGGTAGTGAGATCAGGCCATGACATAAGTGGCTGTTGTACTTCCAACTTTGTCAAGGAAGGGAGAATCAGTTTCAAAAAAAAGGAAGAAAAAGAAAAAGAAAAACAGTTCGAATGACCATAACCTGAACAGCCCAACCTATGTGAAAAGTTATTGAAGCCAGAAATGGAAAAAGAATGGAACAAAGGACATTTACATTTATAGTACATCTATAGGACTAATTATAACAATTTTAGGCAGAAATTATCAATGAATTACCTTTATTAGGAAACCAGAAGAACCTTAAACATGCCTTAATCAGCAAATGTAAGATCAATACTGGCTAAGCAGAAAGACATAGCAGCCAAGGGCAAGACGAGTTTAGAATGTAAACTTGTTCATGAAATCTTTCAGGAAAGGATGGTCACATAAGATTGGATTTAAACAATATAATAATTTTTCCCAAACAATAGAATAAATCATTCTCCCCATGAGATAAATATGGATGGTAGAACTCTACCCCATCTGAACTGTAACATCACAGTCCTTGATGTGCTTCTTGAAGGGAGTAAAAGTGGTACTGAAGAAAACAAAGATGAGAAATACAACATAAGTCCCTGGTTCTGAAAGAAAGCCTTTCTTTAATACAAATTCCTTAGGACATGACCAAATCTCTTAGACAATGGCTTTGATTAATTCAAAGAGGTGTTCAGGTCCTGTTCCCACTCATGATTCCTCCGATTCAATAAAGAAGGGTTCTTACCTAACAAAGGGAATTGCTTATAACTCGGTGGGATAATTCATGGAACTCAACAGTTATAGTACAAATACAGGCCAATCCCTTTAGGCTGCATTCCTAAAATAAGGGGAAAAGTCCATATATGCACATACATATACATACACATATGTATAAAATAGCATACCCACACGCATGCATGTATATATAAATATACATATGTACACACACGTATTTGTGTATGTATCTACAAATATATACATACATATACACAGATACACACATATATAAACTGAAAAGGATCACCAAATATAGAAGGCATTCAGGTTTTTTATAGATTTTGGAAGAAAGTGTGGCTTATATCCAGATTTACATAGTAGGCAAGAATTTACTCTGACTCTTCTCTCATTCTTTTGTTGTTCTGCTCTAATAAAATAGTGTTAAAGACCAAATGCTATCAAGGATGAAATAAATGTGGTTATCAGAGAAGAGAGGCATATGGCCCTAATGCTTAACAGTTACTATCATGTGATCCCTATCCTTCTATATTTTTTCTACCTTGAATAAATGCTTCTCTTTAGCCTTGAGATTTTTTTTTCATCTGAATCCTTCCCTAGAAGCCATGTTTTTATTAAGTTGTGATTTCATGATTGCCCATACAGTTAATGTACTCTCTGAAGGGAGCAGTGTATAGGCCACAGGAGGAAGAGAATTCTAATATTTCTTTCCAGTGGCAAGAGCACTAGAGGGATTAGGGCAGTTGGGAAATGTGAGCAGACAGTCCTGGAAAGACAATAAATAGTCTTGCTAAGTGACTTTTCTGGGGTTAGTTAATTCCTCTTGGAGGAAAAAATAAAAGATTTTTCTTTCATATATCAAATGACGATATCAGTGTTACTAAATCCTTTTTCCATACAAAGACTTCACACATTTGACAGGTATATTTCAAGTCTGATATCTAAAATTGAGTGGCTTAATATATAAAGTAAAAAAATTTTCTCTAAGTCTTTTATTATATATTTCTATAAAATTCATTCCCTCAATAATTTCAAACCACTTATTCACTCCCCTTATGAATATTTCTGTATTTTCAGATCACCTTGGGTGTCTAGGATGAAAAATTACTGGTTGGTCTTCCCCATTGCAAGGGCAAGTGGTCATTGCTAAGTACAGAAAGATGAATGCATTTGTTGAACAAAGCCAAAAAGAAACCCATGGCTCACACTCCCTGGCACTTCTCCCTGGCATTTCTTTAAGTCTATGACATGAACGAAATGTTTGGCCTCAACCCAGAATTCTTATGAACTCAATGCAGTGATTTATGCGTTCCCAGACCTGCTTGTAAATTGGGGTAAGTGCCTTTTGTATTTTTCTTCTCTCCATCTGGGATAACAAAGTAAGTCTAAGTTGAAAACTTCTTTTAAAAATCATTCAATCAAGCCATACAGAAATAACTCTTAGATAATTGCCACAAGGCCTTTAGATTAGAAAACTTGCTTCCTGTCAAGAAAGAAGACTCCTGTGAGAAAATGACTATAAAGGTCAGGGAGAGATGATAACCAATGGTATGGGGAAAAAATATCTTATAATACTGACCATGTCTCAGGAAGCAAATTTGATGGTGCTGACTCTGAACCATTTGGAAGATGACTGGCAATGCAGGAAACATCAATCGTAATGAAGAAGACAGGTTATAGACAGTCAGATGTATGTCTCGATGTAATTCATGCAACTGGGGTCTGCACAACAGGAACAAATCATAAAAGACACTTGCCTGTAGGACTCAGGTTCAATTTATACCTCTGACATTTACTACCACTGCGACTTTCAGCAATTCACTTAGTGCTTTCCCACCCTTGGTCCTCAGTTTCCCATCTGAAAAATGAGATCGTTGGATCAAGAGATCCAGATCTAGGTCTCTGAGCCTATAATGAAATTCTCTTTTCTATATTCTTGGGCTTATCTGTAGCTCCAAAAGACAATCACAACATTTTAGAAATGGAAAGAACATCAGAGATCAGTCTCTCTGTTTGTCTCCCTCTATTTCTCCTTCTCTCGCTGTCTGTCATGAAGACTTTATGAATTTCCTAATTTAGTGCCTCCCCTACAAAATTCCTTTGCATTTATCCCTCAATTACCCACTTGCTGTCCTAGTCTCCTTAGTTACCTCATGTCTGACTCTATGACCCATTTGGGATTTTCTTGGAAAAGATACTGGAGTGGTTTGCCATTTCCTTCTCTAGCTCATTCTACAGGTGAGGAAACTGAGACAAAAAAGGTTAAGTGATTTGCTCAGGGTCACACAGTTAGGAAATGTCTAAGACCATATTTGAACTCAGGTCTTCCTGACTTCAGCACTGTGCCCACTGTGTCAGCTAGCTGTTATGCTCCTCACAACCCCCGGAATCTATTAACATGATATCCGAAAGAGGAGTCAACTAGTTTCAGAAAATTGCAAAGCAGGACCCATACCCCATGGTCCTCATACTGATGAAATCATAGATCTAGTTAATACACATACATGCACACACACAAAATCAACAAAAAATCCAGTGTTGATTATACTTGAAAATTACATAGCAACATTTTCCTGTTTGCCTGAAGTATGTACGACACTCTTGGGATCATGGAGGAAGTTGCTCATTATATCCACTTTATAGATGGAAACAACAAATCTGTGCTGTCTTATGCTTGTAATCCCAGCTATCAGGGAGACTGACCTTGGTATCAATTTATTAGAGCAGCTAGTGGCAGTGTACAGAGTGCTGGGCCTGGAGACAGGAAGACCTAAGTTCAAATATAGCCTTAGACCCTAACTAGCACTGTGGATCTGGGGCAAGTCACTTTCCCTCAGTTTCCACATCTATAAAATCAGCTGGAGAAGGAATTGGAAAACTACCCCAGCGTCTTTGCCGATAAAGCCTCCTAAATGGAGTCACAAAGAGTCAGATGTTACCGAAAAGTGCTGAACAACATAGTTATTGTCCCATATATATGTATATGTGTATAAATACATATATATCATGCAAAGTGCTTTCTATACAGTTCTCTCATTTGACATATTGTTCAAGTCCACAGGCAAGTTAAAGGTGGAAGATAGTATAGAGTGTTGTAACCAGATTTTTTTTTTCAGAATTCTAAAACACAGCTTGCTGATTTTAGTGTTGGCCAAAGTCCATAAATGTTCAGACAATTTTGATATTTCCTCCAAAGTATTCCAGTAACTATTCCCCAGTTTTAAGGAGGGCTTCTCATTTTCTGTATGTCATTAGCTGTACAGGATTGTGACTACAGCTCCCAATGTATCTGTACTTGCTGTTTCGTCACTTGCCTGTTGCCACAGGACTTTGAGATAGGTATAATCATAAAATGGTATGGGTGATGTCTTTTGATTCGTGTGTAAATTGGATTTAAGTGAGGCAGAGTTGCACAACATCGTCGGCCTCACTCTCTCCTCCAGAGTCATCACAGTCCAGTGGCAGGACAGAATCAAGACAACAGGTGATGGCTCAAGATGCAGTAGATGACCTTGGTGTCTTCAATGTCTAACCAAACTCTAAGCACTCCACAATGCCTGCTTCAGCTGCCTTCATGGCTGCTAGAGCAAATTGTTCTCAACTTCCCATTCCACCAGGGGAAGACTTCACATGCTTGGGGTAGACACCTCCCCAACTCACCAATGGATTTGAGACCCTCTGGTTACCCTCAACCTGGTTCAGCCTGTCTGCTGAAACAGTTTACTGGGATGTGGCTGCTGTGTATGCCACAGCTCCTTGGAGCCACAGGTGAGAGATGGGTGGAAGAGGTGGACACCAAAAGTGGAAAGCAGCCCTGAGAAGGGCTGACACATACATTACCAGAGCTAGCTCAGTATTTGGGAAGCTCCGAAGGAAAGTATGAGAGAAGAGGTATTAGACTGATTACCAAACTGAAAGTCTACAGAGCTGTGGTGCTAACCTCATTGTTGTATGCCTGTGAAACCTGGACAGTCTACTAGGTCCATGCCAGGAAACTGAATTGCTTCCATTTCAATTGTCTTAGGAAGATTCTGAAGATCACCTGGCAGGATAAGGGACCAGACACTGAGGTCTTTACTCGAACTAAACTGTCAAGCATTCAAACTCTGCTTCAGAGACTGCAACTCCAATGGGCTGGCCACATTGTTTGAATATAAAATGTATGCTTGCCAAAAAGACTATTTAATGGAGAACTCACACAGGGCAAGTGTTCACACGGTGGTCAGAGGAAGTGATACAAGAACACTCTCAAGGTCTCTCTCAAGAACTTGGGAACTGATTGTGTGACATGAGAGACATTGGCACAGAACCACTCAGCATGGCTTTCCTACATCAGAGAAGGTGCTGTGCTCTATGAGCAAAGCAGAATTGAAACAGCTCAGAGGAAATGCAGGATGCTCAACTTTGGAGTATTCACTCCAAATGTTCACACGACTATTTGTGCCGATGTGTGGTAGAACATTCTGAGCTCATGTTGGCCTGATCAGCCACAGTAGGACACGCTGAATCTGGACTCAAGCAAAGTGATGTCATTTTGGTCCTCTTTGAAAATGAAGGACAACAACTCCCAACCAACCAACCAACCAACCAACCAACCAACTAACATCATTAGCTGTATGAATTGCTCTGGGACTCCGTTCTTCTGTGGCCTATTCTTATAGCTATGAGATTGATGACAACTTGTGCCTGAAGCACCTAGGGTTGGTAGCCAATGGGTCAAGGTGAGATCCCAAGGAGGAAGACTCTTTAGCAATATATCAAAGGCCCTCTAGGAGCAGTTACTGAAGTTACTGCTTCATTTTCTTCAAAGACTTTGTTTGTAATATCAATGATTTACTAGAGAAACTTCTGATTCCTTGGGTTGGGTAGTTATTACCCTCTTGTCCTACTAGATCTCCCTAGGGCTAAATTCATGCCTGAGTTGGTAAGATAATTTTGTCTCCAACAACCACCAGTTCCATGACCCCAACATTCATAAAGTCTGGTAAAATACTGCATTTCCATCTGCTATGCATGACAGGCACGTGGCATTCAAAGGTGAGAGACAGTGGCTTCTTCTGGAATCCCTCTTATTCAAGTTGGAAAAAGATCATCTTTGGACTCTAATTTGGATTTGTTAAGTGAGCCCTTAAGAATGCCCATTTTTAATCAAATAATCACTTCTGAAACTATGCCTTGGCTACTTTTTGAATAGTCAACCAGTTCTTCTTGTCAACCTTTTTGTTTCCTTTGGTAAACTTGAGATGTTGTTATCTAAAGCATTTTATGAAGCAAGGACAGGGTCCTACATATAATTACAGCACGTATTGCTCTTTAAATACCCCTCAAAAGAAGGAAGAAGAAAGGAAGCAAGCATTTATTAAGCACCTGTTATATGCTAGGCACGGTGCTAAGGGCTTCACAAATATTATCTCATTTAATCCTTGCAATAATCTTGTGAGGTAGGTTCTACTATTATCCCCACTTTATAGGTAAGGAAACTGAGGCAGACAGAAGTCAAGTGACTTACCCAAGGTTAAAACAGAGCTGATAAGTGTCTGAGACTGGACTTAAGCTCTGATCTTTCTTATTCTGGGCCCAGAGCTCTATTGTCTGCAGGTCATGTTTATATTCACCCTTATAATAAAATCCAAAGGTACATAATCTTGTTAAAAAGCACATAGGTTAATAAGGGGTTAGGGAAGTCATACGTCTCGTAGCAGTTCTCAAGCATCAAAACATCGTTGCCATTTTTCTTCTTGGTATTTTTTTCCCATCAATATAGATATAATGATAACTGTATTTTCCCAGGATTACCCAAATACTTGCCTGGTCAGGAACATCATAGGATTACAGTATCAAAAGATCACAGATTTAGAGCTGGAAGAGACATTAGAAGGCCATTGAGTCTAACCCCTTCATTTTACAAAAGAGGAAATGGAAGCAAAGAGAAGCCAAATGATTTATCCAGCACCATGGAGCTAATCTCCACTTATCTGTGGCAGAATTTACACCCAGGTCTTCCTGATTCCAAGTCCCAGGCCCTGTGCCATGCATGAATCATGGATGAATCTGTCTACCCCCAGCTAGGGAGCACAGTAGATCGAGATTGAGTGCTGGGGCCTAGAGTCAGGAAGACCTGAGTTCAAATCCAGCTTCAGGCAGTTCCTAGCTGTGTGATCCTGAGCAAATCACTTCACCTTGTTTGCCTCACTTTCCTCATCTGTAAAATAAGCTAGAGAAGGAAATAGTGAATCACTCTAATACCTTTGCCAAGAAAACCCAAAATGGGGTCACAAAGAGTCAGACGTGACTGAAAAATGACTTAACAACAACAAAGACCAGAATCCTATTCTAAGACCTGACAGTATGTTAAAGGATTCATTCAGAAGCACTGAACAAATACAGATACCCAGAGAACTTGTGACCCAAAAATGAATTTATTGGTCAACAAAATCATCATTCCTTTCCAGACTGTACTCCTGACTTTCTCCACCATGATGTGACACTGGTACCTTTATTTGTCCTCCTTCCCTTTTCAGCTTCATTTTATATGTTGTCTTCCCTTGTTAGAAAGTAAGTACTTTGAGGGTAGGAGCTATCTTTCTATTTGCATATATTCCCAGGGCTTAACATAGTGCCCAGGACATAGTAAGAGTTTAATAAATGTTTGCTGAGTGACTATATTATATATGGAGTATATACATATATTGTATATGGTATACAACATAGTATATATGTACACACACACATATAAATATAACGCACGTATACACACACATGTGGCTATTGTGCTTTCTAACACTTCCTGATGCTGAAAGCATGGTATGGAAGAGATAAGAGTTGCTCCACAATGAAGACCCACAAACCCTCAGTTAAACACTGTGTTATGGAACCAGATAGTGGAATTGGTTCACACTTGCAGCATCTCATAAACAGGAACCTGACCTTTCCTCCTCCGAGCTGCCCATCACTGCAGATAGTATTGTGCCTGCAAGTAGAAATAGTTTGCCTGGCCCTCATGAGTTAATCTGACCCTATTTGCAGACTGACCTCTTTGGAGTTGGATGATGTGAGATAATTGAGTCCAGGCATAGACCAGGCTAAGTTCCTTCCTGTAGTCCCCACTTCCATATATCTACAAAGAGTTGGGGTTGGGGGGGCATGGGGAGATGGAATTGGCAAAACTCAGGCCTACCTGGCCAGGGTCATGCCTCTAGCTCTATGTGAATACCAGCTGCTCCTCTCCCCCACAGACAGGGTAATAAGCACCAGATGGGATGGTTTGCTTTAAGGAGGAGAAGGAGTTAGGACTGAGTCCCAGAGACACAAAGAACTGGTTAGTAAAAGCAATTGAGAGCTTGGAAAGCCTATAAAGCAATTTACTGTGCATGACATCAGAGGCCTGTATTGGGCTCATCCCAGGGCCCTGTCACAGCTCTGGGAAACTGGCTCACTAGACAAACACTGGAGGGTTTTACAAGCAGCTGCTTTAAGATAAACAGGGTTTTGACCCCCCAGGTGTCGAGTCTTGCTTCAAAGGGTGAAGCTCAGCAAGTCTGCTTTCTCTCTCTGATGCTGCTGACATGAGTTCGAGTCTATGTTTGGAGTGGGGGTGGGGATGGGGAATGATGCAGGAGCAGGGCAACAGTGCAGACTGTAGTACACTGTCCCTTGCTGGTGTTTGCATGTGGTTCACGAAATCTATGTGCTATTAATATGTTCCACATTGACTGTACAGCCCAAGGCCTGAAAGGCACCCTGGTGCTGTAAGCTCAATTAAAGGCCTCTTTGTACTTCAAAGGCAAGAAGAAGGAAAAGGAGCGAAGTTCCAATCTGTGTCAACAGTTCTGACGCATAGATCGGCTTTCCTGCAGTCACAGAGCTAGAAAGGACCTCCAGAGGTCATCAATTCAATCCCCTGTCACTAGGTCCCATCTGCCCTAAACTCTCCCAGATGGACCACAGAATCTCAAAATTTGAGGGGGAGCTTGGGCGATCATCTTTTCCAGACCCTTGACTTCGGGCAAGCAAGTGTCTAAAACCTGCAGGGTAGATAATTGTCTAGTCTCTTTTTGAAGGCCTCTAGAAATGGGGATTCCCTACATTCCCTTGGTAATGCACTCTTGTTACGGTGCTTCCTAATATTACTGTTATCTTGTTTTTCTCATCTTTCTCAATTTTTTTTTTAAAAAACTAGGTCTTCCCATCTCATTCAAGGTGGAAGTGCAGTGGCTACTCACTGGCCTAACTCTACTCCTAGTAGCTTTGAACTGCTGTTTTCAATCTGGGAGCAGCCCCTGGTAAAAACGCTATATTGCAAATTCTCTAGGCTAAGCGACACTTATTCATTTAACCTCCTACAAGGACCAACTTTCTATCCTTTAAATTGTCCTCGAGGCTTTCCTCTGAACTCTCTCCAGCAGGTCCAACCCTACAAGTAGGCAAAATAGTCAATGCACTATATTGGTGCCAGACTCAGTTCAGACACCTGATCATGGTTTCTTTGTTGTTGTTTTCTTTGTCTTCATCATCATCATTGTTGTTATCTTATATAATATTTCGTAGTTTACAAAATCTTTTCACTTCCGTTGTCTTGTTCGATCTTTATGACACTTATGAGTGGGATGCCTGGTGATGCTGGCTGGACTAGGGCCTAGCGTGAAAACATCATCTTGTCTTTTTCCATGATAGCATTTAGTCAGTTTAGACTGTTCAGGAATAGGGAGGTGATAGTCCTGATGTATCCTGCCCTGGTCAGAACATACCTGGAGTATTGCGATCAGTTCTAGGTACGCTACTTGAAAAAGGACATTTCTGGAAAACACTCAGGGGGATAACCAGGATGATGAACTTCCTCTAGATCATGCCAAATAAGAGTGGGAGGTATAAGATTCCCCCCTTTAGACTGCAAGCTCCTTGAGGGCAGAGGGTGTCTTTTTATTGATTGTATCCCTACGACTTAGCACTTAACTTGGCTCATAGTAGGCACTTAATAAATGTTTGTTGGATTGGATTGGAAGTTTGAGGAACTTCATATATTTAGCCAGGAGAAGAGAAAACAGAATGAATGTCAATCAATCAACAAGCGTTTATTGAGCATCTACTATGTATCTGGATTTTGTGGATTTAAATATGAAGGAAACAATCCCTGATCTCAAGGTCATATATTTTATTGGGGGAGACAGCACATATATAGTATATATAATATATGTATACACACATATAAATATATGTATATATATATCATATATATGTATAAATAATCATTTTAAGGGGAGAAGAAACTAATAGAAAAGACTTCATATCAATCCCAAAGGACTTATGATGAAACATGCTATCCATCTCCAGAGAGGGAACTGATATTGTCTGACTACAGACTGAAGCGAACTCTTCTCTCTTTCTTTCCTCCTTCCTTCCTTCCTTCCTTTGTCTCTGTTTCTCTCTATTTTCTTTTTCTTTTTTCTTTCTTCTCTCTTCCTTCCTTTCTCTCTTTCTCTCTCTTCCTTCCTTCCTTCCTTTCTCTCTCTCTTTCTTGCTTTCTTTCTTTCTGTCTTCTTTCTTTCTCTCTTCCTTCCTTTGTCTCTTTCTTTTTCTCTCCCTTCCTTCTTTTATTTCTTTCTCTCTCTCTCTCTTCCTTCTTCCTTCCTTCCTTCTTTTCTTTCCTTTTCTTTCTTTCTTTCTTTCTTTCTTTCTTTCTTTCTTTCTTTCTTTCTTTCTTTCTTTCTCCCTTTCTTCCTTCCTTCCTTCCTTCCTTCCTTCCTTCCTTCCTTCCTTCCTTCCTTCCTTCCTTCCTTCCTTCCTTCCTCTCTCTCCCTTCCTTCCTTTCTCTCTTTCTTTTGTGTATCTTTTCCATGATTGCACATGTATTTTGTGATTTCCATGATTGCACATGTATTGCTTACCATCTCAGGGAGGAGGAGGGGAGGGAGGGATAGAATTTGGAGCTCAAAATTTAAAAAAAGTTAAAAATTGTTTTAAAATATGATTGGGGAAAAATAAAATACCATTTAAAAAAGACTTCATATATATGGTAGCACTTGGGGTGAACTTTGAAGGAAGAAAATGATTCTCTTAGGCAGAGGTGAGTAGGCAGTACAGGGTGATGGAGTTGGGAGATGAAATGTTCTATGTGAGGAATAGGAAGCAGGGAAGTTTGGTTGAATCATAAAGTGGGAAAAGGAGAGTAATATGCAATGTCTAAATCTTAGAACTTCACTAAGATTTTGGAACACCCTGTATAATAAGGCTGGAAAGGTGGGTTGGAGTTAGGTTATGAAGAGTTTCAAATGCCAAACAGAATTTTGTATTTGATCTCAAAGGCAATAGGCAGATCCAGGAGTTTGTTGAACAGGGGAATGACATAGATCTGTGCTTTAGTAAAACCATTCTGGAAGCTTTGTAGAGGACAGATTGGATGGGGGTGGGTGGGCAGGAGACTTAAGGCAGGGACATCAATTAGGACATGAAAAATGACTACAAGCATTTGAAAGGCTCAAATATAGAAGATGAATTAGACTTATTTTAAGGGTATTACGTTTCCATTCAAGGTCACAAAGCAAATGTTTTATGAAGGATCATCCCTCCCACCCACCCTCATGACCTGCCAGTGCTGCTACTTATTAACTCCATGACCTAGGTCATTGTCTAGATAATTCAAGTTCAAGTAAAAAACAAAAAAAAGTTTTATTTGAAATTGGAGCGAAATGCATTCCCTCCACCATCTCCACTGTACAAATAGAGAACGCAGTTGTAAAGGAGGGACTATGTCGCCTGAAACATAGCTATGTTGAGGTGCATTTCTCAAATATGTGTAGGGATGATGTGTCTTGTCCGTGTAGATTATGTGAGTCCACATGGGTCTGTCTATATATGGCTCAGAGGAAGGCATGAATAGATGTCTCTAGAATCTTCTCCACCTACTCTTCTCCAAGGGAAGCTTTGATTCCTGACAGGAGAAGAAGCAGCAGATTGATGACAGAGGATGGATGTTCTGGTCTGGAGAAAGAGTACTAGGCCAAAATTATATCTACCTGACACCCTAGATAGTTAGTCTAGGGAAAGAAAATTTTAGATTCAAGCTGAGCTCCAGATCACTATCCCTTAACAGGGAAGGTGTGCCTCCAAGCTATACATCTGAGACTTGGCTCTCCTTCCTCCAAATGCCAATTCCACAAAGAGCTCATATAAAAAATAGCAAATTTGCTTATTTATTCAAGCTTTATAGCAAGCAGAAATCAAAGAAGTTATACAGATGAGAAAATACCTGAAAATAGAATGATTCCCCAAAGTACTTAATTTCATTTCAATAATGTTGATGATGAGTAAAATGATAAAGCTCAAAGGGAGAAAGTCCTAGAGCTCATCTACCCAAGGGGAAATTTCTTGAAGTTTCAAGTAGTATGAGCTGGGTATATGGACATGATTGAGGTTCTGCCTCTTCTACATGTTGGCTTCTTCCCAGCATCTTTCTCTCCCTTTACAGACCTGTCCCTGAAAGAGAATCTAGAAACTGTATGTCTTCTCTTTGGAAGCTGGAAGCCCGAACTTTACAACTGCACCAGATTGGAGTGATAGATCTTCACCAATGAGGATATTCTTATATAAATGGACTTGAGCTTTGGGTTACATATGTAAAGCAAGTCTGTGAAAGGCAGAAGGATAAGAACAATATTTGTGCTACCTTCTCCTTGGGTTCTTGTGAAGATCAAATGATATGTATATAAAGAGACATTGTCAGTTTTAAAGACTCCACAAATGTGAATGGTCTTTTGTCAGTTGCAGATAAGTGTAAATTTGGCATACAGGTTGTACCCTAAGCTTGGGGTACCCCTTAACCTTATGGTAAGTATCTGGGAAAATATTAAGAAGAGTCATCCCATACAATTCAGTCTAGGAAGGCTTAATGGGTGAAATTGGGATTCAGGGAGTGTTTGAATGATGGGAAAGAAATGGCCTGCCAGGTAAAAGGAAAGGGGTCATACTTACTCTCTGTTTGAAAGTGGATGCTACATCATGATAGGGAAGCTAAGCTATTGCCTATAAAATAAGTTGCTAAGACATTATATGGGCTTTATTATATTGAGGGAAACTACCAAATTTTAGGCTTAATAATAGCTCAGAGAGAAACAGCATGAAACAGTGGAGAGACAGAGCTAGTCTCAGAGTCAGAGTCAGGCACATCTGGTTTCAAATCCCGCCTTTGGCACATATGACTGTGTAAGCCTGGACAAATTTCTTCACCTCTCAGTGCCTGAGGCAAATCTCTTAAGAATATAAATACAAGCCAAGTTGCAATCTACATTAAAGAGTATTTCCTTGTCTGGGAGCTCTTTATGTCAATGAAATCATAGTTTTAGGGGCAGCTAGGTGGTACAGTAGATAGAGCATCAGCCCTGGAATCAGAGGATCAGAGTTCAAATTTGGCCTCACTATGTGACCCTGGGCAAGTCACTTAACCCAAATTGCCTTCAGAAAAAAATCATAGTTTTAGGGGGAAAAAAGTAAATCATTCAATAAGCATTTAGTAAAGGTTCCTTGTGTGCCAAGCACCACGCTAAGTTTAGGAGATACAATGACAAAAATAGAACAGTTGTCACCCTCAAGCAGTTTACATTCTATCAGAAGGGGACAAAATGCATATAAAGGACAAAAATACAGTGCAGTTTGGAGGGGATTCAGAATGAGGGGTCATCTGGAATAGCGAAGAGAGGACTGACCTTGGAATCAAAATGACTCGGGTTCAAATCTTGTCTCTGACAGACACTGGCTGAGCAGCCATGGCAAAGTCAAGTCACTTTTTAGTGCCCTTTGCAGGAAGTGTTCTCTTTGATGATTCCTAACCTCTCTGAACCTCAGTTTGTTCATCTGTAAAACTGGGATATTACTATTAGAGTACCTTTCTCACAGGTTCTGCCGAGGCTCAAATGAAATGTTTGGAAAACACTTTGTGAACTTTAAAGTGCTATATAAGAATCAGTTGGTGGAAGAAGATTCCAACTTCCTGACACTGGTGAAATAACACAGCCCCTGGGTGGGGGTGGGGGGAGAGAAAAATTCAGAAGAAGTATGTGGAGCACCCTAGAACCTTAAGACTTTGATGTAAAATTGTCTGTCTTCTCCTTAAAAGCCCTGCCCTAATTCCCTTCATTTTTATTGTGTGTTATATGCATTACCACCTGTGAGCAAAATGCATCAGCATCAACCATAAGTACTTTGTACATGCGAGCTGTTGTTATTGCAGGTGAAATGAAATTAAGCACTTGGTGGCTTTATTAGCCCTGCTTTCAGTTTCTGAGAGCTGAGAAGCTGAGATTTTGGAGGCATAGGGGACCATAAAGAATGAGAAGGGAATAGGCTGGCACATTCCATGGCCTTCTGGTAGCTACTATTACCAAAGAGATTAATTCCTTGTAACAGGACCAAGAACAAGAAATAGGATACTGGCCTACAGCTGGGCAGAACTCAGTTCTGCCTTCTTAATTGGGACTCATTTGAATGACTAAGTTTAACTTCCATTCAGTTTAAATAACTAAGCTGTGGAGATTATTGTTCAAGAAACTTCAATTTTTTTCATTTCGAGAGAGAGAAAATAAATGAATCTCAAATTGTTTCTAATATGGTCTGCCTAGTATCCCTCCTCCCCACCCCACCCCATGCCGAATGAATTTGTCTTCTTTTCCCAAAGAAGCTCAATAAATGGGCAAAGTTGTTAGCAGCCTTAATTCTGGCTTCTTTTTGTTGTTCAGTTGTTTCAGTTGTGTCTGACTTTTTGTGACCTTATTTGGGGTTTTCTTGGCAGAGATACTGGAGCAGTTTTTTCCATTTCCTTCACCAGCTCATTTTACAGATGGGGAAACTGAGGCCAATAAGGTTAAGCAACTTGCCCAGTAGTAGTAGACTTGCCAGATTTGGACTCAGGAAGATGGGTGAGTCTTTCTGACTCCAGGCTCCAGGGTACTCTATCAGCTGTGCCACTCAGCTGTCCTCATTCTGGCTTCTACTCAATAAATTTCGAAAATGGCTTCCTATCACCTCCAGGATGAAATATAAACTCTTCCGTTTGGCACTCAAAGCCCTTCACAATGTGTCCCCCTCCTACCTTTCCAGTCTTTTAACACCTTATTACCCTTCCCCCTACTGTATAATCCAGTGACACTGGCTTCCTTGCTGTTCTTTGAACCAGACCCTACATTTTCTTACTCTGAGCATTTTCACTTGCTGCCCCTCATGAATGCAATTTGCTCTCATCTTATTTCTGTTTCCTGGTTAGCCAATTTATTCTTTCAATATCTTGTTTGTACATAGTTGTTTCCAGGTTGTTTTCCCCATTAGACTATGAGCTCCTTGAGAATGAGGATTTTTGCCTTTTGTTGTATCCCCAACACTTAGCATAGTGTCTGGTACATAGTAGGTACTTAATAAATACTTTTTGACTAAAAGTAGGATTTTGGAGCTGGTATATTGAGTCACAGTGTTAATTATGGGGCTCTTAATCTCTTTCAACATCATCAGTCCCATCCTCTGGTCAGCTCCTGGAGTTATCCAAAAGGTTTTTTAGTCATCCTACATTCAATTACAAAAACCAGACATCTTATCAATGTGAACATTAGTTTGTAGCACTTTAAACATAAAAGAATAGTGTCAGGATAGTGGATCTATCCCAGGTTCGTTTCTAACTGAACTCCATTGAATTAAGATGAGAACAAGCTGATAACATGAATAATAATGGAAATGGTCCTTTAACCACTTCCAGTAATAGAAAGGTGATTGATAAATGTAAGCAGGCGGCATTATGGGATTAGGCATTATTAAACAAAGGATTATGCAGAAGAAACACTGTAAGGAGGTAAGAAGATGTCCACTAGGGAAATACTCAGGCAAGGCACATCCAATTCAGTCCAATCATCTAATAAATATTTATTAAATGTCTATTCTGTGCCACGCACTGTGCTAAGCATTGGGTATACAATTAATAAAAAAATACAGTCCCTGCCCTCAAGGAGTTTACAATCTAAAGGAAGAGACAGCACACAAAAGAAGGCAGGAAAAGCAGCCTAGGGGTGGGTGGGGGGAGAAGGAGAGATCAGGGGTACCCATTGAGTGGGCTTTTTGTTCCATGGAGTTGAAACCAGGCAGGGCAGCAGATGAAGAATGGAGTGAGATGAGGGTCCAGTTTCTGCCCTCCATAAAGGAAGGCATTGGGAGGACTTTGGTACTGTGCCCTCTAATTAGAGGAGAGAAGAGGCTGAGGGAGGTGCTATCAGTCAAGGTCTGAGTTAGCAACATGGTGCTGAGTTTACAAGGGATGGACTTATCCTGTCAAGGGCATCTCGTGAAATGAGGCAGGGCAGCAGATGCAAAGAGGAGTGAAACCATGTTTCATATTGTTGAATGAATGAAGGAATGATCAGCTTCTAGTTTTAGTAAAGAAGTTGGAGCCAGCAGATTTCTGTGTCATCTGGTAGTTTTCCACACACAAGCGCTTATCTCATGAGTGTACGAAAATTTAATTTGCTGAAACCAACTTTGAACAGAGTCCAAATCCCTTTCATCAGTCAGTTATGTAGGGTCACTGCATACAGAACTTTGGCTTTATTAATTTTTTTTCACTTTTGGTTGTTTGAAGGTAACATCCAGAGTGGAAAATTCCTCTACCACTGCAGATGAATACCTCATCAGTAACTTAGAGTCTTACAGGGTTTCCTGGGGGCAGTGAGAAGTTAAGTGACTTGCCCTTGGTCACACAACTATTACGTGCCAGAGGAAAGATTTGAACTTGATTCTTCCTGCCTCTAAAGGCAGCCCTCTGGCCACTTTACCACATTGCCTCTCATTCTTAAAGTTATTTGTAGTAAAATAAAGTTGAGCAAGGGACAGGAAATTACATTTATTCACATGTGACTAGGACTTGCAGGTTACTAAATCTTATGTACATGCACTGTGCAATGCCAGTGGGAAAAGATCTAAGGCCACATCCTTTCCGCCTCACATAGACCCCCTTTGTCTCAGTCTATACCAATAAAAAAACCATACGTAATAGTAATATTTTGAAAATGTATGAAAGAACCAACCGTTTCCAGCTTCCGTTAATAGATTAAATTTAGACTGAAAGTTCATAGGGTAATGAATGGAGCTAATACTTTCATAACTAGGGCGCTTCAGCTGTAAAAGTGGCATTCAGCAGTAAAAACGAGACCTTAATGGTCCCCAACATAAAAGGCAGGCCAGTTCTTGGCACCCTGCTGTAGAACATTTTGGGAAGCTGGGCATGTGGTATTTTAAAATAGAGTCTACCTATCTATTATTATTAGCCTTTTGAGATGCAGACATCACTTGTTACAGGAACTTGTTGGCCAATATCACCAAGAAAGTTGGAGCCCTTTCATGGGGCCTCTCAATCTATCCTGTGATACACACATGTTGGGAACCCTAAGTCAAAGTTAGAAGCTAAAGACACAGAAGGCTGTGTCCTAAGGAGGAATTGTTTCTACTTCTTGGGTAACCCAACTCAGTGGACATTTATTAAGCATCTACTGTGTGTAAAGCACTGTATTAGACACAGGGGATTAAAAAAACAAACAAACAATGGAAATATCTTTGCTCTCAAGGTGGTCACATTCTTCTCATAACAAATTTAATAATTCTGCTATTAACAAATACTATTACTGCGGAAGTGATAATATAGACAGAGTGACATCAGAAAAAAGAGTAAAGGTTTCAGTCTGATTAAATTAAATTTCATCTTTTGTATGGGTGTTCTTTTCCTTTTTTGTGTCGTACTCCTTTGGTGAAGCCTACAGATTCCATTGTAGAATACTATTTTAAATAGAATTTTAAATAGAAATATTTAAAAATGAACCAACCAGTTTGAAATACAGTTATCAAGATATTTTTAAAAGTTCATGGACCCCAGGTTAGCAACCCATGACATAGATAAACCATTATTCTCTTTAAAGAAAATTATAGCTACAAAGATTTCATATTTAAGACTTTTAAGGATATGTGTATATATATATACATACACATATACATATACGCACACATACGTATATGTTTGTATATGTATATATCGTGTATTTAGACACATGCATGTATACATACATACATATATACATACACACACATATATTCGATGTTATCAATCTAAGTAGGTTCTTCTAGGGCCCTGGAGGTTGGAAGCATCCTTCAAATGTGAATCCTCATCTCACATTCTTGGTTCATTAATGAGTTGGCTGGAGGATTCTGTCTGTGGATCGACCAGGAGACCAGAACTGAATAGGCTGCTCTATGCTCAAATGCAGGCAATCAGAAGTCTAGTGAGAAGCAGGGACTAAGACGGGGTAAACCCTCAGAGGCAAAAGAATACTCTAGGTGAACAGCATTCAGGCCCACAGGATATCTATGTGAGTTCTGTTTGTGAAGAAGGGGTGCGACAGCATATGGAGATTCCTACTTCCAACAGTATAGACCTTAATGTCCAAAGATGAAACGGGGCAAGGTGATATAACTTATAGCTTGGTCAGAAATCATGGAGGCCAACAGAGCAGCTTGGAGGCAGTGGGGTGAAAGGGCTCTGGAGTTAAATTCTCAGCTCTGATAAGATCTTGCGTGATCCCTCGGATGCTTGGTTTCCTCATCTGCAGAATGGAGATACAAACATTTGTGTGTTATACTTCAGAGGGTGGTTGAAAGATCATAGATGTAGAGCTGAAAGAGGCCTTAGAGGCCTTCTATTCTATTCTAACCCCCTTTGTTTTATAGAGGAGGGAACTGGACCTGATGAAGCTTAAGTGACTTCCCCAAGGTCACAGAGATGCTAAGGGGCAGTGGGATCTGAACCCAGTTGCTTTTTAAAGACAAGTAGTAAAGAAAGGGGTTACTCTTTTTTTAATGAGCTGTTCTTGAGTAAAGAATTATGTCTCAGACCTTTCTTTTTATGTCAGAGAGTCAAAGGTCAGTAACTTTGGGGGTGTCAATTCAACTCAGTTTGATTTAACATTTATTAAGTATCTAATAGGTTCAGAGAACTGTGTTAGGTGCTATGGATTCCATCAGATTGTTAGCTCCTTGACGGCAGGGCCTGTTTTTGCCCTTCTGCCTGGCACATGTACTTAATGAATGTTTGTTGATTTGACAAACACAAAAAATGAAAAATAATTCTTGCATTCACAAAGTTGACAGTCTTTTGGAGGCATGAAAAGTAGCATAGCCAAAGTCCTCAAAACTCACTCAGTAAATGGAAGATTGTTCAAGATGATCTGAAAAGGACCCCTGAAGGAAACTAAGGATTTTCAGAGGCAATGGTGTGGAGGGGGAGCTCGTTTCAGGCATAAAGAGTTACCTGTACGAAGCCCCAGAGGCAGAAGATGGATGGCCCTGTTTGGGGGAAAAGTAACTGTCAATTTGGCTGGATGTAGGGTGAATGAAAAAAAGAACAGAAGGAGACAGGCATTTATTAAGCACCTGCTATGTGCCAGGTATCGTATTAAGCACTTTATAAATATTATTTCATTTGATTCTCATAACTACTCTGAGAGTTAGGTGCTATTATTATCCCCATTTTATAATTGAGGAAACTGAGGCAGAGAGAGGTTAAGTAACTTGTCCAGGGACACACAACTTGTAAGTGTATGAGGCTGGATTTGAATTCAGGTCTTCCTGAGCCCAGGTCCAGCTCTCTATTCACTGCAACACCTAGCTGCATAAAGGGGAGTAATAGGAAACAAGTCTAGAAATGGTGTGGTATACTGGAAAGACCATTTAGTTTAGTATCAAAGAACCTGAGTTTGAGTTCTAGTTTTGCGACTTCCAGTATAAACAACTTTGGACAAGTTGTTGAAACCTTCCTGGGCTTTGATTACCTCAACTGTAAAATGAGGCAGATGAACTTTAATGCTTCTTTGAGCTCTAAATCTGTGATCCTCTGAGTGAGGGAGAGTTAGTGAAAGGATTTCAGTGCTAGGCTGAGGAGTTTGTATTTTAACCCAGAGACAATCCGAGGCCAGAGGAATGAGGTGGTCAGACCAGGGCTTTAGGAAGGTAATTTTGATGGCTGTTTGGTAGATGTGTTGCAGAAAGGGAAAGATTTTAAGACTTAAGATTCCCTTTGTCTTTGCACCTGCTAACTTAAAGGCAGCCTTTGACTCCATCCAGGACTCTGTCCCGACCTCTAGGTTGGGTCTTTCCACCCCTGGTTCACCACACCACCAGGATTCTGGAGAGCTGATAGTCCCCGACACTTGGGGAATCCCCTTTGTCTCTAATTCTTGATTCTGCTCCTGGTCTGCTCAATTCTATCAACTTTTATGAAGTACCTACTACATGCCAGGCACAGTGCTATGGGCTGGGGATGCAAAAAGAAGCAGAAGATAGTCCCTGCCCTCAAGGAGTTTATAATCTGCTGTAACAACAATGCTACTTGCTGCTACTGTGGCTGTGTAAGGCTAATAACACCAGCACACAGGAGGGCTACTAGCGCAAGTTCTTTGATTTGCTTTTCAAAGGTAAGCAACTTTAAGGAGTTAATGATATTACTTTAATTAAATGTACATGTATCATTCACTTAGTTCAGGGGGAAAAGTCAGCACCCTGAACTTCAGAGAAAACACAAACAGAAATTACAAGCAGAAATTATATAAACAGAGCAAAATAACACAAATCGGCAAACAGGCTTCTAGCTGTCTGATCAAGACATTACATACATAGTTACCAGAGAGAGAAGCACCAACATCTGGGTTTTTCAAAGCTGGGGGGGGCTCCAATGGCTACCCAGAGTCTCGTCTGGTCAAATCATAGGACACTCTTCCAGTGAGTGAACCCCAAGCAAAATGCTAACCTCAGAGTACATATACACTTCTTCAGGGTCAGAGGGTGTCACAAGCATGCAACTCAAACCCATGTGACCTAAGCCTTCCCGTAACTTAAGCAGCTCATCAAAGACTCCCAAATCAATCAAAGACTCTCGATTGAAACAAAGGCAAGACTCAGAGGCACTTGATTGCCTTAGTGCTGAGAAACACTCCAAAACAAAGGACAACAAAAAAGTCCCACTTTACTTGCCATTACACTTGCTCATAGCTACAATAGTGGTTTTAACACTGGTCCAAGTCATTACTCTCAGTAGCAGCTTGGGGTATAGTTGCCAGCCCTGTCTGCATTCTTGTCTCATTTCTCCTCTTGCCAGTGCTGGTCAAAGCAGACAGAGGCCCAGGTTACAATAGCCAGTAGCCCAGACTCCTGAAGTCTGCTGTTCTCATCTGCATGGAGGGCACATGCTTGTCAGGTTACAGCAGATCTCTCCCTTCCCTGTGCCCTGAATGGCAGCCAAGAAGTCTCTCCAAGAACAAAGGAGAAAAAATTTACATGATAACCTTGTCGTGTATTTAAAAGGAATAGGAAGTTACACACAGTAGATTTGCAGTTTCATTTGCAATTATCTTTTTTTAAAATACTATGTTATGGAAATTCTTGTTTTAGTCCATAAATTAAAAATAAAATAAATTTTAAAGAACAAAGAAAGAAGTAGAGGAAGCCTCAATTCTGGATGACAAAATACAGATCTCACTCCGTTCCTCCTATCATGTGACTTGTTCCACAATGTATGTCCTCTGAGACAGCACTAGTTCCCCATCCTCTCTGATGGCTTCTTGCCCTCCAAGAAGACACTATTCCCCTGTAACTCAGTGAGTGGGGAAAATATGAGAAATGTTCTGAGTCCTCTCCCTGTCCTCAAATTGCCATCACTTTGCTCTCTGGAGCAAATGATATTTCAGAATATAAATAAAGGTATAGCTTTGGCACAGATTATAGAAGTAACAATAAGGGATGGAAATCTGATCTTCTGTTGGTGGGATGCAGCATCAGAGTTGTCCCATGAAGAGAGAAGTATTTCATACCATCCAAAAAAGAATCCTTGAAACTGGGAGAAAAGTGAAAAATATGAAAGTTTTAAAAATGAGTCTCCCCTTCTCCCAAGGCCAAATGTGCCCAGAAGAAAGGGCGAAGGGGAGTAGTGGAAACACTTGTAAATTTATCAAGTGTGAATGGCACATCTGGAAGTGGAGAACCCATATTGAAAAAACAAACAAAGGAGGGAATGTGGATTGGAAGCCATTAACACAGCTAAGCTTGGAATGGTAATAAAGTCCTTTTCTAGTTTGTAGAGGTGAAAGGTAAAAGCTGAAAATGAAACATGAGGCAAGGTAAAAAGTGTGTCTTCCTTCTGGACCTGGTCTAAAGCCAGGGCTGATGTTATCCTTTGTTTTGTGGGTCTAAGGCATTCTGTGGGAAAGAAGGAGGGCGAATAAAAGGTAAAGAAAGGAAGAATTTTTTTTAAAGTTGGTGAATAGAAAAGGAGCAAGAAGGAAAAGAGACATAAAGATCCCCTCCGGGTCCTTTTTAGGGAAGGGAAGGGAAAGGGAAGTAAATAAGCATTTATTAAATGCCCACTATGTGCCAAGCACTGTGCTAAGGGCCTTATAGATAGTGTGTCATATGAGATTATGTTGCTGATTATCTAAAAGTGCTTTGTAATCACAGGACAGGGATAAGGAATGGACCTGTGATTTTATAGGTGTAGGAAATTCTCAGGTGAAGAAAATTCCTTCACTTCTGCAGATCTGCATCTTCTCTTAGATGCTTGGGACACTGAGAGGCTGAAAGACTTGCAGAGGGTCACACAGCCAATATATACTAGTCGCAGGATTTGAATTCAGGTCTTGCTGGATCTGAGACCGGTTCTCTCTTTCTAGGGGCAGCTGGTGGTACAGTGGATAGAGTGCTGGGCCCGGAGTCAGAAAGACCTGAATTCAAATCCAGCCCCAGAGACTTACTAGTTATGTGACCAAGACAATGATCCAAGACAATTCCAAAGGACCCATGATGAAAAATATATCCACCTCCAGAGAGAGAACTGATGAACTCAATGTGGACTGAAACATGCTTTTTCACTTTCTTTCTTTTTCTTTTTTTTGGGGGATGGGGTGGTCCTGTATTTTCTTTTGCAACATGGATAATATGGAAATGTTTTACTTGTGTTTTCAAGTAAGGGGGAGAGAGAATTCAAGAGGGAGAGAGAAAATTTGGAACTCAAAAATTTTAAAAATGAATGTTAAATGTTTCTACATGTAATTGAGAAACACTTAATGAAATAATTTTTTTAAAGTACTTAGCACAGTGCCTGGTATATAGTAGGTACTAGATAAATGCTTTTCCCCTTCTCTGTCCTCTCTTCCTCTCCCCTTCCCTTCCCTTCCACACCAAGCTGACTCAGAACCATAAAGGGCAATATACATGTAAGCTATTATTATAATTAAAGCTAGTACCTCTAGCAATGCCCTATTCTGATAGCTCATCATGGCGCAGAAGTGCCCTGGGTTCTTGTAGACTATGACAGCTGAGGAGAAGTTCTGGAAGGTCTTATTAAACTGGAAACACTTGGTGTTTCCAACACTAGCCTGTCGAAATTCAGAGATACCGGACTCTAAAGGCTGATTCTTCTGGCCATTGTAAATTCACAAAGGTGGTCTCCTAAAGCAGAGAAGGGTTATCGTCTGTATCAGTAGAAAGAATTGCCATACTTTGCTTCCTCTTGGAGAATTTTAGAACAGTTTTTTTCAAGAAAACATATTTTAAAATCTGGAAATCAGCTTTACTTGAAACAAGATTCTTTGGCCAAGAGAAGCCATTGAGTGAGAATATGGTTGTAAATAACAAGGCTGGAGGCTTTGCAGACTTTGGTTCATTCATTCAGGATTCCCTAGGTGAGGTTTCTTCTATAGGAGTAGATATTGACAAGTGTGTTTAGAGCAAAAAGATGGAAAGACGAGAAAACTAAAAGTGTAATTCTTTTTTGAGGGGTGTATTCCAGTAATTTCTCCCCATTTAATAGTATTTTATTTTTTCTAAGTACATATAAAGATAGTTTTCAATATTCATTTTTATTAGATTTTAAGTTTAAATCATGATAAACATATTTCCATATTAGTCATGTTGTGAAAGAAGAATCAGAATAAAAGGGAAAAACCACAAAAAATAAAAAAACTGAAACTGAAAAAAGTGAAAATAGTATGCTTTGATCTGCATTCAGATTCCATAGTTCTTTCTCTGGATGTGGATAGCATTTTCTATCATAAGTCTAAACATTTCATTCTTAACCCTGCTATTGAATGACCTTCAGGCCCAGAGTCAGGAAGTTCTGAGTTAAAATCCAACTTCAGATACTTTCTAGCTGTGTGACCCTGGGTAAGTCATTTAATCTGTCTCAGTTTCCTCATCTGTAGAATGAGGATAATAATAGTACCTTACCCCCTAGGGTTGTCTCGAGGATCAGATGAAATAATTGTAAAGCATTTAGCCCAGTATCTGGCACACAGTAAGCACTACATAAATGTTAGCTATTATTAATTACCCCCTCAGAACTCACACTTTTCCATTGACAAAAATGATGATGATAGTTTTCTGTCTGGTTCTTAGTTTCCTCATCTTATACAATGAAGTTATTGGACTAAATGATTTTTAAGGTCCTTTTTAGCCCAGTCATAATACTGTGGTTGCTTCTATTCATTAGGAGGATGAATTGGATATAACGTGTGTGTGTGTGTGTGTGTGAGTGAATTGCTTGTAACTTTTTGATCTAAAGTGTTATATATTAAGTATGACAAGATAACATTTTACAGTTGGCTACTTTGTAGCATGGGAAGGGTACCACTCCCAGTTTATCCAAAAAATAGTAGTGAGCGAAGAGTCAACATTTCAACAGCACAACACAAAGGGCCCCTTGTTTTAAAATCCTGATTTCTTTTATTTCAGTCCTGAGGCCTCACCCTGTACCCTCCCACCCTAAGGATGCCAGTGAAATGAAGCATGGCAAGGGAAATGTTGCCTCAGCCTACCCAATCTCTTCAAACTTGATTTGAACAGGAAATTTTAGGTTCAGGGCTATCCTTTTGTACATTGGAAACATATATGAAGTATGTATATATGTATATTATATATATATATGTGGAGAAAGAGAGAGAGAGAGAGAGAGAGAGAGAGAGAGAGAGAGAGAGAGAGAGAGAGAGAGAGAGAGAGGGGGAGAGAGAGAGAGAGAGAGAGTGTGTGTGTTCAGAGAGGACTAGCACCAGCACCTTTGGTGTGAAGGCTTGCTGAGCTGTTTTCAGGGCTGCTCATACAACTTTGGTGTCCACCTGGTACTTAACTCTCACCTGTTGTTCCAAAAAACTGTAGCATGCACAGCAGCCACACCCTGGTAAAACCATCTTGGCAGATAAACTAAACCAGGTTGAGGGTAACCTATGGCCCTCAAACCTGTCTGTGAGTTAGGAGGATGTCTACCCCAAGCATTTGAAGACTTCCTCTGCTGGAATAGGTGGATGAGAACAATTTGTCCCAATGGGCATGAAGGCAGCTGAAGAAGGTGTTATGGAGCAATTAGAGCTTAGTTAGATATTGGATACGCTAAGGTCACCCGCTGCATCCCAAGCCATTGATAGTTATCCTCTTTTGTCTTGCCACTGGAATAACTTGGAAAGAAAGAGCAAGGTTGACAACTTTGTGCAACTCTGCCTTACTTAAATCAAATGTACATACAAGTCAAGATATCACCCTGTGATGTCCTTGGTCATCTTAGAAAACAAAGGACAAACAGCTATATGTCCATATTTAGGTCTATATACACACACACGTATATATGTATGTGTATATGCCTGTGTGTGTATATGTATATATGTATGTGTACGCGTGTGTGTGTGTGTGTGTGTGTGTGTGTGTGTGTATTGAGTCTAAATCCATATCTCTCTATATATGGAATTCAGTCTAAGGGATCTGGCACCCAGTCTAGGCTGGACTGAGATGTTTAAAGTATTCATTTATTAGTTAGTCCCATTGCATGGCCCTAAGGACCTTGTTAGATTAGGGTGAGGTTCCATTGCAACGCAAGTTACAAGCATTTCCTGCTCTGTATGTAGTCTAATCATCAGAGCTAATGTTGACTAGTCTACAAAAGGGTGCTTTTGAAGGTACAGATTTGACTATGTTAGGCCCTTGCTCAGGAAGCTTCAATGGTTCCCAATTGCCTCTAGAATATAATTTAAACTCCTCTGTTTGGCATTCAAATCCTTTCATAACCTGGACTCGATATGTTTTTCTAGGCTGATTACACATTGTTCCCCCTCATGCATTCTAGATTCCAGCCAGGCTGGCTTGACTTTCCCATGTGCAACATTCTGTCTCCCACCCCTGATTTTTGCAAGGCTGTCCCTCACACTGCTGGAATACATTCTGTCTGTATCACCTTTCCTGATATCCACTCTCAGTGGTTGGTAATCCTCACCCCTCACAGAAATTACATTGTTTATTTTGTGTATCTCTTGTATTTGACGATCTGTGTGCATGTAGTTTTCTCCAGCAGAGTGTTAAAATTTTGAAGAAAGAAAACATCTTGTTTTTTCTTTGTCTTTGTATCCCTAAGACCTAGCATTAGTGCCTGGTATTCAGTAAGAGTATAATAAATGCTTGTTGAATTAAATTAAGTCTGTACCACTTTATAGCTTTATCTCATGCTGCTTTAGAGATTTTGCTCAAGCTTCTATCAGTGCTCTTTGTGTCTAGGCATCAGAATAATTTTCTGCCAAAATGCCATTTTTTCGACAGTGGGAACTGGGTGTGGTGGTACACACCTGCAATCCCTGCTCCTTGGGAGGTTCAGACTGGAAGACTGCTTGAGTTCAGGAGTCCTGAGCAGTAGTGGGGCTAAAGCTGAGTGGGTATTTGCACTTTGGCAAGTACTCCACTGGTGGTGGAGGGGACCAGGCTATCTAAGAAAGGGTGAATTGGTTCAAGATGAAGGGTGGGGGAATTAAGGAGAAAGGAAGAGGGAGAACATCTGGCAAAATGGTTTTCATATGCATACTCATATCAGCTTGTGGTCACCCAGCATGCAATAGCGTGATCTATGCAAAACCTTTAATTAGGAGCACGTAACAAAAGAAACATTGCAGAAGATGTGGGTGGCAGATGTCTAGAAGTAGTCTATCATGCAAAAGGATGCTGGGTGGGTCATGTAGCTAGAATGACAGACAACAGGCTACCCAATGGATTGGATCCTAGGGGACCACACAGAGCTGACCAGGAGGCCGAACATTCAGTGATGTGCCTACCTCATAGGGTTGTTGTGGGAAAAGTGCTTTGCAAACTTTAAAGCAATATGATAATCAGCTGTTTGAACAGTAATGGAAAAGAGAAGAGGAGTCTACTAATCTTGGAGTATGATGAGTGTATGCTGTCTTATTAACAAGCAATGACAATGAATCCAGATGATAGCTCCAAATTGGAGCCTCAGTTTGAGTGGAAATCTCACAATTCTTAGGATCCTTCTGTCTAGAGCTGTAAGGAAGCTTAGAAATGATCTGCTTCAAGGGTTCTTAACTTTCGGAGTCCATGGATAGATTTTAGGTCGTCCATAAACCTCTAACTGAAATTTGACATTTCCTTCAGTGATAAATTTTAAAAAACACACATTATTCAGAGGTGCCCATAGGCTTTACCATACTGCCAAAGGAATCCATAACACAAAGATTAGGAGTCCTCCTCTAGTGTCTCCCTTTCATGAGAAAGAGAGAGGTTGAGTGATTTGTTTAAAGTCACACAGGTAAGAGTAGAATCAGGATTGAAATCTTGTTTCCTACTTCCTGAACCAGAGCTTCTTCCTGATCTTCAATCTATGTGAATAATGGTGACTTTTATTTTGAGGTCTTTGTTTGGGTTAGTATTTTTTTCTCTTTCTTAAGAGCATCAAATTCTTGAGTGTGCTGTTTTCTTAAGATTGACTTTTGTTTTTAATCCTCATTTTGAGCACTCTCTTCCTTTTTCTCTGGTAGTAGAATGTATTAAACGCATTATATTGGCATGATTTTAGAGCCAATTGCCTTGACAATAGACCTGTGGCTGTTTCAGTCTTGCTTTTGGGGCTTCCATCCCAACTACCCTACTGAAGGAAGTCTCTCAGAGGCCATCAAGGACAATGACCTTTTTTCTGGTCCTTTTTCTACTTGACCTTTATTAGCTAGCCCCTCTTCCCTAGGCTTTATAGATAACATACTTTCCTTGTTCTTTTTCAGACTGCTTCTTCTCTAGATCCTTCCTTATCTTCTTACATTGTTCTTAATGTGTATTTTTCTCAGGGTGCTATGTCGTCCCTCTCTTTTTTCCCCCTAAACTCTATTCCTTTGTAATCTCTCTTTTTTGCCCCCCCTGCAAGACTCAACTACTATTTATATACAGACTACTTACTGTTAGATTGCTATCTTCCCTCCTGAAGTCTAGACCAGTAATCTGTCAATGAAACTGCACCACTAGCAACTCAAACTTAGCATGTCTGAAAAATCTTGGTATCTCTTCCTCCCAACTTACTTCTCCTTCGAAGTTTACTATTACTGGCTATGGTCTTACCATTCACCGTATCTCCCGTGTTCACAACTTCGTGGTAATCTTTGTCTCTTCCCTCCCTCTCACCCCATAGTCAATCAATTATGTCTTATCTATTCCACTTTCACAAAATTTTGTGCTTGTTTCTGTTACTACTACCCTGTACAAACCACCATCACATCTGCCAGAACAATTATAACAGTTCTCTAATAAATATAGCTGCCCCCGCTCTCTACCCCTTCTAATTTGTCCTTCATATTATTTCACATACAGAGATATGTTAATTGCATGCCATTGATCAAAAATCTTCAGCAGCTCCCCATTGCTTTTCAAATAAAGTTCAAGCTGTGCCTGGCATTTAAATCTCCCACAACTGGGTACTTTCCCACCGTTCTAGTCTCATCTTGGATGACTCCTTTCCTCACTCTTTATGTTCCAGGCAAATTGTTCCACTCTCTATCTCCCAAGCAGTCCCTGATTTGGCGCTTTTGCTCACACTGTTCTCTGTACTGAATCTGTCCTCCTCTTCTCTCTCTTACCTTGTTGAATTCCTCCTGACCTTTTAAAGCCACACTCAAATGCCAGCCTCTTCAGGGAGCCTCCCTTAATTCATCCAGTCAGAAATGACTTTTCCTACTCTTCTTCTCAGAACTCATAAAAGATCTGGATTTGCAACTCTCTAATGTGATTTTTATGCAATATGAAATATTATAGTTGTCTATTTTTGTGTCTTATCTACCAGCACAGTGAAATCACAGGACATGTGTGATCATGTGTGTGTATGTGTATATACAAACATATATACAGATACGTATGTGTTGTTTGTCCTTGGTTCTCTAAGAGGACCAACGATATTAGAAGGGTGTTGTCTTGACTTGCAAGTGAATTTGATTTAAGTGAGGCAGAGCTGTGCAAAGTCATCAGCCTCACTCTTTTCTCCAGTTATCAGAGTCTCTAGTGGCAAAGCATAGGTCAAGACAACTGGCGATGGCCCTGGATGCAATGGGAGACCTTGGTCTTTTTATGCTAAGGTCTTTCCCAGGTCCCAGTCTACATATATATATATATGTGTGTGTGTGTGTGTGTGTATGTATGTATGTATATAGTCTACATATATATATATATGTATATATATATATATATATATATATATATATATATATAGAGAGAGAGAGAGAGAGAGAGAGAGAGAGAGAGAGAGAGAGAGAGAGAGCAGGCACAGGGTGAATTGAAAATGAATAAGGGATGAGAGAGGAATATATTGAGAGTGAGAGATAGGGGAGAAGTAGAATGGGGTAAATTATCTCTCATAAAAGTGGCAAGAAAAAGCAGTTCTGTAGGAAGAGAAGAGAAGGCAGGTGAGGGGGAATGAGTGAATCTTGCCCTCAGCAGATTTGGCCTGAAGAGGGAATACTATACATACTCAATTGGGTATCTTACCCCACGGAAAGAAGGAGGAAGAAGATAAAAAAAGGGGGGGATGATAGAAAGGAGGGCAGATGGGGATGAAGATAATCAAAAACAAACACTTTCGAAAAGGGACAGGGTCAAGGGAGAAAATTCAATAAAGGGGGATAGGTTAGGAAGAAGCAAAATATAGTCTTTCACAACATGAGTATTGTAGAAGGGTTATACATAATGATACACATGTGGCCCATGCTGAA
>CM053624.1:247812851-247829529 GCA_028646595.1 Phalanger gymnotis | reverse complement strand
TGTCCTGGGCTGGGGCCCTGCTTCCCTCTGCCACTTTGTGGGTTCTGCAGCTCTAGAATTGGTTCAAAGCCATTGTTTTATAGGTTTTTGGAGGAACTTGGTGGGGAGCTCACGCCAGTCACTGCTTCCCAGCCGCCATCTTCCATCTATTCTTTTGTAGCCTATCATTCACCATTTAAGTTTCTTTGACTTCAGAATACAGGACCAGTATTAAAACAAAACAAAATGAACCAAAACCCTATTCCATGTATGTTTTGTTTTGTTTTGGCATAATTGTTTGCATGTTTTCTCCTCTATCAGGCTGTGAACTTTCTGAGCAGAGACTGTCTTTTGCTTTTCTTTATATTCCAATCCCTTAACTCAGTGTTTGGCACATAGTAGGTGTTTGATATTTATTGTCTGACTTTTGAATGGGTGAATGGCATACATAGCACCTTTCCTTGTGGACCAAGATGGAAAGTGAATATTGCCTTGGGGAATGGGTTTTGATCTGGTCTGAAATCTCTCTGGAAGAGCTAGTTGGCTTTAAGTTGACAACTCCTTGGCACCATATGCCATTTTTATTTAAAAATAACAACTCAGCAAGACTGAAGGGTCTTCTGAACATTAAATAGCTCTCTCACGAAGTAACTCACTCTTGGTGAGTTAAGTAGAAATGAATCAGTGGCATATGGATCACATTTCACTAAAATACACACATGGGTTTGGGAATGAAAGGGAAAATGTGACAAACCACGGTTAGGAGTTTAAGAAACATGAAATGTCAGGACAAGGAGGAAACAATCACAATGTTTACCAAACCTGCATAGAGCTAGGTTGGCCCATCACACACAGCTCCAAAGTTCCCAGAGCTCTCAATCAGTTTTGCAAAATGCTTTCAAAAGAGGTTTCTTTTCTCTTAACCCTGAATTGAAGCTTTTATTGTAGTGTAAGACCATGAGTTAGAGAGCTCATGGCTCACAAAGGCTCTTTTCAACAAGAGAATTGGTGAATGTTTTATTCTAGTGCCTTGGAGTCATTCAGTAGTACAGCAGTGCTTGTTGAACTGTATGCCATATCTATTGTCTGAAAGGAGAGCCCTCCTTCTCTCCACTGCCATAAAAGGGACATTTTCCCTTTTCAGGAAGCTCAGAGAGCTTCCAAACTAGTTGGAGGGATCCATATAAAAAGGTTTAAGTGTATCAAGGTGCTCTGGCTCACTATCCTGAAACCAGGCCGTGACATGTGTGTGTGTATGTGTGTGTGTATATATATATATATTTTTTTTTCTTTCTTTTTCTCAGGGTTGCAGGGCTACCCTGAATGGTTGGAGATGTTTCTTCTCTACTTTCCTTGGTTTTATCCTCTACCAGTTTTTGTCCTTTACCTTTAGGTACCTTTGAGTAACTAGCACTTCAGTTCTATTTCATCATTTAACATCAGTTAACTTCTACAAGGGGATATTTACTTTGAAGATCTAATGAGAATGAAAGTTCAACCATTTTCCCCCCAAACCCTTTAGGATACACTCTCCCCTAGACCAGCTCAGTCTCTGGGGAGAATGGGCTGTCTCTTAGCATAATTTCTACATAGCCTTGGTCCCATCGAGTTCACATCCAAATGTATCTTTTGAAGGAGCCCCAATTCTGGTCCTACAAGTACAGGCAAAGAGGGTAATTGTGTTTAGCAGACCAGAACCAGTTACAGAAGGTCTACACACATTTCAAAGTCTCTCCATGGCATTTCCATTACATATCCTCATGACTTTCTCAGAAGCAGACTCTCCAACCTCTTCCAAATCAGGAGTAGGAATAGTATTGAAGACTCTATATGTACCAATCTTCCCTTGCAAAAGGGCATTTCCAAAGCATATTCTAAGCAAGTGGCCCTGAAGATAATCCACATGACTATATGATGCTAATGGTACATATATCAACCAATCAACAAACATGCATCAAATGTCTATTGTGTTCCAACAACTGTACTAGGTCCTGGTGACACAAAGACAAATATTTCCTGCCCTCAAGGAGTTTACATTTTGTCAAGGAGAGAAAGTATATATATACTTTTGCATATTTATGCATACATACATATGCATACAAAATTAATTCAAGGTAATTTGAAGGAGCAGGGAGGCAGTAGCAATTAGAGGATCAGGAAAGAGGAGATTTAAATCGAGCTTTGAAGGAAACTAGAGATTCTAAGAAGTGGAGGTAAAGCAGAGAGTATGTTTCTAGCATATAGGACAGTCTAGGAAAAAGAATGGAGATGAAAGACATAATGTCATACATGAAGTCTGGCTTCTCTGGCTGGACCAAAGAGAACATGGAGGAGGGAGTAATTTATAATAAATATAAAAAGGTAGATTGGAGCCAGATTGTGAAGAAGGCCAGTAGAGTGGTTTGTTTTTGAATTCAGAAGTAATAGGGAACCACTGAATTTTTTTGAGCAGGAGAAAGACATGATAAGATATGCATTAAGAATATGATTTTATTAGCTAAATGGAAGATAGGTTAGAGAGGGGAGACTTGAGAAACAGAAAACAACTAAAAAGCTGTTATAATATTCCTATAAGAAGTGATGAGGGCTTAAACTATGTGGTGAATATGTGAGTGGAGAAAAGGTAGCAGATGTGAGAGATGTTGTAGAGACATCACAGATAAGACATGGCAACTGATTGAATACATGGAATGAGGGAGAGTGAAGAATTCAAGATAACTCCCAGGTTGTGAGTCTGGATGGGATGAAGGATGATGTTGAAAGATTTTGAGCTGTAGAATAAAGGAAAAGAGAGAGTTCATTCATGATGAATAACCTGTATTTTCTCAGTAAAGCATGAAGTGTGCCCTCTACTGAGGTGGCAGGGTCAGAAGAGTCTTCTATGGGGCTGGAAGAGGAAAGAAAAAGTTTGGAACAGCTGCTGTGGGGAGTATGGCAGAGAATCAATTAGGAAGGAGCAAATGGTTGTCTTTAGAAATACCAATTCATCAATCAGTCTGAACATTTCAATTCCTACTATGTGCCAGGGACTATGCTACACCCTGGAGATATGAAGATATAAATGAAATAGCCCCTGCTCCTATAGAACCATTGATTTATAGGAAAATCACAACAACAGCATGCACTTGAGAGATCATATTTTTCCATGAATCTCTTAAGTACCTTTCCTTGTGCCAGATAATATGTATCCATTATAAATACGGTCATTCTCACATCACTCCCAACTCAACTCACTCTCTGGATTCTTCCATGATAAAACAGCTATTGCTTTTTCAGCATTACTGGCTGGCTGCATCTTCTGCATACATGTCCAAGTCTCCCGAAAGCTGCTACAAGAGACTAGAACATTCAGTGACTGTGGCAAGTGGCTAACAGTGCAACGAGTTCATTATGCGAAGACAGGTTAATTCAGGAAACAGGAATGAGGACTCAATATGTGATTTAACTGGCGTAGGGAACTTCCAGGTGAGGAATGCAGGTCAACACCTCTACAATTTAGTCTTAGATAGTTGCTAGAACACTGGCAGGCTAACTGACATACCCAGAGTAACAAAATCAACTTCAACCCAATCTTTCTTGACTTCAGGTCAACCTTTCTATCTAATATACAGGTGGTACAGTGGACAGAATGCTGGACTTAAGAAAAACTTGAGTTCAAATATGGCCTTAGAAATTGGAAGTCTTTTCCTCTACCGAACTGTATATATTGTGCTAAATCTGTTAATTATCTTTCCCTGGGACCTACTCTCCTGATTGGTGAGTTCCTGACCAAGATAGCCATTTCTTGAAGATTTTTAGACATTCTCAGATCACTTCCAACTCAACTCACCCTCTGGATTTCTCCATCTCTTCGGTAGCCTTGCCCCTGTGTGGATACAATGTTGAAGTAGACAAAAGAAGACAATCCTGGAGCAGATGTGGAAAGGCAGGTACACTAATGCCTCTTGGTGAAGCGGTGAATTGGTGTAATCATTCTGGAAAGCAAATTGGAATTACAAAAAGAGTGACTATAATGTCCATATCCTTTGATTCCACTACCAGAAACATACTCACATACTGATATATTTATAGCAGCCCTTCGTGCAGTAGCAAAGAACTGGATATACGGTTCATCATTGCTGCTGAACATTTCTGGGCAATGGACAAACTAATTGTGGTATGGTAATGGAATGGAATATTATTTTGCTCTAAGAAATAGATGATGGAGAAGCATTAGAAGACTTACATGGACTGATGCAAAATGAAGTAAACCAAGCCAGGAAACAATATACTACAAGGAAACAAAGACTACAATGATATAAATGTAAAGAAAAGCAACAGAACAATTGAAATTGAATGCTGCAAAATTGAAATGTTCAAGCTTGATTATCAAGAAGTCATATGAGAAGAAGACATCTTCCCCTGCTTTTTTGTAGATATGGGAACTATGGGTTTGGGACACTGGATACAATGTCAGACTTTTTGATATATTGGTTAGTTTTTGCTGAGTTTCTTCTTTTTTAGTGTTTGTTGCAAGAGATGGCTCTCTGGGGGTAGGGGAAAGGAGGGATATACTGGAAGTTGTAGGTGATATAAAAACAAAATGTATCAAAATGTTACTTAGGAAGGAAAGAAGGAAGCAAACATACATTAAGCTTCTACTATGTGTCAGGCACTGAATTAAGTACTTTATAAATATCATCTCATTTAATACAACAATCCTAGAAGGAAAATAATATCATTATCCCCACTTTACAGATGAGGAAACTGAGACAATCAGAGAGCCCCTGCTCTTACTCTTTTCTATCTCCTGAGGGGGTAGGGAAAGCCTGAATGTTCAGAGTGGTCTATTAGCAGAGACACAAGGAGGTCAGCTTCTAAGGGTTTTATTCTAGGTCAGGGGTCCTGATTCCAAGTGGTTTCTTTGTTCTGCAAAATTAGAAAGCTTAAAAATACTGATTACAAGTAAAATTTATAACTCTGAGCCCCCAGGCAATCATTTGATTATCAAGGCTAGAAATAAGGCAAATCAGCCCAATGAATTCTGCATAGTCAGTTATCCATAGGATTTCCTTCCTCTTACCATATTCTTTATGGCAGAAATACCTGCTCAGATGACATTATCTTTTCTTTATCTAGAATATAATCATTAAAAATACAAATGACCAGTAAGCAAATTAAAAATAGCAGAGAAATAGTAATAAATCATGCCATTTATTGCATATAGTAGTAAAATGGAGGGAGAAGCAGAAAGTGAAGTTCATTCACCCTTGTTCCTTGAGAAGAAATGGTTCTGTTACTCCCTGCTGGATTCTTTTCATGAATCAGCTGGTGAGCCAGGTAAAAAGAACACACCTTGTGGCTAAAAGTCTTAGAATCCATCTCCTGGAAAGCACCCTTCACCTGCCACTGTGGCTGCTGCTGTGTCTCCCTGGTAACCTTTTCTTCAATTGGCTATCCGTCTGTCTCCAGGGAGAAGTAAAAACTGCTGCTGCAGGAAAAATTCTTCCCTCCATTTCTGCTACTGCTGGGGTGGCTTTGATTCATCTCAAGCTGGGAAGAACTGTAACTTTAAGAATCTTTAGGTACTCACTCCCTCTCACACAGCATCAAATCCAAGTCTTTCCTGAATGACTGTTACAATGAATCTACTAACTCTTACTCCTGTGCTCTTCCCTACTGTAATATATTGTATCAGATAAGAGGATGGATCTCTTATCCCATCTTATGCTAGGACTGATGCTTTTTTTATCTTTTAAACAGTCAACAAGCAATCATTTTCTGTGTGCATAGCATCATACACCTCACTTAGACCCAAAGATTAGAAAAGACATATTTTTTGTAAGGGGTTAAGACACAAACACAGATAATCATAATATATAATAATCCTTGAGTTCATAAGAGGTATAAACAAAAGGCTATGTGATAGCTAAGGGGGAGGTAGAGAAAAGGCTTTCTAGGAAGGCTTCCTGGAGGAGGTAGCATTTGAGTTGTTTTTTAAAAGGATGGATAGGAATTCAATAGGTGAAGAGAGGGAGGAAGGACATTTTAGGTATAAGGAAAACCATGAGCAAAGACATAGAGGTGGGAAAATTCAAGGCATATTCAATGGAATAGGAAGTCACCCATCTGACCATATACTAGAATATGTGGAGGGGAGAAATATAAGATAAGACTGAAAAATTTAGCATCTTCAGAGACCTCTTGGACTTTTGACTCTTGGCCATCCCATGTATCTGAACAATTGTTGTCTTTTTGATTCTACTTTCCTTTTTGAGTGTTTTTCTCTTCTCCACTCAGTTCAGGTTCTCATCACCTTTCATACTGTTGAGGGAGAAAAGAACTCCAGGGATGTAGGAATCCCAAACCAAAGTTCCCAGGTCACCTGGAATGAATTCGCAGACCCAAGCATTCTTTAAGTCAAGGAGGCAAAGATTTATTACACTTTTCAGCAGGCAAGAGTTCTTAGGGAACCTGCAACCATACAGGGCTACAGGGAAAGTTTAAGTACAAGATTTAGGGGTGAAGCCTGTCAATTAGGTGTTTTGGAGTGGGATTAGGGAGTGGTTAAGGCATGGTTAAGGAGTAGTTAGTTCTTAAAGGAACATGCACTTTTCATATCTACTGCGCAGGTATCTTACCCAGAGTTCACTGGGAAATAACCCAAAGTGGGGATAGGAGGGGGTGTGGTTTTGACTGTGAAATGTCACTAAGTCACCAAAAGTTCACAGCTGGCTGGCAAGATCCAGGTGGACTCCATCATGTGTCTTGTTAGACAAGATTAATGTAAGGGAATATACATTTGACTATGTCTAGGATATATGTTAGACTCAGCGTATAGTCAGTCATCAACACCTGAATCAATCTATAATTGGGCATAGCTGCTTACTGAGGAAGAAGCAGAGATAAGTTAGTTGGGGCACACTGCCCTTTAGCTAGAGAGAGAGAGACTGCCTGGGAGAGAGTATGTTTTGAGAACTAGTTGTTTTGGTAAGGCATGCTGCCCTTGAATTGGAGAGAGGCTGCCTGGGCCAATGCTTTGAAGCTAGGGAGAGATGTGATTTTAGAACTGAGTTCAGGCACAGGCACCCAAGCAGAGGCTAAGGGGAAATGTGATGTTAGAATTAGGGTCCAAACACAAGCACCCCATCAATACAATAATATAATATAATTTAATAATGTAATCTAATAGCCTCCTAATTTCTCTCCCTGCCACAAGTCCCTCTCCAGTTCAATCCATCCTTCATTAGGCTGCCATGATGATCACCTGTTCAATAAACTCCAGTGTTCCCCTATTAGTTCTGGACTACATGCAAACTCTTCTCTTGGCATTTCACAATCTGGCTTCAATCTACCTTTCTAGACTTATTTTAAGTTACTATTTTTCATGCATTCTATGGTCCAAACAGAATGGCCTACTTGTTTAAATGTGAAAGTCCTCCTGCCTCCATGTTTTTTGCACTGGCTGTCCTTTTGCCTGGAATTTACTCCCTCTTCACTGTCACCTCTTAGACTGTTCTGTTTCTTTCAAAGCTAAACTCAAATATTACTCCCTAAATGAGGCCATTCCTTGTTCCTACGGTTTCTATTGACTTTCCCACTAAATGTTTTTCTATTTCTTTTCTGCATATTTACTTATATTTGTGCATGTCATCTTTGAGTATATGATTTCTCCTTATAGAATATGTTACCTATGGGAAGGAAATATTTCCTTTATGTCTTTATATCTCCAATGTCTAACATAGTGCTTGTTATTTAGTAGTTACTTATTAAAAACTTATTGATTGACTAATCTTGTCAGCAGCCCCTCTGGTTTTCTGAGAGACTGAAGTCAATGATCAAGGCATGTTGAAGTCCTTTGAAAGTGAGGCACTTTTTGGTGACCCAACTTGTGACAAGCATTCTCTTTAAAGCAAAATGGAAGATGAGAGTAGGAGCTGCAGCCTGGACCTGAGATGTTCCAATTCTATCAGCATGAGGAACTCTTATCAAAAAGGTATCTTGTGTGGAAAAATGTACCAAATTGTGAATAATAAAAGAAATGCAAATCTAAATAATCTGGGTTTCATTCCATATCCTTCAGGTTGGTAAAGATGCCAAAAAAGGAAAATAATTGCTGAAAAGGCTGTAGGAAGACAAAGACACTAATGCCTTCTTGGTAGAGATGGGAAGTGGTCCATCCATTCCAGAAGATGGTTTAGAAGAACACTTCGAAAGTCATTAATCTATTCATACCTTTCGGCCCAGCGATATCACTACTAGCTTTATGCCCTAAAGGCATCAAGGACAGAGGGAAAGGATCAATATGTAGAAAACTATTTATAGTACTATTTTTTGTTGTAGTAAAGAATGGAAAGATGTGCCTATCAATTTGGGAATTGCAGAACAAATTGTGGTAAAGGACAAAATAACTATTTGTGCTATAAGAAATGAAGAAAGAAATAAAATCAGAGAAACCTAGGAAAAGTTGCCTGAACTTATACAGAATGAAAAGTGCAGAACCAGGAGACAATTTATATGACCTTGACATTGTAAAGGAAAAAAAGAGGTAGAATTATAAAAACTATAAGAAATACAACGACAACTCCAGAAGACTGATCATGAAGCATGTCTCCCATTTACTGGTAGGAAGGTGGTGGGCAGTAGGTGCACATAAATTTTCAGATATGATCATTATAACAGATGGCTTTACTATATTTATTTTTTACAAGGTTGGGGAGGGCTTTTCTGGGAGGAACTGTTGTAAAGGAGAAGAGGGAGAGTAGTGATAGTGATGCAAAATAAAAGAAGAAATAAGAAGTTATCAGTGAAATTTAAAAATACACAGAAGAGTGTAGAAGGAAATGCTGAAGAGGGCATAGACTAACTAATAGGATAGTATTAGTACTATGATGTTAAATTTAATATACACCTTAATGAAGCTGTGAATAATAGATTCAGTTTCATACATAGTCTTCTTTTCCTGGCCTTTGTATATGTAAATGTTTACATTTGTTGATTGTCAAATTCACAATAAAAATGCACTCAGTATATTTAATATAAACTTAAACATGTAATACTTAAGACAAGTTGTACATGGTAGAGATTCATGATTTCGTATGCAATCTGTGGAGATATTCACATTTGTAGGTTTATAATAAAATGCTTTTTAAAAACTCTGCATGTGTGTGTGTATGTGGGGGGGGACCCCAGAGTTGTGCATGCCAATTCAGTGTTTGAAAGTATAATCAGCTGCAATCAGAGCAGATACACTTCAGTGATATCTACAAATGCAGTAACCTTTAGGTACTCCCAGAAATTCTCCATGGGCCTTAGTTCAATGAAAGGATTCATTAAGAGAAAGATATGAAATCTCTCTAATATGAAGACCTGCTAAATGATTGGAATTTTGGCATCAAACCCTTTAGGATATGGGGATATGGAAAATTAAAATATTTGGTAGCAAAATCGCAGTCATTACAAAGGTCCAGGGTTGGTAAATCAAAAGACCTATCAGCTTTATTGATAGAAGAACAGATGTGAAAATAGTATCTCAGAGTCTGATCCTCAGAATTGGTCAACTTCCTAGGTTTGCCACTAGTTAGCTATGTGACCCTGGTCAAATCATTTAACCTCTCTGGGCATCAGTTTTCTCACTGGCAAAACAAAGGGCAAACTGATCTTTTAGATATCTCTACTTTCTCAAATAATCTCTGAACCTGTATGTAGCTATGAATCATTCTAAATTTTTTACTAGTTCTCACTAGAAAGCCTATTACTACATATAGTTCAAATATCCTATTTTTTTGGCCAAATTAGTGATTTTCAAATGAGCAAAACACGCTGTCATGAATATTTTTATACATATAGATTGTTTTTTGCTTTCTTTAATTTCTTTAATGTATCACTGGGTGTGTCAAGTTTAGTGACTTTGGGGACATTGCTCCAAATTACTTTCTAGAATGGCTAAACCAATTCATAGCTCCATCAACCAATGTATATTAATATGCCTGTTTTCCACCAATCTCTCCAACATTTGCCATTTTCCTCCTTTCTCCTCTTTGTTAATCTGATAGGTATGATGTCAATATTAGAGTTGCTTTATTTTGCATTCCTCTAATTTTTAGTTTTTTGGAATATTTTTATATAGCTATGGATAAACTGGGTTTTTTTCTTTGAGAATTGTTTGTTCACCACCCTACACAGAATTTCCTCACAAACTATTGAGTTAAGTAGCACAAACTGTATTATTATTACCATTTGATAGAGGAGGAAAGAGAGGTTCAGAGGCATTATTGGTTTTCCAATGTCACATAATAGGTCAATAACTCATAAGTAGCCAAGTCAGTATTTGAACCCAGGTTTGATTCCAAATTGGCAAGTTAACTTGCCCAAGCTGACAAATGTCTAAGCTGGGACTGACTCCAAGTTCATCATTTTTTTTTTACCCTATGCAACACAAGTCCTTATGGCCCAAGGCCAGTAAATAATTGTCGAATAACTTTAAAGAACAGATTTGGTACCATAGTAGAATTTAATTCCTCTAATGAAATTCCAAATGGTGTACTAAGAATATAGGATTCAAAGTAGTGTCTGGATTGTTGATTTTCTACAAGGCATTTTTAGTGATTCTGCAAAAGAAAGTGCCATCATAAGAGCCAGGCTTAATTTATGCCAGTTATCTCCTCTCTAGGGTCTTCCTCAGATAGAGGTCAATTTCTGGGCCATGAAAAACAACATGGAAATGTTTCTTATCCTCCAAATTTAAAGATCATTGATCTAGATAAACATGTTCTGGTGGACACTTTTCCTATTTCATAGGTCTCTCTTGGGATTATCTTCCAGATGGCCAATGGGAGTAGTACTGGTTTCTGTGCAACACAGTTCATGGGGTCATAGATTTCAAGAAAGAAGGGACTTTAGAGGTCATCTAGTATATTACCTTCTTTATAAAGATGAGAAAACGAGACCCAGGCAGTTCATATTGTCAACTGCTTACCAGACTTTCCTGCGGACCTCATGTGAAACAGAATGGAATCATAAGTTTATAGTCTTATCCAATCTCTTAATTTTATAGATGAGGAAACTGAGGCACACGGAGACTTGCCCAAAGTCACACATTAAATAAATAATAAATAGCAGAGGCAGGATTTAAACCCAGAACTGGTTCACTCCAAATTCAGCACTATTTGTACTGTATGAGACTCCTGAGTTGGTGGAAGAGAATGTGGAGATAACTATTCTCATTTTACCAAATGATAGACTTTCAGAGTCAGAAGGGACCTCAGTGGCCATGGCATAACCCACAAAAAGGTGATCATCTACTCTTTGTTTGAAGATTTCCAATGAGGAATCCACTTCTTCTCCAGACAGCTCATTCCACCCTCCAGGTAGCTCTAATTGTTAGGAAGTCGAGTCTAAAGTGACTTCCTTCTAATGTCTACCAATTGCTCCTGTTTCTGTCCTTTGAGGTCAAACAGAACAAGTCTAATCCCTCTTCCACAAGAGCCTTTCAGGTATTTGAAGATAGCTTCCAAGTACTCCTTAGGACCTTCGCTTCTCCAGGATAAACATCTCTAGTTCCTTCAATAGATCCTCATATAGCCTGGACTCATGGTCTTCATAATGCTAGATGCTCTCATCTGGTTACTCTCTAGTTTATTGGTGACCTTCCTAAAACATGGTGTCCAAAATGCAACATAATTCTCCACATGTGTTCAGATAAGAGTGGAGTACAGAGGGACTATTGCCTCTTCAATCCTGGAAGCCTTGCCTCTCTTAGTATATCCCAAGAATGCTTGGGTATTTCTTGGCAGCCATATTGAAATTGAAGTCTGCTAAAAACCCCCAGATCTTTTTCAGATAAACTTCTATCTATATCTCTCCCATTTTGTAATTGTGAAATTGATTTTCTGACCTCCAGTGTAAGTCTTTATATGTATCTCTATTAAATTTCATTGCAGCTAAGTTTTCTAGCCTATTATAAACCCTTTGAATCCTGTCTCTGTCATCTAGCATGTTAGTCATCACTAACTTTTTTCGTCATCAGTGACTTTGGTAACGATGCCATTTGTGTTTTCATCAAAGAATTGGACAAAAGTGATCAAAAGTGCAAGACTAAGCACAGTTCTCCCAAAGGTCTCCACTGGAAACCCCCTTTCAAGATGAATTCAAATTCTTTATTACAACAAAAAATAGTACTGTAAATAGTTTTCTACATATTCTTTGGGTCTGGCCATTACACTTGTTCCAAATCTGTCTAACTGTACTATCATCCATCTTTCCCATAAGAACAGTGTTTAATGCTTTATCAAATGCTTTGCTAAAATCTAGGTAAATTCTATCTATATAATTTCCATCTAGTAATCTTGCTAAAAAAAGAAAAAGAAAATAAAGTTAATTTAACTTGACCCATTCTTCGTGATCATTGATTTCTTTTCTGGATGTTCATTAACCATCTCTTTACATTAGTAAACACGTTCTAGAATTTTGCCAGAAATTAAAGTTAAGCTCATTGGCCTATAATTTGAAGGTTCCCATTCTCTTCCCTTTTTAGAGAAGTCCTCCAATCCTCTGGTACTTTACCTGTTCTTAATTATCTTTCAGCTCTTACTGGTAGTGGTTCAGAAAGCACATTTGCCAGTTTCTCTAGTACCAGAGAATATAGTTCAACCGAGTCAGGTGACTTGAATACATCAAAATTAGTGAAATGCTCTTTCCCTTATCTCCTTATCTCACTGGCATTTTAAATCTCCATTGGCCATCTAATCACCATTTCTAATATTATTTCTGACTCTTAGGTCTATAACCTGAAGTTATTGCTTAAGAAAATGCCAGTCTTTAAGTTAAAGAATTTAGTGTTTCAAGTCCTTCTCCATTAGGAAGAATCTTTTCTCTCTCTCCCAAGTTCTCATGTGTTATTAAAGCATCTGGAATTCTGATATGGGGCCTCTTGTTCCCCTTTTACGATGCTCACCAGTGGTATACTTTTCTTAATGTTAAAGACTAAAATCTGAAAGAACATTTTATTATTATTTGAATCTTCTCTTTGTAGTCTCTGTACTCTGAATTAGCACAGAACCCAACCACAGAATTACACATAGAAACCTGAGGGAACACAAATATGTCACACAAACCACTGACTACCTCTCCCAGAGGATCATCGTCAGGTCCACAGAAAATAAACCAGAAAGAGATAGAAAAGAATACCAATCACCAAAGCCAATCAACAACGAGGTTCCCACAGTTTTATCTCGGTGTTCACTCATGTACCCTCATGTACCCCTGAACCTTAGGCCAGCTTGATAAGTGCATGCCCACACTGATCACACCACTGATTTTGCCTAAACAATTTCTCTTCTTTCTTCCCCTATTGGAACTTCTTTCTCTTTCTTCCCCTATTGGAACTTCTGGAGTTAATCTCCAGTGTAGGAGCCAAGCTGTTTTCCTTTGGCCCGATACTCATTTTTAATATTTCAACACCAAAAAGGAAATGTTATTAATAAGTTTAAAAAGCCTTCCATTGATTGCAGCTATTTAGGTTCATCTTTCCACGGAAAAATAATTCAAGATAATTCCATAATTCAAGAAAAAAGATTAGCAAGATGTAATCAGGCCACATGTGGAGAACAGTGTTCGGTTCTGGGTACCACATTTTAGGAAGAACGTTGATAAGATGGAAAATGTGTGGAGGAGGGCAACTGAAATGGTAAAGGGTCTTGAATCTCTGCCATATTGGGATCTTTAACCTGGAGAAGAGCATACACAGGGGAAAAAATCATGGCCTTCAAGTGTTTCAAGAGCTATCATGTGGAAGACTGATTACTCTTGTTCCATTTGACCCCAGGACACTGAATAAGTGGCAGTGGGTGAAAGTCACAAAGAGTGTGGCTTACTAAAAATTGAGCTATCGGAAAGCTGGAAGAACTTCCTGGGGAGGTCACTGGAGGTCTTCTAGTGGAGGCTGGTTAACCACTCATCAGATATGTTACAGCTAAGAGTCTTTTTCAGGGGTGGACTGGATTAGAAGGCTGCTGCTGAGATCCTTTTCACTTCATAAATTCCATGATTTTGTAACAGTCATTATGCCTACTAGGAATATTATCAATAATTTTTATATTCTTAGTATGCTTTATATCATACAAAGAACTCAAACATGCATGTTCTCTCTTTGTTAATTGTCTCAATGTGCTGAAATTTTACTGTTTTTGTGTGTGTGTAGAGAACAGAAAAGTATGTGTATTATAAAGATAAATGAAATGGTAATTAATAATAGCTAGTATTTGTAAAACACTTTTAGGTTTATGAACACTTTATATACGTTATTTTACTTGATTTGCACAGCAACATCGTTAGGCAGCTACTATAATCATCCCCCTTTTACAGACAAAGAAACTGAGGCTAAGAAATTAAGTGACTTGTTCAGGGCTGCACAGCTAGTTTCTGAGACAAGGTTTGAACTCAAGTCATCCAAGTCCAGCATTCCGTCCCCTACGCTACCCAGCTGCTCCAACCATCCACTCCCAAAAGTTGATTTAAGTCAGTTATCTACCAAATCAAATCCTTCACTTAAAGGAAAAATTAAGGCAGTGTTATAAAGCCTATTGTCGGGCAATCTTATTTCAGGTTATTATTCTTTCACATAATAGGCACTAAATGTTTTCAAAATTTAATTACTTCAGCTATCTATAGGGCTAACCCTGTGATATAATGATAGGAGTACTAGGTTGGGTTCAGGAGACACAGGTTCTCCTGTTCGCTCAGACTCTAACTTGCTGTATGACTAAATTCTTTCCAGAAAACCTCCTCACCTATAAAATGAAGATGTTAAATCAGACGATCTCTAAGATCTCTAGTTCTAAAATTCAGTGATTCCCTGATTTATGTTAGATCCAATTCAGCAAACACTACTTTAGCACAGAGTGCATGCAGAGTACTATGCTAGGTGCTGGGTGAGCTAGAAGACTGAGATAAGGCAGAAATGCTCACCTTACAATGCCGATGTTCTTGTACACACTCAAAGAGAAGGACAGAAATGTGCTTTGGAAACATGAGATCAGAGGCAGGAGGACAGGTCATTACCAACTGATGACATTACAGGGACCTTAGGAAGAGGTCACATTTGATATGAACTTTCAAGGGATTCTATGGGTAGGGGCTGGGGTACGGGAGGAGGATTTCAGACATAACAACAACAATAACTGGCCTAGTCTTCCAATGTTTTTTGTTTTTGTTATCTCATTGGATCCTCTAAGATCAAAGCATTTTCCATCATAACAGCAACTGCCTCAATATGTGATATCTGTTTGATCCCTGTGTAGGAGATGCTATTATCACTCCTATTTTATAGTTGGAGAAACTGAGGCTGAGAGAGGCTAAGGGACTTGCCGAGAGTCACACTGCTAGTAACTGACTGAGGCATAATTCAAACTCAGTTGTTCCTGACTCCAAGTATTTTATCCATAACTTAGCTATGTAGAGGACAATGTGAGCAAAGGCATAGACAAGGTATGGACATTAATGGAGGATGATGAGTAACCCAATTTGTCTGGAGTGTACAACATGTAATGGTAAGAAGCCTAAGACGAGAAAGAAAGGGTGGCATTAGATTGTAGAAGAACACGAATGCCGGGTAAAGAAAAGAGATCGAGCTTTACTTGGCAGGCAGTAGAGGGCTAATGAAGGGTTTGATCAGAAGAGAGACACAGCCAGATCTATGCATAAATAATACCTAAATCAACTAACCTCTTCAGGCCTTAGTTTCTTTATGTATAAAGGACAGTTTTGTCCTGAGTGGAGAGGGAGTGTAGGCAACAAGATGTTTTAAGAAGACGCCGAAATTTCTCAGTCAGGCAGTAATGAAGGCCTCTCTCTATGAGGTGGTTGTGGTAAAAGTGGAAAGGATGGGACACATATTGAGGAGGTAGAATTCACAGGATATGGTAAATGGTTGGACGAGGGGTAAGAATCAAAGGTCACCCTGAAGTCCAAGCCTGAGTAACAAATCAGTGTGGAGGGCACATTTGAACCAAGAAAAAAGAGCAATGTGCTAAGCTGTGTGGTAAGAGGCTAACGTAAGACTACACAGCAGTCTCAGTAAAACATCCATCTCTCTTTTCCATGGGTTTGAGGCAGGATGTGTGGTTATGCCTTCCTATTAAGGGCCGACATTGTTATTCACGAATCCACATTGAGAAAGACGAATCCAAAGGCTTCTCCAGTTGTCCCAGAGGTTTAGACTTCAGGACAGGAGACATGAAGGACCATGAAAAGCCCCAGAGGAACCAGTCCCAGGTTAGAACTAATTAATAAAACAATCAATCAACCAATAAGCATTTATAAAGCTATGTGTCATCGGTGTGTGGGCCTCTAGAGATACAAGTCCAACGAATGAAACAAATCCTACTCTCGAGGGGCTTAGATTTTAACTGACTTAGAATAATCTATTTCTTCTTCTACATTCCATGTTTTTCAAAAGGGACAGTAGGAGAAAATGCAGGGAGCAGGGAGACCCATGCGTGCTGTTTGGTGGAATCTATTTTATTTTATTTTATTTTATTATTTTTTTTAAGTTCTTTTGTTTTTTTATTCATGCATCATTTATTTTTTTTAAATTTATTTTTGACATGTTTGGTTTTCAGCATTGATTTTCACAGGCGTTTGAATTACAAATTTTCCCCCCATTTCCCCCCCCACTCCAAGATGGCGTACATTCTGGTTGCCCTGTTCCCCAGTCTGCCCT
>CM053624.1:247795876-247812351 GCA_028646595.1 Phalanger gymnotis | reverse complement strand
GAAAAGGGACAGGGTCAAGGGAGAAAATTCTATAAGAAAATAAGATACACAGGCAATGGGGCATAGAAATTTATCTTGCCCTACAAGAAAGAAAGGGAAAAGGGGACGGGAGGGGAGTGGGGTGACAGAAGGGAGGGCTGACTGGGGAACAGGACAACCAGAATATATGCCATCTTGGAGTGGGAGGGAGGGTAGAAATGGGAAGAAAATTTGTAATTCAAGCTCCTGTGAAAATCAACATTGAAAACTAAATATATTGAATAATAAAAAAAAAGAAGTTGGAGCAGATAATCTCTAATATCCCTTCCAGCTTAGAATTATGATCCTGTGAAAACAACAAGAAGGAGAAATTTTTAAAAGAAAAAAGCTAGATATTCTGACCTCTGACCTATTCTGACCTCTCACCAGTTGTTCTATTTTCCATACCTATCCTAACAACTGTGGTACTTTTTTTCTTTCTTTCTTTCTTCCTTTTCCTTCTCTTCTTTTTTTGGCAATCAAAGCAAAGGATTTGCCCAGGGTCACACAAGCTTGTACATGTCTGAGGCTGGATTTGAACTCAGGTCTTCTTGACTCCAGGGCCAGTGCTGTAACCACTGTGTCACCTAGCCATTTCAACTACCATGGTATTTCAAAGATATTAGAACAGTTAAAATTCTCTTATGGTAGACCAGCTATGTATTCAACACCCTAGGATCTCATAGGATGATAGAATTAAGAGATGGAAAGGACCTTAGCTGTTGCCTCATCCACCCCTCACTTTTTTTTAAAACAGATGAGGAACTTGCCCAAAGTCCCACCACTAAAATCAATGTGACACATGTACAAAAATATTTATAGCAGCTCTTTTTGTGATGGCCAAGAATTAGAGGTTGAGAGGATGCTCATCGATTGGGGAATGGCTGAACAAGTTGTGGTATGTGAATGTATCGGACTTCAGAAAAACCTAGAAAGACTCATATGAACTGATGCTAAGTGAAGTGAACAGAACCAGAAGAACATTGTACACAGTAATAGCAACATTTTGCAGTGACTAACATTGAAAAACTTAGCCCTTTTTAGCAATGCAAGGATCTAAGACAACTCTAAAAGACTCATGATGGAAAATGCCATCCACATCCAGAAAAAGAATTATGGAGTCTGAATGCAGATGGAAGCATACAGTCTGTTCTCTCTCTCTCTCTTTTTTGTTTTGTTTCTTCTTTCTCATGGTTCCTTCTATTAGTTCTAATTCTTCTTTACAACATGACTAATGTGAAAATATGTTTAATATGAATGTATATGCAGAGTCTATATCAGATTGCATGCCATCTTGGGGTGGGGGAGAAAATTTGAAACTCAAAATCTTATGGAAGTGAATGTTGAAAACTAAAAATAAATAAATTAATATTTAAATTTTTTTAAAATAAAGTCAACATGATATTAGGGATCTGGTTTCAGACTCAGCTTTGTTACTACCTGTAACAGCTCTGGGCCTCAGTTTCCTCATCTGTAAAATGATGGGATTGGACTAATTGATCTTTCAGTTTCTTTCTGGCTCCAAATCCTAAGTCAGGGTTGAAACCCAGGTCCCCTGACCTTAAGTCCAGTGTTCTTTTCACTGGACTCCAATGGTTAGGACCAGGAGAAGGATTCCGAATAGACTGAATCTGGCAATTGATTGGATATATAGGGTGAAGGTGAAGAAAGATTCGAAAGACTTCAGGTTATATATAAGCTTGGATTGCTTATTAACAGAGAGAGCTCAAAACAGTTAACACTATCCAGAAATGTAAAGGGCTGTCCTAAGAGATACTGAATTTCCCCTCATTGGGGGTCTTCAGGTTAATTATGTACAGGGTGGGTTGTAGAGGAGAGGATCTTATCCTGGGGTCCATGAACTGTTTTTAAAAAATATTTTGATAATTATATTTCAATATCATTAGTTTCCTTTATAATTCTATGTATTTTATTTTATGCATTTAAAAACATTATTCTGAGGAGTCTTATAAGCATCACCAGACAGTATAAAAAAAAGGTATTATACTTATTAAATGCCTACTGTGTGCAATGCACTGTGCTAGGCACTGGAGATACAAAGTTAATCATGAAACCATGTTTGCCTTTGAGGAGCTTAAGTGTCACTGAGGAAAATAACATGTACATGGAAAATTAAGTGCAAAATATAATTTTCAGGAGCAGGAAGGAAGGCATAGGTCTAATAGGAAGGGTGCATTATGAATAGTAGAATGTAGGCTCCAGAGGACACAATGGAAGCATAGGGTAGAGCATATGGGACCCAGGAAACAGGGCTCCTATAAATGTCTATGAGGGATTAGGGAGCGGTTCCTTGGATCATAATGGAGTGTGCCTACTACTGTACTATATTGCTTCTACTTCTTATGGGCTTAAATACCATGAGCCCATAAGAGGGACTCATAGTATATGTGTGTGTGTGTGTGCGCATGCACGCACGCGTGTGTGTGTGTGTATGTATGTGTGTGTATGTGTGTGTGTTTGTGCAGGTGCCCATCTACATGTATGTTTGTCTTTGGGCAGCTAGGTGGAGCAGTAGGTAGGGCTCTGGGCCTGGAGTTAGGAAGACCTGAGCTCAAATCCAGCCTCAGACACTTACTAGCTCTGTGATCTGGCCAAGTCACTTAACCCTGGTTGCCTCAGTTTTTTTTCATCTGTAAAATGAACTAGAGTCTTACAGTATCTTGGCCAAGAAAAGCCCCAAAAGGAGTCACGAAGAGTTGGACACAACTGAAACAACTGAACAACAAAGCATGTGTCTTTACAGAGGAAAGCATAACTTGCATACAACGAACATTGGTTCAGGAGTCCCAGGACCTGGGTTCAAATCCTGTCTCTGGTGTTAATTTGCCAGTGTGACCTTGGGCAAATCATTTGAGCTTCCTAGCTTTCAGTTTCCTCACCTATAAAATGAGGTAGCTGGGCTGCATATCCTCAGAGACCCCTTCCAGCTCTACATCTGTGATTCTCTATAGAAACCAATTTTTCTGTGCTAATTTTTGTTGCTAGGCCACACGCTTGAGGACTGTTTTGCTAGATGAATTGTACTAAATGCAAACATCTCCTTTCCCATGATGGTCTCAGCTCTTGTGTGTTCACCACTCTTTACCTCCGTTCCTCCCTTTTTCCTTACAACACATTAACACCTTATGGTGCCAAGCCTTTCGTCAACAGTTTGGTTATCATATTCCTTCTGCAGGAACTGAGTCTTGAGAGAATGAGATCCATCCAAGCCAACTGAACTACCAGAAGGGAGCCAACAGTGACATCACAGTAGGATGCTGGAGGCCACTGCCCTTCTCTCCTTCATTATCTCGAGGGAGTCCCGTGGTTTAACAGATTAGGCTAATTCGTTAGTTTTATTGCTAGCTCTGGGTGGGCCAAGTGAGGGAAAGAGATGGTGCCCCACCCCCACCCCCCCATGGGTGGAGAAAGATTGAGACTAATTGGTTAAAAGTGTCTAAGTATGTGGAAATGCCAAAGGATGTTTTATGATCTCGCAGGATAAATTATAGCTGAGACAAAGTGAAGAAGCCTAGTCCTGTGGGATTTCTTTAACTGTTACTCTCCTCGCCCATTTACAATAGAGTTCTTTCTCAGAGAAAAGGCAAGGAATAAGGGTTTCAGGGACACCCACTGTGGGTGTAACATGGATAATGAATCAACGAAGGAGGGTGAGAGAAGACAGTGTGGAAGAGTAGTAGGGAGCCAACTTCATTGTTAGGAAGACCTGACTTCAAAGGTCAGCCTCTTACACATACTTGACTTTGGCCAAGTCTCTCAAATTCCCAATACCTCAGCAAGCAAACTAGTATGGTTAGATCACAAAGTTCATGGAGGGGAATAATGTGTAACAAGTCTGGAAGAGAGGGGAAGGGCCTAGTTATGGAGAGACTTCAACGTCAAACAGAGGAAATTATGTTTGGACCTATGTGCAATAGGGAGCTACTGGAGTTTATTGACTGGTATGTGTGTGTGTGTGTGTGTGTGTGTGTGTGTGTGTGTGTGTGTAGGTGTGTGTGTGGGTGTGGGTGTGACATGATCAGACCTATCCTTTAGGAAAATCATTTTGGTGGATAATAGATTGGAGAGAGAAGAGACTTGAAGTAGGGGAGCCAATTAGGGGGCCATTGAAATCATCTAGGCAAGAGATGATGAGGCCTTGAATTAGGGTGATAGCTGTATGACTATAAATGAGAGTTATAGTAAAGACAGAAATGAGAAGATTTGGCATAATGTGCGAAGTGAGTGAGAGTGAGGAATTGAGGATGACGGTGAAACTATGGACATAAGTGACAGGAAAGATAATGGTGGCCTCAAGAGAAATATGGAAGTTTGGAAGAGGAGTAGGTTTAGAGTCAGAGATCATGAGTTCTATTTTGGATATGCTGAATTTGGGATGTCTATGGAACACCCACTTGCAAATGTCCAATAGGCAGTTCATATTATGAAACTAGGGTTAAGGAGAAAGACAAAGGCAGAATCATGTTGGGGGTCATCAACATGGATATAGTCATTGAACCCTTAGAATTTGAATTAGAATTCAAGTGAGAAAGTGCAGGGAGAGAAGAGGGACCAGGACAGGGATTTGACATGTTATACCCACAATTATGGGGCATAAACATGGATAAATCCACAAAGCAGCATTGGTCAGACAGGTAGAAGGAGAGCCAAGAGAGTGCAGCAACACAAAAACCTAGAGAGAAGATTTTTTTTTTAATCCAACACTCTTCCCATTGACTAAACCATGTTGGGCTTATTCTTCCTGTTTATGTTGAGAAAAAGAACATTACTTATTCCTTGGATATACTCCCCATTAGGAGACACAGTATGCTCAAGGGGCTATTGTTGGTTACTGAGCTCTCTTTCCTTCCTTTCTTTTTGTTCTACCACCCAACACATTCCCAATATCACTAGACTATCTCTGTCTTACAAGCTAGCAAATCTTCAGTTCTCTCCCAACTCTAAGAATCTATGGTGTCAGCTGATGTCCTAGGTGGGCAGCTAGGTGGTAAAGTGTATAGAGTGCTGTGCCTGGAGTCAGAAAGACTCATTGTCCTGAGTTCAAATCCCAATTCAGACAATTATTAGCTTTGCGACTCTAAGCAAGTCACTTAACCATGTTTGCCTCAGTTTCCTTATGTATAAAAGGAGCTGGAGAGGGAAATGACAAACCACTCCAGTATCTCTGCCAAGAAAACCCCAAATAGGGTCACAAAGAGTCAGACATGGCTGAAATGAGTAAACAACAAAATGTCCTGTGTAAAAGGGATACTTCCCTTCTTTATGAGGTTGTACCAGGAATTAATTTATATGTTCAGGTTTTACAGGATCTTTGATGGAAGGAGCTAAATGGAAACAGGATAGCAAACTTTTAATGGAACCATGTCCAGTTATCCACATCAGCCACAAAGCTTTAAACATACAAGTATAATTGGGGTAAGGAGGAGCTGCCAGTTCTGGGATCCTGCTGTGGGCTGAGAACAACCCCTTAAACTGGTAGGCATCTATACGCAGTTATTTAATTAGCACCAGCCAATTTACACTAAAGACAATTGATGGGATAGTGTCAACTGGACCAAACCTGTGGATGGCTAGAGCCAAACAGAGCAGGCTAGAGACAGGAGAGTCAGGATTCAAACAGAAGTTTAATTTCAAAGTGAGGAAAATGGCTTTCAAGCAAGGAGGCAAATTAGACACATGTGCTGGGGCTCTTCCCCTAGTCGGGGGACTCACTTTAGTGTAGGAAGATCTCAATACTTATAGGTGAGCTGTAGCCCTGATAATGAGGGGTAATAGCAACAATGTGACAAGTTTGGTTTGTAGCAGGATTTCATGAGCAGAAATTGTCCAAGCTTGTCCAATGCTTGTCTGAGTTTAGAGAATACCTGGTGCTGGTCAAAGCAATACAGTAATTATGTGATTTAGCGCAAAGGATTGTTGTTATACCAAGCTCAAGGCACAGCTTGCTTGCTGGGCCTTAGCTCTGGAAAACAGTGTGTCTGCTAATATCTTGACATTTCCCTCTTTGGCCAAATGGTTAAGTTTTGGCCATGGTTAAGACTGAAAGAACACCTATCCTTCTGGCTAATAAAAGAAAGGCAGGTATAAGCCAAGATGCCACGAGGCCAGTCGGGCCAGGATAAGATGTTGAGTTGAATAACTGTCTTCTAGCCATTGTTTGCCAAGAACATAGAGGGAAAAAACGCCAACACACGTTTGAATCAGGGCTTTGGTGGTTAGGCACATAACAAAAAAGAAGAGGAAAAAAAAAAACTAGGACGGTATACTCAGCCCTCTTCCAGAATCTTGAGACAGCTGTCTTATCTGGATGTTGGCTGCTTTTTGGTCCAAACTAGATGAACCCTGAAGTCCCTAGAGAGTGCTGCTGTCTACACAGGAGCAAGGGCTGTCTTCAGATGATCTGGGAGCCCACATCTAGAAGTTTGGCAGCTGTAGGAGTAGTCAGCAGGACCTTGTAGGAACCCTTAGAAGTAATGATTGATGCCAGTTTTCAGATAAGACATATGGGTTGCTTGAGATGTACAATTGTGAAAAACTTTTTGTATCAATCTTTGGACCTGAGTGTCTGGTCAGCATTTTAAAACAGCACACAGTGATGGTCCAGTTTCCTAGCCATGCAGGGCTAGGTTCAAACAGTACAATAAAGCTTTTCATATATTCATTATCATAATTGCATTAAGTCAGGTTACATTAATGTCACATTACAGATGATACTATTTAGATGGCTCACAATGGACTAATTTTGAAAAAGGAAATTTACATGTCACTAAGGTAATCAAGAAAATTTAAACATGAACCAGGATCTCAGAGCTAAGAGTAGAAACCAGAGTCTCAAAAGCTAAGATTAGAGACAAAAGACCAAAGCAATATAATAATTATCACCAATATTAACTACTATGAAGTCTGCTTGTATCCTGGTAACCCATTTTCCATATCCATTTAATGGGCACATTTTCAGTCCCAAATTGTCATGTAGTTATCTGGTCCTAGATATCTTTTCTTAGACAAAAGGCTTTATTGTTAGGACAGCTCTGAAGGGGGTTCTGCTTCTCTGGTTCCAAATCTAGAGGTTCCTAAATAATTCCGCTAGTAATAAGACTTAATACAATTTAGTAAATTTGGTGTTCTAATCTTGAAACTTCCAAGGATTTCACTTTATATATTCCATTTGCTGTTTCTGTCTTTACCTGAATCCTGTACCTGATATAAGAATCCTTAAAAATTCAAGATGGGAGGTAGCGTGGGCCCTGGAGTCAGGACGACCTGAGTTCAAATCTGGCCTCAGACACTTGACACACTAGCTGTGTGACCTTGGGCAAGTCACTTAACCTCAATTGCCCTGCCTTCCCCCCACCAAAAAAAAATTCAAAAAGGTCCAAACTGTAAAATGAACTCTTCTTCCCTTTAATCAGACAGATACTTTAAAGATGTAAATATAATTTCACTTTCTTTACCATTATTAATAGAATTTATGTGTAAAATCCAATTTTGAGAACTTATTACTAAAACATACTCAAAGCCTAAATTTCCATAACAGATAAATTTGGAAGCCAATCATATACATCTATATATAGTTCCTAGAAAAAAACCCCAGTCTAATCGTATTGCTTTTTTTTCAAAATTCACTGTTCCATTTATTTAGAAAACTACTTACTGTATCTTTGTCTTACTACTTTGTCTAATTATTTCCCCCTTAGGAGGATATCACTCCTATATTATAATGAGACCACAAATACAGGTTAAAATTGTAAGATGTTCATGCCTACATCCTATTATAGTAACTCAGAGATATTCCAGTATCAATCTATTATTTAATAGATTCAGTATTGTACTTACAAAACTTCTTGATCATAGAAATTTGGTATAAAAGGAAAAGGAGGGACACAGTTATCATACATTATAACAGGAGGAAAAACTCCCTGAGCTATATTTGATTCTAGGCATGAGTCATGTCTGACAGCCAAGTCACAAGGTGTTAAAAGCAAGGCTCAGGATTAACCAGGTAGGGAAATTTCCTTTTCAGAAGGGAAAATAGTACAGAAGGGAAAATAGAGTCAGGTGGATTTTTACCTTAGGCTATACCAAAGTCATCTCCCAAACTTCCCAGGCACAGACATCCACCTTTAGCAATTCTTAGACTGTAGCATATGTCATTTTCTACTATTGGCTTTATGACAACTCAGACAACTCTCTCTGTAATAAAAGCTCAAAACAATAGCAAACCTTAAATAGCAAAATTTCACTAACCACAACTTAGGGCTTAAATATTTTTCCTGATGTTTCCCTAATTGTTACCATTTCATTTATCTTCTATTTATAAATTAAGACTACTTGTATTCTATGGCTTCTGACATACAGCAAATACCTGATAGTTGACTCATCATTAGTATGTTGAAGCTACGTCTTTAAATCATCCACATACTTTCATGTTATCCAAGAATTTCAAATGAAAATTTGCTATTATATATTATGATCATTATCTGCTTTATAACAAAATATACCTCATTAAATATTTAACAGTTTTCAAGTATCTATTTTTTTTATCATACCCTTTTTAAATGCTCAATTCATATGTAACAGAATCCAGATTAAAAAGTTGTTGTCTAAAGCATTTCTATTACAATGGTCTCTCAAATGTCACAATGTAAGAGAATTTAGAAATACAATAATAACACAAATAATGTCATGTATTTAATACATGAAACAAAACTTCAGATGACAACAATTCGGTTTATTGCAGTTCCAAATTATCCCACATAAAAATCATTAATCTTATTACCTTTGGTATTTTAAACCCATTTTAGACTTATCAAGTTTGGAACAATTACAGTTAATTAAAGAAATAATAATAATATCATATTTAGCATATGCCAGTCACTGTATTAAGCACTTTACAATCATTATATTATTTTGAGCTCACAACAACCCTGGGAGGTTGGCACCATTATCGTTTTTCTCTTTACAGATCAGGAAATTGGGGCAAACAGACACAAGATAACTTACTTAAGATTACACGGCTAATGAATTTCTACAACTGGAACAACATTCAAGTTTCCCTACATTTTTACAACATTTTTTTCAACTCCTTTATTTGAGAACCTGATCTGAGATGATCAACGAAGGGTTAACAAGTGGTGACTATAAGGTGCAATTCATTTACCTGTTTTTTTCTTTCTTCACTCTGAGATTACTTCCAAACTAGTTACCTACCTTCATTGCCCTAGAACAATGAAGCTATTAATCTTGCCACTTACTTTCAACTGTTATAAAATTTAATCCTTATTTTTTCTTAAAACAGAGTAGTACTCCAAAACTTACTAAGACATTTCAGAAGGGAGTGGTACTCCAAAACTTACTAAGATATTTCAGAAGGGAGCGAGTTCCTGGAATTACCCAAAGTTTCATTCTCCCCTGCAATCTTAAAATGATAAATCTTCAAACTCCTTAATGATTAATCTCCAAACTTCCAAAATCTACAGTTCTACAATTCTATAACAGTCAGCAGTTCTATAACTTTGATTATCTGACTTTATTTCTTATTACCTAATCTCCTGTGGAAAGCCTAAAGTGAGAGTTAGTCCTGATTACTGGGATAATTACTTCAAGCATGAAAGTTCATTAATCTTTTCCAGCGTTCTAAACTCCTTCCAGTATTCTAAACTCTTTCCAGTATTCTATACTTAGCAGTTTTTCTGGTTACCTACATTTTAAATCATTCAAGATAACGTTATCTACAAACAGCACAAACATGACCGCAGACATCTTACATTTTACAATCACAGACAAACTGACAAGACAGATACAAACAGACACAAATAGTTTTAACAAAGCATGCAGTTACAATCTATAGCTTGGCATGTGTTTACTGGTTTAACAGAGGCACAGAGCTAACTGAACACTCTCTTAGCCTGAAGGGGTGGGGTAGTGGGGTGAGGAGGGGCTGGCAAAGCAAAGCTGGAACAGAGCAGGTAAAAGCCTCCTGACCTGCATAGGCCAAACCAAACAAAGCAGATGGAAACAGTTGGTTGAGGGAACAGAGTGGGCAGAAAGGATATCCTTAGCAAAAAGATCCAAGATGAGTGAAGTCTCTGGAGGACCCCAGAGTTTTCCTCACAAAGAATGGAGAGCTCAATCAAGGCAGGAGGTCAGAGATTGAATCAGGGACAAAGGCAGAGGACTTGCCAGATGAGGGGGAATCAGACTCCAGAGAAATAAATGTCTGGTGGTGCCTGGTCCATTCTTGCTGGTACTGGAGAGTCCAAGGCTCAGTTCCATGTCCAATCCCACTTCTGATGCCAATTAATGTCACCTGGACCAAACCAGCCTCTAACCTGTGGATGGCTAGAGCCAAACAGAGAAGGATAGAGACAGGAAAGTCAAGATTCAAACAGAAGTTTAATTTCAAAGTGAGGAAAATGGCTTTCAGGCAAGGAGGCAAATTAGACACATGCGTTGGGGCCCTTCCCCTAGTGGGGGGACCAACTTTAGTGTAGGCAGATCTCAATATGTATGGCCACACAGTGAGCTGTAGTCCTGACAAGAATGAGTAACAGCAACAATGTGACAAGTTTGGTTTATAGCAGGGCTTCATGACCAGAAATTGTCCAAGATTGTCCAGTGTTTGTCTGAGCTCAAAGAACACATGGTGCTTGTCAAAGCAACACAATAATTTTGTGATTTAGCCAGAGGGTGAGATCATCCACAGAGGGTGAGTACAAAGGATTGTTGTTATGCCAAGCTCAGGGAACAGCTTGCTTGCAGGGCCTTAGGTCTGGAAAACAGGGTGTCTCCTAATATCTTGACAGTAGGTTCCAGCTAAGAAACTAATGCCTAACACAGAGGAAGAAGCAAATTAAGGAGGAAAATCACAAGCCTGCTGGGATTTCATTTCCAGAAAAACTTTCTAACTGGGATTACAAGCCCTGTGATGTCATCATGTGCCCTTAGTACATTGAGTATAAGTAGCAGCAGTCCCTCTATAAAATTTATTTGTGGAGTTGGGGTAGATGGAAGTGATGAATGACCTCTCTACTGTGCAGTGACTATCCTATTCACCTCCTCCATAGTACCTTTCATTGTAACAGAGAAATATATCCAAGTAATATAAACCAACACATTAACCAAAGGCTAAAAACCTATATTTGATCCCAAACCTCCAGTCTATCACCTCTCTCCTGAGAAAAGGGAAACGCATCTTGCTGTCAGTCCTGTGAAGTCATTTTTGGGTGACTGCATTGATCAGAGTTCTGATGCCTTCCCATGCTGTTTTCCTTAAATAAGGAAACATTAGCTCATAAACTTAGAGCTGAAAGAGACCTTTAGAGATTGTTGAGTGAGTCTAACTGTTTCATTTAAAAAATGAGGAAACTGAGGTACAAAAAGTTTAAGTTGCTTAACTGTGGTCAAATAGTATATGCCTGGGGCAGGAATGGAACTCAGGTCTTCCTGATTCCAAGTATAGACTGGCCTTTTCCATTGTACCATGATGTGCACATCATTGTGGTCCTTGTGTAATTTGTTCACCTATTTATGTTTTTTTCCTCTCTGGATCAGGTCATATAAATCTTTCCAGGGACAATTCTCCATAGTCATAATTTCTTTTAGCACAATAATATCCCTTTACATTCATTGGTCACAATTTCATTAGCCAATTCCCAATTAATGGGTACTTACTTTTTCTATGATAAAATTGCTGCTATAAATATACATGTGTATATGTATGTATATACATACATATAGTATATACGTATATATACATACATTGTTATATGTAAGACTTTCCCTTTGTCTTTCATCTCTTTGGGATATATACTTATATACTTTGTAGTGTTTTTGATTATATTCAAACAAGCCCTGAGCATGTCTTAATAGGTTGATTTCCAGGTTTTCTATGGATTTTGTTGTTATGTTGAACAGAATTTTGTTTTTCTATCTCATTTTGCTAGGTTTTATTAGTAAAATATAGAGAAGCTGGTTATTTTGTAGGGTTTTTTTTAATATATGCTGCTTTACTCAAGTTGTTACTTGGTTCAATTAATTTTTTCTTTGAAACCCTGGATTTTTCTAAGCAAACAATCATATCGTCTGCTAATCGATACAACATGGCTGCTATTTGTTGAGGTTTATTTCCTTAATTTCTGTTTTCTGTTTTCTTTTTACTGCTATTGATAACATTTTGAAAACTATATCAAAAAAGGAGTGACAATAAGACATCTTTGTTTTAGCTTTGATCTCATTGGAATGGCTTCTAATGTTTTCTTCATTACAGATGTTAGCTCTTGGTTTTAGCTAGATTATTATTGGGGATATTAAGGAAAAATCCATTTATTACAATGTTTTAGTGTTTTAAACATAAATGTTTTGTTGGAGGCTTTTTTCTCTGTTGACATACTCATGCAATTTGTATAGTTTTGTTATTAGTATGATCCAGAATGGCTTTGATTTTCCTAATGTTAGAATCATCCCTGCTTTGCAGGTATAAACCTAACCCGATTATAGTAAATAATTTTTAAGAAATATGTTACTATAGGCTGTTTATTAATATTTCTAACATTTTGACATCAATATTCATTTTTGTTATTGACCCCACAAAATTTTAATCCTGATGTAATACCCTCTCAATATGGCCCCCAAAAGCTATATTAACCCAGTTTTGTTGATCTATTTAGGTCCTTTATGAATTAAAACCCATAGTTCATTAACCCAAATTTCCACTAAAACTCATCAGTCTAAGCCAGAAGAAAAAAAAATGGAACCAAAGGAAAAAGAACATTGAATCAAAACAAGGAACAAAGTAAATGAAAGACAGTGAATTATGAAGCAGACCTTCTCAGAATCCATCCCTCTTTAGATGCCTCTCTCAACAGTCTCAGAAGCACTAGCCTTACTATTGTTGTTTCTGAGGAACCCTCTGTTAGTCAATAGTCAGTTACTAAGCATTTATTAAGTGCCCACTATGTGCCAGGCATTGTTCTAAGGTTGGGGATACAAGGAAAGGCAAACACAGTCTCTGCCCTCAAGGAGCTTTCTGTGTTCCCAACAGAGCCAACAGCATGGAGTACGTGCTTAATAAATGCTTGTTAATTGAATGATTGATTAATAGGCCTTTCATACAGCTTCATAAGAAACTGAACATCCTTTGGTTTCTTTGATATTCAAGGTCTTAAGGCTCCTTTTCCATGAATCCCACTTTGACTTGTGCATCATCATGGCCCAGCCTACTCTGCTCCATATTTTTTTTACACACTGAATGTACTTCTATGTAATTGGTTTCCAATGGTAAACTAGTCTCCATGGCACCCACCTCATTCCCTCATCTATGGCAGTGCCTTGTTTGGTATCTCTTGAATTCCATCCCCTTGCCTGCCTCTCTGCCCTCCCAGCTGTGAGGAGGAGAAGGCATTCTACAATGTTAAGGACTTTGGCATGTGGTGAACTGGTAATATTCACTTCCAGAGAAAGCAGAGTAGATGGACCAGGCAATACTTGTATTGATTCTTTTCTGGCAAGCTTTATTTTCCTTTCCTTAGGCACTTTAGCTTTTGATAGCTGTGGTTTGTTTTTTCCCAAATATTTTCTCATCCTGGAAACTAGAAAGACTTGAGGACAAGGGGAGTAATTCTGAATCCATTATATGTTAATAATAATGAAAGATAGCATTTATATAGAATTTAATAATTCACAAAACATTTCCCATATGATAGTTTATTTGGGTTTCACAGCAGCCCTATCACATAGGTGTTATTATCATTCCATTTTACAGAAGAGAAAACTGATGCATAGAGAGGTTAAGGACTTGCCCAGGTTTTCTTAGCTAGTTTAATGTCTGAGCCAGGATTCAAAGTCAAGACTTCCTGACTCCAGGTCCAATATTACTTTCTGCACTACCTAGTGGTCTGATGTGTTATCTGTATCATTCTATTTTCATCCCACTAAATGCAATTTGACTCTCTCAAGGAATTATAGTCAGATTTACAGTAAATTACAAATAGAATTTTACATGCATTGATCCGAATACATTTCATTTAAAAGTTCTAATGATAAATGACTGGACTAAGGGCATTGAGGTAACCTATTGGAATTTAACAAAGTTCTTTCTTGCTTTGGGGCAGTGTAGTGGGACCTGTCCTTGGAACCAGAAGATCTGGGCTTAAGTCCTACCTATGTGGCCTTTGGGGACTCACTTTAACCTCATGTTTTTCTACCTCTTCCTCATCTATCAAATAGGAACAATGTAGTACAGTCCTTCCCAGTCCTGGATCTCTGCCTTGTGGTGGTGGTGGGGCTTGTGCAGCTCAATTAAACTACTGAATGAACTACTGAAACTACCCAAGACAGATGGGTCATATTGAAGAGTTCTGAGAAAAGATGATCCACTGGAGAGGGAAATGGCAAACCTCTTCAGTATCTTTGCCAAGAAAATCCCATGCTATGGTCCATAGAGTCACAAAGAATTGGATACAAAGAGTCAGACATGACAACAACTGAACAACAAGTACAGTCCTTCCAAGATTGTCCTGAGGACCAAATGAGAAGATATATCAATCAACATTTAGTAAGCACCTATTATGTGCTAGGCACTGCAAAAAGTAATATAAATGCAAAAAGTAATATAAGAAAAGTTTTGTATACACACACACATATACATATGTATACCTACATATGTGTGTACGTATGTATACCTACATATGTGTGTACATATGTATAATGTGTGTATGTGTACACACATATGTATACATATAAAATAAAACTTTATAATCATAAATAAAATGCTCTATAAATATGACAAGTGTAGGTGCACACTGGGTTTGTGTAGGGCAGGTACCCCAGGTGATAGTTGAGGTCCTGCATTAGTAGTGTAGCACACACCTGACTCACATCCTGCTTTCTCTAAGTCTCCAGAAAAGTAGGCTGTCTCTTTATTTATTAACTAACCAGTAAAGGAAACTCTCTCTGCACACTCACAGAGGTACTCTTATGTCTTCACTAGCCACCCACCTTGCTCACCATGCCAAACTTTGCTGTTTCAGATAACTGGGAAAGAAGGAAACCCCTCAGGTTTAATATTGATCTAGGTATGATATGAACTATGGCCCCAACATATTAGAAAATGACACAGAACTCACTGGATCCTCCCAAACCGTATTTTTTGGAAATTTCCTGGCTCATGTGATGTATGAAACTGGTTTCTGTCTGATTACATAAGCCATAATAAAATAAAATTGCCAAGAGCCTATCAAGGGCTCCCTGATTTAGAATGTTTCCCCCAGGTATCTCTGAATTCTCTGCCTCTTATCCTCCCATTTCTTTGGGCTCTTTAAGGAGACATCTCACATCAACTGTTCTCATGTGTCATGGAGAGAGAAAAGGGGAAAAGGGGATAGTGTGTAAAGGAAACATTGTGTCCAGTGATTTAGCTCTGGAACTGAGAGTTCAATCAGGAAGGTAAGGGCAGTATGGGGAGACAGGCAGATCTCCCTGGCCCTGGCTAACCCCTCCTTTAAGCCTCAGGATAGCTGACAGTCTCCAGCACTCCAGACCATCTCCAATAGGCCCCTGCTCCTAGCTAGGCTGGCTGCAATACCAGTCCTAGCCAGGGTCTTGATCAAAACGAGTAGGTATTTAGGGCAATGGCTGCTGGTACTGCTGGTCTCAGTTATCCTGTTGTTGGTCTTGGTCATAATAGAAATAGGTGAAGACCAAACCACTAGTGTCAAAGCCCACCTGCTCTCATAGTGGGCAAAACACTCAGGTGCCCTGACAACATCTCCCCATGTTCCCTGTGTAACATGCACTGGCATAATTGCCCCTAGAAGTCTTTCAAGGGAACTCCTTCCCACAAAAAATAACACAGGGAAAAAGGGAGAGGACGGACTTGTGCAGGCTAGGTAAAAATCCTACAACCTCTTCCTATGGTTTCCAGCTCTTCTATCTCTGCTTTCCAAGACTGCCACCATTTTTCTTTTCAATGTCCTCAAACTGCTGTTATTCTAGGCCTTGAGGCAGATGACAGTAAATAAGAAACTACCTCCTGCATATCTGATATATAAATGTAAGGTAAGTTTCATGGTGACAGGTGGAGAGCTATAATGGATGGAGAGCCTGCCTTAGAATTAAAAAGAGTCCGTCTGGCTTCTGACCTTGATTGGTTTTATGACCCTTGGCCAGTCACAACCTCTCAGTGCCCCAGAAAATCTCTATATTGTAGAATAGTTACCCAGTTTTTCACTGGGGAAACCCATCTATCCATCCTTCCTTCCTCCCTCCCTCCCTCCCTCCCTCCCTCCCTTCCTACCTACCTTATTTCCTTCCTTCCTTCCTTCCTTCCTTCCTTCCTTCCTTCCTTCCTTCCTTCCTTCCTTCCTTCCTTCCTTCCTCCCTTCCTTCCTTCCTCCCTACCTTATTTCCTTCCTTCCTCCCTTCCTTCCTTCCTCCCT
>CM053624.1:247775548-247785720 GCA_028646595.1 Phalanger gymnotis | reverse complement strand
GGTAAAATAGAAATTGAAAGACTCCACTGATCACCTCTTGAAAAAGATCCCAAAAAGAAAACTCCTAGGAATATTGTAGCCAAATTTCAGAGTTCCCAGGTCAAGGAGAAAATATTGCAAGCAGCCAGAAGGAAACAATTTGAGTATTGTGGAAACACAATCAGGATAACACAAGATCTAGCAGCTTCTACATTAAGGAACTGAAGGGCTTGGAATATGATATTCCAGAGGTAAAAGGAGCTAGGATTATAACCAAGTATCACCTACCCAGAAAAACTGAGTAAAATATGGATTTCAGAGCAAAATATGGATTTTCAATGAAATAGAGGACTTTCAAGTTTTCTCAGTGAAAAGACCAGAGCTGAATAGAAAATTTGACTTTCAAATACAAGAATCAAGAGGAGCATGAAAAGGTAAACAGGAAAGAGAAATCATAAGGGCCCTATTAAAGTTGAACTGTTTATATTCCTACATGTAAAGATGATAGTTGTAACTCATGAGACCTTTCTCAGTATTAGTGTAGTTGATGGGAATACACACACACACACACACACACACACACACACACACACACATGTATAGACAGAGGGCACAGGGTGAGTTGAATATGAAGGGATGATATCTAAAAAAATAAAATTAAGAGGTGAGAGAAGAATATATTAGGAGAAGGAGAAAGGGAGAGATAGAATGGGGTAAATTATCTCACATAAAAGTGGCAAGAAAAAGCTGTTGTAATGGAAGGGATGAGGGGGTAGATGAAAGGGAATGAGTGAACCTTGATCTCATTGGACTTGGTGTAAGGAGGGAATAACATATACATTCAACTGAGTATCTTACCCTACAGGAAAGTAGGGGGCAATGATAGAAGGGAGGGCAGATTGGGGGAGGAGGTAGTCAAAAGCAAACACTTTTGAAAAGTGATGGGGTCAAAGGAAAAAACTAAATAAAAGGGGACAGGATAGGATGGAGGGAAATATAGTTAGTCCTTCACAACATGATTATTATGGAAGTGTTTTGCATAACAATACATGTATAACCTGTATTTAATTTCTTGCCTTCTCAAGGAGGGAGGGTGGAAAGGGAAGAAGAGAGAGAATTTGGAACTCAAAATTCTAAAAACAAATGTTAAAAAAATCATTTTTACATGCGACCGGGACATACAGGCAATGGGGTATAGAAATCTATCTTGCCCTACAAGAAAGTATGGGGAAAGGGGATGGGGGCAGGGAATGGGGAGATAGAGGGGAGGGCAGACTAGGGAAAGGGGTGATCAGAATACATGCCATCTTGGGATGGGGGGGAAGGTAGAGATGCAGAGAAAATTTGTAACTTGAAATCTTGTGGAAATGAATGTTGAAAACTAAAAATAAATTTAAAAAAAGAAAGTGATTTTATTTCACAATACTTATGTTTTAAGGATTTCAAATTGACAGTTATGAGATGGGTGGATTAGAGAAGGGAAAGACTGGCAAATCAATTAGGAATCTTATAATTGTCCAATTGAGAGGCAATGAGGGCCGGAAGAACATAGTAGAGACTATCTGAATAGAGAGATGGGAACAGATGTGGGAGATGTTGTGGAAATAGAACCATACTTGGCAACTGATTGGCTATATAAGGAAAAGGGGTGGGTGGGAGGTCAAGTGAGAAATAAGAATCAAGAATGACTCCGAGGTTGTGAATCTGAATGAGTGAATTGTAAGGATGATAGTGCCTTACAGAATGAGGGAAATTTGAAGTATTTGGAGAAAGAAAAAAAAAAAGAAAAAAAATTTCAAGTTCTATTTGGGGCATAATCAGTTTGAGAAACTGGTGGGACATCCAGGCAATAATAAAAACCCAAACTGTAATCAATAGGTAAATGTTATGTAGGCAGCAACAACAACCAAAAAAACCCAAAAAACAAAAAAAAAATTCCAAAGAAAAAGAAGAGCAAGGAAGCAAAATAGTTGTCTGATGGGGCTTTACAAATAGTTGGAGAAAGAAGGAAAGTGAGAAGGAAAGGAGAAAGGGAAAGATATGCCCAACTGAATGCAGAATTCCAGAGAATGGCAAGGAGAGATAAGGTTTTGTTAAATGAGTAATGTAAGGAAATAGAAGGAAACAATAGAATGGGAAAGATAAAAAAATCTCTTCAAGAAAATTAGAGCTATCGAGGGAATGTTTCATCCAAAAAGGGGTGTGATAACAGACAAAAATGCTAGGGATTTAACAGACATAGAAGAGATTAAGAAGAGGTGGCAAGAATATGCAGAAGAACCATATGAAAAGGATCTTAACATGTTAATATTACCAATAAGCACGATGGTGTGGTCACTGATCTAGAGCCAGACATCCTGAAGAATGAAGTCAAGTGGGCCTTAGGAAGCATTGGTAGCAATAAGGCTATTTAGTAGTGGTGACAGAATTCTAGCTGAGCTACTTAAAATCCTAAAAGATGATGCTATTAAAGTGCTCAATATGCCAGCAAACTTGGAGAACTCAACAGTGGCCACTGGATTGGAAAAATCAGTTTACATCCCAGTCCTAATGAAGGGCAATGCCAAGGAATGTTCAAATTACTGAACAATTGCTCTCATTTTATACACCAATAATGTTGTACTTAAGATTCTGCAAGCTACACTTTAGCAATATGTGAACCTAGAATTACCAATAGTGCAGGCCAGTTTTTGAAGAGGCAGAGGAATTAGAGACCGAGTTACCAACATTCACTGGATTATGGAGAACGAGAGGAAGTTCCAGAAAAAAAAAACACAACAACAACAACCAAAACCATCTATTTCTGCTTCACTGGCTACACTAAAGCCTTCTACTGTGTCGATGACACAACAAAATGTGGCAAGTCCTCAAGGAGATGGGAATACCAGGTCATCTTACCTGTCTCTTGAGGATCCTGTACGTGGGCTAAGAAGCAACAGTTAGAACTGAACCTGAAACAATTGATTGGTTTACAATTAGAAAAGGAGTATGATAAAGCTGTATATTGTCACCATATTTATTTAACTTACATGCAGAGTACATCATACGAAATGCCAGGTTAGATGAATCGAAAGCCGGAAGTTTACTGGGAGAAGTATCAACAATCTCAGATATGCAGACTAGAGGAATCAAGAAGCCTATTGATGAGGGTGAAAGAGGAGAGCACAAAAGTTGGCTTGAAGCATAACATCAAAAAAACTAAGATTTTGGCAACTGGTCTCATCTCTTTCTGGCAAATAGAAGGAGAAGAAATAGAAGCTGTATCAGATTTTATATTCTTAGGTTCAAAGATCACTGCAAATGATGGCTGTAGTTGTGAAATTAAAAGACACTTACTCCTTGGAAGGAAAGCTATGGCAAATCTGGCCAGCATATTAAAAAGCAGAGACCTCATTTTGCTGACAAAAGTCCATATAGTCAAAGCTGTGGTTTTTCCAGTCGAAATGTATGCTTTTGAGAATTGGATTGTAAGGAAATCTGAGTCCTGCAGAGTCAATCATTTCAAATTGTGGTGCTGAAGAAGACTGGTGAGAGTCCTTTAGGCAGCAAGGAGATCAAATCAGTCAATATTAAAGAAATTAATTCAGGATATTCCCTGGAAGGTCAAATACTGAAGCTGAAGCTTAAATACTTTGGCCACATAATAGGAAGACAGGACTCACTGGAAAAGATCCTGATGTTGGGAAAGTTTGAAGGCAAAAGGAATGGCAGGGGGTGAGATGACAGTGTCATGAAAGCAACAAAGATGAGCTTGGACAGACTTTGGGGAATAGTGGAGGGCCAAAGGACCTGGTATACTCTGATCCATGGGGAAGTGAAGAATCAGACATGACTGAATGACCAAACAACAACAATAAACTGTGGCAGAGTTTAAGTGACCTGCCCAAGGTGGAACAGCTAGTAAATGTCTGAGATTGGCTTTGAATTCAGGTCTTCCTGAGTCTAGGTCCAACATGCTATCCACTATTCCACCTAGCCGCCTCCAGAGAATTAGAGTCTATCGATAATAGAAAGTTAACTCCTATAGATGTGAGGTAGGGGGGAATACACACACACACACACACACATATGTATACACACATATTATATATACATATATACATATACATACATCTATAGATGTGTGTATATGAAAATTTTAAGGGACTGAGAATGCAAAGGTGGAGAAATAGATTCTAGGAGTAAGACATGACTGTAAGGCCATCCACAAGGAGGCAAAATTGGATATGTAAAAGGCAACCTCATTTCAGGTACCTAGAGAGGTAAAAAAACAACACACACACACATACACACACACACACACACACACACACACACCACCTTGGAAATGACCTGTTTTAAGATGGTTAAATACAAGAACATGTAACATTACAAGACATAACAGTATGAAGATGACAGACAAGTTGGAGTATTTGGTTAAATAAAACTTGAGGGCAAATTGCCTACTAAGTACAAGGCCCTGGGCTAGGCAAAGGAGAGGACATATTTAATAACAGTTTAAGGAATAATTTGATAATTTAAGTAATAATTTAATGAAAATTATCATCGAAGGAAGCAAAAAGCATTCAAACTTGAAAACCAAGTGGAATTATTTGGCAGTGAAAATAACTCATTTGTGTTATGTTTAAGAATTACAAGGCATCTTCCTCATCATAGTCCTATGAGATACTTAATATATTATCCTTCTAATTTAATATATGAGGAAATGGAAGATCAAAGAGGGAAAGTATTCAAGGGATATACCCAAGGTTCATATACTAAGTGATGGGACTAGTATTCAAGCCCAGATCTTTCTGCCCGACTCTTACACAGTCCAAAGCTCTTCCCATGGCATCATTCTGTCTGTCTACAAAATGAATAATGTAGAACTTAAATTAGCTCAATGTGAAATTTGGTGGCATTTTAAGGAATAAAAAGCTGCATATCAACAAATACTTCAAATGCCAGCCAGCCAGCCAGAGACTGACACTTCCTATGTCTGGGTGTCTGGTGACTCAAGTGATAATATGCAGTATTAGTGATAATTAATTTTAAAAGGGCACATTAAAGGTACTCATGTTTGTGGATAAAACCAAGACCTTGAATATCTGGGCATATTTGCCCCATTATGGATGTAAAAATATTGAGACCCTCCGGAAATTCAGGATATTGTGAAAAGCCACTGTAATAAAAACTTGCCTTAGGTTAAAACATGTTCTGTTCTGTGTAAGAAATACATGCCCTTTAAAAGCAGCCATCAACCTCAGGATCTTCTTGAATTCCAGCTATTATTTGTAAATTAAGTGATGGGGAGAAAACTGATGGGAAAAGGGAAGAAATCTGAAAAGTCTCCTTTAACTCATTCTAATTAGAAGAAAGAATAATTCACTACCTCAGAAACAATGTGCCTTAATTTATTTTTTCACTGTCTTTTATGCTATGTGTAGATAAAGGAAGCAGGAACTTTAAGAGTAGGATAGTTGAAAAGGTCAGGCATTAGCCATCCCTTTAATGGGCTCAAACAGCTTGGGGGGAGGGGGGCGGCATTCACAGACTCCTGTAAGCTTGAATGATGTTAGCCACTGCTGAAAGAAAACTAACCCAGAAAGGGGCCCTTTGACAGAGACATTGGAAAGGGAAGAGCACCAGCTGGGAAAGCAGAAGACCTGGCTCTACTAAGTAGCTATGTGACCATGTGGCAAGTCACATTTTTCAGTCTCAATTCCCTCAGCTGTAAAATGAGGAAGGGTGTGTCTCTTTTAGCCCTAAAATTCTTATTCTAAGCAAATCTATTGATTGCAGATAAAAAGTGTGGAAGGGCTTGCAACTTCAAAGAAAAATTCACGGTAATAATATTCTCTGTCTCTCTCTGTCTCTCTGTCTCTCTCTGTCTCTCTGTCTCTGTCTGTCTCACTCTCCTTCCTTCCCTCCCTCTGTCTCTTTCTCTGTCTGTCTCTCTGTCTCTGTGTCTCTCCCCCTCCTTCTCTCTCTCTGTTTCTCTCTCCCTGTCTCTGTCTCTTTCTCTCTTTGTCTCTATCTGTCTCTGACTCTCTCTAATTTTCTCTGTCTCTATGTGTCTTTCTCTCTGTGTCTCTCTGTCTCTGTGTATGTCTCTTTCTCTGTCTCTCCCTCTCTCTCTCTTCCCTTCTCCACAAGCACATGTACAGATAGATATAGATAGATCTTTTTCTTTGTGAATACATATATTTTAAAATTACTCCAAAAACATTATATGAATTTCTTTATTAGACTGTAAACAGTGAGTTGTTTTTGTTGTTTTTTAAATTAAATTTTATTAACATATTTTGTTTTTAGAACACCCACAATTACCAATGTATCTCTACCCCTTCCTCTCCCAAAAGGTCATCTCTTATATAATAGAGAATTTTCAAAAGAGAGGAAAAGTTCAGCAAGATTAACTAACATCAAAAAAGTATAATATTATATTTAGTATTCTATAGCCATAGTCCCAGGCTTCTGCAAGAAAAAGGAGGAGAAGAATTCTCTTCTCTTATCTCTTTGAACCATCCTTGGTCCTTAAAACTTTGTGGCATTCAGTTTCAATTCTTTTATTGTTATTCTTTCCATATAACTGATGTTTTTCTGGTTCTGCTTACTTTGCATCAGTTGATATGAGACTTGCCATGCTTCTCTGTATTCATCATATTCATCATTCCTTATAGAACATTAATATTCATTACATTTGAATTGTCTTAGGAAGAATGAAGATCACCTGGCAACATAAAGTGCTACCAGGTGTGGAGAACCTGTGGCCTTAAGGCCTTAAGTGCGGCCTTTTGACTGAATCCAAATTCTACAGAACAAATCCTTTTTTATTAAAAGCAACTAGTAACTAGACTCTGAGGTCCTTTCTCAAGTTGAACTGCCAAGCATTCAAATTCTACTGCAGGGAGTCCAGCTCTGATGGGGTGGCCATGTTGTTTGAATGCCAGACCTATGCTTGCCTAAAAGACTATTTTACAGAGAACTCACACAAGGCAGGTGCTCACATGAAGCTCAGAAGAAACAATACAGGTTCACCCTCAAGAGTGAAGAACTTTTGTATCAATTGTGAGATATGGGAGATACTGGCATAGGATCATCCAACATAGCATTCCCAAATTAAAGACAGGCATTGGGGGCAGCTAGGTGGTACAGTGAGTAGAGCACTGGCCCTGGAGTCAGGAGGACCTGAGTTCAAATCCGGCCTCAGACACTTGCCGTGTACTAGCTGTGTGACCTTGGGCAAGTCACTTAACCCCAATTGCCCTGCCAAAAAACAAACAAACAAACAAAAGACAGGCATTGTGCTCTATGAGCAAAATATAATTGCAGTAGCTCAAAAGAAATGTGAGGTGAACAAACTTAAAGACATCTCTATCCAAATGTTCATATGGATTATTTGTGCCCTACCTGTACTAGAAGCTTCCAAGAGTGCATTCATCTGATCAGCCACAGCCAGATATTCCGTACATCGACCCTGACGTAGTGACATCATTTTGATCCTCTTTGACAGCAAAGGACAAACCATAACACCACATTCATATATAACAATTTCTTTAGCCATTCTTTATTAGACTGTATTGCTTTTTGTCTTTGAATGCTCAGCTTAAGAAGCAGTCTGGCATAATATGTAGAGAGCTGGCCTCAGGGTCAAGAAGACTAGAATTCAAGTCCAACTGTTCACCCATACTGACTATGTAACTTCTCAATGCCCCAGGCAACTCTCTCAGACTCAGCTCTCCCAGAGCAGTTGCCAGTCTGGATTAATGAAGTTCCTTTGATCAATGAAACCACAGATCTAACCAAAAGAAAAAAATTTACTTAGCATAGTACCTCACTAAATATTTAGTAAATGTAGTTGGAGTGATTCAAGTAGTAGATTATATGAAGCCACTTGAAAAGAATCACATTTTGGATAATTACATAAAGTAAGAAAAGCATATGCATCTGATTTTTGAGCCAAAGGACCTGCATGCACATTTTGGCTCTGTTCCTTATTGGCTGTATCTCTTTGAGACTCTTCTGCAAAAGGAGGGAGTTAGACTATATGATCTGTGAGGTTCTGTCCAATCTAGGCTTCAGTGACCTTGTCTTTATTAATTATATCTGTAACTTCTGTTTTATTATTTGGCTGGCATGGCATTGGCACAATACCCATTTGTGGGCAGCATACCCTTATTTCTGATTCTGTTTAAGAATTTGAATTGGTAAAATTTAAGTATAAAATCATGTTAGATTCCCAATCTTCTTTCAAGGCCCAGATCAGATGCTACTTACTATATGAAGCTTTCTTTAATTTCATTCCTTTTTAGGCTCCACAACTAATTCTTGAAATTTTCTGCATTCCCTTATCCAGATTATCCTCACCCCTGATTTTTAGCTATCTTTTATGTGTTGCCTTTTCCCACTAGAATGTAAAATCCTTGAGGGTAGGGACTGACTTCTTGCATTTTTTTTTTATTTCCAGTGCTTAGCATAGTGTCTGGTATAATGTAACTATTTCTTAATTTGACTGTCAACTACCATAACAACAATGTTGCCAGCAGCTGCTGTGGAGGTGAAAGACCAATAACAAGAGCACACAGGAGGGCTGCTAGCACAGGTTCTTTGACCTGCTTTTCTAAGGAAAGCAACTTTAAGGAGTTAACAATTTTACTTTAATTAAACATACATATACCATCACTTAGTTCAGGGGAAAATGTCAGCACCCTGAACTTGAGAGCAAATACAAACAGAAATTACAAACAGAGAAAATATAAACAGATCAACGGACAGGCTTTTGTCTGACCATAGCAATACATGCATAGTTACCAGAGAGAGAAGCATCCACATCTGGGTTTTCAAAGGTGGGAGGGCTCCATGACTGCTACCCAGTGTCTCGTCTGGTCAAATCACACAACACTCTTCCAGTGAGTGAGAGCCCCAAAACAAAACTCCAACCTCAAATCATATATACCCTTCTCAGGTCCCTGGGGCTTAGTACCTACTTAGCAAAAGGGTGTGGGACCTGGGGCCTGGGGCTTTCTTGTTTCTTAAGCAGGTCATCAAAGACTCTTGATTCAATCAAAGACTCAAAGGCAAGACTCATCAAAGGCATTTGATTACCTCAGTGCTGAGAAGCACTCCAAAACAAAAAAGGTCCCACTTTAAACCCAGTTCAAACAGGCAAGACTCATTAAAGGCACTTGATTGCCTTAGCATTCCCAGAGAAAACAGTAAAAAAAAAAGTGCCACCCTGATTACCATTACAACTACTAATGATCTCTCTCTCTCTCTCTTTCTCTCTCTCTCTGCCTCTGTCTCTCTCATATTCCTAAAATATTTTACTCTCTGTTCACTTCACTTCAAATGTTGCTTTGTATTCATATTTGCTCTTATCATAACTCTCTAGTAGAACAATCAGATCCTTAAGGGTAGGGATCATTTCATATTATTTTTCTGTGTATCCTTAGTGACTAGATGGAGCCTTGCACATAGAAGATACCTAATGAATATTAATAAAATGGAATTAAAAGTTGGATGTCACAGTCACATGAAGAGCAAACATCTAGTCTACCTTCTATATGAGCTTTCAAATGTTAAATAATCTTTGAAGTACAGTCTCTTCTTTCTCTGTTTTCTGGACAAACATGAACTGAAACAATGGTAAATCTATTTGCTCTGTGCAACTCAAACAGGATTCTGGTGTGTTTTACTGCTCTATAGCAAAGTCTTCCTCATTCCATGAATTCTGTCACCATTATCAAAGCCTTTGAAGGTAGCACCTTGTGGAGCAGCCTGAATTGCTAGAAGGAACATATTGTCTTGTTTGCAAACACCAAAAGAATATCTTGACATACTAGAATAGCTACTTATGACACTATTAGTTGTTCTTAACAAATGGAATGCCATTAGGCACTACAACTAGGATAAAATGGAAGGAAATAAGCATTATTTAGAAAGAGAAATAATGTTCTTATAGGTCACTTGATCAAAACTACAATTCATCCCTTTCCTTTTCCTTTCCCCTTCCTCTTCCCCTTTCCTTCCCTTCCCCTTCCTCTTCCCCTTCCCTTCCCTTCCCCTTCCTCTTCCCCTTTCCCTTTCCCTTCCCCTTCCCTTCCCTTCCCTTCCCTTCCCTTCCCTTCCCTTCCCTTCCCTTCCCTTCCCTTCCCTTCCCTTCCCTTCCCTTCCCTTCCCTTCCCTTCCCTTCCCTTCCCTTCCCTTCCCTT
>CM053624.1:247755662-247775048 GCA_028646595.1 Phalanger gymnotis | reverse complement strand
ACACACACACACACACACACACACACACACACACACACACACACACATACCTTACTCTTTTTAAACTCCATGTTTCACCATCAGGCACTTGCTCCTCCTCTCCATCCTCTCACAACTGAACAATATGTTTGTCAATATCAGGAATGTTTCCTAAGGTCCTGTAAGATGGCTACACTAATGATTTAAACAGAAGGGAAAGGACCCTCTTCAGTATTTTATTGGCTAGTTCCCAATTCAGACAGGATTGCTAGGAAAGCCACCTGAAGCCATGAAAGACTAGAAAAAATGATCCTTTTGAGACAGGACCTTGTAATTTCTCTGCCCAGCAATGGATCTGAAGTTTCATGAAGCAGTAATTTGGCTGACACAGATTCAACTTTTTGAAATCTAGTAACAAGTGGCATTTGGCATCCAAATCATGATGCTTGAGTTCAGCTATTTGGCATTGTAATAGTACAACCAAATGCCACGGAAATTCAATAGCTTCCCAATGAGAGCACTTCCTCATTGGAACCTGGAATGCTCCCTTGGCTATATGGTCTTCCTGGATGTGTCTTTCATCAAGATGAGTAAGGGGTGTTTCATTGCCATTGAGAAAAAACTGTTATGAAACAGGTGGGGCAATGGAATGAGAAGAGAGAATGAAGAGGATGAGAGAGAGAGAGAGAGAGAGAGAGAGAGAGAGAGAGAGAGAGAGAGAGAGAGAGAGGGAGAGAGAGACAGAGAGAGAGACAGAGAGAGAAAGAGGGAGAGAGAGAGGGAGAGAGAGAGAAAGAGAGAGAGAGAGACAGAGAGACAGAGAGAGACAGAGAGAGACAGAGACAGAGAGACAGAGACAGAGAGAGAGACAGAGAGAGAGAGACAGAGGGAGAGAGAGAAAGAGGGAGAGAGAGAGAGAAAGGGACAGAGAGAGAGACAGGCGGGGGGGAATATCAGGGGACTAGGGTTAGAGCCTCTCTTGAAGGACAAATTCTCTGGAATGGGAGAATTGGATTTTATAATCTCTTCCGGATGTCATGATCAATGAATCTCTATGTACTTTAGGAAGAAGAAGCATCATCAGACAAAAAACAATTCTCTTGGCAGCTCTTTTGATTAAATCATTGGAAGTACTTACTTTTTTTGAACCAGATATATGATTTCTTTTGTAGAGGGAAGTCTCAAAAACTCTTTAGTAGATTCGATACAGATCAGCACTTACAAGCTATAGTCTTAGAACAAGGGTGGGCCAACCCAGGCAATTCTACCACCTGTTTTTGTCTGTCTTCAAGCTAAGAATGTTTTTCACATTTGTAAAAAAAAGTTTTATTGTATTTAAAAATATAAAAAGCATTCTTAGCCCTAGGATACTTACAGAAATGGAAAGGTGGCTGGATTTGGCTGTGGGTGGTCGTTTGCTCCTTCCTGGTCTTAGGGTTGCCAAAAGCCCTGAGAGGTTGCAAATTGTTCAGGATTACACAGTATGTGTTGGTGGGAGGACTTGAACCCAGGTCTTCATGGCTTCAAAGCTGGTGGTCTATCTGATTTGTTATGAAGCTTCCCATATTTAATATCAGTACAGCTAAAATTACGATAATAAGTAGCATTTACATACTGCTTTTTTTGTTGTTGCCTAGTTGTTTTTCATTCATGTCTGACTCTGTGACTCTTTTGGACCAGTTTGCCATTTCCTTCTCCAGCTCATTTTACAGATGAGCTGACAAAGGCTCATAGCTAGTAAGTGCCTGAGGCTGGATTTGAACTCAGGACTTCCTGACTCCAGGTCCTTAACATGCCATGACACCTTAGCAGCCTATATAAATGTGCTTTAGAGTTACAAAGTGCTTTACAAATGTTATCTGATGTGACCTTTTTGATCTCAGGAGGTAGGTGCTATTATTATGCCCATTCTTCAGATGAGGAAACTGAGGCTGAGAGAGGTTTAGTAACTTGCCCAGGATCACACAGCTAGTGCCTGGATTTGAACCCAGGCTGCCTCCAGGTCTAGTGTCCTGTCCGTTGTGCCACTTAGTTGCCTCAAAGATATAATAATTGTAGCTATCATTTCTATAACATTTCATATATATTATGACAACTGATTGATGTGAATGGTAAAGAGTATTTGCTTTATTCTTCCAGGTTACAGTTACATTTTATCCGCTCCCAATTGAGAGAGGCAGGATAAGATTGAATACAGACCTTGCTCTTCTTCTCCAACTTGGTAATCCTAGAAACATTACTTTTCTCCAGGCTTCAGTTTCTTCATCTATAAAACATAAGTTGCACTAGATCCCTTTCCACTCTGATACACTGTGAAATTGTAGATATCCTATGGAAACACAGATCCAGGAAAGAAACAAGAGGACAGTGTAGATTCCCTTTCCAAGGGAAGAAAAGTCCCAGTAGAATGATTCATGTTACAGTCATTCTCTCCTGACTTTAGAGAAACATCTTGTCCATACTAATGCTGTCCTGGTGCTCTTTTAGGCTGAAAAAGACAAAAGAAAAAAATTGAAGTCCCAAGGACTGTCACATGGGGCAGGTAACAATGAGAAAGATGCCCAAATGAAGAAGCTCGATTCCTGTAGGAAGAGTCTGAGGACTTGGACTCGAGGCCTGGCTACTCTCAGCAGGCGTGGTATTGTGGGCAAGCCACTTTTCTGAACTTCAATTCTTTGTCTGTCTAATGGGGGAAATAATTTAAAATATCCTTTTACAGGATTGCTGGGAGGAAGGCACTCTGCAAACCATCAGAATAAGAGCTGGTTTCTTGTTGTTTGCTGGCCCTATGATTTCATTGCATCAGGGAACAGAGGGAGAGAAAACCGTATCGATGCAGATTCACCCCGAATTCTTCCATTTATCATTTTAGAGAGTTGGTGGGGACGTTGGAGACTGAGTCGTATGGTGGGGGTGTGTGTGTGTCAAAGGCAGATCTTGAACCAGGATTACCTAACTCAGAGTCCTGCTCCCCAGTATCCATTATACTGGAAAGATATTTGTGATTTGAAGATCTGTCTTATAATAGAAAATTTTGGACATAAGAAAGCCTTATGTGGGGAAACAGCATGGTCTAGAGACGGAGCAATGGATTTCAACTCAGGAAAGGGCAGCCTAGCTGCTTACCAACTGTGAGACCCTGGGCAGGTAAATCAACCTCTCTGCAAAATTAGGATTTACTTAACTGCAAACTAAGGATAATGATACTTTTACCACCTACTTCCCAGGATTATTGTAAGGAAATAGCTTTATAAACTGTTGAGTATTATACTATTATCATTCTGTTGCTATTCAAGGTACAGAAAGGAATCAGTCTCCACATATTTGTATGGTTGTAATTGTACAGCAAACCAGGGGATGGTTAGAGCAAGGAAACTGCCATCTTTGTTATTCTGGTAAAGGAGATCCCCCCACTCACCCCCCAAAGTGGGGCTGAGATTTCAAGAACTCTTTGAATTCAGGAAGGTTGTGCCTTTGGCAAACTAATAAGGGAAGGCATTTCAACTGTAGAGCATAACTTAAAAGTGATGGAGGACAAATGCAGTGAGTCACTGGGCTCCTAAGAGGAATGGAGGAAAGGAGGAGGAAGATAAGATGACTAGGGACAGACAGACGAAAGCTCCTTGCAAGGCATTTGGTATGGTTGAAATATCAACAAGGTAGCCTCTGTAGGCTTTTAAGCTAATAATCTGTGTAGTCCAAGAGCAGAAAAAAGCCATGTGGGCCATGGAACTCAGAGTTTATTATAAGGGAGATGATTAAGTATTCATATTCCAGTGGTTAAAGAGTAGATTCTAGAGAAGTAACAAGGTGTAATGGGAAGCTAATATTAATAGCTGGGCAGCTAGGTGGCTCAGTGGACAGAGTGCTGGGCCTGGGGTCAGGGAAACTCATATTTGTGAGTTCAAATCCAGCCTTAGACACTTCCTAGCTGTGTGACCCTGGGCAAGTCATTTAACCCTGTTTGCCTCAGTTTCCTCATCTGTAAAATGAGCTGGAAAAGGAAAAGGCAAACCATTCCAGTATCTTTGCCAAGAAAACCCCAAATGGGGTCACAAAGAGTTGGGTGTGAGGACTACAAAAAATAATAACAGCTAGCATTTCTATAGCACTTTAAGGTTTACAATGTAGTTTACAAATATTATCTCGTATGATCTTCACAACAACCTGTGAGGTAGGTTTTGCTATCATTATTATACTCATTTCACAAATGATAAAATTGAGGTAGACAGTGGTTAAGAAACAGCATGCAGACAAATATACATATGTATGTATATATATATATATATACATACATACACATAAACAAGCTATATACAGGATAAATAAGAAGTCATTAACAGAGGGAAGACACTAGAATTGAGGGGTTGGGAAAGGCTTATGATGCTGACCAACTTGGCTTCCTTTAAGTCCTAGCTACAACCCTGCCTTCTAAAGGTAGCCTGTATTTAGCTTGCTTTGTATGTATTTGTTTGTATGTTGTCTCCCCCATTAGATTGTGAGCTCCTTGAGGGCAGGGTACATATTTTGCCTCTTTTTGTATCCCCAGTACTCAGCACAATGCCTGGCACATAGAAAGTGCTTAATAAACGCTTATTGGATTGAATTGAGTCTTGTGATGGAGGCTAGCTTTGCTTTCCATTTTTAAATTGTTTGGAGAACAGAGCATGGAAGATGATATTTTTCAGTAGTGGTAGATCTGGGTAATTCAGGAGAACTCACAGATGATAAACCATTGACATTTCTGGATTCATTGCATCATAAAGAATCCAATCTCTGTGATTTTCATTTTCCTCTCCTTGTCTCCTTTCATAAAAACACAAGATAAGGAAAGAAAAGGTTGTCAGAAACTTCATTGAGCTGTGAAATCTACTGCTTAAGCTAATGTGTCTAAAATTCTGCTCTTTTTTTTTGACAGAGCATTTAGTTTTGGTTTAACTTGGCCTAGAAAGGTCAACATATCTTCTTTTATTCTGCATGGGGTTGAGTAACTTAATCATACTCTGTAAATGAACATCTTAATTTGATTTGCTCGGAGCCATGTCTACTTCCTTTTAGGAACCAGAGCTCAGTGACGCAGTTTGTTCTGTTAAGCATTTTTGAAGTCTAGGGACACAGCTTCATGGTATTTCTATCCTTTGACAAGGAGTCTAAAGAATTACCTGGCACAACCACCCTCATTCACATTCCCCACCTTCTTAGATGCAGCTGTGATGGACAACTTTCCATTTTTCAAGAAGTTTAAGATTTTCAATCTCGAAGACAAACAAGAGCTTTAATATCAGTTGTTCTCTGTCTCTTTCTCCCTGTCTCTGTCTCTCTCTCTTTTTCCTTCCCTCTCCCCCTCTCTCTGTTTCTCTCTGTCTCCTATCTCTCTTTCTCTGTCTCTCTGTCTCTCCCTCCCCCCTTACCTTCCCTCTCTCCATCCCTCCTTCCCTGTCTCTTTCCTTCTCTGTTTTTCCCTCTCTCTCTTTCCTTTCTTCTCTCTCTCTCTCCCTCTGTCTCTCTCTGTCTCTGTCTTTGTTTTTCTCCCTCCCTCCCTAGTCTCTGTGTCTCTCTGTGTCTCTGTCTCTCTGTCTTTCTCTCCCTCTCTGTCTCTGTCTTTCCCTCCTTCTCCCCTCCCCCCCATCTCTGTCTCTGTCTCCCTCCCTCCCCTCCCTGTCTGTCTCTGTTTCTCCCTCCCTCTGTCTTTCTCTATCTCTGTCTTTGTTTTTCTCCCTCCTTCCCTTAGTCTCTGTGTCTCTGTCCCTATCTCTGTCTGTATCTCTGTTTCTGTCAACAGGAAAAAAAAATGGACTCTTTGAATCCTTGGTTATTCCAAACCTGGGGTCTATGTTTTTGTCAGCCATAGCTCTTCATATCTCAAAATGTTCTTAGACTTTTCCTCTAAGAGTCAATCTAAAATTTTCCTCTAAGGAAGGCAATTTTTATTCTCTAAAATGGAAGTAATTTGCAGCCTCTACAAAGGGTTGGCAATTTCCCATTGGACAATGAATTATTCTCCCACATGGTACCACAAATTTTTCACTATGCCTGTAAGAAATTAATACATTCATTGAAGATTTTGTAAGAAGACACTTCATATTTTCCATCTAGAATACCAATAAGGCTCCAAGGAATGTAAATAAGGCAACCTTGAAAGGCCTGTATCTTTAGGGTGACTCATCTATCTTTCACTCACAGAGAAAGATACTAGGATCCAGGAGCTTCCTCTAATCCGGTTGGGAAGAGGAATTTTGCCTGATATGAATTTGACCATTTGTGTAACATCACAAAGAAATCCAGAGCTATTGGTTTCTTAACAAATTCAGTGTGGCACCATTTTGTCTCTTATTTTGAGGATGTGGAATGAGGCACTGATCTTTGATTTCCTTGGTGTGGAGAACTCCCAATGTGAAACTTCCCTCCACCAATGCAGATTGGCAATAACAACTCATCTGTAATTTGTCCTCATAGAGAATTGACTAGGGCACTGAAAGTTTAAGTGACATGATGTTATAGCAAACCTATGTCAAAAGCAAGGTTTGAACCCAGCTCTTCCTCATTCAAAGGCCTTTCCTGTATCCATGTCCCCTCTCCAGCATACCAATGACTCTTGGGTAATAATGCTTTTCATGCTAGAGTCAAAATGGCCCAGGGGAAAAGGATTGTGGTGAGAACAAAAGAAACAGAAGAAACTCAACCATATGTGTTATTGCTGTCCACCCACTTGCTTCTATTTTGCTATTCTGTGGTTTATAGCTTTATCAGCTGTAGTATAGTGTGGGTGAGTGTAGGAAGAAAGCAGAGTTGAAAGGTTTGGGCAGAGTCAGGATTTATGTGTAATAGCAATGGGCATGAATGCTTCTATGTATCAGTGCCAGGACACCTGGACTGAATTTCACCGTGAAGGTTGGGACTTAACAGAGAACAAAGGCTTCAGGGTTGCCAGAAGAATGTGGCAGCTTGGCAACCATACAGTAGATGTGCCCTGCTTCCTAAAGAACTTGGATGCTGGTCTAATCTATCAAGACTAGAGGCTAAATGGTATGTGTAATATAGCACCAGCCCGGAGCCCAATTAATAATAAATACAATTACAATAACAACTCATTTTACATAGTATTTGGTAGTTTTACAAGGTGCTTTGGTTATTCCTATTTCCAGGTGAGGAAATTAAGGCTCAGAAAGATAAAGTAATTTGCCCAAGGTCACATGGCTAGTAAACATCAGAACCAGGACTCAAATCTAGTTCTTCTGCCTAAAAGCCTGAACAATTCAAGAGTCAGGTGACGTGTCATGTCACCCAAGACTGGATGTCCCCTGTGCTTGGAAGTTTCACTTTTGTCATCTTCATCTCTGTGCTTTCCTGGCTTCCTTCAGATACCAGCTAACACCCTACCTTTTGTAAGAAGCCTTTCTAGACTCCTTTTAACGCTTATCTTCCTTCTGAGACTATCTCCATTTTATCCTATTTGTATCTTGTTTGTACAGTTTCGTGAATGTTTTCTGGGATGCTGGTCATGGCCAAGAGTGTGCTTACTGCCAACAGTGGCTAGAAGCATCAGGCTTCTTTTTAAACTCCGTGTTTCGCCATCAGGCACTTGCTCCCGCTCTCCATCCTCTCACAACTGAACAATGTGTACAAACCAAAAACAGACCATGAGGAATATATTCCATTAGAAACTTGGGGGGAGGTGAAAAGTTTAAATAAATGAAAACCAGAACCATTGACAACAGTTAGAGGCTGTGATTCATATACCAATGAGCAGGGCTATTAACCAACTGTGTCACCAACTCCTTCAGCTGTCTTTCTTTGGGCAAAAGAGAAACCACTACGCAAATTAAGGTTTGAGGCTTTTTGTGGTTGTTGTTGTTTTTTTTTTTTTTTTTGGTATTTTTCCATAGTCCATTAAAATCTGGGTCTTCGGCGCTCTTCAAAATGGTCCTGTAGTATAGAAAAGAGGACCTAAGAGCAGACCACTAGCACAGAGATCCCTTTGGACTGGTGTGCTCCTAAGAGTGCAAGCATGGTATTCTTTAGGATAAACAAGAGGGCAGAGTGCCATAATTGGTTCCTGATGTTTGCCCCAGCCCAGACTGGAGCCCTTAAAACATGGCCATAGCTTGTTTTTGTTTATGCCTATATTTGGTTTTTAAAGAAAAATGGGTTTTCCATTTGGGTTGGTGGCATTCCAGTCCAGCAACCTCAATGTTGGGTGCTTTCATCTACCGCTCACCTTTCAAAGCCATAAAGAGGTCTTCTTTTTCCTTTATGCAGAAGTACTTCTAGCCAATATTTACTATGAAAGAGCAATGTTTATCTGGCTTGGCCTTGTGTATGGAAGCTGCTTACCAGCTAGAACTCTTCCCCTCCCCCTCCTCCCTTCCATCTCTCACACTCTTTTTCCTTACCTGCCCCCTGCCTTTCTCCCTCCCCCCATGCACTTCCTGTTGTGGGTTTCTGGCCTCCAAGAGAAAATTACTAGGAGACAAATGAACAGTTTTATTGTAAAAAGATGGCTAGCAGAATGAAGATTAGGCTGGTGGGGGACAGCGGGGCGAGGGTGGATTTGAATTAATTTATTTCCCAAACCTCTGCCTGACACTGAACCCAGACTATTTCAGTGAGCTGCCTGTGGAATGAATAAGTCAGTGGGTGATTTTAATAGTGTTCTTTGGCCACATCTTGATGGGAAGCACAGACTCATGGGCAATGTTCTGGGTCTGATTCTCTGTGGATGGAGTTGCATTTTTTCCTTCCTGCCTGCAGGAGAGCTATCCTTCTGTAAATTATTTAAATTCAGGGAAATGAAAAGGGCCTCTTTGTGGGCTTTTGCAAATACAAAATGGATTTGTTGTTTTTTAAAGCCCCCAACAATAATAAAGCTGGCCCTTTCTCAGGTGAAAGAAGTAAAAAACAGGCTGAGGCAAAAAATATAAGCAGCCCTTCTGTATGCTGGATTGCATGAATAATTTAAACAAAGACATATCCCAAAGTGCTCTGAGAAGTTTTTGGACCAAACTGACTTTTTTTTATACTCCCTTTTACAGACATTGCAACTCAGGAGCCAGCCCACAAGGGACTGTAGCTGCTTCCAAATCACATACATTTTAGTAGAAGGTACACACACACACACACACACACACACACACACACACACACACACACACACGTGTGCCTCCCTTTAATGAAATTGGATAGATGAAAATGCTAGCTTACAAATAGATATATTGAAAGGGATCAGGGTGGTTACTTACATATTAAAAGAATTCTTCATTTAACCAAAAAAAAAAAAAGTCAAGAGAGGGATCTTTTAAATAGCAAGATCCAATGGTATAATTTCAAATGTAACATGGTTTCCAAATATTTGTTTCACAGATGGCTTCTTATAGTTTTTCTTCCTTTCCTCAATCTTCTTGCTACTTGACCTATCTACATTTTTTGACATTGTCAACCACCCTTTCATCCTGGATGCTTTTTCTCCCTTAGATTCCATGACATGGCTCTGCCCAGGTTTTCCTCCTACCTGCCTGACATCTCCTTAGTTTCCTTTGCTAGAACATCCTCCATCTCCCATTCACTGAAAACAAGAGTCCCCTACAGCTCTGTGTTGGTCCCATTTTTCTCTTCTTCTAGACTCGGCAATCTTTTCTATTCCTATGGGGTAAATTATCTCTACATAGATAGATATAGATGGGCATCTAGGTAGTACAGTGGATAGACTGCCAGGCCTAGAGTTAGGAAACTTTATTGGAGGTCAAATCTGACCTCAACCACTTACTAGTTATGTGGCAAGTCATTTAACCCTATTTGCCTCAGTTTCCTCATCTGTCAAATGGGCTGGAGAAGGAAATGGCAAACCACTCCAGTATCCTTGCCAAGAAGACCCCAAATGGGGTCACAAAGAGTAAGACACAACTGAAATGAGTGGACAACAAATACATAGATGATTGCTACATCTACATAAAAGGTGTAACCTGGACAGAGAGTACAGCTATCAGCCCTCCACACAAAGCTTTGGAATCAAGATGATGGTCAAAGCCAAAGTGGGAAGAGTTGGAATAGGTTCCGGGGAAAGTAAAATGGAACATGGGCTAGTATTCAAGGCTTTATAAGGAGAAATGTCACAAAGGCGAGAGGAACAAAATGGCTATGGTGGCAAAGCCAGCTTGCTTCTTCTCCCACCTCAGTTCTGGTGATGTCTTTAACAGTGAGATCATGCCCTTTACACAGCAGTCTCAGTCTCACAAGTGAGAAGCAAGACCAAAACAAAATGGGGCCAGGAGCTAAGGAGAACAGATTTAGTAGTGGAAGTAGGAGCTAGCCAGGTCCTCCAATGACCAGCTTAGCCCTGACTGGAGCTGAGGGGAAATGGAAAAACAGAAGCAGAGGGAGCCAGCCAAAGATCTTCGGCACCCAGCCTAGGGTTGGGGTCTGGTGAATGGCTAAGGCCTTTCCCTCACTGAAGCAGCAGGTAAGAGATGTCTAGATCTGAGGGTCACAACTGAGTATCTTTGAGTGTGTCTTTGCTTTCCAAAGTAATGGGGGCAGCTTCTTAGTTTGGAAAAGCACTATAGGTTCTGTGCTCTACTGTACATGATTTAATACCTTTTCCTATTATGATTAATGAATTGTATGAATTTATGTCATGTATTTAAGCTCCACAGAGATGCAGCAAGGATATGAAAAAGGTCATGGTTTTTTCTAGTGTGATGGGTGCAGAGCCATAAAAAAAATCTATCTGGATAAATACATATACCCTCTCAGGGGTGGGGAGCCTACAACCTCCAGGCCACATATGGCCCTCTAGGTCCAGAAGTATAGCCCTTTGACTGAATCCAAACTTCACAGAACAAATCCCCTTAATAAAAGGATTTCTTTTTTTTCTGTAAAACTTGGACTCAGTCCAAAGGCTTCACCCAAGGAACTGGAAGGCGCAAACGTAGGACAGAAAGAGGTAGCTAGCTCTCTGAGAGCCAAATGGAATTTGGAAGCCATCCCCTGTGTGGAGATGAGCATTGTTTAATATATGACTGAATTTACTTTGATCTTTTTTACTGAACAGAATAAGGCAACTTGCCAGGAGCATTCCCTGTTGGTTAGATCTACATATCTAATACGACCTAATTCAATTCCAGTCCTGTGACTCCAACCCTGTGTGATGCACCAACTTGAGGGTGTCTTCCCTGTACTTCAGACTTAACATTTGCAAAACAAACTCATTACATTCTCCTTTAAACCAGTCTTGCCTGCTTTGGTCAAAGGCATAAGTCACTTAGGTTTGAAACTTTGACATCACCCTTCACTCAGCCCCCTCCCTTTTTCCAAATCAAATGCCAAGTGTTTGTTTTTTTTAAGGCAATCAAGGGTAAGTGACTTGTCCAGCTATTATATTTATATATAATATTTATTATATATTATCATATATAATATTATATATTTCACACAGTTATTAAGTTTCTGAAGGCAGATTTGAACTCGGGTCCTCTTGACTCCCATGCTGTTGCTCTATCTGCAGTACCACCTAGCTGCCCCCAAATACCAAGTCTTAATAAATCTACTGGCACATCTCCTGCATCTCTTCCTTCGTCTCTACTCACAAGTCTGCCACTGTGATTCAGGAACTTCTCACCTTTTTACTGAACCATTATAATAAATTCCTAATGCCTTATTTCCACTTTCACTTCTCTTCAATCCATGCTGCTAAAATAATCTTCAAGGAGCACATTTCTGACCTTGTCACTCCCCATCTCGAATCTTTAAAATACAAAGCCCTTGGCCTGTAACTTAAAGCCTTATACGATCTGATTCCAACCAACTTTTCCAGACTTTTTTTACGCTACTTTCCTTCGTGCACTCTGTGTGCCCGCCAAACCGTCTGACTTGCTATTATTCCCTGAACTCTGCATTCCATATTCTGTCTCTGCACAAGCTGTCCCCCTCATGCTTATAATGCACTCCCTCCTCCCCTTCTTAGCTGACTCTCAGACTCCACTCTGCGGCCACCTCCTCTAACCCTTCCCTAATTTCTCTGTTTGCTAGTCTGTGCTGTGTCCTCAAATTACCTTGAAAGTACTTTTATGGAACACAATGTATCTACATCTGTCCCAGTCCCAGTAGAAAGAATATAAGCTCTTTGAGGGCAGGGACTGTATCTTCTTTATCTTTGTATCCCCATTGTCTAGTATGGTGCCTTGAACATAGCAGATCTTAATAAATATGTGTTGCCTTGACTGTTAATTTCACAATAAAAACTAAAGTTTGATTTTTAAAAAGCTATTATGTAGAGCAAAATGTATCCATCTATAATTGTGTGTTGTGTGTGTCTGCCAAAACTATCTTCCATACAGCCCACTCCTCTTTCACATCTGCCTGGCTTAGGACAGTAAGGTCACCTGGAATAATTCCACATAAGCAGTATAAGACTATGTGTTGTATATATCATGAAGGAATAAGGAAACTAGAGGAATGGCAAGGAGTAAAGGAGTCAGGCAACACCAGCTTTTAAAGTAAACAGTCAAGTAATAGATGTTCGACTGTTCTAGCGTTTGTCTTGGAATGGGGGGTGGGGTGGAGAGAGGACTTTATAGATCACAGTTGTGCTTACTTTATGATTTCCTGGATCTTTACCATTTCGTATGTAGTCTATAGCTGACTTTTCCAAAACACCAGGTAGATTTTCTTCTAAAACTTTTGCTGCTTCTCTGCAATAGTCTCAAAAATCAGGCTCTTGGTCAGTTGTAGCACCCAGGATACACAGACAAAGCAAATCAGCAAACATTTAAGTGGCCAGGCACTGTGCAAATATTTGTAATATTCATGGAGTTGATATGATTGCAAAACTGTTACCCTGTGTCTGTCTTTATATATAAATTTGTCCACTCAAATGTCTACAGACTATGGCATTCTATTTGTAGGATCACAGATCTAGACCTGGAAGGAAGTTTGACCCCACCTCCCCTTGTTTTATTCTTTTTTTTTTTTGCAGGGGGGAAGGCAAGGCAATTGGGATTAAGTGACTTGCCCAAGGTCACACAGCTAGTAAGTGTGTCAAGCGTCTGAGGCCAAATTTGAACTCAGGTCCTCCTGACTCCAAGGCCAGTGCTCTACTCACTGTACCACCCAGCTGCCCCCTCCCCTCCTTGTTTTATAAATGAGGACAGTGATGCTCAGGAGAGGCTAGAGAATATACTTTAGAATGTTCAAGTAGTAAGCATTAGAAGTGGGTTCTGAATCCAAGTTGACTCTAGAGCCAGTATCCCTTCCACCATATTTAGTAATCACAGGACTTGAGTCTGACTCTATGCTTTGATCCCTGCTACTTTTGTAACCTTGGGGAAGTCAGTTCACATGTCTGGGCCTCAGTTTCCTCATTTGTAAAACAAAGGGGTTGGGCTAAGGTCCCATCTTGCTCTAAATCTATGATCCTATGACCACATGACTATACCCATGGGAGATTGAATTCAAGGTATACAGGAGAAATGTTCTGTGGTTGCTTTATTTACAATTCTATTTAATTAAAATGTTATGAATTAACTTTGTCCTGTGGCTTATCGATATTGGTAAAAACAGATCAGTAGGAACTTGTGAGCTATGTTTTAGAGAGGCTTCAGACTCACGAAATATCTAGAATCTAGGGTAGCTAAATAGTGACTCAGAGGTGATCAAGGAGGTCCATAGGCTCCATATCTCTAATTCTTACTAGACCCATCCTTGAAGTATTTCCAGTTGAGTGGTATTTGCCAGCATTTGTACCTTGTGAGGAGAACTTTCAAGAGCCTGAAGTCACCACACTGTGATGAAACATCGAAGTTGGACCCTACTGTAGTGGATCCATGATGAATGGTATATTTGTTTTCTAGTGACCTGCCAAAGTTTAAGAGACTTGTGTCTAGGTAGGTCATATGGTAATGGACTTTATTGGTCTCAATAACTCTCAAATTATCTCTCCTCAATCTATTTTCCAGGTCAGTTGATTTTACAATGAGATATTTCACATTTCCTTCTGTTTTTTTCATTCTTTTAATTTTATTTTTTGTTTGTTTCTGGATGTCTCATGGAATCATTAGCTTCTACTTGCCCAATTCTACTTTTTAAGGAATTATTTCCTACAGTGAGCTTTTGTATGTCTTTTTCCATTTGAACAATTATACTTTTTAAGGAGTGCTTTTCTTCTGTGAATTTTTGTTCCTCTTTTTTCCATTTGACCTCCCATTTGTTTTTTAAGGACTTCTCTTCAGTGGATTTTTGTGCCTCTTTTTTTTTTTCTAAGCTGTTGACTATCTTTTTATGATTTTTCTTGCATCACTCTCATTTCTTTTCCCAGTTTCCCCTCTAACTCTCCAGTTTGATTTTTAAAATCTTTCAGGAGCTCTTCCAGGAATTCTTTTTTGGGGCCTGTGACCAATTCAAATTTTTCTTTGAAGCTTTGCCTATAGTTGCTTTTATTTCATTGTTTCTTCTTGTGGTTTTGTGTCTTGATCTTCCCTGTCACCATAGTAACTTTCTATAGTAGGCTCTTTTTGTTGTTTTTTTGCTCGTTTTTCCCCAAGCTATTTTTGACTTTTAATTTTATGTTAAATTTGGACTCTGCTCTTGAGGTAGAGGGGGAACAGTCTCAAGTTTCTGGGGTTTTTTTTGTGCTATTGTTTTCAGAGCTAATTCTATGGGTCTATAAGTTTTCAGTTCTTCCAAGGTCGTATGATCTAAGGAGAGGTGTGGTCACTGTTCTCCTGGCTTGTGCTCTGGTCTGTGAGCAAACATAAGCAAACTTTTTTACCCCGGAACTGTGACCAGGGTCCTTGCTCCTCTGGGGCCCCAACAGCTGGTGTGCTAGTGCTCTTCCTCACCCTGGACTGTTCTGTCACCCAGAACTGAGTATGGGCAATGCAACACAGTCCCACACATAGTGCCAGCAAAGAGTCCCTGTTATTACCTTTTAGCCATTTATCTGACCCCCTTACACTTTGTGAGCTGAGAGCTCTGATGCTTGATGCACATGCTCCCGAGGCCTGTTGCTGGTTTACTGGACAAGGCCTGTGCTGGACTGCATTCCACTTTCACCTTGGTAAAATATACCTTTCCTGCTAAACTTTTAAGTTGTTTTGGGCTAGAAAATATTTCTCTCTCCCCTGTGTTTGTTGATTCTGTCATTCCAGAATTAGTTCTGAAATATTATTTTAAAGTTTTGGAGAGGGAATTTGGGAGAGCTCAGGTGAGTCCCTGCCTTTACTTTGTCATCTTGGCTTTTCCTCCACAATAATTCTCAGACACCATCAAACAAGTTTTTGAGAGGTTGTGATGAGGGTCAGTGGTGGGAATACTTTCATCAATGAAATCATGGATCTTTGAAGTATTGGCATGCATAATCATTCTGTTAAGCCCAGCATCATTTTCCATTATACATTGGCACATATGTAATTTTCAGTTCCCACGTCTTATTGCTTTAGTGATGAACAATTGGCGAAATGTTAAAATAACGAAAAAAAGAAACACAGAGTTAGACCAAATATAAACCTGAAGGAAAATTCAATACTCATCCGTTTCTTAATGAGAGTATTTTCTGGTGGTTTGTATAAGAGATATAGTAAAAAGTTACCCCAAAAGCCCAAGCATTTAAGGGAATACTATGTGCCAAGGGTTGTGCTGAGTGTTTTAGGAACATCTCTTTGATTCTAACAACAACCCTGGGAAGTAGGTGATATTATAATCCCCATTTTACAGTTGAATATACTGAGGTAGACAGAGGTTAAGTAACTTGCCTAGGATTACACAGCAAGTAAGTATCTGAGGCCAGATCTGAACTCTGGTTACTCTGACTCCAGGCCCAGTGTTCTATCAGCTGTACTAGCTAGCTACCTCTGTCCCAGTTCAAACTAAGAGGGTATCCATCCTTTGGGAAATGGTTAAACAAATTATGTTATAGGAATGTGAAGGAATACTATGTGCTTTGGAGTGTTGAAGGGGATGGTTTCAGAGAAACCTCATAAGACACATAGTAGTGAATCAGAATGAAATGAGCAAAAACTCAAAAAACAATTTATACAACAACGTTGTAAAGAAAAACCACTTTCTAAGACTTAAGAATGCTGATCAGTGCAATGACTAACTGTAATTTCAGATGATTTTTGATGGAGCATGCTACCCACTTCCTCACAAAGAGGTGGTACATTCAAGGTACAAAATTAAACTTACATTTTCAGATACAGGCAAATTTGGAAATCTGTCTTGCTTAACAATGAACTTTTTTTCAAAGTTTATGGTTTTTTTTTTCTTTTTTCCAATGGTAGGAGGTAGAGGCAAGAAGGGCATAGTTATGGGATTGCCTCCTCCCCAAAAAGAGGAAAGAGTCATTGAAACATTTTTAAAAGAATGTGAATTAAATTATAAAAGAATAAGAACAAAATTTTAGGAAAAAAAGAATAACAAAAGATAGAATGCTAGAAGAGAACAAAGGAGTTTTGAAAGTTGGATTCGAATTTATTATATACTTAAAAGGGAAAGCAAACTATTCATAAGAATTTCATAGTTTCCTATATAATCCTATTTTTCTGTTCTTCTTGGTATATTGATGTGTTCATTTTATTTGGTGTTTGTTGATTTCAGTATAAAAAAGAATTGTAAGTTGCCGATTCCTCCCATAAAGGGCAGCTAAGAGTGAATGACATTGCCCCATCCTTCCTACTCCTCACCAACTCTTACTCATTTGTATCATACAGGTATTAATATTTGTACTACCAACCTCAGAGAATGATTGAGAGGAGGAAGGTGCTTTGTAATCGGTAAAGAGATATCCAAATGTAAGCTTCACTTGTTGGAATGTCATCTGGTGCCCAAAGTCCTACTGTTCAGTATAGCAGGTAGGATGGAACTCCCTAATCTGGTGTACCAGCACATGTTCCAAACAGCTAAGAAGAGAGGCTCAGCCTCAAGAGGGATGAATATATTCTCTGGCCAAATACTGGAGTTATGCTTTGGAGTAATGAAGAAACTCCTTATTGAAGAGGTTATTGAAGAAATCCTCACAATCCATGAGAATGTAGGATTAAGTCACATGATTGGCTATGCAGCCAGAAAGAACTGCCCACTTAGCAGGGCTGGCCTCTCCCTCTTTTGTCTTTTGAGTAATTTGCTTTGGGATTTTGCCAACTCTTCCTTGGACTTCCAGACAGGGAGGGAGGATATTTCTCTCCTCTCCCACCTGTCTCCCCAGATGCAATGGTAGCTATGAGAACATGTAAGTGACAACATGTGTTTCCCTAGGTGAGTCCGAGATTGGGTCTCAAATCCTGGCTGCCTCTACTGCTTTGGATTTCTTTCCCTTTGAACTGGTGACCTAACAGCCATCCTGAGAGATGGATGTTTCCAGCCTTGAGATTCCTTGAGTTCCTAAGGCAATGTCTTTCTATTACAGTGAGAAGGGAATGGGGGAAAAGCATTTATGTAATACCTACTATGTGCCAGGCACTGTGCTAAGTGCTTTACAGTATTTTCTCATTTGATCCTCACAACCCTTTTAGGTAGGGATATTTATTATCCCCATTTTAGAGTTGAGGAAACTGAGTCAAACAGAGGTTAGGTTAAGAGATGTATTACCTAGCTATTTCAAATAATAACATTTAAGTGCTTACTTTGTGTAAAGCACATTGCTAAGCACTGGGGATACAAATATAAAAGAAATCAGTTTTTGCTCTCAAAAAATTCAGCTTAATAGTGAAGAAAATACGTATGAAAAGTTTTAGCTGCAGGTCAGATGGAAAGGCCCCATGGTCTCTAGGGAGCCACAGCAAAGCAGATGGCAACATCACATCTTCAATATCGTTTCTGCTTATAAAATCATATACTTTTCTGATGTTGAACCATTTGACTGTGCCAAGGACTTTGACGGTAAGATCTTTCTTTCTCGGTTGTCAGCAGCTATGTCTGCAGCACCCATAGATGGAAGCAGTTGCCAGAGCAATCTCCACATGGGTTGCTTCCTAGGATGTAGGACTGTAGGAGATAAATTAGAAACAGGAGTGGTCTGTGATGGGAATGGGGGTTTTGATGGCCCAACCAAACTCCTGGTCTTGCTTGCCAGTAGGAGGCAGTTGGTCAGTAGTTGGTATCAGTGGCAAGGTTGGTGGGCATGTTCATAGTGATTTCCTCCTCAATGATGGCACAGAGCTTGAACTGGAAGCAGGCCATTGCTATCTCCATTTTCTCAGATTCAAATTCCTGGGATCTGATGGCTTGAGACCTGAGATAAACAATGTGTGGGCTATTAGAAAAGGTCTTCTCAGTTTGATAAATGACAGAATATATCCTTATAGTTTATAGATGGATTTTAGCTAATCCATTTATTTAAGAGATGAGGAAATTGAAGCCCAGAGTAGAAACTTTACTTGCTTCATATTACATGGCCAGTTTGGGCAAGACATTGAACAACTGGGTTCTTATCTTGGCTTGGTCATTCTTAATGATCCTAGCTGTAGAGTGATGTCTTTGTGAGACAATTATGGCAGTCTTCCTTGTCTTTTGGTCATTTTTGTGCCTGAATTGGAAGCAAGGGTAGGAGCACAGTCTGCACGCAGCAGACACTCAATAAATATTTGTTTGATTAATAAAAATAGATGAAAATCAAATATTGTGCAGGCAGCATGGTTATTTCTTAAGGTGTTTTTAAAGCATTTAAAATGAAAATGACCATCCTTCTATTACCAGGAGAGAAACTGAAATTGGCAGAGAAGTGATTTATCCTAGCTGCTCATTACTGGATGGAATTGGCAACTTATATTTTTAAAAATTTTTTCACCTCACGAACACCAAATAAGATGAGCACATCAATATACAAGGTAGAACACAAAAATAGATTTATACAGGAAATGGTGAGTTTTTTATGTATAGCTTATTTTTCCTTTTAAGTATATCATAAACTCAACATCCAATTTTTAAAACTGTCTTAAAAATGTCTAGCATTCTGTTATTTGTTCTTATTTTTCTTTTAAAATTTATTATTCTTTTCAAATCTCATTCTTTTAAAAATGTTTCAATGACTCTCTTTTCTCTTTCTTTTCTTTTTTTTTTATTTTGAGGGTAAAACAACAACCCTTTAATTACATCCCTCTGGCCCTGACCTCCCCCAATTAGAAAAAATAAAGAAAAACAAAATCCTTGTAAAATTTTGCATAGTTATGCAAAACAAAATCACGAATTCACTTGTATCTGAAAATGTAAGTCTCATGTTGCACTAATTCCAAACTGATCCTGCTCTGATAGGTTCTTAGGCTAGACTATGGGATGGGGGCTTGTAGTAGGAAGGCCGAATTTATGATCTCAAATATAATCACGTATATGTTTGAATGGTCCGAAATCGCAAGGTATGAGAGATTCTCTAAGGAGAAAACAACAAGAAATTTATTTAGGCCCCACCGCAGCAAAAACTTG
>CM053624.1:247704702-247755162 GCA_028646595.1 Phalanger gymnotis | reverse complement strand
CCTGGGGCTTAGCGCTTAACAGCTGAAAGTACTTCCACTCAAAAGAAACAAAAGCCATGTTAATGAGACAATTTTGCTTAACAACACACTCCACCCCTTGTTCTAGGATACATAATTTAATCAGCCATGTATCCTAGAACAGGGCTTGAGAGAAAGCAGAGAATACTTATGGGAACCTGGAGGTGGCATCCCAAGCTGGGCAACCATTTGGCAGGCAGGTAAAATACATGAGAGAGAAAATGTGCATACTAGCCTCAACTCTCTGCCTGGTCTTTGCCCAAATTTTTCCAAGTTAATTCTGGTTCTAAATAAAGGGGAATTGAAGGCAGAAAAGGAAAGGAAATGTATGTCTAGAATATGGATGTGTGGTGACAGGAATTGTTATATTAATCATTAGCATATGTAGAGTACTTTAAAGTAGGCAGGGTGCTTTACAAGTATTTTTTTTTTCCACAAGCTTTACAACAATGCCCATGAGGTGTTTACTATGGGGAAGTTTTGATCCTCATTTTATAGAGGAAGAAACTGAGTTTCAGCGAGATTCAGTGACTTGTGTATGTCACATATCTAGAGGAGGGCTTTGAACCCAGGTTTTCTTAGCTTTGTATCTAGTAAACTATTCACTATGGCACCTCTCTCCAGAGGATTACATACTTTTGTGGATCCAATGGCGATGAGGAGTCTTGCCTGAGAACACAATTCTGGGAAATGGCTGGGCCTCCAAGGATGCACATCTCAAAGTGGTATTCAATTCAGTTAGTATTTCATAGCCAAATTTTCCAGAGTGTCTTCAGAAGTCCCACTTCCATGCCTCTTCCTGGTACAGAGGTGGCCCAGGGATCTCAAAGGCTAGGCCAGCAAAGCAGAAACTCTTGCAAGTTCTGCCAACCCAGAAAGGCTTTCGTTACAAGCCTGGTGATAAACTATGTCTAGTATCCAAGCACCAGTCTTTCTAAATGTGGAGGGGCTCATGATCAGAACATTGGCCACCAGGAGATAATGGCCACAGCAACTCATGAAGGCTGTACTCTCAGGTATGGGTGGGGTTGTGCTCTGTTGGAACCGTTATTAAAGTAGAGTGACTGGGGCTTTGTTCCATGGCACTGACATTTATGGCAGTCCCTGTAGACTTTTGGCAGTAGCTTCATGGTGCTCCTCCCCTTGTTAGACCCCTCCACTACACACTAGTTTCACCCTGACCCACTCTCTACCTTTGTCCCTCTTACCCCAGCTAGCTCTGATCTTTGTCAACTGAGAGACTACCTACACTGATGAAATCACAGGTCTTTTGAGGCACTGAAGTAAATATCCCCAGAATACAAAATTTGCATGATTCTCACTGATATCAAAACATAACCCCTTTGTACCTGCCCAACTTCTTTAGGCTTGTTGTAAAATATATTCACTTTCATAATTTCTGGACATTTGTGACTATTTTTCATCAGAAACTATGGACACCTATCTCTTGGTCAGAATTGAACCACCACCACCCCCACACACACATGCACACACACAAGGAGTTAAGAAATACCCAGAAATTTAATCTCTCTAAAACAATTTTTTATTAAATATCTTCATTTCATGACTTCAGACTCCCTGCCTCTGTCCATCTTTCCGGGAAGCTTTCTGAGATAGATTTTCTTTGAAAGACTTTGCAAGAGAAGTCTATGTGTTGTTGGGTGATTTCAAATAGAGTTTTAAGTGGTAGATTAAGACCCTCTAGTGCCCCCAGGTACCAGGACAGTGACAGCCTTCTCCTAAACTCTAACTTGATTGAACCAACTGGAAGGATTGGCCATATAAGTCCTTCTCCTGGATTCCTAAGAAGTCACTAGAAATGTCTTATGGGAAATGAGTAAATGCTATATTGCTATCTTTCTTTCTTTGCAGTCTTCCTTAGTCTTATCTCTTCCAAGTGTTGTGGAGCAGTGGTGTTAAACTCACATAGAATCCATAAGTGAGGATCGCCGTGGTCCACGTATTGACTTAGTTTTAAAGTAATGTTATCCATGTTTAATTGGATTTTTATTCATTTTCTTAAATATTTTCCAATTGCATTTTAATCTGGTTTGCCCACTCTAAGGAGTGTTGTGGGCCACATGTGGCAGGCAGTATGTTTGACATCTCTGTTATGGAGAATCTATATCCTAATCAACATTTGCCAGTCATCCCTCCTTTGGTACTTGTAGGTATTTGTGGGCACTTGTGAGCAATGGGAAGGTATCAGAGAAAGGTACCGAAAGGATGTGGTCCCTGGGCTAGCCTTGTAGAAGGCTAAGAATACAGGGGCTGCTGACATTGAAACTGACATTTTTGTCTCCTTCGTCATTGCTATGCACCTTTTGCAATTGAAACTTCCTATGTATGTTGTTTCCTCCTATTAGGATGTGATCTTCTTGAGAACATAGACTCTTGTTTTCCTACTTGTATCCTTAGTATTCAGCAGTGCTTTGCATACAGTAAGTGCTTAATAAATGCTTATGTATGCATTCATTCATTTCTGCCCAGCTCTTTGGTGTATGGTGTGCCTTAAGACCTATAGCACTGAGCAGTAGAATCACAGAGTCATTGCAGGAAGAGATGGTACAGGTCATCTGGTCCAAGCAAATTCTTTTAAAAATAGGAAATTGAGGTCCGTTGAGGTTAAGCTAAGAGACTTGCCCGAGGGTCTCACAGGTAGTAAAGAGTGGAGCCAGAAGTTAAACTCACATTCTATAACTCCAACAACCACCAGACTCTCTCTAAGGATGCCCATAATAAGGGGAACACAAACACATATAAATAGGGAAAGACCCAGCAGATAACCAGACTTCCCAGAGCTCAACTGTTCTGTAACACAGGAGTCTCATCTATCTCTCTTTTTCTCTCTCTCTAAACAATATACTGAGCTGTACAATATAAGGGTCCTTTTAGGAAACAGCACCCAGAAACCTGGGCTAGCTCTGCCTTTTACAGGAGGGCCCCAGAAAACCTCCTAGGGTTTTTCCAGAGGCTATTTCCTCTCCCCTTTGTCCCTCCTCTCCCAACAGATTAATTGGCAACAGCTGCTTCCTTTTGGTTCTGTGAATCAGTTGCCCTGTATTTCTATGATAGCAGACTGTGTTGCAGTGTACCTGAGGTCTTGGGTCCAGAGAAAACCAAAGGATTTGGTGAAGATGAATCTCTGATTAAAGGTTAGTGATAGCTGTATCCTTGATAACACCTGAACCTCTCCCAGTTCTTTCAGGCATTCCTTACACTCACAATGCTAGCGCTTGTGCCAACGATCAGGGAACCCTGACGAAAAGAACCATATGAATAAGAGCAAGAGGAGAAAGGCAAATGGGCAGCCCAGAAACTGGGAACAGACAGGTGCATAACAAGGAAAGCATAGAGACAATAGTGACATATGAGGAAGAGGGGATTTTAAGAGGAAATGATTAGAGCAAACAGCAGCTACAGGGATTAGTATTGGCTTGGAACACAAAATGATCTGAATGGGGCTTGGGCATAGAGAGAGAAAGAGGAAGACCAAATTCTATCTAAGGGAAGAAGCAGCCAAACTACCCAAACCTCACAGCTAATCTCTATGTCCTGTGAATCAGCCATGTGGTCCCACAAAACTTCTTACAGCCATCACCAAACAATCAGAAGACTGTGGTCCATAATGAAACATACATGACCAACGCATATTTTGTGACTCATGACTAACCCTCCTAAAAGACCCACCAAGACTCCTAAATGTTTTTGAGCTGGGGAAAATAAAAGAAACAAGTAGCTATAGGAAGTCTGGGCCAGAAGTAATACATCCTACAGCCAACAAAGAGAAAACTAACAAAAAATGTGTCTTTTCCTCCAAGATATGGCCTTGGGGTCAGAGGATTTGGGTTCAAATCCTTCTTCTGATTCTATCTGTATAACCTTGGGCAAGTCAAAAACTCCCTGGACCACCATTTCCTTTTCTGTAATAGCTTCCAAGGCCCCTTCTGTTCTACTGCCATGACTTTATTATTCCTTTTCCCATGGTTATTGAGTTATCTCTGGCTACAATTTGTTGTGGTTGTTCAGTCATGTCCAACTCTTTGTGACCCCACGTGGGGTTTTCTTGGCAAAGATTTTGGAGTAGTTTGCCATTTCCTTTTCCAGATCAGTTTATAGATAAGTAAACCGAGGCAAATAGAGGTTATGTGACTTCTCCGGGGTCACACAGCTAGTGAATGTCTGAGGTCAGATTTGGCTACAGACCTACTGCTTTATCCACTGAGTTACCTAGCATAGCTCACCATTATACATGGCTTTATTTTTTACAAATTGTTTTCCTAACAACCACACTACAAGGTAGATAGAGCAATGTTTACTAAACCTACATTTACAAAAGAGGAAACCAAGGCTCAGAGAAGTGAGTTATGGGATGTGGTCACGGTCACGTAGCTAATAATGCCTTTCCTCTACTCCACATCGTATCATTTAATACAGTTCAGAAAGGAATCTATTCAAACAGTTGTGTACTCATGAATGCCCAATGTAAGAATTCTGTACATAGAGTTTTGTGTGTATTAACAGCTGACCATGCCAGGGTCTTGGGAATTTCTCTCACCAGGTGGCAAGCAGCTGTGGTAGCTGGCAGGAAGGGATTTTCTTGGCACTTAGAGATAGCTACCAGGAAGGCAGCAGAAAGAATTCCCCTTTGACCAGGTAGGGAGCAGTCACCTCAGCTGGTGGGGAGAAAGCCCTTTCTGTGCCATCCCACAGCTGTAGTGATCTTTTGTTCCTTGTTGATCTAGCAGCTGTAAGTGGAAAGAGGGAAGGAAGAAGGGGACAGAGAGAGAGACAGAGACAGTGAGAGAGAGAGAGAGAGAGACAGAGAGAGAGAGAGAGACAGAGAGAGAGAGAGAGACAGAGAGACAGAGACAGAGACAGAGAGAGACAGAGACAGAGAGACAGAGACAGACAGACAGAGGAATAAAGAGGATAAGGGATAGGAAACTTGTTGCAGATATTCTGAGTTCCAATTTATAATGTATTTTCCTCTTAGAAACAATGTATACATGTTGGATAGGTTTTATGTAGCTACAAAGGTTTTTGAAGGCTAGCCTATGTAACTTCACCACTTATAACAGTATTCCTAGCGGAAAATAAGTTAAAAGTTTCAATGAATCAATGCACAAAGGAACATATGAAGTATGGCTCATTTACAAGTTGGGGGCTATCTATAGCTGTGACAAAGAAATACTATAAGATAAGATTTTGTTCTCAAATGAAATTTATGATTTGCAATCTTCTTTGACATACATGTACGATCTTTCTGAAAAACTTTGGAATCAATTGTGAGACATGGGAGACACAGGCACAGGATCACCTAGTATGGCTTGCCTGCATCAAAGAAGGCTTGTGCTCCATGAGCTAAGCATAATTGCAGTAGCTCAAAAGAAATGTGAGATGTGCAAATTTAGAGACATCTCTACTCCAAGTGTTCATACGACTGTTTGTTCTGGACACGTGGTAGAGCCCCAAAGAGCTCTTTATTGGTCTGATTAGCCACAGTCAGACACATAGTACCTTGACCTCTATGTAGTGATGTCATTTTGGTACACCCCAGTTAAAGTAAGGTACAAGATGTCACTTAAAATAAGATGATAAGATTTCAAGTTTTGGTACACTCCATTTAAAGTCAAGCACAAAATGTCACTTAAAATAAGATGACAAGATGTCAAGTGTTCTCACTTCAACCAGATGAGAATACATCTCAAATAGCTTGGAGGAAGGAAACAGGATTCTTTCTGGTGACTCCTCATCTTCTCCACCTCTATACACTTGAATCCTTTATTTCAAACTAGCTCATGGTTTTATATCAGTCCAATTAAATATAACTGTAATGACAACCACACTGGCACATCCAGGATGGCTGCTAGTGCAGGTTCTTTTATCTGTTTTACTAGGAAAAACAGCTGTTTCAGGGGTCAACACTCTCTTTAATTAAACAGAAAAAAATACAAAGAAAAATAAAGACCAACAGACAGGGCTCTACTGCCTGAATCAAAACTTTATATCCACCACTGAATTGAGAGAGCCTTTACCTCTGAGGAGTCAGAGAGCACTGAACGTACGGCCACTCAGTCTCGACCAGAGAATCGCAACATCTTTCTCATAAGCAAGCCCCCAAAGCAAAAACTCACCTTTCAGAATATATACTCTTCGAGCCGATAGGCTCAGTGCCTAATTAGAAATTAACAAAAGCTGTGTAAGCCTTCCTACAAGCAAGCAAGCTTCCCTTAATGGGCTCCATGTGAGGCCTGTTGATGAGCAGGGAAGATCTTATTCCACATTAACCTTACAATAACCAAGTCCCTCAACTAATCCAAAAAGACTTCTTGTCAAGCCTAGGGAGGTGTCCAGGCCTTGTTCATACCTAGTCAAGATATGTTCTCATTGAATTAACTCATCAGGCTGTAATATCTTGTCACTTCCTTTAAGTGGGGTAGAATAATTGTCTAGCCTTACCTCCACCCTTACATATATGCTACTTCCTATTAATACGTTCAGAATCTTTGAATGTGACAAATTGTTCATGCCCAGGGATCTAATAGGAGCTCTTTGATCATTGTTGAAAGAAAAAGAACAACAGTGGCATCATATCCTGATCCTCTTCCCCTTAAAAGCCTCATAACAAACTTTAGGCACTAAAGACATTAGTGTTGGTATCTATTGCCCTCTTTTCCCCTTCCCCCGCCCTGAGATACTGATATGCCATGGTAGATAATCTTTCATATTTCTGCCAACCCCTCATGATGAGGCAATTATTGTGTTTCTTTTGCATTCGACTCTTGAAGTCAAGATATGAGAGATTATTTGGGGCTCCAGCTCAGACATGATCTGGCTAATGTTACTTTTCACTGTCTCCTTTCTTTTTATCTTTCTGTCCTATTTTCTTTCTTTTCCAATTTTCCTATTTCTCTTTTTCTTCCTCCTCCTCTTCCTCTTTCACTTCTTATTCTTCTTCCTTCTCCCTCCTCCTCCTCCTCCTCTTCCTCCTTCACTTCTTATTCTTCTTCCTTCTCCCCCCTTCTCCTCCTCCTCCTCCTCTTCAAAAAAGTTCCAGGCTCAACAGATTCTTCTTTCTCATCAATCATATCTTGAGATGACTGTCCAAAGCTGGCAGGATGGCAATCACATTCTTCCACTGGGGCAGACAACATGGCTTTCAATTTCTACTTCACAGTTGGCACAAGGCAAAATTCTTGGGACTTCTTCCTTCAAAATACATGAGCCATTTATTCAGCCTGTGCTTCAAGGACTCTTTATCAGCAGCTCTCGGATAGGTTTCCAATATCTAAATGTGTGAGGTACCTAAGGGGTTGAAATGGAATACTTTTCCAGATGTTAGTATTCCTCTGAATCATCAAAACAGTGGGTCTAGCCGATCCTTGTTTCTGACACATCATTAGTCCTTAACATTCTGCAGACGTGGTTCCAGATTCCCTGGAAAGAGTCTATATTATAACTTGAAGTTACTGATGTACGTACGTGTCCGACTGCACATGCATACATGCCTTTCACCTTTCATTCTGAGAGGAACCACTTGAAACCTGAAGCCAGGAAACTTCATAGTAAACATTCTGTTTAAGCAAATATGCCCCACATACATCCAGACACAAGCAAAACTGTTGCTCTTATTTGCAGCCTCTCCATCTCTACTGCTTCTGCGGCAGTGAGAATCCTCTTACTGATTTGCTTTCTTAGAAAATCTAGATGCTGGGGGAGTAGGCTCAGTTCTCCCAAGAATCCAATCATGATATTCCATTTGAAAAATGGGGAAACTTACTTCTACTGCATAAGTTACTGCTAATTTTCAGACTAAACTTAAACATCAAAGTAGCAAATTAACTGCACGTTCTTTGCTTCAGGATGTTATCAACTCAATTGTAGCCCAAAGAATTATTCTGAACTGGGGCAGCCTTAATAGCAGTGTAAGGTTCATTTAAAAGGAGGTAATAGGTTCCTGCTTGTCCTCTGTGCTTATCAGACCACATCTGGAGTGAACTCTGTAGTGCATCCCCATTTTATGGATGAGGAAACTGAGGATGAAAGAAGCAGAATGATTTGCCCACAGTCACAGAGCTAATAAAAGCTGGAACTGTATCTCAGATCTCTATCTCCAAGTCTAAGACTCTTTTCATTGTGCTTATCCTGGAAAACAAAAAGAAAAAGACCAGAGTGCAGGGAGGTAAGTTCTCATTCATGGGGGAAGTGATTAACTAGGGGTACAGAGTCTGAAAAAGTTCACATAGTTTTTCCTGAGGAAGTAAATCAAGTCATTGTGGAGAAAGATCAGGATGTGATTGTTAAGAATAACAACTGCCAAAATGACACTTTTGCTAGCAATGTTTCCCTTCTAATATTGTCTGTTTGTGCCAAGAGGGCACAAAGACCACGCGCCTTTCTCTTCCTGTTTCAGGTAGTACAGCTATAATCTCAAAGCAGCATCTGACATCCCTTCCACCTGCCCAAAATATGTGCGCCCTTTATCCCATGAAAACTCTTTACACTAGGCATGGACCAAAATAGTCAAAATGGGTACATGATTTAGATACAAAGGCTAATATTATAAGCAAACAAGGAATAGTTTACCTGTCAGACTTATGGAGAATGGAAGAAGTTATGACCAAACAAGAGACAGAAAACATTATGAAATGCAAAATGGATTATTTTGATTAAAGTGAAAAGTTTTTGCACAAAGCCAATACAACCAAGATTAGGAGGGAAGCAGTAAAATGGGAAAGAATTTTTACAATCAGTGTCTCTGATAAAGGCCTCATTTCTAAAATATACAGAGAACTGAGTCAAATTTATAAGAATACAAGTCATTCCCCAATTGAGAAATGGTCAAAGGATATGGACAGGCAGTTTTCAGAGGAAGAAATTAAAGCTATCTATAGGCATATGAAAAAAGGCTCTAAATCATTATTGATAAGAGAAATGAAAATCAAAACAACTCTGAGGTACCACCACATCATACCTATCAGACTGGCTAACATGACGAAACAGGACAATGATAAATACTGGATAAGATGTGGGAAAATTGGAACACTGATGCATTGTTGGTAGAGTTATGAACTGATTCAACCATTCTGGAGAGCAATTTGGAACTGTGCCCAAAAGGCTATAAAATTGTGCATACCCTTTGACCCAGTAATACCACTTCCAGGTCGGTATCCCAAAGAGATCATACAAATGTGAAAAGGACCCACATGTACAAAAATATTTGTAGCAGGTCTTTTCGTACTGGCCAAGAACTGGAAATTAAGGATCCCCTAAATAATAATAATAACCCATCAGTTAGGGAATGGCTGAACAAGTTGTGGTATATGAATGTAATGGAATACTATTGGGCTATAAGAAATGATGAGCAAGTGGACTTCTGAAAAACCTGGAAAGACTTATATGAATTGAAGCTCAGTGAAGTGAGCAGAACCAGGAGAACACTGTATATAGCAACATCCCCATTATGTGATAACCAACTTTGATAGACTTATCTCTTCTTAGCAACATAATGATCTACAAATTCCAAAAGACTCATGATGGAAAATGCTGTCCACATACAGAAAAAGAACTACTGAGTCTGAATGCAGATCAAAGCATATTATTTGCTCACTCACTTTCCCTCTCTCTGTCTCTCTCTCGGTCTCTCTCTCTCTCTCTCTGTTTCTCCCATTGGTTCTAATTCTTCTTTACCACATGATTAATGTGAAAATAGGTTTAATATGAATGAGTATGTTGAGCCTATATCAATTTACATGCCATCTTGGGGTGGAGGGAAGAGAGAGATGGGGAGAAAATTTGGAACTCAAAATCTTATGGAAGTGAATGTTGAAAACTAAAAATAAATAAATACAATTTTTAAAAAAAGACTCTTCACTACCTGGTCCAACTACTTGCTTACTTCACTGAAGGAAGAGTCAATGAAGTATAACAGAAAAAGCATAGGGCCAGGAACCAAAAGACCTAACTTCAAACTCCAGCTGGGTTACTTACTTTCTGGGCTTCACTTTCCCCTTAAACTAGATGATTCCTAAGGTGCCTTCTAGTTCCCACATTCTGAAAGTGCTAATGTTTTGATAAAACAGGTATCTGATTAAATAGACTCTTTGAATGGACGATGTAAAACCTATTTGTATGAGCATTTTAGAGAATATGGCTTTTTGTGGTGCTGTCTCTGTATCTGATTTGCCTTCCACTCTCCCTAGCTTATATTAAACTTTAGATACACTTGTGTCCACATGGCTTTAGGGGATTGTTTAGACACATATGGAAAGGTCTGTATGCACTGATGACCATAGACGTTCTTTACTCTGAGACTCGTGATTGTCCTTGTCAATCATCCTAGCAGGTGTTAGAAATATACTGCACATGTTCCAAAGGTGGCAGATGGGCCAATCTTCATTGGCATTTGGGGCAGTTGCTACCATGGCATCCCTGCTGCTTTAGAGAGCTGGCCCCTCAGAAGTCACCATGGTTAGGACCTGACAGTCCCTCAATGGCTGGTTGCCAGTCCATGATTTATAACAAAGTTAATGATGATTCAGGGAAGTCCTAGAACTCCTTTTGTCAGCTTCAATCTCAGATGAAATATAAAGGCAATAGATTCTAACAGCACACTGCCTGGCACATGAGAAGGGATTAATTCATGCTTAGTGCTCAATTGATTAAATAGTAATCTGTTTTTATTTTTTGCAATTTATGATTTTGCAAAGCAATTGCTTTGCAATCTGCAAAGTGCTACATTAAACCTGTCTATTTTATAGAATAAATGTTTTCACATGCCTTAGTTGGGAAAACATTAGATTAAAAATCTAAAGCTCTGTGGTTCAAACCTGGGTATTGGCCATTTTAAGGGAAGCTTGATACAGTGGAATGAGTAGTGGTTCTAGTGTGAGAGGACCTGGGTTTAGAGCCCACTTCTGATGCTTCCTAACTTGTGTGACCTTGGACAAGTCACCGACTTCAGAATCTTCATCTATAAAATACAGTTATCTCTTCCACATCATACCTTTCCCCATTGTGGTTTCAATATATCTGGATCAACATAAGATATTAAATGGGAATTTTGGGGTAGTTATCTGGAAGCCACAGATGACACACAAAGGCCAGTAGAAAAAGTTTAGAAACTCAGAAATGCATAAAATATATGTATAGTATTGTATAACATCAACCCTAATTTCACAATAAGATAAACATCCCATAAAAGAAAAAGCTCAGACATCTTCTCTGGTATGAAGGGAGGGCCAAAAATTTTGTGTGGATTTTCCAGATTGTAGGGTGCTACGCCCCTAACCTCACCCCGCTCTGTGATATGAAAGGGTTATATAACTCTAAGGGGTTTGGAATGGATGACCTTTGAGGTTCCTTCTGGCTCTAGATCTGTTGAGGAGGCAATAACCCAACAAAATGGGGAGTGGGAGTATTCTCCCATTATGACCTATATCACATCTGCAGTTTCCTTTTCTGTAAAATGAAGATATTAATAGCACCTATCTCATAGGGTCGGTGTTAGGATCAACTAAGATAACACACAAACTTCTTAAAACCCCAAGTGTTAGCTGCTAATGTTCTAGACATCATTCCCCCTCATTGCAGCCTAAGATCACTAGCTTTTTTTGGCTGCCACGTCAAACTGTTGACTCATAATAAACAGCTGACATCTACATAGTGTTTTAAAGTTTGCCAAGCACTTCATGTTGGTGTCTTGTTTTGGCCTTACAGAAGCACTGTAGATAGGCCTGGCATCAATATCCTACCTCATGAATGAGGAAACCAAGCTTTAGAAAGTCATGAAAACCTACCGTACTAAGGCCTCTGCTGTGTTGCAAAAAACAAAACAAAACAAAACAAATTAGTATTGTAAAAATGTCATTGCCCTGGTGTTCTTTATTTTCTTTGAATTACTGAGCAGAAGAGAGATAATGTCCTTAATTTCCAGAGAAGTTGAATCTTCCCTGAGGATATATCCATATCCCCATTTTTCCCTTTGGTAAATAACTCAGATGTGTAAAATTAAAAAAAAAAACTTTATTAGTAATTCCTTCATGTTCTGCTTTAAATATATATGGTAGGACCACTTTACAAATGATTACTACAAAATATAAATTGAAATTTTTTTTAGGTCAAGAGTTTTCTGATTAGCATTAAGAATTCTGTTAGCTTGAATCTTTCTCTAAGAAAAAGTACTTGCACAATGATAAAGGTATCTCTGACAGATTCAGCTAAATGAAGAGTACATGTTATTTTTCTACCACAGAAATTAAGTGAGTTGTCCAGAGCCCTACAGTTTGTAAGCCCTGTTCAAACCCAGGTAGTCCTGACTCGAACTACAGTATTCTATACACCATGTCCTGCTGAACCTATAGATTACTAAAAGCCTCATCTATTTTTTCCCAAGAATTGTTGACTGGTCATGACTCCCCAGCTTATACTTGTGCTATTGAATTTTTGAACCCAAATACAATACTTTACATTTGACCCTAGAAAATTCATCTTATCATATTCAGCCCATCATTTTTAACCTGTTAAAATCTTTCTTAACCTTAATTATTTTATCCAGTGTGGTAACTTTGCCTTGCAGCTTCACAGTACTTACAGGTTTGACAAACGTGCATGCCTTTATCCAAGTCATTTGTAAATATGTTATAAATATGTAGTTTTTCCTTAAGTGCAGGTCTGACCATGTTACCTCCATAATCAGTAAACTCCACTGGCTCCCTGTCAACTTCAGGATCAAATCCAAAATCCTCTTCTTGGCATTCAAAGCCTTTCATAACTGGTTCCCCCACCCCAGTCTTTTCATACCATATTCTTTACCTCTTTGATTCAGTAACACTGGCCTCCTTGCTATTTCTCTCAAAAGACCTTTCATCTTTTTACTCCAGGCATTTTCTCTAGCTGTCCCCCATGCCTGGAATGCTCTCTCTCCTCATTCTGCCAGACTTCCCTGGCTTCCTTCAGGTCGCAACTAAAATCCCATCTGCTACAGGAAGCCTTTCTCATACCCTCTTAATTCTAGTACCTCCTCTCTTTTAATGATTTCCTATCTATCCTGTATATGGTTTATACATATTTGTTTGTTTGTTGTCCACCACCCCCCATTAGACTGTGAGCTCCTTGAGGGCAGGAACTGTCTTTTGCCTTTTTGTATCCTCAGCATTTAGCACAATGCCTGGCACATAGTAAATGCTGTATAAATGTTAGCTATTATTACGAACAATAATAATAAATGCTTATTGACTGACTGACAAGGACAGATCCCCTTCCTACCCGTCTCATAATCTATACATATATCTCCTCCCCAAGCACTAACACATACACACACACACACACACACACACACTCACACACACACACTCACACACACACACACACACACACTCTGTACTGGTTGTTCCCCATGCCTGGAATGTATCCCTTATTCACCTCTGTCTCATTGAATCCCTGTATTCCTTCAAGACAAAGCTCAAGCACCACCTTCTACATGAAGCCTTCCTAATGCCTCCAAACATTAGTTCCCTGCCCCTCAAACTACCTTGCATTTAACCACATCGAGTTTATTGCCTTTTTATTAATTCCATACCTATTTATATACGTGCTTATTGTCTCCCCCTCTAGAATATATGCCCCTTGAGATTAAGGATTGTTTTCTTAATTTTATTTATATCTCCAGGGCCTAGCGCACTGTAGGTTCTCAATAAACGTTTGTTGATTGGTTGAACGATAGATCCATTCACTCCTCTCTCCTTTCTACCCCTTTCCTTTCTATTCTATGGTGACAATTCAGCCAACAATAGTGAAGAAACCTAGGACATCTCTGCACGCTGAGGACAGCTTTACAATGCTCCCAAGTGTTCTGACACACTGGTTAGGTAACTGCGATAGAATTCACAATCAGGTAATAACTTAGGCAATGGGAGGATGTGACTTATAACTGACTAAAGTCTACTTAGCAAAAAGTGTCAAGTTGGTCATAAGTAAAGTTAAGAAGTCCTTCCTTCATTTCTAGCCCCAAGATTTTAGGATAATAAAAATCATAGTTTTCAATTGTGGAAAGGATCTTAGAGATTCCTTTTACCAATCCTTTTTCATTTATGAATAAGGAAATTGAAGTATAGAGAGGTTATGTAACATATGCATATGCATACACATGCACATGTGTACACATATGTATATGCATGTTTTATGTGTGCATGTGGTTATGCAAGTATATGTAGTTGTCTACATGGGTCTATGTCTATTAGACTGTAAGGAACTTATTTTTCTATTTATATTTCCAGAGATTAGCATGGTGCTTTGCTAAGGACTTGATAAGTATTCCCCTTCCCTCCTACCCCCCCTTCATCTCTCCTTTTTTCCCCTCTCCTTACCTCTCCTCTCCTTTCCTTTCTCCCCCTTTCCCTCTTTCTCTACCTCTCTCACTTTCTCTCCTTCTCTCTCTTTTCTTTCTTTTTCTTTCCTTTCTCTCTTTCCCAATAGTTATTTAAGCACTGGAACCTTCCTGAAATATCTATAACAAAGTTTCTTTCTTTTAATTATATATTCACTCAAGATTGTAGGATCATGGATCTACATCTGGAAGAGACCTCAGAGGTCATTTAGTCCAGCCTCATCATTTTGTAGTTAAGGAAACTGACACCCAGAGAGGTCTGTCACCCAAGGTGACACAGAGAATCCAAACCCAGCTCCTCTGACCTGGCTTGGTAAAACTGGTTCCACATAGAAGGATAGTGCGAAATGATATATCATATAAACACAAAGAATAATTTGCTTGTTAGTAAAAGCCTTGTGATCTGATCTATAGTCCAACTTTCAGTCCATGTTCTTTACGCTCCTAAACCATGTTCTTTCCACTGAAGGAAACAGGGCAATGCTATAGTAGAAATACTGGATTAGGCTTCAGAAGGCTTGAATTTTTTGTCTTAGTTCCCCGTTGAGTGACTTTGGACAAATGACTTCACTCCTTCCCCACTCCTTCCTCATAGCACTGATGTGGGGATAACAAGGAATGATGTGTTTAAGAGCACATAGTGAATTGTAAAAAACAACAATATAAAAATGTGAAGGATTATTATAGCCCTTCTCTCCCCACCAAAAGTCTTGCTCCTTAAATCTTGGTTCTGTTTTCTAGGTTTTGAATACATGACTGTACCCTGTGAGCCTGTGAGCCATAAACTCTGACAACTGAGCATGCTTGAAGAGAGCTTGGTTAGTGGCTTGGGGAGAAATCAGCTATGTTGGCAGTTCAGTTCCTTTAATCCCAATCCAGCTCTCAAGGGACAACCCCTCTGCAGTGATTTGGCCCACCCAGGTTAGAGATCAGGCTTGAGACATCTTTCCTGGTGTTGATCCAGGCCTTACCTTGGGCAATAGTCTGGAGAGACAGAAACTTAACTAAGGCCACCCAGTTAGACAAAATCCAACCCCAAGAGAGGAAAAGAACAAGATGGAGACTGGAATTGAACGGGGAACAGAGGCATTGTTGCAGTTGGGATCAGAGTGGATATTCCATGGTCAGTTAAGGGGAGGACAGAGAGATTGGTAGTGAAGGTAGATGTTCTGAGGCACCTCTGAAGATAACTGGATCCAATATTCAGGGAACAGGTAATTAACATACCAGATTTTCCAGAATGAGAAATCTATAGCTCAAGTTCTAGGGAGTTGAGGGGTCAGGTTTCCTAAGCCATGGGCCAGATGCAGTGATCCTAAGGCACACTTGGTTTAAGGCTGAGCATCTTCCTCAGCCATTCAGGGGTAGTTTTTTCTTCTCTAAGAAGCTATCTTGGCCCTCAGGCTCCAGAGAGGAAGCTGACTGGGAAGGAAAAGGGAAACTATAGTTTTGTTATCCATGAAGTGAGGATGTTTGATTAAATGGTCTTTAATATCTCTTTTGTCAGAAACATTCCAATAAACCCATGAACTCTTCTTTCTTGCAGAGACTGGGGACTTGGAACTACCAAGATGCTTCATCCTAAAACCAACTCCAAGAGCAGGAATACAGCTTCCATTTAAAGTGGTAAGCCACTATGTGTGTATGTTTTATGAAATTTTTATTGGGATCTATTGTTTTCACATGACTTTTATTTCCAAATATATTTCTCCCTACTCCTTTACCAAGAAGCAGCTAGGTGGCATAGTGGATAGATTGCTGGAACTAGACTTAGGAAGGCCTGAGTTCAAATATGACCTCAGACACTTAGCTATGTGATGTGAATATGGGCAAGTCCCTTAACCAGTCTGCCTTAGTTTCCTCATCTCTAAAATGAGGAAAATAATAGCACCTACTTTGTTTGATTTTTCTGAGGATCAAATGAGATAATATTTATAAAGCATTTTGAAAAATTTAAAGCACTGTATATTATCCAGAGAGCCAACCCTTGAAACAAAGAATAAAAAGTATAAGAAGGGAGAAAAAAGAATTCTGTAAAATTAACCAACATATCAACCAAGTCTGATAATATACAAAATATTCTATTCCCATAATCCTCCACCTCCACAAAGAATGAAGAAGGCATATTTTTTAGTCTCTGGAGACCAGAATGAACCCTATAATAAAAGTGTTCAATTTCATTTTTTGATTCTTTGTATTTACACAGTTGTATTTTCTATACATTATTTTTTTTCTTTGACTTCAATATGTCTTCTCATGTTTCTCTTAATTCTTCATCAGCCTAGTAGTATTCCATTACATTTATGTACCACATTTTATTTAGTAAGGTCCTAATCAGCAGACATATTTTGTTTCCTTTCTACCTCAAAAAGTGCTGCTATGAATACTTCGGTGTGTGTATGTATGTATGTATGTATGTATGTATGTATGTGTATATGTGTATATATGTGTATGTATATATATATAATATATGATATGGCACCTTTCTTTCTATAATTGGTCTTCTTGTCATATATTACATGACATCCAGTGAAATGTCTGGTTCAAACAGCATGGATATTTTCTGTCATTTTAAGCATAATTCCAAAGCGCTTTCCAATTTGGACCGTTGCTATGGACCAATTTATAGCTTTACCATAAGATTGTTAATGTGCTTGTCTTTCCACAGCACCTCCAACATCTACTGTTTTTCTGTTGCAAATTTGTTAGGTGTGAGATAAACCCTTCAGAATTGTTTTGCTTTGCTAAATAATTAATTTGTTTTTTTAACATTCACTTCCATAAGATTTTGAGTTTTAAATTTTCTCTCCCATCTCTAAGATGGCATGCAATCTGATATAGGCTTTACTTATATATTCATATTAAGCATATTTTCACATTAGTCATGATGCAAAGAAGAGTTAGAACTAATGGGAGGAACCAGTAGAAAGAAAAAACAAAACAAAACAACAAAAGAAAGGGAGGGCAAATAGTATGCTTCCATCTGCATTTAGACTCCAAAGTTCTTTCTCTGGATGTGAATTGCATTTTCCATTGTGAATCTTTTGGAGTTGTCTTAGATGCTTGCATTGCTGAGAAGGGCTAAGTCTGTCAAGGTCAGTCATCACATAATGTGGCTGTTACTGTGTACAATATTCTCCTGGTTCTGCTCATTTCACTCTGCATCAGTTCACATAAGTCTGGGTTTTTCTGAACTCCACCTGCTCATCATTTCTCATAGTTCAATAATATTCCATTACATTCACATACGAACAATTCGTTCAGTCATTCCCCAATTGGTGCCCATCCCCTCAATTTCCAATTCTTTGCCACCACAAAAAGAGCTGCTCTAAATATTTCTGTACATGTGGGTCTTTTTCCTGTTTTTATGATCTCTTTGGAATACAGATCTAGAAGTGGTATTGCTGGGTCAAAGGGTATGCACAATTTTATAGCCCTTTGCTTTCCAGAATGGTTGAATCAGTTCACAACTCTACCAATAATGTATTAGTGTTCCAATTTTCCCACATGTTTTCTAACATTTACCATTTTCCTGTTTTGTCATGTAAGTCAATCTGAAAGGTATGATGTGGTATCTCAGAGTTGTTTTCATTTGCATTTCTATAATCAATAGTGGTTTAGAGCATTTTTCATATGACTATAGATAGCCTTAATTTCTTCCTCTGAAAACTGCCTGTCCGTATCCTTTGACCATTTATCAATTGGGGAATGATTTGTATTTTTATAAATTTGACTCAGTTCTCTATATATTTTAGAAATGAAGCCTTTATCAGAGACACTGGCTTTAAAATTTTTTCCCAGCTTTCTGCTTCCCCTCTAATGCTGGTTGCATTGGCTTTGTGCAAAAACTTTTCAATTTAATATAATCAAAATCTTCCATTTTGCATTTTATAATGTTCTCTATCTTTTGGTTAGGCACAAATTCTTCCCTTCTCCATAGAGCTGGCAAGTAAACTATTCCTTGCTCTCCAAGTTTGCTTAAAGTCTTATATATTTAAATCATGTACCCATTTTGACTTTATCTTGGTATAGTGTATAAAATGTTGGTCTATGCCTAGTTTCTGCCATATTATTTTCCAATTTTCCCAGAAGTTTTTATTAAATAGTGAGTACTTATGCCAGAAGCTGGAGTCTGAGTTCAGAGCTGTTTTGATTTGCATTTCTCTAAATACTAATTACTTAGCAAATTTGTCATATGATTGTGAAAAGTTGTAGTTCTTTTGAGAACTGTCTGTTCATATCTTTTTGACCAATTGTCCATTGGAGAATGACTTTTGGTCTACATATATTCTTTTTATGTCTAGCATAAATGAAATATTTGATGAAGTTTTTTTTTCCTCCATTGTATGTGTATCTCTTATTTAGTTGAGAATTCTCCCCTCGTCATAGCTGATTTGGGTCTCTTCTATTATTTTTTAATGGTACAACCTTTAATAGTCAAGTTGCATATCCATTTTTATTTTAATATCTTTTCCAATTGTATGTAAAAACAATTTTAAAAGTTTTTTTTAATCTTGGGTCCAAATTCTCTCCCTTCCTCCTCAGTTGAGAAGGCAAGCAATTTGATATGTCATACACATGTGGTCATGCAAACCATATTTCCATTATTATTCATGCTGTGAAAGAAAACAGAGCAAAAAAAGCCCTCAAGAAAAATAAAGAAACACTTTTTAAAAGTATGCTTCTATCTGCAATCAGACTTCATCAGTTCTTTCTATGGAGGTGGATAGCATTTTTCATCATAAGTCCTTCAAAATTGTCTTAGATCACTGTATTGCTGACAATGGCTAAAATTTAGCCACTAAATCATTCACAATTGATCATCATAAAATATTGCTGTTACTATGGACAGTGTTCTCCTGGTTCTGCTCATTTCATTTTGCATCAGTTCATGCAACAGGTTTTTCCTTTTTCCTTTCTTTTTTTTTTTTTTTTGAGAGGCAATCAGGGTTAAGTGACTTGCCCCAGGTCACATAGCTAGTAAGTGTCTTAGGTCAGAATTGACCTCAGGTCCTCCTGATTGCATGGCCAGTGATCTGTCCCCTGCACTCCCTAGCTTCTCTTCCATGTTTTTCTCAAAGTATACCTCTTATTATTTCTTATAGCACAATAGTATTCCATCACAATCATATACTATAATTTGTTCAGTCACTCCCCTATTGATGGGCATCCCCACAATTTCAAATTCTTTGCTACCACCAAACGAGCTGCTATAAATATTTTTATACATATAGGTTCTTTTACTTTTTTTAATCTCTTTGGGATACAGACCTAGTAGTAGTATTGCTGGATAAAAGGGTATGGACAGTTTGATAGCCCTGTGGGCATAGTTCCAAATTGCTCTCCAGAATGATTGGATCAGTTCACAACTCCACCAACAATGTTGCATATTGATTTTGAGCTTATTCTGGTGTATGATGTAAACTGATGGTCTGATCTCATTTCTGACAACCTGTTTTCCAGTTATTTTAGTAGTTCCTAAAAGTAAAAAAGTTTTTCCCCAAGTAATTTGTTATGGAATTTATGAAAGGCTTATGAAACACTGTATTACTGAATTCAATTATTTGTGGTTCTTCCATGTCTAGTTTATTCTACTTTTATGCTTTTTAATTTTATTCTATTCCAGTTTTGATGATTGCTGTTTTATAATATTTAAATTTCATAAGTGTTATTCCCCTATCTTTCATACTTCTTTCATTATTTCCATTGAGGTCGTTAATCCCTAAAATGTATTTTGTTATTATTTTGACTAGTTCTATAAAGTACTTTCTTGGTGGCACTATTTACATAACACTAAATATACAAATTCATTTAGGAAGTGTGTTCATATTTCTTATATTAGATGTGGCCAACTATGAGCAATTCATATTCCTCTCCTTATTTATCTTTCTTTATTTCTTTAAAGATTAAGCCAGCAGGATTTAGAGGAATTGTCAAATAATTTCTTATCCACAGATCTATTCTTTCCACTGTCTGGAATTTCTAAAAATCAATTATAGATTCATTTGGGCTAAAAAGCAAATGTTTTTAGGAAGGTTAGGGGGAGAACTATCCAGCCTTTATATTTTAGTATAAGTTAGTTTAATTAGATTTGCTTCCCTGTTTTAGGGAATATAATTCACTGATGGGAGGAAGGCAATTTCATTTTGTCTTCATGGATACTACAGGATTGGGGGCGGGGATGTTTAGGTAACTAAAGGAAAACAGAAGGATGCATATTTACAAGAAAGGGGCCTAGAAGAATAGTGAAAGAATTCTAAACACAAATTTCACCAATTTTGTAGTTTTTCTTAGGACTTACCTAAACTCTGCACCCTTTTTCTCTTTCCTGGGACCAAATGAGAAGACCTCCAGCTATTGCTTTACTTTTGCTAGGTACCTTGACCCTCCCCCAACCCCACTGTTAATATTTAAAATGGCCAGGTTACAGAGGTAATAGTTAGATAGTTTCTTTAGTTCTGTAACATGAGCCTCTTTAACCTAATCCTTTTCTTAACCCTCCCCCAAATGCCACCTGGAGTGACTTCCTTCCCTCTACTTCACACATTTATTTGAAGTTTCCCCTTTTTCATTAGACTGTGAGCTCCTTGAGAGCAGGGAGTTTTTGCCTTTGTATCCCCAGCATTTAGCTCAGTGCTTGGCACATAGTAGGTGTTTAATAAATGCTTCTTGACTTGATTCCATATCTTATCTGCCCAACAACCTGGCTCCTTTGGAGATAGGCACAGAAACGCTAATGAAACCTTAGAAGTCTAGCAATTCCAGAAGAGGGATTGACCTATAAGGGGTCCAGCTCATGGAATATGCTTAGAATTGTCATTCCTGGTTGACCACATGCGAGACTTTGGGGCTACCTTCCAGCCATATATGCCTTAGCGGCTAATTTGAAATGACTGAGAGTCTTTTTATTGACTGCATTCTATAAGAACTAATAATTAAGTATGTGTGCAAAAAGGAGTGGCCAGCCCCTTGGCCTCCCCCTTCTCAGAACTGAGCATACTCCATGGGGTGGCCGATGGGAAGGCCAATTCAATCTCAATGTACAGGGATAAGTACAGGGCTAGTCTGTGTAATGAGACAAAAAGAGCAAGCAGTACTAGACACTTGTGCCACAGAATTAAATAATGATCCTTGTTCCTTCTAGACTTTCGACCTTTGGACTCTGAGCCTAAATAACATGGCAGTTCTCAGCAGTGTCCTAATAGCCCCCCAGGAGAGAGATGTTTTTAAAACCTACGGAATTCCATCCATGCTGAGTTCTGTGGGTTGTCATCACAATTATTACCCTATTATCTGTTCAAACAAGTTTTATAATATCTTAAGTAGAAAAAAATAATCACCAGGAATTTTTATGGGGAGAAGAGGGAGAAATATCCTCAGCTTTTCTTTTTCCTGTTTGATATATTAAAAATAACAGAAAGGCGGAAAACAAATATTATGTCTTTAAACAATTCAGTGAAAATGGTTAAGGAAGGGTGAGTAATGCCCCTTAAGCTTGTTAAGATACAGATGTGGTATCAAGAAATGTGACAAACAAACTACCACTATATCTGTTAAAGCCACAAATGAAGCAACCTTGGAGAACCCAAGCAAATGAGGCATTTGAACATGAAGCAAATTAGAATTTCAAAAGCTGAGCTAATTTAATGTTAGTTGTAAATCTGTCAGACAAGGACTCTTTCCAAGTCCTTAAATGTAGAACGCAAGGCCTTTGGGTCTCAGAGGAGACCAGACTGTGCACTGGGGATGCACACAAAGGCAGAGGCAGATATTGTAATATCGTATGAGAAAGGGGGTAATTTGGCAGATGCAAGTATGTTAATATAAGATTTCAGATAGTCATGGGAGACAGAGGCCTTTAGCGATGACTTGAGTAGGTCTGAAGGCTCTGCTTCCTTCCTTCCTTTGCATTGCAGAAAGGCTGATTAAATGATGAGTTGTTGGAAGAAATTAGGTTTCCTCACATTCAGTGTAAGCCCAAGGTGTAATTCTGAACAGATTAGATTATCCAGATTAATCCAAATTAGATTATTCTATTGCCAAGGACTCTGTGGAATATGAAGATGTCATGGGCTAGGGTAAAAACAAAAACAAAACCAACTGTCGTGATGGAAAAACTTTAGGCAAAGTTTTCATGGAATTTCTTCAGAAAACATCTCAACATATTTGAATACATGAACTTGTTGAACGTCATGGGATACAGGGTAGGGATAAGGCAGGTGAATGGCCCATAATTCCAAGGTCTAAATTCTAGTCCTTCTTTTGTTGCTATCTTATGTAGCCTTGACTAAAGAATTCCTGTTACCTATAATAGCAACAAACAAACACTTATTAAGTACCCTCTGTAGGCAGACCACAGCGCTAGGAGTTCAGAGATACAAATTTGTATAAGGTGCAGCCCATGACCTCCAAGAGCTTACAGTCTTTTAAGACAGATTTACAACTAACAATGAATTAGTTCAACTTTTGAATTCTAATTTGCTTCATATTCAAATGCCTCATTTGCTTGTGTGTTTCCAAGGTTGCTTCATTTGTGGTTTTAGCAGATATAGTGGTAGCCTATTTGTCACATTTCTGGATATCACATCTGTATCTTAACAATTATACACACTTGATAACTATATTGTAAAGTTGTCAAATAAAATGTCTGTTAGGCCCTAATAGGCTAGTTGTTACCAAAGGTTGTTGGTTGGTGGTGGGGACCAGGATGGGGTGGAAAACAATGGAATTGAAGTCAGAGAACCTGAGTTCAAATATTGGCTCTGCCATTTACTACCTGTAAGTAAGGTACATCATATAAAGATTGAGCAGAGGGTTTGGTGAAAGTGAATGAGGCAAAGAGGAAGAAGTTAGTGGTATTTCTTAAGTTAAAAGAAGAGGGAATCTCCACTATTAGGGAGTGGCCAAGTGTCAAAAGCTGCATAAAGGTCAAGGAATATGAGAACTGAAAAAGGCCATTGGATTTGAGAGTATATTGAAGGAAGAAGCCCAAATGCAAGGAGTTAGAGAAAGGGAGATAATGAATACCTGGCAGCATTAAGTATAGGCCTTCTCTTTCAAAAAGTTTATTCAATGAAAGGAAAGAGAGATATAGGATGGTTACTGGTTGGAATATGGGAATCAAGGAATCTTTGCTGAAGTAGAGGACTACGGGTATGGGACATTATATATGTGTGTGTATATATGTATATATACATATACAAACACACACATACATAGACACACACAGACATACACAGACACACATATATATTTCAGATAGAGTTGATTTTATATATGATTTAAATATAGTTGTTTTCTTGAACTGCTTTTTTCCTTTTTTATTCTTTGTTACAATGAATGTTTGTGTGTGAGTTTATGTATGTGTATATATATGTATGTATGTATATGTACAAACATATGTGTATATATATTTAGAAACCATATATGTATATGTATGTATATATATAAACAAATGATAGCGATCTCTTTTTTTTAAGTTAAACTATAAAAAATTTGCAATGAGTAAAAATAGACAAGAGAAAGCTTATTTTGGTAAAGAACCGATGGTTCAGGTAGATGGATTAATTAATCTTAAAGAGTATCATTTTTATAACCAGAGGCAATAAGGGGAAAGTATATGATGTTGCTGAGATATTTTGAGGAATGGATGAGGTGAACACAGGCAGATGACCTCAAAATGGAGGACCTCAAAATGTGAAATCAAAGGCTAGATCATTGGTATGTGTTAGGGGTGCCAAGGGAAAGAGAAGTGAAGGTTTCAATACATGTTCCAGGAAATGAGAGAGGGGATCAGTCTGTAAGAAAGAATTAAAAACCAGCGATGGTTATGTAGCCTAAATTTGGAGTGGGTAAAGTTAGGTTAAGAGGATCATAGTCTCAGAGCTAAAAGGAATCTTAGAGGCTTTCAAGTACAACCCCCTTATTTTATAGATGAGTGAACTGAGGCCTGCCTAAGCTCATGTAGGTATTATGTAGCACAACTGCTCCCTGTCCTCAGACTCTAAATCCGGTTTCCTTTCCCACTGTACCATGGTTAGCTCGATTTTCTTATTTTCTCCAGCAATGACCACTATCCCTGAAACTGGAGTGGAGAGATCCAAGGACGAAATTGATCCAAAGGATATGAATTCACAGGTTGGGAATAATAGAAGGTCAAAGAAGTAGATGATTATTAAATTGCAGAACCATAGACTTAGAGGAGAAACAGCCTTAGAAATCATCGAATCCATCTTCTTCATTTTACACATGAGGAAACTGAGACCCCGAGAGGTTAAGTAATTTGCACAAAAGAAATAAGTAATAAGTAGCAAAGCTAGAATTCAGATCTAGGTCCTCAGATGCCAAATCCAGAGTTCTTTACTCTGCAGCTCAGGATCCCATGTGATTTTAGCATAGCAGCTAGAAAATGATAAGGTTGCAAACCACTGATTATTAGTACATATCAATTAGCCAGCTATAATTAATTAGCTTTTGGAAACAGTTATTTACCAAGGTGGTGTAATAAGGACAATGGGTACAAACATTCTCTCCAAACCAAGGGCACACTCTCCCATGAGCATATACCAAATCCAGGGGGGAGGTGGACTCAAGGTTCCAGCAAGTGTGGCAAAAAGGATAACTCACAATTTCTGGAAGTCATTTTGTTGAAAGTCATTTCTTTCATCTTCGTGGGGCACCCTTAGGTAGGGTGAGTTCCTTGTAAGATCCTGAGGCTGCTTTTCCTTAGGATGCCTAGCTCGTCTTGGGGTCTTGATGTAGGTACTATTATAATATACCAAGACACTGTTAGGAATCCTATGGGAAGTCAAAAATCTGACCTTTTGAAATACACAAGGCAACTCTATGGTTAAAAGGGGAAAAAAGGACAAAGGATCTCTTCTCTTCCATGCCCCCATCAAAATAATTCTCTTGGCCCTAATTGCTTTTACCACTGAGTTGGCCAGACGTTGGAATGCTCATGTTCAGAACTATTTTATACAAATCCCCACAGGGCATGATTGAGTTGAAATATTCTATTACTGTACTTTCCAACGATGAAGGCATTGTGGTTGTTCATTTATGTGTGCAACTCTTCTTGAGCCCATGGACAATGGACACCAGACCCCTCTATCCTTCACTATCTCTCGAAGTCTGTCCAAGTTCATATTTATTATTTCAATGATACTGTCCATCTATTTCATCCTCTACTATCCCCTTTTCCTTTTGCCTTCAATTTTTCCCAATATCAGAGTTGTTTTTTCCCATGAGTCCCTCCTCTCATTATGTGGCCAAAGTATTTAAGCTTCAGCTTCAATATTTGACCTTCCAGTGAACAGCTTGATTTAATTTCTTTAAGAATTGACTGATTTGGGGCAGCTAAGTGGCACAGTGGAAAAAGCATTGGTCCTGGAATCAGGAGGACCTAAGTTCAAATCCAGCCTCAGACACTTGCTAGGTGTATGACCCCGGACAAGTCACTTCACCCTGATGGCCTTAAAAAAAAAAGCATGCCATATTATCCCCCAATTGGTAAATGGTCAAAGGATGTGAGCAGGCAGTTTTCAGATGAAGAAATTAAAGCTATCTATAGTCATGAAAAAAATATTCTAAATCATTATAGATTCTCTAATAAAATGAAAATTACAACAACTCCGAGGTACTACCTCACACATATCAGATTGGCTAATATGACCAAAAAGGAAGGTGATAAATGTTGGAGGGGATATTGGAAAACTGGGACACTAATGCATTGTTGGTGGAATTGTGCACTGATCCAACCATTCTGGAGAACAATTTAGAACTATGCCAAAAGACTATCAAACTGTCCATACCCTTTTATCTAGCAATACTACTACTAGGCCTATATCCCAAAGAGATCATAAAAAAGAGAAAAGGACCCATATTTACAAAAATATTGATAGTAGTTCTTTCTGTGGTGGCAAAGAATTGGAAATGGAGACGATGCCTATCAATTGGGGAATGGCTAAACAAGTTGTAGTATATGAATGTAATGGAATACTATTGCACTATAAGAAATGATGAGCAGGCAGACTTCAGAAAAACCTGGAAAGACTTACATGAACTGATGCTCAGTGAAGTGAGAAGAACCAGGAGAACATTGTACACCATAACAGCAACATTGTGCAGTGACCAACTTTGATAGACTTGGCTTCTTGCAGCAATACAATGATCTAAGACAATTCCAAAAGACTTATGATGGAAAGTGCTATCCACATGCAGAGAAAAACCATCGAGTCTGAATGCAGATCAAAGCATACTATTTTCACTTTTTTTTGGTTTTTGTTTTTTTCTTTCTTGTGTTTTTTCCCTTTTGTTCTGATTCTTCTTTTACAACATGACTTATGTGGAAATATGTTTAATATGATTGTACATGTATAACCCATATCAGATTGCTTGTCATCTTGGGGAAGGGAATAGGGAAGGAGAAAAAAATTCGGAACTCAAAATTTTATAAAAGTCAATGCTGAAAACTAAGAAAAAAATTAATTACAAAAGGATTGACTGATTTGATCTCCTTACTGTCTAAGAGACAAAAGTCTTCTCCAGCACCACCATTCAAAAGCTCTGAGCTTTAAGGTTTAATGTTTTGATTGATTGATTAAATAAATAGAGGTATTCTCCTGATAAAAGGCAGCTAGATGGGGCCTGGAGACAAGACCTGAGCTCAAATCTGCCTTCAGATACTTACTAGCTGTGTGACCCTGGGCAAGTGACTTAGCCCTATTTTCCTCAGTTTCCTCATGACTGAACAATAACAAAGATCTTATTAATTACTTTAAGTGTGATGATTGATTTAATCAACCTCCACCTTTACACATAAATGACTTATAGCTCCTTAATAAATGAAACAGAGGTCCTTGGCAGTCCAAATGACTCCCTCTTTCTTTTACTTTCCTCCTGGACTCAGACAACTTTTTTTTTCTTTTTTGAGAAATTAGAATTGGAGGCCATGGCTCTCAGTTCTCTATCTAAGATTATTCAATTGTAGTTCTTATTAGAAGATATGGAATAAATTACCTCTCCAATCTGTATGATTCTATGATCTAAGCTTTAATATAGTAATAGTTTGGTTAATGGGTACTCTCAGAATGAAGGATTTTAACATCCATTAGCTTTTACAAGGGGAAATTTACTTCCAAGATATAGCAAGAACAAATGTACATATGTTTTCCCCAATAGCTCCAGGGCATATTCTCTCCTATACTACCTCATTTTCTGGAGGAATAAACTCAAAATTTAGCTGAGTTCTTATGGAACATTGGTTCCACCAAAGTTCACATCTGAAGCTATCATCTCTGCTTGTAGAGTCTTTGTCTCAGTTACCATGGGGCTGGAATTCCAGTGTTTCCTCCTTCCTCTTTAGGGCATTGATGTAGTGCTAGCTGCAAAACTCAGACTGGATTCCAACTCTTGGATGTCTGTGACTTGTTCTTCCAATATTTTGAAACTCCCATATTCAGAGATTCCATTCCCTTCACCTGGAATGAAAAAGACCAAACTGAGAACTAAGGCCTATTTCTCAGGGCCACATGACTTTGGAAGGAGCAAGGTCTTTAAGGTGTTGTTTCCCCGACAGGACTTTTAGAATGCTTCTGAAGCCAATCAGCCTCGCCTTCACCAGAACCAGGCATGGCACTTGCCTTGGATTCTTCCAGAAGCAAGCTCCCTAGTATCCTCCATGTGGAAAGATTGCACCCACTGCACAAGTTGATGGGGCCTACACCTATGTCAGACCTCTATTATGTATGAATGAATAAATGAGCTAATGAATGAACAAATGAATGAAAAAGCATCTATTAAGTGTTTACCCTTGCCAAAACACTGGCTTATGTGTTAAGGATACAAACACAAGCAAACAAAACAGTCTCTAGGGAAGACAGCATGTAAAGGGGAGCTAGAAATTGGGAGATGGAGGACATGCTGATAAAATAAAAACTCAGCTGTCAAAACCCAGGGTTTGAGAGGCTGTATTTAAGTTCTGATCAGGGTTGGGGGATAGGGCAGAAATGACTAGATCCTATGAATTCTTGATGGTTAGCAAATTATGTAGCCACGTGAAGCACTTAAATCTTTACAGATAACCAAGACACTAAGGAGGTGGGAGACATTGAGCTTAAATTGTAAGGAATTAAGTCATTAACAGGAAATTAGGGTTTGTTTGTACTTTTGAAATTCTGCCTAGATCACCCTGGCTCTGCTAATTTTCTTGTCATTCTTATCCTTAAAGGACATTGGAAGAGAATTCTTTTTATTCGGAAGCAAGTACTTGGAGGGTCTAGTCCCAGAAAAAGAACATACGAAAAAACTTTTTTAAAAAAGCAACCCTGTAAATTATCCAAATTGGGGCAGAAATCAGGGAATAACATTATTCTGATGAGAAAAAAAAATAAGAGTAATAAGCCTTATTTTCAAATATATGGGGTTGAATTATTTATGGGAAAGCTATCAAAGACTCTAAATGCTCCAATCAAATCATCATAAGCAGAAAGCTACAAAATCAAATTCATAACAATGAAAACATCATTCCCTTAGTGGAACGGTTCCAACCATCTGGCATTCATATGGAGCTTGTCAGAGCTGTTATTGTACAGACATTAATGACCTAATCTTACCTCCAAGCAAGGGGCTTTCATTAACTAAATTTACCCAAACCCTTTGTACCTGGCTAATATTACCAATACTCTTTTTTCAGTCCTCTGTCTTGTTAAAGTTTCAGATCCTGACCTCACTCATTAAGAGAGAAGGAAAAGAAAGAACTGACAATTTATTTGTGTAGAGTAAAGGGGGAGGTGAAAAAAGTGGGGATTGTTAGAGAATGGAATAAAGAGAAATTCCCTCCAATGCAAATAATTTCTTTTTGAAAGAGGCCCTGTCACAGAGACAGAATATGGTTTCAGCAGTTTGTTAGTTGCTTCTTCTAAACCTATCACTTATATCTATTTAAATTATATCTAAGACAATTCTGTCATGACTCTTTACAGAGTTGACTTTAAATGAACCTATCACCATCAGAAAAGATTAAAGCCTGACCTGTGTACACAGAACAGTCAGGCCTGCCACATTTCCCATTATTGGTCTTTTATTTTTCTTTGTAAGCATTGGTAATTCTGCCTCAGTAGCTTTTCCCCGCCCTTTTTGAGATGGAATCTGACACATTTGTCCTATTCGGTTTCTTCTTCCTTCTTCCAGGCAGCTAGAGTGTTGGACTTGTAGTCATAAAGTCTTGAATTTGAATATTGCTTCAGACACTTCCTAACTGTGTGACTCTAGGCAAGTTATTTTTGTTGTTCAGTTGTGTCTGACTCTTCGTGACCCCATATGGGGTTTTCTTGGCAAAGATACTGGAGTAATTTGCCATTTCCTCCTCTAGTAACTTATTTAGCCTCTCTTAACCTTAGTTTTTCCATCTGTAAAATGAAGATAATAGTAGCACCTACCTCATAGGGTTGCCTTGAGAATCACAGCAGACACTATATGTACTTTATAAAACACTATATAAATGATAGCTGTTATGGCTATTATTCCATAAATCATTGTTCAAAATGAGACCCTATTGCAAAATTCCAAATTTAACTATTTTAGTTCCTTATTATCCCTTTTTAAAATTTGCCAAGTAACTGGATTAATCCATTGACTAATTATTTGTCTATGCTAATTATTGTCCCTGGGTTCTTGAGGGTTATGCCATTGGAGCCTATGTCTGGTAGGTTCTAGAGTACTAAGCTAGGAAGGCTTCAAGTGTAGTCCTAGTTCCCCAAGTCAGCATCCCAAGAACCAGCTTAGGTAAGTATAGAATGGATTGTCAACACTAGGCTAGCCACATTCTTTGTCTGTGGCAACCCAGTAAACAAAGAAAAATGCAAAATGGCTCTTAGGCCTACTTCTGAAGGATGGTGTCAGAATGTTGAGAAAGGAGGCAGGGATACACTGGGAGCTGATAGATTCATGATGCAAGATAGGACAAACATTTTTGGACAGAGAATATGGAAACAGATTTTGCTTGACAAAGTATATTTGTTGAAAGGAGTTTCTTTAAAAAAATACAATGGGGAAGGGTAAGGGGGGATGAGAGAAAATAAAGATAGTATAACAAAAGCAAAGAAAGAACAGAAGGAAGGAAGAAGGAAAAAAGAAAGAAGATTAATTATATTATCTATTTTTTTTTTAATAGAGAGACAATAGAAGAAAGGCTGGATAAGCAAAACAGTTTTGAAATCTACAGGTTATCATATATTTAAAAAGTCAAATAAGATGTACATAGAATCCTGTGGTAGAGGATTGTACGTGTGCAATTCTTTTTGCACTCTGTGCATACACAAATGCTCATTCTAGTTGGTGATTGTTAAGTTCAGAATAAAAATAAAAGTTAAAAAAATAAAAATAAGGGATTAGAGTGTGGTAAGATCAAATTTTTAGAGTTTTCTTTAAATTTGGATTTTGCTTTCAATACCTTAAATGTGTGATCCCTTTCAACTAACCAGTGAGTAGACAAATCACTGGAGAAACTGAATCTTGTTAATCTAAATGTTCTCACCATAAATGAAACCAGAAATGACAAGAAAGTTTCTCCATAGAACCACAGCTCACAGGTTCTCCTTAGAGAGGCAAATAAAGGAACTGATTTAAGTGGTTATACTGACATACCCAAAGTAAATATCATTTAATGGGATATTTGGTCATCTTATATTGTGCTTGTGATAAGTACTTGCAGAAAGACCACCACCATGAATAAAATTGTAGCTTCTGTACCACGTGTTGCAAAGGACAAAGAAGTAGATAAATTCTGTGAAGAATTCAATTAGACTCTCCAAATTAAATCAATATACATGTTGATAATTGGTTACTTCAAAGCAAAAGTAGGAACAAGTTATAATGGCAAGAAATATACTGGAAAGCATGGGTCAGGATAAAGGAATGAGAGGCAAAAGACTTGTATACCATGCAGAAGCCTCATGTTTTTGAGAAAATAATCAGTAGACAATGGATGTGGCAAGCACCAAATAGTATAAAAAAATGAAATTGATTATATTTCAATGAACAGGAAATTACTTATTGCTCACATGGTAAGCAATTGCTAAGTTATTGTAGTGGGGAAATTTAGTGTACTCCTTCCATACACAGGAAATTTTAATAAAAAATAAACAAGAAAGAAGTTAAAGACCTGACTATAATTTTAGAAAAGTGATTATTGAATGAGAATAGAAAGGAGTATATGTAATTATTAGTTATATGTGGCACTTCTATATAAATTAACCATCTCTTATGTTATAAAAACCTCACAAGCAAATGCATAAAATCAGAAATATTAAACAAATTCTTTACTCACCACGATGCAATAAAATTATATTCAGTAATAGGCTACTGAAGAAATAATTAAAATTAATTGGAGGCTAAATAATCTAATCCCTAAAAATCGGTGGGTCAAAGAACAAATCGTAGGAACAATAGATAACTTCATTAAAGAGAACAACAACAATGAGAGAGAATACCAAAAATTTGGGGAATGGACCCAAAGCAGATGTTCAGGGAAAGTTTATATCTCTAAACATTATATCTATTAACATGTTATTCATACAACAAAAGCACTCAGGGTATACCCACAGAGATATAACCTTATTCAAAGATCTTGTGATTATATATGTAAGGCAAGGCATAAAATAGGGAGTTATTTGTTCACCAAATGTGTTCATAACTCTGATGGAGGAGAACCATATCAGAGTCCCTGTTAAAGAGGATTCTCTATGGTTGATGAGATCTTATGTTTCTTTTTGTGGATGATATCATATAGGTTACTACAGGCCCTGGAACATTGCAGAGCCTCCTGGAAGTGATTGACTGAAGAGAGTTAGGCCGACTATACTCCCACAAAGGTCAGGGAAAGATGAAAAAGACACTATGTTCAAAAAAGATTTACAGCAGCCTTGTGTGTGTGCGTGTGTGCGTGTGTGTGTGTGTGGTAGTAGCAAAGAACTGGAAACTAAGGGAGTTGCTGATCAATTGGCAAATTGGTACATAAATTATGGTATATGAATGTGATGAATTATTATTATGCTGTAAGAAATTAAGAAATGGACAGTTTCAGAAAAATGTAGGAAGACCTCTATGAACTGATGCAGAGTGAATTGAGCAGAAGCAGGAGAACAAATTGCATGACAACAGCAACAATATAAAGAACAAAAAAACTTTGAAAAACTTGACAATGCTGATCAAAGAAATGACCAACCACAAACCAAGTAGACTGATGATGTAGCATGCTACTCACCTCCTGACAGAAGGGATGGATTCAAGATGCAAAATAAGACATACATAATTGGACATGGCTAATGAGAGAATTTTTTTTTAACTTGACTATGTATAGTTATTACAAAGGCTTTGTTTTTCTTTTCTTTTTCCTTTTCCACTAGGGGAATTGGGGATACAGCTGCAAAAGTAAAGAAGAGATAGAGGGTCATTGAGGTATCTTTTTTTTTTAAATGGAAAAGAGAACAGAAAGAGAACTAGAAAGAAGCAAAGAGAAGCAGAACAGTTTTGAAAGCCATAGTCTAAACTTACATTCTTAAAAAGAAAATTAGGCTGCTCGTAATAGATATTTGCAGTTTCATATATAATAAGTCCTATTTTTCTGTTGTATTATATGGAAATATCCATCTTATTGGAATTCATTAAGCTTAGAATTTATTTTTTAAACAGAGAGTTTGGCCTAAGCACCCATATAGGAAGAGGAAAAGACAACAAAAAGAAAGCTGAATAACTGATGTACTCAGGAAGATTTTCCCAGTACCAGCGAGTAAAGTGTTTATGCCAGGGATCATTCTCCACTGGTCATAAGAAAGGAAACAAGAAGCTAGAATTTGGTGATTTGGTTTTCCCTTTCTTTTCATGACCTTGATACCAAGGTTGGGTAGGTGGTATGGGGAGGGGTAGAGATGCTTGAAAGTACTTCCCTACAAAGTAAAGCATTTTGATACAGAGATTGTGGCGGAACTTCAGAAGCATTGGCGCCACTCAGATGTTAATGCTTAACATTTTATTTTCACTTTCAGTGAAATGCTATTTAATGAATTCTTTTGATGGTCACACTGAATGAGGAAAGCAAAATCATGGATCTGTGTAAACCAAGGCAATGAGATAATGAATTATGAATTATTATTAGGATTTCCATACCCCTAGAAAGAAATCTCGAAAAGCACTAGTGAGGTATATAACTTAGGAAGGCTTAGACAGCTGATGCTAGCCACATGTGCATAGTGAATGAGCCAGTAGCTTAGGGTTGGGGATAGTGTAGGATATGCTCAGTTAAGTAAGCTGGTACCCCCTGAATTTACAGCATTGTCTAGTGGTTTGCCTAGATAAAACACTCTGAGTAGCTTCTCCAAGCCATGCCTCAAATGCTACTAAATGAAACATTTCTAGCCCAAATATTTCTGGCATATTCAACAGAGTATAGTTGAAATATTCTAGCTGAGGATCCTCTTGAGAGTGACAAGGCATCATTCTAAATTTCTTAGTTTTACCAAATTTAGTACTTCTCTGATCAACTGGCTCTCTAAGTCTTGACCTCAAATGTGAAGGCTATCACGTCACAATTTGGCCTGGCATCTGTACTGAGAAATACTTCTCCCACTGTAGAGACTATCTGATTCTGGATTGAGTATACTGGGTAATATGTTCAAATAAAACTAGAATGTTGCCCATGCCATTTTAATTTCTCTTTCTAAAATAAGAGAAATATAACAAAATAGTAATAACCACAGCAACAATAACTAATATTTATATAATGCTTACTGTGTGCCAGGCACTGTGCTAAGTGCTTAACAATTATTAACTTGTTTGATCCTCATAACAACCCTAGATAGCTCTGAGGTCTTGCTACTAATTATGCTTTCTGGTTGGCATTATTTTCCCTTGGGGTGGTTGGGTACATGGTCAGCAATAGATCAGTGGACAGTCCAACCACAGGCAATTATTTTGGGAGAAAAGAAAAACCATCATCTTGTCCTTAGAGGTGTAAGTCTACAGAGAGCTATCAAAGGTCAAGGATCTTGCCATCTATCCATCCCTAGAATTCAAGATTATTCAAGTAATCTTGAAACTTTTTGGTGATATCCCATTTCAAGGACCCAAACTATAATTTGTAAATAGGAGAGAAGATATGATTTTCAGCTCTTTATAGTGAGTCTCTGGTACAGTTTTTAGAAGTCCAGACTTTAAATTCAAATTCTCTCTCACACTGATCCTTGGTACCTGAGCTGATAATGAGGTCGTATTTGGCTAACTTTCATTTCTCTTTCCATATCTATTTAAATGCTTGTCTTTCTTTTTCTTCCTCATATATTTTACTAACTGTGATTAAACAGAAGGCTGATTGTGCTTCTTGAGTGCACACATATTCTACAACACCAGTTTGTTATCATAAGGCTCCCCCTAAGTATGATTCTTATACTCTAAAGTCATTGTACCTTTAATTATAACTCAATATAAAAACTTTTCCTACTCATAGAGGTACTGGAAACTTTTTTGTGAACTTCTTAGATTGTAGTTAGGAGCTTGACATGAAGGTCCTCAGCATTCTCTTTAGCCCCAAAGTGATTATCCAGTGCTGTCAAGCATTCCTGTACTGTAACAGATGGGTTTTCCATTTTTAACATACACAGCACATCAAAATCAAACCTCTCTGAAGCTCTCTAACAGTTGTCTTGGCTTTTCTGTGTCTAACATCTGACATTCTTATAGCATCTCAAGAGCATATGCCATCCAGGGTTCAAATTTCTTCTCTCCTAGCAGGGCAATGGTCTGTCTTGAGAGTAATGGCAAATTCCAATAGGGGGGCCCATTAGGGTATAGTTATAATATCTATCTTAAAGGCTGCCCAAGGGTCTGGGCCCATACTTCTGGCAAAACAGCCCTACTTAAGACTGTAGTGGCATGTTACTACTCTAATAGTCTTGCCATATTTGACTTGGCACATACTTTCTCCCCCTTTCTTCGAAAACTCCATGTCTAAAGGATGTATATGCAAGTGTATGGGTGTATGTGTGTGAAGCATGTGTGTGTATGTGTGTGAAGCATGTGTGTGTGTGCTCATTTTCCTTCTTCGAGAGTCAGTGTTGCATAGCAGATAAGAGTACTGAACCTGGAGTCAGGAAGACCTTGGTTCAGATCCTACCTCTGACATTTTACTAGCTATCTGACCAGGGGCAAATTACTTAACTTCTCACCCTCAATTTCTTCATCTGTGCAAAGGGGATAATAATGATTATAGCAATTTGCAGGATGGTTGTAAACATCAAATGAGATAGTATGGAAACTGTTTTGTCAACATTAAAGTACTATAGGAGGGATGGAGCCAAGATGATAGAGTAAAAGCAGGGACTTGCTTGAGCTCTCCCTCAAATCCCTCAAAACACCTGTAAAAAATGACTTGAGACAAACTCTAGAGCTACAGAACCCACAAAATGACAAAGTGAAACAAGTCTCCAGCCCAAGATGGCCTGGATGGTCACTGGGAAGGATCCAGGCTGGGGAGCAGAGCACAGCTCAGTTCAGCTTGGGCTGCGCCAGCACAAACCAGGCCAGAGCAAACCAGGAGGAGTAGGCCTCAGGGCACTGAATCATTGAGCTATGGCATTTTCCAGACTTCTCAATCCACAAACAGCAAAAACAATTTAGCAGGCCAGTGGGAAAACTGTCGGACCTGGGTGAGAGAAGAGGGCAGTCTGGCCAAGCCCTGGGGCAGCAGAGGTGACCGCAGCAGAAGTTTCTGGAACTCTAGGCCCACAGACGGTGGGGGGGATCAAGTGGCTGATCAGAGCAAGAGTGCAGGGATCTCTTTGCTGGCACTGACACAGGATTCTCTTGCTTTGCCCTGCTTGGATCTGGGTTGCAGTTGTGGTTGGCAGTCCTGGGGTGAGGAGGAGCACTGGTGTGGCAGAGCTTGTGGTCGCTGTTGAAAGGGAGTCCTCCTATCAGTTCCAAGGCAGAAAAGAGTGCTTTAGGTCACTCATAGACCAGAACACAGGCCAGGAGAGGAGTAAACACCTCTCCTTGGATCATACTACCTGAGAAGAACTGAAAATTTACAGGTGCCTATAAGTAGCTCTGAAAACAGCAGCACTAAACCCCTGAAGCTTGGGACAGAGCACTCTCCACCCTGGAAGCAAAGTCATATCTTGGCAAAGAGCTCAAAAGTCAAGTAATTGGTTGGGAAAATGAGCAGGCAACATAAAAGAACTCAGACTACAGAATCTCACTTTGATGACAAAGAAGATCAAAACATACAGCCACAAGAAGACAACAAAGTAAAAGACCCTATATCAAAAGCCTCCAAGAAAAATATGAATTGGTTGCAGGCCATTGAAGAGCTCAAAAAGTAAGAAAAATAGAGGAAAACTGGGAAAAGAAATGATAGGGATGCAAGAAAATCATGAAAAATGAGTCAACAGCTTGTTAAAGGAGACCCAAAAAAATAGAGAAGAAAATAACGCCTTTAAAAATAGACTAACCCAAATGGCAAAAGAGGTCCAAAAAGCCAATATGGATAAGAATGCCTTAAAAAACAAAATTGGGCAAATGGAAAAGGCAGTCCAAAAGACCACTGAAGAAAATAATTCCTTAAAAATAAGAATGGAGCAAATGGAAGCTAAAGACTTTAAGAGAAATCAAGAAATTATAAAACAGAACCAAAAGAATGAAAAAATAGAAGACAATGTGAAATATCTCAAAAAATAGATCCAAAAAAGATCATTTAAAAATTATTGTACTACCTGAAAGCCATGATCAAAAAAAGATCCTAGACATCATCTTTCAAGAAATTATCAAGGAAAACTGCCTTAAGATTCTAGAACCAGAGAGCAAAATAGAAATTGAAAGAATCCATTGATTGCCTCTTGAAAAAGTTCCCAAAAAGAAAATTCCTAGGAATATTACAGCCAAATTCCAGAATTCCCAGGTCAAGGAGGAAATATTGCAAGCAGCTAGAAAGAAATAATTTGAGTATTGTGGAAACACGATCAGGATAACACAAGATTTAGCAGCTTCTATATTAAGGGATCAAAGGGCTTAGAATATGATATTCCAGAGGTCAAAGGAGCTAGGATTAAAACCAAGAATCACCTACCCAGCAAAACCGAGTATAATACTTTAGGGAAAAAATGGATTTTCAATGAAATAGAGGTCTTTCAAGGATTCTTGATGAAAAGACCAGAGCTGAATAGAAAATTTGACTTTCAAATACAAAAATCAAGAGAAGCATGAAAAGGTAAAAAGGAAAGAGAAATCATAAAGGACTTATTAAAGTTGAACTGTTTATATTCCTACATAGAAAGATGATATTTGTAACTCATGAGACCTTTCTCAATTTTAGGGTAGTTGAAGGAAATATACATATATATATAGACAGAGAGCACAGGGTGAGTTGAATATGAAGGGATGATATCTAAAAAATGAAATTAAGGGGTGAGAGAGCAATATATTGGAAGAAGGAGAAAGGGAGAGCTAGAATGGGGTAAATTATCTCACATGAAAGAGGAAAGAAAGAGCTGTTATAATTGAAGGGAAGAGGGGGCAGGTGAAGGAGAATGAGTGAATCTTGTTCTCATTGGATTTAGCTTAAGGAGGGAATAACATACACACTCAAGTGGGTATCTTACCTTATAGGAAAGTAGGGGGAAAAGAGAAAAGAGGGAGGGGATGATAGAAGGGAGGACAGATTGGTGGAAGGGGTAGTCAGAAGCAAACACTTTTGAAAAGGGACAGGGTCAAAAGAGAAAACTGAATAAAGAGAGACAGGATAGGATGGAAGAAAATATAGTCAGTCTTTCAAAACATGACTTATGGAAGTGTTTCGCATAATGATACATGTATAACCTATCCTGAATTGCTTGCTTTCTCAAGGAGGGTAGATAGGGAGGGAAGAAGGGAGAGAATTTGGAACTCAAAAAGTTCCAAAAACAAATGTTAAAAACTGATTTTACATGCAACTGGGAAATAAGATATACAGGCAAAGGGGTATAGAAATGTATCTTGGCCTCCAAGATAGTAAGGGGAAAAGGGATAAAGTTGGTGGGGAATGGGGTTGATAGAAGTGAGGGCAAACTGGGAAAAAGGACAATTAGAATACATGCCATCTTGGGGTGGGGAGAGGGGAGAGATGAGGAGAAAACTTGTAACTCAAAATCTTGTGGAAATGAATGTTGAAAAATAAAAAATAAATAAATTAACCAAAAAAATTTAAGTACTATATAAATAATAGCTATAATTTTTCCTCCCCTTCTTCTACCTCTGCCCAAGTGTCTCTCTCAAAATCTGGAAGCCTATGCTACCTCAAAAGTCACATCAAGTCAATAAGCCTAATGGGGAAGACAACATGAAAACAATTATGTACAAACAAGAGATAGAAGAGATAAATTGGAGTAGTCTGAGAGTGAAGGGGAACTGGGAAAAACTTCTTACAGAAGATGGGATTTTAGATGTGATGTGAAGGATGCCATGGAAGCCAGAAGATAAGGTGAAGAAGAAAAGAATTCTATCCTGAGTTGGGAGATGGAGCATTATGTGCCAGGGAACAGGAAGGAAGACAGCGTCACTGGACTGCAAGCACATGGAAGAGAGTTTAAGCCAAGATGGCAAAGTAATAGAAAGCCATATAGCAAACCCCCCTTCACAAAACTCCTCTAAACAGACCCAGAGCATACACTAGACTAAATCCTGATGAGCAAATCCAGAAAGTAATAGTGAGTCATTTGTCCAGCCCAGCTTGCCATAGGGAGGCAGACAAGGAAGTCTATAGATACTGGGGAAGGAGCACTGAAAGCTTTCAGGTCCCCAGGTAATCCCTGAGATCCTGGAATAACACAGCAATCACTACCCTAATTCTGTCACTCTGAACCAGCTGAGTTTTTCCCCTGGCCAATCGGGGCTGAATCCAGCAGCAATCTACTCTTGCTGAGTCCCAGCCCTAGGTCAGGATCTTGCAGGCGGTCAGCAAGCAGACTTTGCTCTGGATCAGAACACTTTGGGAGTACTGAAAGCTTTCAGATCCCGAGACTATCCTTGAGATCCTGGAATAACACAACACACAGCAACAGGACTTCCCTCCAGACCTTCCCTCCAGAAGTACCACAAAGGAAAACATAAAAAGGTAAACATGAATAAACAATGATAAGGAACTAAACAAAGATAAACTGCTTATATTATGTGGAGATACATGTGTCCCCTCTGAATCTGAACATTATCAGTGTTTATAGAGTAAGACCAATCAGATAAGGTCTAGGAATGGTTCTGCTATGTCTTGGTGATCTTAAGAGAAGAATGGAAATAGAAGAGAAGAGGGATGCACTAGGAGGAGAAGGAAAGGAAGGTTAGGGAAAATTATCTGACAAAATCAAAGTGCAATGGTAGACATTTACAGAGAAGAGGGAATGAATCCCACTTGAATCCCACTCTCATCTGAAATGTTGTTTGTCCTTCATTCTCAAAGAGGACCATGACCTCACGGAGGTGATGCCATGACATGCAAGTGAGTTGGATTTAAGTGAGAGAGGCTGTGCAGCTACCAACCTCACTTTCTCTTCTGGAGCCATTTGGGTCCAGTGGTTAGACACATCAGGATGACTGGAGATGGCCCCAGATGTGGTGGAACACTTTTGACTGAGGCAACACCCATTAAGTGCTTAAGGCTAGGTAAAAAAAAAAATGAGGCGAAGAATGACCTCTTTAACCTAGTCCAGATTGACTCAGAGGGCATGTAAATAGGAATTGTTTCTGTTTTGTCCATCTGAAATAGTCAAAAGAAAGAAGATATGAACACAAAGGTGGGTACAGAAATACATTTCACTCAGAAAATAAGAGGAAAAGGGGGAGGGGAAAGTAGAAGGAAGGCATATTAAGGGAGGGATAATAATAACAACAAAAACAACAATAGCTAATATTTATATGTTGCTTACCATGTGCCAGGCACTGAGCTAAGTACTTTACAATTCTTATCTTATTTGATCCTCAAAACAATCCTGGGAGGTAGATACTATTTATTATCCCCATTTTGCACATGAGGAAACTGAAGTAGAGGTTGTGTCTTGTTCAGGGTCACTCATCTACTGTCTGAGGCTTGATTTGAACTCAGGTCTCTTTGACTCCAGGATTAGCTGTCTATCCACTGTGCCACCCAGGATTAATCCTAATCAAAACAAACCGTAAGTATGCACAAAAATATTTATGGCTCTTTTTGAGGTAGCAAAGGATAGAAATCTGAGGGAATGCTCATAAACTGGGGAACTGATGAACAAGTTATGGTATATAAATTTGATGGAATTTTTGTTTTGCTGAATTTTGCTGAATTCTTATCAACATTTAATTACCAACCACATTTCCGGAGGATTAATAATGAAACATGCTACTTACCTCCTGATAGAGTGGTAAAGCACTTACAAGGAGATAAGTTTATTTTGGACATGGCCATCATGGAAAATTGTTTTGATTGACCATACATGTTTTGTAACGGGGTTTGTTTTTCTTGTGTTCTCCATGGAGGGAGGGTGTTAATGTGGAAGCGGGTGTGAGAGGGTAGATTTTGGCTCATAAAAACAAAAATTTTTTTTAAATAAAGTAGAAGATAGGGGAGTAATGTATGAGAAGACTAGAAAGGAACCAATAAAATAGACAAACTATTGGTTAATTTGATGTAAAAAAGGAAAGAAGAAAACCTCATTACCAGTATTGAAAATGAAAAAGGTGCATGCACTACCAAGAAGATGAAATTAAGTATTAGGAGCTGTTTTGCCCAATTTTATGCCAATAAATCTGACAATTTAATGAAATAGAAGAATATTTATAAAAATATAAATTGCGCAGATTAATAGAAGAGGAAGTTGAATACTTGACCCTATTTTAGAGAAAGATATTGAACAAGCTATAAATTAGCCCCTAAGAAAAAAAATCCTCAAAAAAGGATGGATTTGTAACTTAATTCTACCAAACATTTAAAGAACAGTTAATTCCAATACTATATAAACTATTTGGAAAAATGGGCAAAGAAGGAATCTTATCAAATTCTTTCTATGACACAAATATGGTTTTGATACCTAAGCCAGAAAGAACAAAAACAGAGAAAGAAAACTATAGACCAATTTCTCTAATGAATGTTAATGTAAAAATTTTATATGAAATACTAGCAGAGATTACAGCAATATATTACAAAGATCACTACGACTAGTTAAGATTTTTACCAGGAATTCAGAGATAGTTCAATATTAGGAAAACTATTAGCATAATTGACCATATCAATTACAAAAAATCATACAATTGGCTGAATAGATGCAGAATGAAGTTTTGACAAAATACAACACTCGTTCCTATTAAAAACACTAGAAAGACTAGCAATCAATGAACCTTTGAAGTAGTGTGTATCTAAAACCAAGAGCAAGCATTATCTGTAATGAGGATTAACTAAAGGACTTCCCAATAATATCAGGGGTGAAGTAAGGATGCCAATTATCACAATTATTATTCAATGTTGCATTAGAAATGATAGCTATAGTAAGAAGACAAGAAAAATAAATTAAACAAGCAAGTATAGGCAACAATGAGAAAAAACTATCACTTTTTGTAGATGATATGACAGTGTACTTAAAGAATCCTAGTCAATCAACTAAATTCATTAAAAAATTAACTAAAAAACTACTGAAACAATTAACAAAACTAATGAAGTTGCAAGGTATAAAAAAGCCACATAAATCATTAGATTTCTATATATTATCAACAACATTCAGCAGAAAGAGATTGAAAGACAAATTCCATTTAAAACAACTGCAGACAATATAAAATATTTGGGAGTCTATCTGTCAAGATAAATTCAGGAACTATATGAACACAATTATAAAACACTTTTCACAAAAATAAAGTCAGATCTAAACAATTGGAGAAATATTAATTGCTGATGGGTAGGCCAAGCTAACATAATAAAAATTACAATTCTAAGTTAGTGTGCCTATTCAGTGCCATACCAATCGAACTATCAAAGAATTATAGAGCTAGAAAAAAACAAAATTCTCCTAGGAGAACAAAAGATCAAGAAAGAATATCAAGAGAATTAATGGACAAAAATGTGAAGGAAGGTGGCCTAGTAGAACTGGACTTCAAATTATAATACAGAGTGGTAATCATCAAAACAATCTGGTACTGGACAAGAAACAGAGTGGAATAGATGGGTGTTTGATTAAGTTAGGTTAGATTCAGATTCACTCTGGCAATAAAGGCACACTCCCAACAGAACAAAGTTTTTATCGAAAGACAGGGGAAATACTCTATTAGCCTCACAACCACATTATTTAACAATTCCTACTACACAGTTTACGCAGTGACAAAGACAGAGACACAGACACACAGAGGCAACACCTGTTCAGAGGAACACTGCCACCCAAGGTTTCTCCAAGCTGCGGAATCCCTCTCTTTTCTACAAATGCAGCGACAACTACAAAGGACACACACACAACATACAACATACACTTCATGTTCAGCACCTGCACCCAAGGCTTCTCCTAAGCTGGGGAACCCCTTTACAACTACTTTGGTGGTCTTCTGAATGTAGTCCCAGGGAAAGAGTCCTCTCTGTGGGTGAGGTTCCAATGAGCCTATCCCAGGCAGTGCCTTTTATAGGACCCTGTGTTTCAACAATCCGGCTAGCAGCTGTCGTGGGGGTGAAAGATCAACACAAGCCCAACAACAAGCATGCTGCCAAAGTGCTGCAAAAGCCCAGGTTCTTTTGATCTGCTTTACTAAGGAAAGCAACGTTAAGGGGTTGACAAGTTTACTTTAATTCAGCATACAAATACCACTCACTTAGCTCAGAGGAAAAAGGCAGCACCCTGAACTTCAGAGCAAGTACAAACAAATTACAAACATCAACAGACAGACCAATGTACCAGTCTTCTAACAAGTCATTTCCATTAATACCCCTCACACTACAATACACAACAGGACATTACTCACTAGGTACAGAGCCTGCATTAGTGCTTGAAAAGAAAACTGTCCAAGTTTGATTACTGCTAATGCAAAAGATATGTGCTTCAAGTGAACAGCTTGGACCAGCTCTTAACATATAACTTTTGTGCACGCTTCTAGAATAGAGCAATATTCCTGAATAACTCGGAAACTTCAGGTCATTCCCATGGGATTTCCATGGCAAAGTTAATCAGTGACAGGGTTAAGAGTTGTGATATGAAGGAACTAAATACTCTTTGGGAAATATTCTTGTATTTACTGGATAATATGCCCAGTCTGGGATTTCTATGGATGGTAACTCCCAATATGCAGATACCAATTCTCTATTTGTAAGCAAACATTTCACAATCTTTTAGAGCAGGATTTCTTAACCTTTTTTGTGTCACAGACCCCAAAGGCAGTCTGATTAACCCTATGGACCCCTTCTTAGAATAATATATTTAAATATATAAAATAAAATACATAGAATTACAAAAGAAACTAATTAAATTGAAATACAGTTATCATTTTTTAAAGTTCATTGACAATAGGTTAAGAAACTTTAGAGGAAAGTTTTTCAAAAGTAGAAAAACAAAACAGTGGCACCACTGGAATATTATCTCCAGACCCATTTCTGGCTTATCTCTGAGTGGATTACCTACATTGCCATTTGTTTGGAATACAATTTTATTTCAAATTCTTATTTGACACTGCTATGTACTCTTTCTTCCAGCTTCTTGTCCCACACTTCCAGCTGTTTGTTAAATATTCAATTGGCCCCTTAAATTCAACAAGCACAAAACTGAATTCATCTTCTTTTCCCCAAAATTTACTCTTCCATCCAGCTTTACTATTATTTCTAGATTAATAGAACTACTATTTTAACCCTAAGAGGGAGATTTCTCTTTTATTTGCATCATTTGTTTAAATAAAACATCTTTTTTTTAAGAAAAATCACAGTCATTCTACAAATTCACCTCCAGCCCACTTGTGAATTCCTTCTTTGGGGGGATTGTTCAAAATAAAATTAAAACCAGTCACCACAATGATTGTGTCTGGGAGCCACTATCCAAATGGAAAACCCATCATCACCTTTGCTTTCTCTCTCTCACTTATTATTCAGTCCAACCAACCAACAATTCTTGGTGATTCTTCCTTAAAATGTATCTTGTATATATCCCTTTTATTCTGACTGCCAAAACCCAGGTCTCTATCGCCTCATGTCTTAACAAATGCAACATTCATTTAACTGATTTCTCTGTCACCAGTCTCTAGAATCTCCAGTCCATTATGGAGTCCACTACCAAATTATTTTTCCTTGAATTTCTCACTACCATGTTTATAAAAATAAAACAAAACTCCAATGTCTCCCCTTTATTGACCAAATAGCATACATACAACTCAGCTTGGTATTCAAAGTTTTTCATTTTGTTGTTCAGCATTTCATTCACATCTGACTCTTCATGTCCCTATTTGTGGTTTTCTTGGCAAAGATACTGGAAGGGTTTGCCATTTCCTTTTTCAGATGGAGAAACAAAGGCAAACAAGGTTAAGTAACTCGCCCAGGGTCATACAGCTTGTAAGTGTCTGAGGCCATATTTGAACTTCTGAAGATGAGTTTTCCTAACTCCAAGCCTGGCACTCTATCCACATCTAGCTGTCCCATGAAAATTCTTCATAGCTTGATTCCAATCATCCTTTCTAGTTTTATTTCTTAATATATGCTCCATGCTATGGTTAAAATAGACTACTGATCATTCTAAAACATGCCTTACCCTTTCTAAATTCCACCTTTGCTCATCCTTTTCCTTCAAATATGTCCCTCACCTGCTTTTAATTTTTGTATTCCCAGAAGTGTCTGACATATAGTTAGCACTTAAAAAATGTGTTTAAAATTGCTGAAAGAATCCTTCAATTTCTGCCTATTAAAGTCCTACCAAATCTTCAAGGAATGCTCTGTTTAAAAGACACCTGATCTATTAAAATTTCCCTGATCAGAATCAAAATCTATCAGAATTGTAATGGAACTCAAAGTCCATCTAGCCTAACTCATATCTAAACAATACCCAACAAATTATCATTCATTCTTTACTCAAAGACCTCCAGTGGGGGGTGGGAGCAGGGTGGTGGTCGAGGGGGTTACCTCCTAAGACATCACATTCCACTTCTGGATAGCTCTAATTGGTAAGAAGTTTTTCTTGTCATCAGGTCCAAATCTAGTCTGTAATTTCCATCTACTTCATCTTTTCCAGCCCTCTGTAGTCAAGAAAAATAAAATGGATTCTTATTTCTTCACATATTTAAAGATATTTTCACCTTAGCCAGAAGTAATCTTTCCTTCTCAGTTGCTACAGTTCCTACATAATATACTTATGACATGTGACAACATGTACTTGTTACATATGGCCTTATACTGTAATGATTCATACCCATGGCTAGTCTCCTCTATTAGTCTGTAAGATCCTTGATGTTAATGATTATGTTTTATAAATCTTGGTAGCTTGCAATACTTTGCACATAATAGATGCTCAAAAAATTCTTCAATGAATGCTAAATGAATTATGTGTGGTTCTAATTTCAAAAGCATCAAGATTCAATGAAAAGAGACCTGCATTTAGATTCAGAGGATCTAGGTTCAAATCCTGCCTCTGTTACTTACTATGTGGATTTGGGTAAGTCACTTAATACCTCTGGGCCTCAGTTTTCTCATTTGTAAAATGAGAGGGTTAAACTAGACAACTTGTAAGTTTCTATTAGCTCTTAATCTACACTCATATCACTTTTAGTTCTTCAGGGGCTGAAAAAGAACTCAAGTTTTTTTGTTGTTGTTGCTTTTTTAAATCATCCCTGGGAAGCACCAAGGCTAATGAGAACACCAGAAATCTCTTTATTTAAATGACTCATTAAATCCTTGTTTGAGTAGTAAGCAATTCTGCTACTGGACAATAGCAAAGTTCCTAATTAAACTTCTGCTGTTGCCTAAGGTGATGTGAGGGTTCTGAATTTGAAGTCAGAGGATCTTGATTCAAAAACTGGCTTTGTGCTTATTGCCTGACCAAGTCTAACTATCAACCTATATACCAACTCTTTCATCTCTACCAGATCTTTATGTCTATTGGTAATACATTACCAACAACAAATTATACATAAAAAGCTAGGAAAAGATATGACCAAAGAAAGTATGGTAGACAGAAGGGGGTCAGTCATATATCAGGATTAAGGGGTAATAGATGAATAACATGTATATCATAATATTAGTAGAGTCAGAGGAAGTCTTGAGACCATTGCATGGGTGCTGGCAAAGGATTTCTGAGATGTTATAAGCAAAAGTCTTGCATGATGAGGTGTAGTTAGGTTGCAAAAGGCATTGATGAGATCACAGATCCATTGAAGTGTTAAAAGTTGGCTTTCCTTCTAGGTTGCTGAGAGCTTTTTGGATCTTGACTGTTATGGAACAAGTTAATTCTTTATTTCTCCAACTTTGTGTCATCTAAACGTTGATAACATGGAATCTTTAGCCAAGTCATTGGTAAAAAATATTAAATAACACAAGGCCAAATACAGATTCCTGGGACCCTCTACTACAGGCTTACCTCCAAGTTGATATTGCACCATTATAATTATTAGATCACTAGGAAGCAGAGTTTCCTAGGCTGGTTGACAAATGTTCTTTCCTCCTTGTATAGGAAAATTTACATAAAATTGAGGCCGACCCTAGGCATATGTCCATTTTTTCTTGTACAGCTGTCCAAACATATGGACAGTTGCTCTGAACCATGTTTCATACTGTGAAACAATTTGGTCAAACATAGCTCTTTTGAGCTGCATCTACATACATGAATCATGCCATCAGCATTAATTCCACCTTCAAATGTAAAGACAATTGTATATGTCACTAGTGTAAAAGAAATTGGTATCACCATTATGCACTGTTATGCTAATTAAATTAAAATATAATTACAATCAAAACTATCTTACTTGGGACATACATAATGAGAAGAATATCTTGGATATGAAGGTCTTGAAGAACATAGAAATTAAGCAATATTTAAAAATATTTGCAAATTCAATTGTAAAAGCTAAGATATTGAGGTTAATTTTCCTCCCTTCTAAATTCCCCCTCTCTTTCTCGTCAGTGGCATAAACAAACACTGGACTGAATTTGAGTTGGCAAGGGAAACAAATTAAACCTAATTGTGCTTTGTATAATATGATCTCAGAAATGGATGTTTCTTCCTATTTGGACGTATTTTCAAAATTTCACATGCTTATCAAACATAATGTATTTATTTTTTGCTCCATATTTAATTTAAAATCACACAAAGACTTTATTCTCATAAGCTGCTGCTTTTGTCAAACTGCATCAGTTCATAAGCATTAAATTCATTTTAATAGTCAGTAAAGGACCAAAGATTTATCTAAGTGATCTTGGAAAATAAATACATTCTTTTCCATGGAAAAACAATTGCTTCTGATTTGGAATTGTACCCCCAAAATTACTAAGCTATACACGATCTTTGGCTCACTAATGCTATTAAGTGATACTTATATCCCAAGGATATCAAAGACAAAAGGTAGGACTTATATGTACAAAAATATTTATCACAGTTATTGCAGGAAGAACTTGACAATAAGGGGATATCCATCACTTGAGGAATGGCTGAACAAATTATGGGAAATGAATGTAATGAAATATAATTATGTCATAAGAAATTTCGAAAGGGATTGACTTAAAGAAACATGAGAAGATTTGTATGAACTGATGCTAGTAGAACCAGGAGGAAAATACACAATGACTATAAGTACAGAGGAAAACAACTTTGAAAGCTTTAAAAACTTTGACTAATGCAATGACCAACCACAAATTTGGTGGACCACTGAGAAAACCTGCTACCTTATTCTTGACAGAAATGATAATGAACTTCAGTTGCAAAATGAGATATATATTTTTGGACCTAGTCAATGTGAGTGATAATAATGTCAAAAAATAGAAAATAAAGAGTCACTGAAGCATTTAAAAAAAACACAATAGATAACAGAAGATGGTTTTGAGGGAAACAGATAAGCAACACTGCTTTGAAACTAACATGTTGAATTTATTGGATTCTTTTTAGAAAGGCGAATTGTAATGGAGATTTGTGATTTTGTATAGAAACTACTTTTGCTATGCACATAGACTGCCTTTTGCTAATTTGTGTTTGTCGAGTATAGAATAAGAAAAGAAATTATTTAGAAAAATATTGCTCCTGAAACAAGTGACATTAATTTATGAAAATCAAAATTAAATTTATTATGTATGCTCCTTAAATACCAGAAATTAAAGAGGTCTGGTCTTATTTTTTTTTATATGTATGTGTCTTATTTTTTAAAAAAATTTTTCTAAGAATTATTTTGAACATATTACAATGCTGCATTACAGCTATTGTTGGTTAAATAAATGTAATGCTTCAGGAAGATTCTGACCTTATTTAATAGTAGCAAACTTGCAAATCTCAAAGTGCTGTATTTTATTTTATTTGAGATAGATGCTATTATCCCTATTTTACAGATGAGATGACTGAGGATTAAAGAGATTAAGTGAATTATCTAGACTAGAGTCACACAACAGGATTTGAACTTGTCTTCCTGACTCCAAGTCCAGCACTCTGTCCATTATTTTGTTTTTATTACCAAAGACATATTACCAAGTATATTTCATTCCCTTCAGATCTATAGAGTTCCACATAGAGAAAAACTAATCAGAACTTCCGGGAGCCAAGATGGTGGAGTAAGCAGTAAATTGCTGTAACCCTCCCATATTCATCTCCAAACGACCACAAAATAGTGTCCCAAAACAAATCCAGGAACAGCAGAACCAGTAAAAATGGGGTGAAACAATCATTGAGCCCAAGAAACTTGGAAGATGGGCAGGAAAGGTCTGTCTCACTTTGGTAAAAGGGAAGTGCAACCCAGGATAGGAAGTATCCCAGCAAGCCAGCAGCAAGCCCCACCTCAGCAAACCAGTAGGAGATCCTGAGTCCCAGAGTGGTGGAGCCAACATATGCCAACACCAGGGATAAGAAATGAGAGTGATGCAAGAAAATTATGAAAAAAGAGTCAAAAGCTTGGAAAGAGAAAACAATTGCTCAAAAAGTAGAATTGGCCAAATGGAAAAGAAGATACAAAAAACGACTGAAGAAAACTCTTTAAAAAGCACAATTGGCCAAATGGAAAAGTACAAAAGATAACTGAGGAAAACAACTCCTTGAAAGTTAAAATTGGGCAAGCAAAAGCTAATGATGTAATCAGACATCAAGAGTCAATCAAACAAATTCAAAAGAATGAAAAAATAGAAGAAAATATAAGATATCTCACTGGAAAAACACCTTACCTAGAGAGTAGAACCAGGAGAGACAATGTCAGAGTCATTGGACTGCCTGAAAGCCATAATCAGAAGGAGGACATGGACATCATCTTTCAAGAAATTATCAAGGAAAACTGCTCTGATATCCTGGAACCAGAGGGCAAAATAGGCATTGAAAGAATCCACTAATCACCTCAGGAAAGAAATCCCAAAATAAAAACTCCAAGGAATATTACAGCTAAATTTCAGAACTACCAGATCAAATTAAAAATACCGCAAGTGGCCAGAAAGAAACAACCCAAATATTGGGGAGTCACAATCAGGATTACACAGGACTTGGCAACTGCAACATTAAAGTCAAAGGAGCTATGACTACAACCAAGAATCACTTACCCAGCAAAATTAAGCATAATACATCAAGAGAAAGAAATGGTCACTCAATGAAATAAAATGATTTCAAACTTTCATAAGGAGAAGGTCAGAATTAAACCAAAAATTTGATCTCTAAAATCAAGACCCAAGAGAAGCATAAACAGGTGTGTTGTTAAGCAAAATTGTCTCATTAGCATGGCTTTTGTTTCTTTTGAGTGGAAGTACTTTCAGCTGTTAAGTGCTAAGCCCCAGGGCCAGGGCCCTGTCAGGTGTGAAACCTGTGTGGGTGTGGATTGGTGACTTAGGAGGGGCCAGCTGGGGAACCAATGGTCTCTGGTCATTGAGGCGGGCCTTGAGAACG
>CM053624.1:247688983-247704202 GCA_028646595.1 Phalanger gymnotis | reverse complement strand
AGTTTTTGCTGCGGTGGGGCCTAAATAAATTCCTTGTTGTTTTCTCCTTAGAGAATCTCTCATACCTTGCGATTTCGGACCATTCAAACATATACATGATTATATTTGAGATCATAAATTCGGCCTTCCTACTACAACAGGTAAAAAAAAGGAAAAGAAAACATAAGGGATTCAATCAAGCTAAACTATGTACATCCCTACATGGGAAGATGATATTTGTAATTCTTAAAAATCAGATCACTAATAGTATAGCTAGAAGGAATATACATAGACAAAGGATAGAGGTATAAGGTGAATTTGAGGGAATGACATAAAAATAATTAAGGGATGAGAAAGAGGAGTAAAATGGGTCCAGAAGGAAAGGAGAGGTAGAATTGGGTAATTTATTTCACATGAAGAGGTGCAAAAAACCCTATTATAGTAGAGAAGATGGGAGGGTAGGTGATGGGCATTGCTTGAACCTTATTATCAGTATTTACTCAAGGAGGGAATAATATACACAATCAGTTGAATATAGAAATTTATCTTACCTGACAGGGAAGCAGGAGAGGAAGAGATTAAGGAAAGTGGTGGAGGGGACTGGCAGAAGGTAGGGCAGAGTGAGAGAGGTGGTAAACAGAAGCAAAACACTGATGAGTAGGGAAAGGGTGAAAGGAGAGAGAGGGCAAACAGGAGGAAAAATAGGATGGAGGGAAATACATAGTTAGTAATTATAACCGAGAGTATAAATGGGATGAACTCTCCCATAAAAGGCAAGCAGATAGCAGAGCGGATTAAAAACCAGAATCTTACAATATGTTGGTTAAGAAACATACTTGAAGCAGAGAGACAAACACAGAGTAAAGGTAAAGGGCTGGAGAAGAATCTATTATTCTTCAGTTGAAGTAAAAAAAAAAAGCAGAGGTAGCTAAAAGGTACCTTGCTAAAAGGCACCATAAACAGTGAAACAATATCAATAACACCAAGTGGTATAGCATCCAAATTCATAAAAAAGGAGTTAAGTGAGTTATAGGAAGAAATAGACAGCAAAATTATACTACTGGAGGACTTCAACTGTCCCTTCTCAGAACTCGATAAATCTCACCAAAAAATACGCAAGAAAGAAACTAAGGAGGTAAATGGAGTATTTAAAAACTTATATATGACAGGCCTTTGGAGAAAGCTGAATGGAAACAGAAAGGAATATACCTTTTTCTCAGCAGCATATCGCACCTACACAAAAACTGACCGCATATTAGGGTACAAAACCCTCAAAATCAATTGCAGAAAGGCAGAAATATTAATCAGTCCTATTGTTCTTTTTTTTTTTTTGGAGGGAGGAAGGCAGGGCAATTGGGGTTAAGTGACTTGCCCATGGTCACACAGCTAGTAAGTTTGTCAAGTGTCTGAAGGCAGATTTGAACTCAGATCCTCCTGACTCCAGAGCTGGTGCTCTATTCACTGTGCCACCTAGCTGCCCCCAGTCTTATTATTCTTTTCAGACCATAATGCAATAAAAAGTTCATTCAACCAAGGGCATTGGAAAGATAAATTAAAAATTAATTGGAAACTAAATAATCTAGTCCTAAAGAATAAGTGGGTCAAAGAATAAATCATAGAAATAATCAATAATATCATTAAAGAGAATGACAACAATAAGACAACATACCAAAATTTATAGGATGCAGCCAAAGCAGTACTTAGGGGAAAATTTATTTATCTAAATTCTTATATCAACAAAATAGAAAAAGAACAGATCAATGAATTGGGCATTCAACTAAAAAAAATGAAAAAGAACAAATTAGAAATTCCTAATTGAGCACCAAATTGGGAAGCCTGAAAATAAAAGTGAGATTAATAAGACTTAAAGTAAAAAAATCTATTGAGCTAATTAATAAATCTAGGAGCTGCTTCTATGAAAAAAAAAACCCAAAAGATAGATAAGCCATTGGTTAATTTGATTTAAAAAAAAAAGACAGAAGAAACCAAAATATATAGTATCAAAAATGAAAAGGGTGAAATCACCACCAATGAAGAAGTTAAAGCAATCATTAAGAAATAGTTTGCAAATTATATGCTAATAAATCTGATAATCTCATCAAAATTGATGAATATTTACAAAAATATAAATTACCAGAGTAACAGATCAGGAAATAGAATGCCTAAATAACCCCATCTCAAAAAAAGAAATTGAACAAGTCATTAATGAATTCCCTAAGAAAAAATTCCCAGGACCAGATGGGTTCACAAGTGAATTCTACTAAACATTCAAACAACAATTAATTCCAATATTATATAAACTACTTGGGAGAATAGGTGAAGAAGGAGTCCTACCAAGCTCCTTTTATGACACAAATATCGTGCTGATACCTAAACCCAGAAGAGTTAACACAGAGAAAGAAAAATTATAGACCAATTTCTCTACTGAATATAGATATAAAAATTTTGAACAAAATACTAGCAAGGCAGTTACAGCAATATATCAAAGGGATTATACACTATGACCAGGTGGAATTTATACCAGGAATATAGGGTTGGTTCAGTATTAGAAAAACTATCAACATAACTGACCATATCAATAACAAACCCAACAGAAATAATATGGTTATCTCAATAGATGCTGAAAAGGCTTTTGACAAAATACAGCATCGATTCCTATTAAAAAAAAAAAATTAGAGCGCTATATTGCCAATGCAATACACACAGCTGCTGCCATGAATATGCCAGCATATTTACAGGTGTGTGTATACACACACACACACACACACACACACACACATATACATACATATACATGTACATATTTATATATATGTTTACATGTATATATGTATACATATATATCAGTTTTATTGTTTTTTTTTCTCTCCTTCCTCTTTATTTTTTTTCTTCAAAAATGTTCTTTGTAATATGGAATGGCATTCTCGGAATGAGAGGGGAGGGAAGCTAAGAGAAATTCTGTGAAATCTAAAAAACAAAAGATATCAATACAAATAATTAAAAGCTACTATGTGTCTGGCACTGTGTTAAGGATACAAATTTAAGCAAACAGGACTCCTTGCCCTTAGGGAAGTTGCATTCTAATGAGAAAACACATTAAAAAGGCCTCTTTCTGGGGAGGCTGAGGCTAGTGGATCTCCTGAACTTGGAAGTTCTGGACTGCAATAGGGCTAAAGTTGACTCAATACCCACACTAAACTGGCCACTAATGTGTCAAGTCTCCAGGAATTACTAATTCCCTCTCCTCATTCCACGTAAAACTGTTTAGTCAGTTTCTTTTAGTCACCTGAGTAACAATGAATCCAGATGTCAAGACACCAAATATAGACCAAAGGTTTGCATTATCTTTAGCTTCAAGTGTTAGCACTGGTTACTTATAGTATCATAAATAAAGCAGTGAAAAGGGCCATGTAGGTAAGTCCCTTTGACCTAGACTGGAGACCATTCAGTCTATTAACCACCAGGTTAGGAAGGTGAGGAAAACAAGGTGCAAAAAAGGTGAGGTGCCGCAGTTAACCACACAGGGCATCTGGTAGAGCCAGAATTCAGCCCCAGGTCCTGGGACTCCAAGTTCAGTGCTCTTTTGACTATAATTTACCATTATGGGAATCAAATAAGAAAATGTTTATAAGATGCCATGTAAGCCTTTAAAAACTGTATATATATATATATACCCATGATTAATGTTATTATTATGCCAACAGGGTCCAATGTGAAGCCAAAGATATGTGCAGAGGATAAGAAGCAATAGAAAGTTTGAGAGAAGGAGGAGGGGGAAGGGAAGGAAAGTATGGAGAAAGAGACAGAGAAAAAGGAGGGGAAAGTATGACTAATGGGGAGTGGTAGAATTTCATTAATAATTATCTTGTATCTCTCATGGTACCAGTCATCTACCCAAAGGACCATACAGGTAGAAGGTGCCATGGAAATCATCTAGTACAACTTCCTCCTTTTATTTTTCATAACTAAACTAATTTTTTACAATGAACAAAAACTCACCTTCTCTCCTTGTTACTTCCAGTCCCCTGCCTTAAAGAGGAAAAAAGGAAATAAACCCCTTGTAACAAATATGAGTCAGGAAGACATCTTTCTGAGTTCAAATCTGGCAGCTGTGTGACCCTGGGCAAGTCCCTTAACCCTGTTTGCCTCAGTTTCCTCATCTGTAAAATGATGTGGAGAAGGAAATATAAACCACTTGAGTATCTTTGCCAAGAAAACCTCAAGAATCAGACATGACTGAAACAACTCAAAAAACCTCTAATATGAATAATCAAGCAAAACAAATTCCTGAATTGGCCATATCTGAAAACCCTATATCTCATTCTGTAGCTTGAGTCCATCACCTCTCTGCCAGGACATGGTTAGCATGCTTCATCATGGTTCCTCTGGCATCATGGTTGGTCACTTTATTGATTACAATTCTTGAGGCTTCAAAGATGTTTATCTTTACAATTTTGTTGCCATTTTATAAATCACATTCTTGGTTCTCCTCACTTCACTCTGCATCAGACCATATAAGTCCTTCCAGTTTTTTCTGGAACCACCCCCTCCATCATTTCTTAAAACATAATAATATTTCATTACATTCATATACCATAATGGGTTTAGCCATTCTCCTTAGTTTCTAGTTGTTTGTTGTTCAGTCATTTCAGGTGTGTCTTACTCTTCATGACCCCTTTGGGGTTTTCTTGGCAAAGATCCTGGAGTAGTTTGTCATTTCCTTCTCTAGTTCATTTTACAGATGAGGAAACTGAGGCAAACAGGATTAATCACTTGCCCAGGGTCACATAGCTAGTAAGTGTCTGAGGTCAGATTTGAACTCAGGAAGATGAGTCTTCCTGATTCCAAGCCCGGCACTTTATCTACTCTGTTACCTAGCTGCCCTTCTAGTTCTTTGCCACTACAAAAAAAAAGCAGCTATAAATATTTTTGTATATGAGAGTCTTTCCCCGCTTTCTTTCATCTCGCTAGGACATAGGGTTAGTAGTGGTATTGCTAGATCAAAGGGAACTCACAGTTTAGCAGCTTTTTAGGCATAGTTCCAAACTGCATTCCAGAATGGCTGGACCAATATTACAGCTCCATCAACAGTGAATTAATGTGTCCATTTTCCCACAGCAGGACAGTTGGTTCCTCACTGGAAAGTGACAGTGATTTCCAGTCCATCTTGATCCCTTCATGCCTGTGTTTAGAAAGTCCCACAGGCTTTGGATTTGGATAGGGACTCAGGTTTTCTGAGATAGGAGGCTTCATATCTATTTTCTTCAGGAATACTCCTTGGCTGGTTCTTCTCTGTTATGCCAGAAAGTCACATGGCTCTTAAATGGCAGAATGGAGAATCAAACCTCAGGTTTCTGATTCCTACCCCAATGCTCTCCATGCTGTTTCCATTGCATCACAACTGTTTCCCAGATTCCTGAAATTTCATATTACCCATGAAACATCTGGAATCTACAGTAATTATTCTTATTACTACCATCCATGCCATATTGGAGGGCTAAAAGTTACCTGTCTCCCGTAAACACCCAGCAAGCAAGGACAGGTTAGTCCCCATTTTTTGTATATCCTCCCAAACCTATCTCCCCAGTACCTAACTTGGTGCTAGTGAACTTTGGCAGCCTGGCATTTCCTGTTTTGGGCTGTATTTTACAACTTCCAGAATACCTTTTTATTTCTAAAAATTTGGGGCACCATCTAGTTTACTTAAAGTAGTGACCTAGCAGGTTCCATATGTTAATGACTGTTTTTGAAGTACACAGAAGAGATTGTGATCTACTTGAATTCAGAAATTTTAGGAGACGGAGATGGACTAGTGGGGTTAGCCTGAAGTAAGCTGAAGTCATGTGCCAGAAAGAAAGGAGGAAATCCCTTTTCCTTGTCAAAGATCTTCAATGGCCACATACAGGTAGAACTGTGAGTGGCTTTGGCTCTTTTGGCAGCAAACACTTTAAAAGAGACACCCTGAGAGAACCTTTCATTTTCAGGATCCTGGCAAGAAGAATGGGGTGCTAACTGAACTAAAGATCAACAGGGTTGCAATGGCACTGTCCAACCTTCTATAGGGATGTTTTATAAATGGCATGTCTGTGTTAAAGAAAAAATTGCAATAGCTTAAAAGAAACATGAGATGTGCAATTTAGAGACATCTCCATTCCAAATGTTTACATGGATTATTTGTGCCCAACCTGTGCTAGAGCATTGCAAGCTCCTATTGGTCTAATCAGTCCTTGTCTGACATACTGTACCTTGATTCCAACATAGTGATATCATTTCGGTCCTTTTTGAGAATGAAGGACAACAACCAACCAACCATCAACCAAAGAGAATTCCTAGTCAATTATGAGTTTGAGTAGATGACTTCCATGATTTCTTCTGTCAATCAAAGTAAGAGAGATCCTCCATGGGGGTATGGTCTTTCCCCTTTCCCTCGTCTTTTCCCTCTCCCATTTGAATGATCAGGGAGAATAGATGGCATCTGTATGCAAGTATACATGGTTATGGGTATGCCTGGTGGAGATTTTTTTTAAAATTATTTTATTTTTAACTTATCAAATAAAACAAACATTTCCATAACATAGTACAATTAAAAAAAAAAGGTTGGTGGAGAGTTTTAAAACAAAAGAATGTCAGAGAAAATAGAGCAGTTCTGCCAGGTAGAGAAAAAGAGTCTGGAGATTTTACTCTCTCATCTTGCAAGGGGAGATGGCAACAAATGATTGAAGAAGCATAGCAACTTGTCTTTGCTTTACAGAAGGAGTCCGTTAATTCCAGAGCTAGGGGAGATCAATGAAGAATTATAGAGAATGAAGGGGAGAAGCTACCTGCCTTTCTCTGACATTTTAATAAAACTTTCCCACGTAGGTAAAGGCAGCTAGATAGTATAATAGATAGAGTGCTGGACTTGGAGTCAGTGAGATCTGAGTTTGAATTTTTCCTTACTAGCTGTGTCCCTGAGAAAATCTCTGAAGTTTCCTCATCTGTAAAAAACTGGGATAATAATGAACAGAGGATGAAATGAGATAGCACATGTAAAGGGCTTTACCAACCTCCAAGTGAGATATAAATGGTGGAGGTGACACAGTGGATAAAAAATGCTGGCTTGGAGTCAGGAGGACCTGAGTTTGAATCCTGCCTTAGATGCTTATTAACATAGTTAATATTAATTTATTAACTTGGATGCTTATTGATCCTGATCAAGTCACTTAACCTTTCAGCCTCTTCATCTGTAAATTTATTACAATAAATTCCAATTTATCCTACATAGCTTGTTTGTGCATAATTATTTGCATGTTGTGTTCCTCATTAGACTATAAACTCCTCATGGGCCTAGACTACCTTTTATCTCTCTTTGAAACTCCAGTGCTTAGCACAATGCCTGGCACATAGTAGGCTCTTAATAAATGTTTATTGACTGACTGGGAAAAATAACAGCAGCGACTTCATAGAGTTGTTGTAAGGATCAAATGAGATAACATATGTAGAACACTTTTTTAAACCTTCAAGTGCTATGTAAATGATAGGTATTAATATTACTACTCTTATTATGATAATTATTAATATGTGGGGGTTGGACTAGATGATCTCTGAAGTCTCTTCCAGCTCTAAGTTGATGAAATTATCAAAACTGAGATGTTTGTGCATAGATCAGCCCCAGTACTCCAGGATGTATATGCATACAGTTCTCTAGTTTTCCTGTGTAGTGGCTAAAACCAAAGAGAAGAGAGAAAGTCCTCAGAGCCTTCAGGGTAGGGGAATCTCTGACACAAGAGCTATTAAGATCTGTGTAATTTTAAACTTTAGTAACAAGCTCTGAGGCATTATGGGACCAATATATAAATAGCACCTAAAAGCAAATGCATTTTGGAATGGTAATGAATTCCTCTCCATATTCACTGGCATATTTCAGCAGCTAAAAAACTGTGACTGAGACTTTAATATTACAAACTCAAAAACTGTTCCTAGGAAGGAGAAGCAAAGTTGAAGTCAGAATTGTTGACTTGAGCAAGAATTTTAAATCATTAACTGATATTAATCTACATTTACACATATTTATGCAATGCTTATCTCCATAGTATCTAGTTACTTCAATAAGCATGCCTTTCCACCATTCCAATTTAAGAAGAAGGTTAAATAACCAGCCTCAGGTCATACAAAAAATTAGTAGGAGGTTGCAATTCCACAAAGGAGATTTTAGCTTGTTGCATATTCACCCCTGAGCTGCAGTGATGTCCACTTATTCAGTGTACAGCTTATCAAGATGGCTTCAGGATTTGGTAGATTTGAAATAATTCTTAAAGCTATCAATAATGAACTGAAAAATAAGAAAAGTAGACTGAATAGCATCTATTATTCAGAGAATAATGATACAGCCCGTGGCTTGGAAAGGTTTTTTTAATTGCCATTTTCTCATCCTGTCATTAAACTCTGTTCCTTTAGCAGAGAAGGGAAATGTAGGAAATTAAAAGGTCAGCTTTCCAACTTTTATAAACACTGGCAGAAGTTTGGTAGGAGATAGAGATAAAATCATTGGCTAAAATAAAGTTTATGGATTACAGTTACAATTACAGAATAATACTTATAAAATCCCAAATGTGTCAAAGTGTGTATTTCCAAGTGAAGGATATATTTCAAAATAATCACCTTGGGAGAGTATAGATTTTTTTTCCAAAAGGCTACCACCATTAAGTCATTTTTGAATTTTTTCTTTTGGAATTATGTTCCAAGCCAGTTACTCAAAAATCTATCTCATCATTTTATAATCATAACTCATTTTTAAAAAGCAAATATTGCATTTCAGAATTTATATAAGGGCTTGGCTCTGAAGGATATTTAGTCGTATTCAGAAGTAATGATAATAGATAACATTTAAATATCTCTTCAAAGTTTACAAAGTACTTTACTTCTATTACCCCTACTTGATCCTTACAACTCAGTGAAGTAGGTGCTATTATTGTCCACATTTTTCAGATGAGGAAACAGGTTGAGAAAGGTTGATCCTTGTACACACTGCAGGAGACTTTAATATACTTTTCTCAGTTTTGGAAAAATCGAACAGAAAGATAATGAGAAGGGAAAATAAAAGAATTGAACACATTAGTGCAATTTGCTTTGATGACCTTTGATATGTTATTTGCACTATCCTCCAAAGTGGCAAATCTTCATCCTTTGAAAGTGATTCATATTTTATGGATAAAGTGATGGATTTAGAATCATCAAGACCTCAGTTCAAATCCTGAATCATACACCTACTAGCAGCTAGTTGTTGAGAGGATCAAATGAGATATTATTTGTAAATGGCTTAGCACAGTGTCTGATATGTTGTTGTCATTCAGTTATGTCTGACTCTTTGTGATCCCATTTGTTTTTGTTTTTGTTTTTTTATCAAAGATACTGGGCTTGTTTGCCATTTCCTTCTCCAGCTCATTTTACAGATGAGGAAACTGAAGCAAACAGGTCTAAGTGACTTGCCCAGGGTCACACAGCTAGTAAGTGTCTGAGGCCAGATTTCAACTCAGGGAGATGAGTCTTCCTGACTCCAGGCCCAGAACACTAACCACTTTACCATGTAGCTGCCTTGACGCACAGTTGGTACTAAATAAACACTTGTTCCTTTCCTTCTTTATGCCATAATTTTCTGTTCTTAACCTGCAATAAAGTGTACAGTGGGTCAGAGTCCAAGTGGAACATTGTGTTCCTTTTTTAGTGCCCCATTTTAGGAAATATTTAGGAAATAGGAAATATCAACAAGTATATCGGTGAGATTAGAAGATGGTAAAGGATCTAGAAATCTTAGCATTTGAGGATACAGTGTTTGGGTTTACTCTGGAAAAGAGTATACCTGGGGGGTAGGGGATGGTCATTGAGGAATGGCAGGATAGCTATCTTTAAGGATTTGAAAGGCTGTGATGTCGAACAGAGATTAGTCTTGTTCAGCACCAGAGGGCAGAACAAAAGGTGGAGAAGGTTCTGAGTTGCTTCTTTAGGCTTTAGCTTCTAGAGCTGTCCAAAAGTAGAAAGGAGACAGCATTTTCCTTTTCACTGATGATTTTCAACAGAGCAAATTGTTGGGTGGGGGCCATTTATAGAGGTGAATAAAGTAAGGTACAGATTGTTGGCAACAATCCCTGAGAAATCTCAGGGGAAACACGGGACAAATGCTGTATGGAAAGGGCAGGTCCAGGTAGGCTGTGCCAACAGGGACTTGGTGCCCTGGGCATCTGTTCTGGGTAAAGGAGAAATGGCATAGTGTTTGGGAAGTCAGGCCCTGGAAAAAGAGGTGTCAGAGAGGTGGTAGGGTTGAAAGGAGGGAAGTAGTGAGAACAGGGAAGGACTAGGGAGAATGCTGATGATAACACTAACAGTGAGACAATCCTTAACTTTCTTACTTCTGTCTCTTAGAATCCCAAATTTCCTTCAAAGCTCAGCTCAAAAACTTCCTTCCTTCAGCTCCTAGGACCATACCCTCACCTACCAAATTACATTGTATTTATTTTGCAGACACTTTTTCTGCAGCTGGGGGTGCCATGGAGCTAGGAAGACCTGCATTCAAATCCAGTCTCATACACTTACTAGCAAGTCACTTAACCTCTTTGCCTCAGTTTCTTCATCTGTAAAATGGGGATAGTAACAACACCTATCTCCTAGGATTGTTGTGAAGATCAAATGAGATAACCATTGTAAAGAACTTAGCGCAGTGCTTTAAACATGGCAAGGGTCATATAAACCCTTATTAGCTATCATGTGCATGTTGTATCTTTCCCTTCTGCCCTACTCCCCCATTTAAACCCCTTGAAGGCTTTCTGTTTTTTTCCTTTGCATTCCCATCTTGGTGGCTCAGACAGAGCAGTGAACTTGGAGTTAGGAAGACCTGAGGTCAAACCCTGTCCCAGCTCCCTTGTGAAAAGTACGGACTCCATGACTTTCCATGCCCTTTCCAGCTCTAAATCTATGATCCTATGACACAATGGCTAGAATGCAGTAGGTATTTTATTGTTGGTTAAGTATGGCACCTACTCTATTAGTCAGGCATTGTGCAAAAGCCCTTTAAAAATGTTATCTCATCTGATCCTCTCAACCATCATAAGAGGCAGATACTATTATAATTACTATTTTACAGGTGAGGAAACTGAGGCAGACACAGATTGGGTGACTTGCCCAAGGTCCTGCAGCTAGTACTGTCCAAGGCTCAATTTGAGCTCATATCTTCTTGACTCATTGATTGATTGGTTGAATGGATAAATGGATGAATGAATGATTAAATGAAGATAGGACCAAATCTAGGGATAAAGCTGTGTCATCTCAATTTTGGACTCAGAGGTTATTTAGCTGAATGCTTCCCTAAATAATGATTTTTATATCTTCCAAAATACCTAGCACAGTGTTGTAATCTGCTAAAAATGTAATAAATAAATCTCGAATGGAAGTTAATCACATTGAATTGAGACAACCTAGAGAATAAATGCTGAGATGTGCTAAAACTCCCATTTGGGCTGTAGGAAAACACACTTAATGAAGCTGCATGTAAATATGAAAGTAGGAGAGAATACCTTCTAGATTATTAGTGATTAAAATATATTAGAGTAACTTGACCCAGATCAATTCAAATATGCAAGAGAAATTAATAGCAAAGGAAAATGATGAAAAAAGGAAATAAAAAGGCTGTACTTTTGAAAGAAAGAATCTTTCAGTTAAGCAGCCAGTCCTTTTCCTGCATGCAATTGTTGAGTAAATTTGCAGTTACTAAGTTATTTTCCCTTAGGGTATATTTACAATGACCCTTTTATTTTTACAAAGGATTACAGGGATTCATTGCCTCAAAGTATTGTAGAGTGCTAGCATGGTAGTTAGAACAGAGATATCACTGATTCATGTGTGAGGCTTATGTGGGCGCATTTCATTCAGTTTTTGGCTGTTTTAGAAAGAGCACCAAGTATACAGATCCTAAGCATCTCCTGCTCACCGCCCACTGAGTTCACTGTAGGTTCAGGGGCACTAAATCTTTAACCAATTAAAACTTGGTGATATGTTCCAGGGTAAAGGGTGGACTGAAAGACGTGGGAGCCTGTGTGGAGTCTGGATAGGAGTTTGGGGGCAGAGAGTGGTAAATGGTGTGAAGGTAGGGATATGAAGCAGCCTGGTGTAATATAAGAATGTTGGAACTGCTGTCACAGAACTTGGGTTCAAATTCCTCAATTTCCTCATCTGTAAAATGTGAAAGAGGTAAACTAGATTATATACAATACCCCTTCTAGTTTGATGTCCTAGGATGATATTGAATTTTTACATGACAGCCCTAGGGTAATTGTCTCTCTTCTCCTATCTGTTTACATATTGTATAACACTACCTCCAGTAGAATGTAAGTTCCTTGTGGCCAGGGAGTTTTTTTTTTTTTGCCTTGATATCCTCAGCAACTGATGAAGTTACTAGAATATTTTTTGTAATCAGATTTGTTATTTCATTGGCATAGAGAAAAGGAAGAAGAAACTGGTAGAAGAAACTCCCTCTGTCAATGCAGACTAGCACCTGTGCTGCAATTTACAGTCTTAGAATTACTAGAGGGCACTCAGAAGTTAGGTGACTTGCCCAGAGGCACAGTCAGTCAATCTGTGGTTCTCTCACCTGTGGCTCCAAGAAGCTGTTGCATGCACAGTGGTCACACCCCAGTAAATCATCTAGGCAGACAGGCTAAACCAGGTTGAGGGTAGCTGAAAGGTTTTAAATCCACTAATGAGTTAAAGGGATGCCTACTCTAAGTATTTGAAGACTTCTGCCAGTGGAATGGGCTGATGAGAACAATTTTGACCTTGGTAAGACATCAAACATGCCAAGGTCATCCACTTCATCCCAGACCATTGCCAGTCATTTGTCTTGCCACCAGATTTTGATAACTCTGGAAGAAGTAAGGCTGATGACTTTGTGTAACTCCACCTCATTTAAATCCAATTCATGGGCAGGCAAGTCAAGATGTCAGGTTTTCTTCAAAAAAAAAAAAGAAGAAGAATGAACAGCAATAAACATTTATTAAGCACTTACTATGTGTCAGGCACTGTGCCAAGTGCTGGGGATACTAAACCAGCATGTTTTGGAAACTGGACTTGAACTCGTCTTCCTGACCCTTGGAGGTTTTCCCTCTAACTTCTCCACCATGCTGCCTCTCACTTTGCACTAATTATGAGAATTAGCCTTTACTAAATATTTACCATGTTGGGTTCTGTGAATGCAAAGAAAGAAAAGAGAAACAGGTGCTGGTGTCTTTTTGGTTAGGTTGAGAGTACCAGCCCACCATTCTGATGCCTTTAATGCTTTTTTGTAATTGAATGCCAGAGCAAGAGGGTTTGGGATGGAGGAGGATTGGAAAGAGGACTGTTGACTTGATGACTTGCCATTAGGAATGGTGGCACTTGTCCATGAAGACATTGTAAAATACCCAGGATGGTGTTAATGGAAGATAAACTTTAAGATCCTCGTCCTCATAAGTATTCTGCCTATTGGTTACTCAATAAACATGTATTAAATGCATATTATGAACCAGGCACTGTGCTAAACACTGGAGATACTGAAGTGACTTGACATTTCCTTCTCCAGTGTGTCCCCATTTTACAGATGAGGAACTGAGGTAAGTAGGGGTTAAGTGACTTGCCCAGGGTCACACAGCTAGTAAGTGTTTGAAGCCAGATTTAAACTCAGATCTTCCTGACTTCAGGTCTGGTCCTCTATCCACTGCACCACATAGCTGCAGCTATTAGAAGATGCGTCCCAGTATTTTTCCATAATGATTCATTAATATACCAATGAAACAGAATATTATATATATCTATATGTATGTATACATATGTATGTGTATACCAGTGAGACCATGTATATATAGGTGTGTGTATGCACACATATACCTCTATATACACACATACATATATACACATGGTCTAATTTTTAGAAAGGGATATAATAAACATATCGATATTGTATAAAAATTATATTTTAATAAATATTATATATGTATTATATATATATATGTATATATATAATTATATATGTATTATATATATATATAATTATATATGTATTATATATATATATATATAATTATATATGTATATACATATACATATACATATATATATATATATATATATATAATTGGAATTAAAAAAAAAAACATTTGGCCCATTCCCTCTTTCTCTGCTTTTTTTTTTGGTGGGGATTGGGGATGGGAGATATTGGATCTGTGATTTCAGTGAGGAAACTCCCTCTACCAGTGGAGTTTGAACCTACATTGCAAGTTACAGTCCTAGAGATTTGCCTAAGGTAGAGAGAGGTTAAATGATTTGCCCAAGATCTCAAAACCAGTAGTGTCAGAGAAAGAACTTGAACTCAGATCTTCTTCACTTCAAGGCCAGCTTTCTCTCCACTAAATCAAGTTATCTCTCTCCTTTTTCAGCCTCTTTTAATTCAATCATAAATAGAATTTACAGAGCAATTGTCAGGTCAAAGAGTCAATTTTGAGAAGCATGACATTTGGATTTCAGACTGACTTCTCAATTTTAAGTCTTAAATGTAATAACTGAAATATTTTATTTAGTTTCTGCCATCCCATCTCATTTCATGCCCTTCCCCCAATGTGAAGAATGGGGAAGGAATAGAATCTTTTGCATCTTTATCTGCCACACCTTCTACCTTGAATCCAAGCTTCTCTTCTGATTAGAAAGAGTCATGCTTCTTGAATTTTCATAGTTATCAGCACTGATTTTTTTCCTATCAGTTCTGAGATGTCTAGAAAAATGTTGGAGCAAATATTCTTGGAATATTCCCTAATCTTGGTTTTACCATTACCTAAGTGAGACTGGAAGCATTCACTTCATTTCTGTTCATTATTGTTACTTTTCTTCTAACCATCAGTTTTCCCATCTATAAAACATACAAGTTAGCACAGATAATTTCTTTTTTTTTTGTCTTTTTTTTTAAATTTATTTTTAATATGTTTAGTTTTCAGCATTGATTTTCACATGCGTTTGAATTACATATTTTCTCCCCATTTCCACCCCCCCCCACTCAAGATGGCGTACACTCTGGTTGCCCTGTTCCCCAGTTTGCCCTGTTCCCCAGTTTGCCCTCCCCTCCGTCCCCCCATTCCCCTCCCATCCCCCTTTCCCTTACTTTCTTGTAGGGCATGGTAGATCTCCATGCCCCATTGCCTGTGCATCTTATTTTCTAGTTGCATGAGAAAAAAAAAAACTTTTTTT
>CM053624.1:247575050-247688483 GCA_028646595.1 Phalanger gymnotis | reverse complement strand
GGGAGTTCTGTTTGGGACAGACCTTACCCCGAGACCATCCAGGCAGACCTGGGCTGGAGTCCTGCTTCCCTCTGCCCCTTTGTGGGTTCTGTAGTTCTAGAATTGGTTCAGAGCCATTTTTTCATAGGTTTTTGGAGGGACTTGGTGGGGAGCTCACGCCAGTTACTGCTTTCCAGTCGCCATCTTGGCTCCGCCCCCCAGCACAGATAATTTCTAATGTCCATTTTAGCTCTGACCGCTCTATGGCTCTAAGGGAGATGGAGGATTATATCCAATACCTGAACCAGAAAGGCACCAGAACTTGATTATCAAGGGAGGCAGGGCTCAAAGCAGGAGACATTAAAGACTGAATCAGGGTGAATCAGTCCTCTTCTGGCACTTTGCTTTTCTTCAGGTTTAATGGGCTAAGCATGACTTTAAAAAAGTCTTCATCTCTGCGCCCCCCTCCATTGTTTCCCTATTCTTTTCATTCCTTGAAGAACTTAGATTTGATTTTTAAAGGTACTGACCTAAACCTGGTGGCTGCAGGGATATTTTCACCTAAGGGTCTAGTCCAAACTTATTCATAAGACAAGTCTACCCAAGCAAACCCTGTGTTTTTGTTCTTTCACTCCATTTTATTATAGGCTATGACAAATGGAAAGGAAAGGAAAAAAAGAAAAGGTGTTTTATGGAAAGTAGCCTAGGATCGTCCTGTATGTAGACATACAGACTTAAGTTAATCAATTAATCAGTCAATACTTATTAAGCATCTATTATGTGACAGGCCTCTAATCCGATCCAATCAATATCTAATAAGTGCCTACTGTGTGCCAGGCACTGTGCTAAGGGCTGAGGATACAATTTATAAAAAAGATAGTCCTCCTCCCAAGGAGACTACAATCTAATTGGGGGAGACAATACATAAAAGGAGGCAGGAAGGGGTGTGGGGGTGGGGAGACTTGTTGAAGAGGCATCTTGTTCCATAGAGCTGAAACTAGGCAGAACAGCAAATGCAAAGTGGAGTGGGCTAAGAGTCCTGGTTTCTGCCTTCTATGAAGGAAGAGGCATTGGAAGGAGTTTGGTACCTTACCCTCTAGCTCTCCAATCAGAGGGTAGAGGAAGCTGAGAGAGATGGTGTCAATTAAGGCTTGAGTTAGCAGTATGGTGAAGAAATCATCCTGGGAGGGGCATCTTGTTCCATGGAGTTGAAACAAGGCAGATCAGTAGATGCAAAATAGAAACTCTAGTTGACTTATCCAGATATGTGTATATACATATATGTATATATACATGTATAGATGCACACGTGTATATATATATATAAATCCACATGTTTATATATACATATATAGCACATATGTATATACACATGTAACTTGATAAGTCAGTATCACCTAGAGGTCCTAATTAATTCAAAGCAAAGATATTTAATGAAATGAGCCATTAAAAAATAGCAACGAAACGTCCCACTCCATCAAACCTGGGGTACACTCTCCCATAAATATACATGGCATTAATGGAAAATGGACATATAAGGAGGACATAAATGGAGAGGTACAACTGTAGAGAACATGGGTGGAGAGATACACATATAGATCTGTCTTGTTTCGACTCCATGGAACCAAGCAAATATGTGTGACTAGGAAATATAGATGAAGGGGTACAAATTTAGGGACTTGTGTAACCATGGGTATGTGGGAGAAGGGGCAACTAACTCCTTCAGAGGCACAGGGCTACTTCTGTCTTCACATTGCTCCTGCTAATGATTCAGTCCTACTCCCTTCTGGTTCTATAGCCTCTTGGATATTTCTGGTTGGCCAATGAAGGATTCTCTTGTGCTGGTCTGAAGCTCTGCTGAATAATGTCAGGTGATGTTCTATGTTCCATAAGATACTCCTTGGGTATAATTTCTATTTCCTCCAACATTTTGGCAAAGCAAAAATCCTTTTTTGGGTGCTGCCACGATCTTTTAGAAAAGACTTTTCCCTTTTTCTAAACCCTTGCTGTAGAACCAGCAGAAAGGTCCCACTCTCTCCTTCCCTTAGATCCTTGATATGAAGGTATGAAGTATTTCAGCTCCCCCGTAGGACACTGTTAACCTTAGATCTGAGGAAGCTCCAAGCCTTCTGATGTAATTAATGCCCTTAGGTTAGTCTTTTCCTGATAAGAGACTTGGCATTCTTGGTCTGAAACTTCACCCTGGATTTGATGACTCTAATATAATTCCCAGATTTTCAGTTCTCAAGGCTGGGCTATAAAACGGGCAATGGCTATTTTCCATATAATTTCCAATAGCTGGAGAGTAGAGTTTTGGGGTTAATCACTTTTTAACCACAAATCTCTTCCATTCCTTAAGAACCAGAGAAAAGTTTCAAAAGCTAGCTCAGCCCAGGTGGGTGGGGATGGGGTGGGGCTGGCCAGGTCCTTGTCTCTGCTAGCAGTTTAGATGCATTCTTGTACCTTTCTTATGCCAGTTAACTGATTGAAGTCAGAAAAAGGCTTTCTGGCCCCTACTCTTTTTTGATTGTTTGTTTTCAACTTTGCCTCTTTGACAAGATTGTAAGGCAAGGATTGTTAGGGCAGGGATTATATCCTATTCTTACCTTATCTATAAATCCCTCAGCACAATTTGTGGGCACAATTATAGAAGAGAGGTTAACAAAGTTTTTTCTTCCCAGAAGCTACTTTTGATTTCCTAAGAAATCTAATGATTTTGACTGGGGTAGGGGAGGGTTACATTCTTTACATGGAGATCAATGAAAGTTGAAGGGGAGGTGTATATTATTCTTCTTCACACACATTTTGTTGTGTTAGACTCTTCATGACCCCATTTGGTGTTTTCTTGGAAAAGATACTGGAGTGGTTTGCCATTTCCTTCTCCAGCTCATTTCACAGATGAGGAAACTGAGGCAAACGAGGTTAAATGACTTGCCCAGGGTCACACTGCTAGTATCTGAGGACAGATTTGAACTCAGGAAGATGAGTCTTCCTTACTCCAAGCCTTGCATTCTATGCACAATGGTGCCACCTAGCTTACCACACACTCTACTTTGTAGCTAATTGTCACACTTGCTATTTCTCGTACATACCATTCCATCTCTGAGGTCTATGCCTTTGCTGTTCCCCAGGCCTTTACCTTCTGAAATTCCTAATTCTCTATAAGGTCTAGATAAAGTGCTACCTTCTACACAAGGTTTTCCTGATCTTTTGAACAAAGATGATCATCTCTATAGAGCTAATTCCCAGGTCTGTATTTCCATCTTTAGTTTCTCTGAGCTACAGTCTTGAATTACCAGCTGCCTTTTAGATATCTCCAACTGGATATCACATAAGCATCTCAAATGCTATGTGTTCAAAATAGAACTGATTATCTTCTGTCCTGAACCCTTCCCTCTTTCAAACTTTCCTGTTATGGTTGAGAGCACCACCATCATGCTTCTTTATAGGGCTGATGACCTCAATGTCATTCCTTACTCTCTCCACATATCCAGTCCATTGCCAAATCTTATTGTTTCTACTGACATAACATCTCTACTATTCGTCCACTTCTCCATCATACAGCTGCCATCCTCAGACTCATTTCTAGACTATTGCTATAGCTTTCTTATTAATCTCATTGCCCCGTGGCTCTTCCTATCACAATCAGTCCTCTACTCAGCTGCCCTAAAGTTATCTTTCCAAAGAGTAGGTCTTACCATGTATTTCCCTACTCACTGCATTATAGTGGCTTCCACTACCTCCATGATTGATTATAAAGTCCTCTTTGTCTGGTATTTAAAGCTTTCCATAACTTGCCCTGCCTTACCTTTCCAGTCTTCTTATATTTTGCTCTCCTCTGCAAATTCCTCACTCTCACTCCACATTTCCAATCCATTTTGAAATCGTATTATTTCTACCTTCAGAAAAATCCTATACATCCCTTTCTTTCTACTCACATAGCTGCCACCCTGGTGCAGCCTCTGTCACCTCATTTCTGGACCAGTTCACTAGCCTTTAGGTTGGTCTCTCTGCCTCATCTCTCCCTCTAGTCCACATTCCACTTAGCTTCCAAAGTTATCTTCTTAAAGTGAAGAAGGCCTTAATAAGTGGCTCTTCTACTCAATAAATTCCAGTGGCTACCTATTACCTCCAGGACCAAACATAACATCTTTGTTTGGCTTTTAAAGCTCTTTATGACCTTTCCCTTTCCTATATTTCCAGTCTTTTTACACTTCACTGCCTTTGTCAAGTTCAAGTAACTCAAGGATCACACACAACACTCTTATCTCCAGACTCTGCCCCTTCAGTAGTTTCCCCCTGGAATGCTCTCCTTGTCACTACTTCCTGGCTTCCTTTGCTTCTAAATCTCTGTTCAAATCCTAGCTTTCGCAAGAACCTTCCATTGTCCCTTTTAATGCTCGTGCCTTTCCTTTCATATATCTGTATGTATATTCTTTATACATAGTTGTTTCCATATTGCTTCCTCCATTATATTGTGACTTTCTTGAGGGTAGCAATTATTTCTATTTTGCCTTTCTTTGTATCTTCACTGCTTGTCATGTAGTGTAGCACACGATTCACAATCATTAGTAACACCCCTCCCCCACTTCATTGTATATATGTTGATTTACTTATTTGTACGCATGGTGTTTCTCTCACCTTTTGTTTATGTCACCACAATCAAATCAATACTTCCATTGCTTTCTTTGAAAATATGTGGCAATTTATTCCCTTGTGGCTCCACTTTCCCCCTACCAGGACCTTGGTCATTAATTCTTAGTTTTTTTCTCCCTGCCCCTCCCCACTTAAAATGTAGGTTCCCTGAGGACAGGGATTGTCTTTGTTTTTGTATTTCTAGCACTTTGCTTAAAGAGGAGTGATTTTCATTCATGTATTCAAAGACTTTTTATTTTTGTCTCCCAATTACCTAAGCCTAGTCCAGTACCAGACTTGGAAGGCATTTAATAAATGTCTCTCGAATTGAGAGCCAAGGAGAGAAAAGGTGTGGTAATACCCATCAGTTTGTAGAGTCGCTAAGTAAGGCTTCAACATTAATGGTAGATTGCGGTGAAGTTTCAGCAACCCCAGTAATCGATTCTAAATTAAGGCTCACTTATCTCAGTGTAGCTCCAAGAAATCAGTCAACCCGTGGGGTCAGTTGCATTTTTGTATTTTTCCAATGGCAGAAAAGGAGGCGCTCTCTTGGAGATTGTCCCAGTTTACTTTGTGGAGATAATACAATCTTTCAGACAATGTTTCGAGAGGTCAGGTGACCTGAGAGCTCTGTCATTAACTAGCTCTATAACCTGGGGCAAATCCTTTCACTGATCTTGGTTGCAGCTTTCTTTTCAGTATTACAGATACTATAATAGCTAAACTAAAAAGCAGCTTTGAAACGTCATTTTCATTGGGTAACTTTAGAAATTACTCAATCCTATTGCTTTATTTATGAATGAGAATATAAAAACGCCAAGTTGTTAAGCAATTTGCCCAATATCCCACATCTAGTCAGTGGTTGAGTTGAAACTCAAGCATCCTGACTTGCATTTTCTACTGTTCTCTAAAGGGTAGTTGAATAGATCATTTATGATTCTATCGATCCATATATGTGTGTGTGTTGCCTATCTACTATGTACTAGTCCCTGAGATGGGTGCTAGGGACACAGAGACAAAAAAAGTGGAGTCTTTGACCTCAAAAGAGCTTATATAGGATCGTAATAATAGGTAGTACTTATATAGCACCAGGCTGCTTTATAAATCTCATTTGATCTTCATAATCACCCTGGGAAATAAGCGCTATTATTACCTTTATTTTAAAGAAGAAATGAAGGAAAACAGCGGTCAAGTGACTTGCCAAGAGTCAGATAGCTAAACGAGGTCAAATTAGCTATCAAGGTCAAATAGCTATCTGAGACTAAATTCGAACTCAGGTCCTTTTGACTCCAGGGTTGGTACTTCCACTGCGCCACCTAGCTGCCTCGGTCTCAAACCTCTCTAATCATAAGATTGGAAAGATTTAGACCTGGAAAGGACAACCTGTAGTTCAACCCCTCCCTGCTCTCCCCTCCCATTTTGCACGTGAGGAAATGGAGGGTCCAGGGAACTTAAATGAATTGTTTAAAGTGATAAAGGCAGCATTTGAACCTAAATCCTCCGACTCCAGAACCAGCGCTGTATCCATTGGATAATACCATTTTTCTAGTGATATTTTCCGTGTGAAAGGGATGGCAATACATTTCTCTCCTTAATTTGTATTGCTAAAATGGTTGAGGACTGTTAGTTTAGGAAAGAGGAATGTTATTTATAATTATTAATTTGGGGAAGGGGGGGCAGGGAGTCTCTCCACACAGTCTTCGTCTGTGGACCCAATTCGGATTCTAAAAGCAAAATAGCCACAGACTGACTTAGAAAAAAAAGAGACTCTGTTTTTCTCTTTGTTGTTAATCGCTACCTTCAGGTAAATAGGTAAATATTATATTAGGAGAGCTTCCCTCTTCAGTCTTCTGGGCAGTCTGGTTTGTTCCCTGACCTAGCTCTACCTCCTGGAAACTTACTGCAAGAGGTAAAATTAGGAGACGTGGGGTGGGGTGGGGTGGTGAAGCTGGTATAGCTAGGCTTTCCCGAGTTCTCCAGCTTGGAAAAGAAGGGAGACAGTCCGTGTCTAAGGCCGCAGGGAGCTCTTTGAAGGCGGAGGACTTACCCAGAACACTGTGGTGAAGCGCACAGGGCAGGGGGAGGTGAGGAGTATTTGCTGAATCTCTCGAGTTTATCTAAGGAATCGGGGCCAGCAGTCTAATAAGTTGTATTTAAATGAATGTGCTGAGTAAAGAAAAGAAAGGAGAGCAGGAAGAATGGATAACTGAGATAGACACTCAAAGTTAACTCAGTTCTACACTGAAGCACTGGGAGCCTCAGCGAATGAATGAGAGAGAGAGAGTGAGAGAGAGAGAGAGAGAGAGAAAGGGAAAGAAGAGGAAGCTAGGAGAGGTGAAGGGGAAGTGGGGTGTGGTGCATATAGCGGGGTGGCTGGGGGTGCGAGAGGGATAAACGATAAACAGCAGCTCCGAGCCAGGAGGAAAAAAGGAGGAGGAGGAGGAAGAAGAAAGGAGTCTCAACTTTGCACGCCTCCTCCTTGTCTCCTCCCATCTTCTCCTTTCCACTCCACCCCAGTGGAGCAGCGGCGGCGGCTGCAGAGGCTCCCCACCGCAGCTCTACTTCGCTGCCCTTAGCGCGCCGAAGGGTGGGAGGCAAAGCAAAAGCGCTCCGTCCTTCTCCTCTTGCTCCTGGTCCTCCCCGCCCCCAAGCATCAGCTCTGTCCATCCGACCTGCACGCCTGGCGCCCCCACCCTTACTAGGTGTGCTAGCTTAGCTCCGAGTCCCGGCTTCCCCGCCTCCTTCTGTCCCGAAGAGTCTGGTCTCTTCTGAGTCTACAGGGGGTTGGCCGGAGCTAGCCAAGGAGCCGGAGGTGGGGCGCCAGGGTATGGTGTTCGCTTGGGCGCCCGGGGCTTCTGGCAACCGCCCGGACCAGTGACTGGGGCCAGTGGAGCCGGGTGGAGGCGGGGAGGGAGGCCGAGGGGAGAGTGGTGCTGGAGATCAAGGGAGAGACCCAAGGAGGCCGGCCGGAGGACAGGGAAAGCTGGAGGAGAGGCTGGAAGCGGGAACCGGACCGCGGGGGTAAGCGAGCAGCTGGATCGGCACTAAGAAGGAGGAGGAAGGACGTCTCCAAAGGGCACAGGTAAGGGGTCCGAGCAGCTGGCAATAGGAGAAGCGGGTTAGGAGGTTGGCCTCCTAGCAGGGATCCGACGATTGGCAAGCAACGGGTTCAGCGCTTTCTCAGCTTGAAAGCCAGAGCCCAAAGCATCTTTCCGATAGCCAAAAACTTTTTTTGGAATCACTTCGTTGCAGTCACTCCATGAGGTCCTCTTAACCCCCCAGTGCTGAATTTGGGTTTTCTGGCTGTGGCAGTTTGCCGCAGGCACAACTGAATTCCCAGCTTTGGTCTTCTAGCCTCTGGATAGCTTTACTGAGCCCAAAGAAGAAAGTTTCTTCGGTATCTGGGGGCGCTAGCTCCCGCGCTGTCTGCACCCTGAGGGTACTGTTTATAGTATGGACCTGTGCAGTTAGGGGGACTGTGGACTGGGCTGGGGCTTATCACTGGGGTTATTTTCTTTTCCCCCTGGGCTGGGGGAATCGAAAGACAAACACCTGGGAACCGGTGCTGCTGGGGGCTGGGTGGGGGAAGGGAGACAGTTTCTCTGTCTGGTTTTACCGCTGCGGACACGTCGGTGGCTACTGATTACATAGGCGCTTGGGGGAAGGGGTGTGGGAGTGGGGGGGGGGGGGGGCGGTATTCGCCAAGAGGGAGGGGCAAGGGAAAAAAAAGGAGGGTGGTTTTATCCTTCTAAATCCTATCTTAGGCGTTTGGGATCCTGAGTAGTTGGACACTTTGCGGGGTGATAATCCAGCATTTTAAAATGGATCACCCTTAGCCGCGCGTGTCCGGGGGATGGCTCTTGTAATTCCAATGAAATTTATCATAGTGAGCGTCTCAGTCCGGGTAGTGTGGATGGAATTTACACCCCCCCCCTTCCCCCATCAGGATGCCTCTTACTAACTCAAACCACACTAGACGTATTTAGTTCGTAAAGACTGGAAAGTAGGAAGGAAACTTTTGTTTGGGTCACTGGTTTTGAAATGTGGTTTCTTGTTGCTAGATGTTGCTAATGATGGTTTGAAGTTTATTCTTTGTTTTTTGTTGACGAAATATAAAGTAGTGACGGCATCCTGGGCTTGACTACTTCCATCCTTATTTAAGCGGTGTTCAAGAAGAGGGTTTCAGCCTTTAAAGGTGACCCTTTCAGGCCCCAAAGTGTACTTATCTTTTGTCTCTTGCCATGTTTTCCCTACCACTTCAGGTTAGAAACACTCTCAGGATTTCCTTTCTCTTGAATGAGTGCCTCTTTTTCCAATTTCATTTACTTCTCAATTCTCTCTCTTCTCCCTGCCTCTCCCTCCCCCATTCTTTCCCTCTCCAAATGGATACTTAAACTAATCGCACTACACTATTCTACCTAGTATATGTCTATGGATCCATGAAGTTGAGATGTGTAATTTAGATCCCAGACTTCTGTTTGGCTGAAGTCTTTGTCCCCTGGAAAAAAAATAATTATTTTAAGAAGGTGTGATCTTGTTTGGCAGGAGTAATCAACAGTAAAAAGGATATCTATTAAAGTTGTCAGGGTTGTCTGGGCCATTGCTTAGAGATCCTTAGTTTCAATTATTTAAACTGGAATGAGAATTCTGATTATGTTGTTTTGCATTTTTCTTTTCAACCTTGGTTAGAAAGAAAATTGAATGGATGCTAGTTGTGTTAAGTAAATATATACTCCATTAATTTCTTGCAACTTATTTTTAAAACATGAATAAAAACTAGAGTTGAGGAAGAGTTAACAATTAGGTATAGTAGAAAAATTATTGGGTTCCAAGACAGGAAATTAGGGTTCTAGGTCTGTTTCCACTAATTAGCTCTGCGATCTTGATCTAGTCACATGATTTGCCAGGTCCTCAGTATCTTAATTTGTAAAAGGAGAGAGTTGGACTAAATTTGAAAAAGTGAATACTGTTAACTCTATTTTACAGTTGAGGAAACTGAGACAAATTGGAGTGATTTACCCAGATGATTTCTGAAGTTTCCACTCCAAGGTCTAAAGGAATAAAATAGATGGTTAATGTTAAATAGATAAGAAGTAGGAAATAGTAGGAAACAGAAAGGAGGAGGAAAGTTAGGGGATCAGAGGGCATATGAATAGGAAGGTCAACTCACAGAAGGAAATAGTAATTGGGTGGAGGAAAGGCAACTTAAACTTCCTATGTCTTTTCTTTTTCCTTCTTTTCTCTCATGAGAACATTGCTAATATTGTTTAATCCCTTCAGAATGGTCTGTCTTTATTTTCTTTAGTATCTGACTACTACCATTCTTAAAACTAATGTGCTGTTCCTTGAGTCTATCTTATTATTGAAAAGATACCCAACCTTCCATTTATATAGTGGAACCACTAATGCTACTAAAGAGGCTACTCAGGCTCTATACCATTATGTATAAGGTGTGCATTATTGTTATTAGTATCAATACTAATGATATCTCAATAGTAATTCATATTTATATACTGCTTCACAGTTTACAAAGGATAGATGGTCTAAATGTCATCCTTTTACAGTTGAGGAAACTGACACTCAGATTAAGGACCTTATTTTGTACCATGACTATTAAGTAGGGAGGAGGGGGAGGCCTAGAATTTGAACCCAGATATTCTAATTGCAAATTTAATTCTTCATTACACCCTAATACCTTCCCACCATTAAGAAATAATATCAGAGGAAGCTCAGTGGATTGGGCACTGGCTCTGGAGTTAGGAGGACCTGAGTTCAAATCCATCTCTTAGCCTATTCTGGCGTCAGTTTCCTCAAATGTAACATGGGGATAATAGAGTGCTGGGCCTTGAGTCAGGAAGACTCATCTTCCTGAATTCAAATCTGGCCTCACTTACTAGCAGTGTGAACCCTGGGCAAGTCACTTAACCCCAACTGCTTCCAAAAAAAAAAAAAGAAAGAAAAAATATCAGAGACTTTGGAGATTCTGAATGGCAACCCTTCCAAGAAGGTTCATTTTGAAAATCTCTCCAAATGTAATATCGTTGTTGTGGACTTTGATTTTTCTAGTTAGGCCATAAACTTTTCAAAGTTTAAATAGGAGAAGACTCAAGGGAACCTGGCTCAACTGTTGTTAGACTGAGCTACTGGAAAAATATGAAGAGGAAAAAAAAATCATACTTGCTAAGTTGGTTTGCTACACTGTGACATTCATTCTGAAATCAGTCAATTTCAGGGCTAAGAATCATATTTCAGCTTGGCAGGGGAAGCTGCATGCCAGGCTGAATAATGCTGTATCATTAGAACTATGCTTTTTAGTTTTAGTAAGACAAGACTGTTGAACTTTATGAGTACAAGATTTTAATATATCACTAATGTTATATGGAGTATTTTTCTTTGTCTTTTGATTTAAAAAATTAGTATCCACATTTACTTTAGGAACACTGATGTCTGGGCTGCTGCCTGTAGCCTAAATTGACCACAAGTATTAGCTCTTGTGTCATTGAACCCCCAAATGGGAGATTTTGTGGTCCGAGCTCTCATTGTTTTGGTACTTATCTACAATATCATTTAACCAAAAGAAACAAAGTTATTATTTGACCGTCTTGGGGGACCTGTTGTGGACAGTTGAAAAGTAGTTGGTGAGGGGTGGGCAACAATATACCACAACTAACTACTTTGGGAGAAGAATAAATATTTAAATTTAAGTCATAAGGGCTTTAAACACATTGGGGAGAAATCTCTCCTTTGGAATATGCAGTTTGGGAATGTGTAAGAATGAAAAGCCTAGGGGCAGCTAGGTGGCTCAGTGAGTAGAGCACTAGCCCTGGAGGAGGACCTGAGTTCAAATTTGGCCTCAGACATTTGACACACTTAATAGCTGTGTGACCTTGGGCAAGTCACTTAACCCCAATTGTCCTGCCTTCCTCCCTCCAAAAAAACCCACCAAGAATGAAAAGCCTATGAATGATGTGTTACTTGGTAGCATGTATTCAGTCCATATGAGAATGGAGTAGCAGTTTCTTTCTTTCCTTTAAATTGTGGTGCTTTTTGGACTTTTGAGACATTTAGAGATCTGATTTAGTAAAGGAAAAAAGGAGTTTTTGTGATGTCATTCAGATCTGGTGAGACAGTGTGATGGAGTAGTTTAAAATTTACTCTATGAAAATACTAGTAAAAAAAAAGTGCCTAGTTACTGGGAGGGCATCTCTTGTAGCTTTAATTTGAAATCACAATTTAGTATTTGGGAATTTTGGAAATGAAATTTTTTTAATTGGTTTTTGTGTTTTTTTTGAAGAAGAGCATATAGGAGGGACATTTTAAAATGTCTAGAACCAAAGAGAAGACTTACAAAGGTCTAACAGGTAACATTTCCATGAAGAACGCTGGGTACCTCAGAGAGGCAGACAGTAATTTGCAAATTCTGCAAAATCCCCTATTCAGCTCAATGAATATGAGCCTCTTGTTGACACCAATAATGTTTCTTTAAGCTGATCTTTTTTTGGGGGTAGATGGTGGGGATGGGAGTGAGAAGGGAGGAGTTGGGCTACATTGCTGCACTGGTTTGCTTTCTTAGATGATTATTTCATTACCTTTCAGATACAGAGAATTTCTAACAGTGGATGATATCCTAGGAGTTCATGTTATTATTGTTGTTTGTCCTTCCTTCTGAGGAGGACCATAACATCTGGAAGGTGATGCCATGACTTGCAAATGAATTAGATTTAAGTGAAGGAGGGCTGTGCAAAGCCATAAGCCTCAATTTCTCCTCTGGAGTCATCTGGGTACAGTGGCGAGTTCATGTTATTTGTCACATAATGCTTCATCAACAAATATGGGACAAGTATCTCTAGCTTTTGCACATAAACTGATTTGATCATATTTTCTCATTTTTGTGTCTATTGAGACCAATTAAAAAAATCTATATAAAAAAGTAGAATAATTATTTCCATGATATGAGATTGTCCTCTGAATCCAATTAGATTGCTACTACTAGCCTTTTTTTTGTTGTTTTGTTTTGGGGAAAGAACATGAGATTGTGTTTTACATATTTTTGAATGGAACAGTCCTGAATTTTTCTTTCCTTCCTTCCTTCCTTCCTTCCTTCCTTCCTTCCTTCCTTCCTTCCTTCCTTCCTTCCTTCCTTCCTTCCTTCCTTCCTTCCTTCCTTCTTTCCTTCCTTTCTTCCTTCTTTCCCTCTCTATCTCGCTCTCTCTCTCTCTTTCTCTCTCCCCCTCCCTTGCCCTCTCTCTCCCTCTCTTCCTTCCTTCCTTTTTTCCTTTTCTCTCTCCCTTTAGAAAGGAGAGTGTAGGATACATTGTTTCAGGAGACTAATTTCAAAGTAGTAATAATTTATAATATTAGAAGTTCAGTGGATCTAGTATATATCTTAACATAGTTTATTTCAAGTATGGTTCTTTGATCAAAAATGTAGGAAAATGATGAAAATAATGAAAGGGCTATGTCACATATAAAATGGGGACAGCAAGATCTAATGGTTCCTACCTGACAGGGTATATTTGATATATATTTGATACAGGTGAATGCCAAAAGTTAAGGGTAACCAATTGAGAAAGTATAAGTTAACAATATATGTAGAAACGTTGAATGGAAATAAGGAAGGCCAGAAATATTCTCCCATCTCATCCACTGGACTGGCTGAGGATCAAATAAGTTAATACATGCAAAAGGTACTTGGGAAATTTTAATCTGAAGAAACATCATGTATGTAAAAGTAAACATTCATTGGAAATATACATGAATTTTTAAAGCTAGAATGTAGGCTCCACGGCAGGGTGGCAGAACTATTTCATTTTTATCTTTGTACCGCAGTAGCTAGCACAGTACCTGGTACGTGCTAGGCACTTAATAAAGATTCATTGATTGATTGGATAAAGCAATTTAATACAAAGTCAAAGGTCTAAAATTAGGCAATATTCCAGAAAGGAAAAAGAACTGATTTCCATTTCAAGGGATTTAGATTTTATTTTTCTTGGTTTATCTTTATACTACTAAAAAAAAAAAACAATGGGATGTCAGGGGAGTGTCACAGGTTCAGTCCAATGCTAAAACAAACATATGCATAAGGCTGAAAAAGAAAAGCAGGCTTGTTAGGTTTAAAATAGTGATAAGGAAAATGATTAAAAGTAGTGTCTTCCTCAAAAGGGAAAAAAAAAGATTGATGAATAAATTGGCAAAAGTTATCCCAAGTCCAGGCAGTGTGAGCTCCTGGTTTGTAGTCACTGGTCCCAGAAGAGAAGAGGTTAACATACACTATCCCTTGTTTATAGTCATCTTACAAACTACTAGTGCATCTATCTGAAAGATCTGTGGTTGGTATAAGTAGACTACAGTCAGCTAGGGAAAAGGGAAAAAGCATTTGCCAAGTGCCCTTTTTGTGTGCCAGGCACTGTGCTACCCAAGTGCTTTATAATTATCTCATTTGATCAACAGCATTGGAAGGTATGCTATTATTAACCTCATTTTACAGTTGAGGAGACTGAGGCAGAAGTTAAGTGACTTCTCCTGGATCATACAGTTAGTGTCTGAGATTGGATTTGAATTCGGGTTTTCGTAACTCTGAGCTCAGCATTCTACTCTGCCTTTGCCTCATTGGTAGCAAAGCATGCTAGAGTAAGGCAAAAGGCATTATGAAGAACACGTGGCCGGTCAAATGGGGGAGGGATAACTGATGAGCTTAGCTCAGCACCTTCCACACAGCAGGTGCCTAATGATTGCTAGTTGACTGCTGGGCTAGTATACCAGAGGTATTGAAAGTACCAGAGAAAAGACTCTGGGCAGACTCTCTATGGAGGATTTATAGAAAGATGTGGTCCAGAATGACCCTGAATGAAAAGATGTGAATGGGTTTGATTCATATTAGTGGAGGAGTGTACCAGAGATGTATCAATAGATGTCAAGTTCTGAATCTTAAGCCACAAATGTGAATGTTCTATTTTTAGCGTGTTGGTTGATTTCCCTTCTTTTCTTCCTACTTCCTTCTCTTATTTATTTGAGGTAAGTCTACTTTGCGGCATCTTGTTTCTCATTGTCCAGGTTTCATTTATAGTCCCATCCTCCCTGCCGCGTGGTGAATGCTTAAGAAATGTTTGTTGACTCATCTTAGACTGTGAACTTCTTGGCAGACTGTCTTTTACCTTTTTTTGGTATCCCTAGGACTTAGGACAGTGCCTGGCACATGGTAGGTACTTAATGAATGTTTATTGGCTGACCTACTGCCAATCCAAAAATTTGTTTAGAATTTATATGTAGCCTAAATTAAATATTCCTGAGTTGACTTGCAAATGAGAATGAGAGAGGGACACGATGTGATAGTTTATTCAGGGGCCAGATAATATGATGTGAGTCTCTTTTCGGTTTTGAAGCTTGGGCCAGTGAAGGAACCTCATTACACTTCATCTTTCACAACTGGAAAAATCCAAATAATGAAAACTGGCTGCAAGGTTTTTATTCTGATTGACAAGTTTAAGTTTCTTGAGGTACCTTCAAGCATGCCAATATGTCTATATATTCCTTGACTCAAGGTAGTATTTTTTTTCTTTTAAATGCTACGTGTTTGTCCTTTCATTTTTTTTTTCCTCACAGCAATCTTTGAGGTAGATAGAGGCAGGTGCTCTATCAACTTCCTTTTATAGAAATTAATGTTTTGAGGGCAGTGGTGCAGTGGGTAGAGCACTGGCCCTGGAGTCAGGAGGCCCTGAGTTCAAATCTGGCCTCAGACACAACACTTAGTAGCAGAGTGATCCTGGGCAAGTCACTTAACCCTAATTGCCTCACCCCCCCCCCCCAAAAAAAAAACCGAAATGAATATTTTTACAAGATTCGGCCAGTCAGTGGATGAGATGGAAGAATATTTCTGGCCTTCCTTATTTCCATTCAACATTTCTACATATATTAACTTATACTTTCTCAATTGGTTACCTCTAACTTTTGGCATTCACCTATATCAAATATATGGCTCTCTACTAGGCTCTAATTTATGTTTGCATTTTTATATTCTGTTTGTGGTGAATTTTCTAGGTTATTCTTGCCTGTTAGGTGCAGCAGTCAGGATTGTTCAGAGTCAGCACTCCAGAGCATAACAAGGCCTCTTTTGCTGTTTTTTTTTGGTGGGAGAAACTTTATCCTGTCTTTGAGTGACTCCTTAGATGAGAAGATCTAAGCACCATGCTGTCGTGGGGAAGCATACTTAATTCTGGATTATTACAATGTGCTACTTTGTATGGATCCTCAAAAACAATCCATTCTGGTTATGCTCTGGTTTCTGTTACTGCAGAGATATGAATGAATTATAAAACTCCTCAAGCAGAAAAGTAAGGGGATTATTCTCACTCTTATTTGTATATTTCCTTTCAGAGCGGGGGCTGGTGGATCACCTCCAGTGGCAAGCAGGTTTTAAAGAGTAGGGCCTTCACCGGCATGCCCTGCTCATCTTGAACTGCCTCTTGTTACTGCTTCTTGCACTGCCTTCCTCAAGCAAGAGCCCTTGTCAGGCTGATTTGAATGTCTGGTTGTTCTGACCAGGGAACAAGAAAACAATTTCCAGCTGTGTTGAAAAATGATAAATAGCATCATAGAAAGTGTGACTTATACAAGTATCCTACATCATCTGGGCCTGAGTTAAAGGGAGAGATGTTCCAAATCACATGTTGTGCATCTGTGATCCTTTTGTTAAGGTGAAAAAAAGGGTGTATGGGGGGCATCTAGGAAAGTTAGAAAGGAGGGTTGTTAAAGTTACTCATTATAGTTACAACTTTTTTTTTAGAACTTTTTTCTTTTTCTTGCCGTGGTGGTAAATGAGGGTTCTTCCTGAAAGCTCCTTCCTCATTTGATAAGGATTACTCATTATTACTTAGTGAACCAGATGAGCATCAGTTCAAAGGGCAAGACTGTCCATTGAAATGACTGACCCAACTCCTTGTACTGTAAATGATCAGAAAGAGGGATGCATATTTTCATGATATGAAAATATCTTTTCAGTTATTAGGTATGTAGTAATGTAGCTTGTAAATGGGAGGTCTGTTTAATTTTATATGGAGAAAAAGAGAGTGATAGAGATTAAAAATTTTTTTTTCCTCAAAGTTCCTGAATATTCAAAAGTAAGTTTCAGGACTCCATTTCACAGATGTTGCTCTTTTTCAATGAGGCTATAGCCCAGTGATATAACTATCGTTTTAATTACTGTTTAAACCTTTGTGCAGATTATTAAACTTGAATTTCATTCATCTAGTCAGCCAGATCGCCTATTACATTACATACATTACAAGACATATACAGTCTTGCCTCTGTTATGAAGTGATGCTGAGAGAGGTCTAGTACAAAGATCTACTTTATGATAAATGTCACATGATCAGTCTCCAAGAACTTACTTAGACCCTACTATGTGCCAGGAAGCATGCTAGGCAATATAGCTACAAAGACAAAAATGAAATGGACCCTGATATGAAAGAGCATATATTCTATAGGGGTTCACATCATGTACACATATATGTACGAATGGAGAAGCACTGGCATTTTAGGGGATTAGGAAAGCCTAAATAGACTATGGAAGCTGAGCATCATAAGAGTTAGATGTGATAAGGGAATACATATCAGACACAGAATAGAATTCAAAGGCATAGAGGATATAGGAAATGGAATGTTTAGTATAAGGGACAACAAGCAAGCCAGTTTGGCTGGGAAATTAGGGTATATTTTTAAAAAATAGATTACAATGTAGTAAAGGAGAGAAATAATTCTGGAAAGGTATATTGTAGCCAGGCAGCTAGGTGGCATAGTGGATAGAGCACTGGGCTTGGAATCAGGAAGACTCATCTTCCTGAGTTCAAATCCAGCCTCAGACACATTAGCTGTGTGACCCTGGGCAAGTCACTTAACTCTGCCTCAGCTCCTCATCTCTAAAATGAGCTGGAGAGGGAAATAGCAAACTACTTCAGTATCTTTGCCAAGAAAACCCCAAAAGGGATCACAAGAGCTGGATGAGACTGAATAACAACAAATTGTAGCTAGGTTATGAAGAACTTTAAATGACCAATAGAAGAAGAGGTACCATCCTTCTAGTCATCATAGGCTTGAAAACTAGGTGAAACCTATCTTCGCATAGCCAGCCTTGCCAAGTCCTGTCTTTTCTGCCTTTACAAACTCTCCCTATATGTGTTGCCTGCTCTCATCTGACGCAGCTGGTGCAGGCCCTCATCACTTCTTGCCTGGACTATAGTAAGAGTTTTTTTCTTGGGTCTCCCTGCCTCATCTCTCCCCACTCCAGTCCACTTCCCACTCAACTGTGAAAGTGATCTACATAAAGTACAGATCTTACCACATTACCCTTCTACTCAATAAACTCCACTGGTTCCCTACTACCTCATCAAATGTAGAAATCTTTTCTAGCTTTCAAGGCCCTGCACAATCTGGTCCTTTTTTGACCTTTTTCACATGTTATTCCAAATAACTCTACTCTTACTTCCCCTCCACATAGTCTGCAATCACGTGTCATGGAATGTAGAATATTTGCTCTTCCTTGTACAGGACACTCCATTTCAGTCTTGTTTCCCATGCTCAGAGTTCTCTCCTTCTTCTGATCTGCCTCCTGGCTTCCTTGAACTCTCAGCTCAAACCCTATCTTCTTCAAGAAGCTTCTCCTGGTCTCCCATAATGCTAGAGCTTTCTCTCTGTTGATTTTCTCCTGTTCCTTCTGTGTATATATATATTGTATATACAGAGTTGCTTTCTTGTTGTCTTACACATTATTAGGTGGTGAACCCCTTGAGGACATGGATAGTTTTTTTGCATTTCTTTGTATCCCTAGCTCTTAGCAAAGTGGCTGGCACATAGTAGTTAATAAATACTTGTTGACTTTTTAAACAGCCCCTCAAGATAAAAAAAAAAAAATGGTTCACCTAAAGCTAAAGCTTGAGGTATGGTCTGTACAAAGCATATGTCATATAGACTTGGTTTAAACTTTTCTGTATACATTATTGTATCTTCTCAGTAGACACACTGAGTAGGCACAATGAAGCCAAGGAATTTTTCATTTTCGTCTGCATCCTCAGCATTTTGCATACAGTAGATGTCTAATATATTTCTGTTGTTGAATTGAACTCATTTGTTGGATACATTTACCAAATATTTATTGAGTTCCCACTGTGTGTCATACCACTGGATGCAATATTCTATTACTTTTCTCTAGGAGCCATCAGTCAAGCTAAGGAGAGAAGACAGATTAACCTGGAACAGATAACCAGTGCCAGGGGATATTTACCCAAACACAGGCCTTCAAGGCTGACAGATATTCCAACTTGGAGAGACATTTACATATTTGATCATTTCAGCAATATGAAAAATAAGTCTAGAGAAGTATAATAATTTTAGAGGCATCCTCTTGAGGGGGGCAGGGCAGCTAGATGGCTCAGCTGATAGAGCACTGGGCCTGGAGTCAGGAACACTTGACTTTAAATTTGACCTCAGACACACGTAGCTGTGTGACTCTGGACAAGTCACTTAACCCTGTTTGCCTCAGTTTCCTCATCTTTAAAAAGAACCAGAGAAGGAAATGATAAACCACTCCAATGTCTTTGCCAAGAAAACCCCAAATGGGGTCCCAAAGAGTTAATAGGTTTGAAATGACTGAAAAAAAAAGTTGGTGGGGGTGCACCATGGTACAATGTATAGAGTGCTGGGTTTGCTATCAGGAAGACCTACTAGGTTAAAATTCTGCTTCATACACAAGCTGGGGTAAATTTTGGCAAGTTACTTAATCTGTTGTTTTAGCCTTGGTTCTTCCACTCTGAAATAAGAAGGTTTAACTTAGCGGCCTTCATGAGGTCTCCTCTTGCTCTGCTTTATCTGGTGTTTCTTTATCTGATAATTCATTAGTTGCCAGGATTCAGAAAATCATTTGTTTAAATTTCAAATATGCCACTGCTTATTATTCTTATTCCTCTCTTTTTATAGTGAGCTAATTTTTTTTTTCAGTGTGTTGGAATGTATGGGAGCAAAAAACAGAAAACACTTAATGAATTCTAGTTTGTCATATGCAGTCTCATGTAACTGACCTTATACATCCTTCAAAATAGGGAAGTTGCTGGCTCAAAGTAAAATGCTGCAATTCGAAGCTGTCATCGTTAAAAAAAACCATTTTGAAGTGTCTTATTGGGTATAATGCATGTGATCTTGTAAGAAAACCATTTAGACCTAGCTCATGTGTATCCATGTGGGCATATAGGGCAAACAGTCAGCAAATTAAAATATTAAACTGACATGCAGAGGCAGACAAGTACTTACATCGTTTACAGTAGAATTAAGTGTGGGAAGGAAGAAACAAATGGGAAGACTTCAGAGGGGGTGGAGATTAGGAAAGTTATCAGGGAAGTCCTTGGTCTAGACCAGGTGGGGGCAGGCTATTTTTCTGCTGTACCTCAAACTCTTTGATTTAAAAGGAACAACAAAATTGAAAGACTGTGGGCTTTGGAGTCAGAGGACCTGGGTTCAAATCTCACTTCTGTGTGACACTGGGCAAGTCATTTAATTTCTCTGTGCCTGAGTTTCTTCAACTGGAAAATGAGGGGGTTGGCCAATGTAACCCTTAAGGTCCCTTATAGCCCTACATATATGATCTTATTTAAATACAAGAAACTAATGGTGGAGGAGTAGAGTAAGAGGAGGTTTTTTGGTGGGGAGGGATTATTTTGAATTTTCTATTCTGATTAACTTTGGCCAAAAATCTGGAATCTTTATAAAATTGTCACCCACGTTATGAGCCTATTAGGGAGGGTTATACAGGCACATGGTTCTTTGAATTGGCATTTTTTCTGTGTATGGCTAATTGGCATCTTTGGGTGTGTCTTAAGAGATAGCTGGGTGGATGGCTGAGTGTAGCGTTCTTTTTTCTCTCTCTTTTCTTTTCAGCTCCTGTTGACTTGGGATAAATCACACTGAATAGGAAGGATGTTTTTTGATGTGGTCACGAAGCAGTGATACATTATATAAAACAGTACATGTTACTAAATATTCAGGAGAATGTTATTTTGTTTGAAAAAACTGTACAGTTTAGTAGTTGAGCATGGTATATAATATGTAACTGGAGAAATGATTGCTTCTTTGGCTGGCTGTGAGCTCTCTGATAGTGAGAATAGACTGGAGATTGGTGTTGGCAAGCATTCATTTCAAATATTTGGAAAAAGCCCATTGGTTTTTCATATGGTCACTGACACGCTGTTTGTGTTATTGTGAAATCATTAATGTGCCACATAGACTCTTCACATTTTCTCAGACCACGTGCAAAGTAGCTGACACTGCTTTTAGTAAAGTTATCGTATCTTTTATTTCCAACTTTGCTTCTAACTTGGATCTTAAAATACTGATCCTCATTTAACTTAGAGAACTCATTTCAGCAATTTATACTAAAGTAGCAGGATTAAAAAGAAAAGCATTTGTATCTTTCTTTGTGGAGTTACCACCTTTTTTCTTTGGTCCTGGCCTCCTAGTGTAGGGAGTGCCCAGTTGCAGAAGAACCCTCCACCAATGCAGATCAGTAAAGCTTTATAATTTATGGTTTTTGAGAGCTTACTACCTGGAACATTGAGTGGTTAAGTGACTTGCTCATCCTCATCCAGCTAGTGTAAGTCAGAAGCAGGAGTTGAATCCAGTTCTTGGTGATTTCAAGGCTACTTTTCATAGGCTCATATATGAGATATTTTCTTCTTAAAACAAAACAGAAAAGAGTTGAGAGCTTGTACTCTGTTAGTGAGACATTACCGGCTGAGATTATTTGCTCTTTTAGATTTGGTGGAGATGAAAAAAAAAATGTATTGTTAGCCCAGGATATTGATGCTGGCATATTGGCAAAATCTGTAGCATCTAAGACAGAATTGTAGAAGACATGGTGTTTGCTGGAGCCCACTGAACAGTGGGTACATTTACACTCCGAATAGAAAGGCAGTCCAGAGAAATCATTTAAAAGGCTGGCTCTTCTTTACCAACTAAAATGAACTTCAGTATGATTTCATGTAGGATTACCTTAGGGACACCTTCTACTGGCAGCTTTTGCTTCTTTCCATTGTGTTAAAATAGTTGCAAATATTTTTCTTAAATTTTTATATCAATTTCTGGAGTACTTCAGTTCTATCTTTGCAGGGTGTTAATTATACTTCTTTGCTTAGAAAATGGAAACATTTGGATTATGTGTGATTATTTTAGTATCTATGAAATTTCCCTTTAGTTTCTTGAAGTTTTTGTCATTATTGAGCCTTAAAAAAAGTTTCTTTGCAAAATTCAGGTATGTTCCCTTCTGTGTGTGTATTTTGGTTCTGCTTCATCAACTTTGCTCCCTCCATCATTTTTCTGTTGAATATCTTCCCCCACGGTTGACCGGAGATCAAAGGTGAAATGTTATTTCTGGGTCACAGCTTTCCATCTGATAGTATTGTCTTTTTGTTTGTTGTGTTGAGGAGTTGTCGGGGGAGCAGAGAAGAGAAGGGACCAGCTGAAATCTGGCCAAGCATCGGTTTCCTTTTACTGTTCTCTAATTGTAAATGCTTTTCAGGCTACAGTACCTATGGAATTCCTCAAATGCACAGTTTATTACAACCACACTAGGCAAAAGGCAGTTAAATTATATGTGGAGGTTAATGATCATCTGCTTGAGACTCCTATGAGGGCTGCTTCTGAGACTAGAAGGGCCAGTTGTGGAAGGAAGAGGAGGAGTTGGTATTCTATTTAAGATAAGGGTAATTGAATTCATATTTCTACCACATGGCTCAGGTCAGTAGAAAGTTATATTAGGATTTTACATTTATAATTTAGGGTTTGGCCTTTTTAGTTGTGGATTTTTTTTGGGGGGGGGTCCAGGCTTTTTGAGGACTTGGTTTTGTGGTAGACTTCTTTCTACATACTGAAAAACTACTGCTTGGTGGAAATGGAAAAGGCAATCTAATCTTTTTTAATAAGCCTCTCTACCTCTAACCACCAAAAAATAAAAATAAAACTCACTTGAAAGAATTGTATCAACCTCCTGTGCTGAATTAAGATTTGTTTGCTCTGCCACCAATGGATAGAAGAAAGGGAGAGGTGTAATTGTGGTCTTTTTTATGGAGTATTTTATTTTTAATCTAAGCAAATATGGAAATTAAGATCTTGCTCGCGGTTGCAGTAGGGATAACGTTTTAAACCTTGACCAAGCTTTCTATTCACAGTGGGAGCCTTCACAGTTCAAATGCAGACAAGGGGTTTCTAAGCATTTGCAAGGAAATCAAGCTTAATCCCTAAGCTGTCGTGCTTTATTTCTCTGATCATAACTGTATTTTTTTCATAGAAAGAGATGGTTATAAAATTATCTAGCTCCCATGCCTTTCCCTCCCCTCTTAGTCCCCAGATTCACATGCAATTGTTGAGTTTTTGTTTCTGTTGTATATCTGTTGGAGGTGAGGTTAGACACTTACAAAGTTGATACCTTTTCATGTCACATACATACACGCACATATATGTACATATATGTATGTTATATGTGTATATACACATGTATGCATATGAACATACACATATATACATACATGTGTATGTGTATATACATATAACATCTCCACCTTCTCTTCTACCACTGAGCCACTGCCTGTGACAAAGATTTAAGATGTAAGAGGGAAAAAACCCATCTTTAATTTCATCAAGCCACTTCTTAGTTTTATATCTTAGTGGTTGTTGTCCTTCATTCTCAGAGGACCAAAATAGAGAGGAGGGAGAAATATTTGATTTTCATTAAAGATTTATTTATATGACCATTGATTCAGAGCTGGAAGTCATTTAGTCCAACACCTTTATTTTACAGATAGGAAACAATCTCAGAGAGGCGAAGATCTTTGTTCAAGGCCACAGATGTGGTAAGCAACTAAGCCAGAATTTGAACCCAGATCCCTTGGCATAAAATCTAGTATCATTTCGACTGTACCATGCTGACCTCTCCTCCCTTTTTTTTTCTGAAGGATGTTACTGTCACTTAGATAATTTGGCTCTGCTTCCAGTGACATCACCAATTAGCACCACATAGAGCAAGTTATTTCATCTCTGCACTTGTGTGTTCATGGGGATAACAGATGCTTTCTTATTTTACTGAATTATGAAAGGTTAAACCATAAATATAAAGAGCATGTGTTCCTTGTATTATAGAGAAATGCAGAGATATTGTAGAAATGCACTTAAATTGGAGAATTTTTATTTTGATTGTGATCTATTTCATCTATACCTTATTCAGTCTAAATTTTTAATAATAATTTAATTTTAAAATTTCCACTTTGTATAAAAAGTCATTACACACAAATCATGGTTGCAGATTTCATGAGAATAGGAAAAGACCATTAGGTCTTTCTTTGATATATAGGTAATGTACCTGATAGATGTTAAGATTTTATTGCATCCCTTTTTAGAATTTCTTATTTATAATTGTACTGATTCTCATACTAAGTTGTATACTTTTTGTATTAACCCTGGAATGCTATACAACAAACCCTCATAGGAGAAAAAGAAAGATGCTTTGTGAGTGGAAAGAACATTGGCTTTGGAGGTAAAGGATCTAAGTTCAAATCCTGCCTCTCATTCTTACCACTTATGCAACCTTGGTAAGTAGCCTCCTTGGGACTCAGTTTCCTCAACTGTAAAATGAAGCGGTTGCATTAGATATCTTATGAAGTTCCTTCTAGCTTTAGATTGATGATGCTATAAAAAAGATTCATATACTCACACAGTGGCAGAACAAAGATGATTAAAAAAATGTATGTTGCCATGATATAACATGCAACCTGATGGGCAGCCCAACCAAGTCATACATTTATCTTGGACAAGTACTTCAAGGTACTATGTGGAAGAATAAATTGGAAAACTTCCTAGTAGAATGGATTTCCTTAGGAGACATATGGGCTCTTCATCACCAGAGGTCTTCAAGCAAAGCCTTAATAATCACTTAGGGATGTTATAGAAGGAATTAATTCCTATTGGGTATGGGTTGGATGAGGTGGCCTCTCTAAAGCAGGGGTTCTTAACCTTTTTTATGCCATGGACTCCTCTGGAGACCTGGAAAAGTCTATGGACCTTTTCTCAGAATAATGTTTTTATATACGTAAAAGAAAATGCATAGAATTACAAAGGAAACCAATTATATTGAAACATAGTTGTTAGAATATTAAAAAAAGATTGGCAGGTCCCCTGAAATCTTGTCTTTGGACCTCACATTAAGGATCACTGCTCTAAGGTCTCTTCTACCACTGAGGTTTTATGATTCTATGAGATAGGCAAAAAGCTGGCCTGAGAGTAATAGGGAGATAGCATTTGGGAAATTATTCTTTGCTTTCCAATATCCTAAACTGTTGCTGCAGAAGTTCATTTTTTGCAAAAGCAGGTCATTTCTTTGACAGCATTAGTCTTCTGGAGTTCTTGTATTAGTTTCTTGCCAAACTAAAAAAAAAACCCCTATTTTAATCATTCCTTTGTACTACTGGTACTTCTACCTTCAGAGGGACATTATGTATTTATTGATTTAAATTGTTTTTTATTAATTTAAACTTGTTATGTTATTTGTTGGATCAGCTAGGTTGACATAGTGTATAGCGTACCGGGCCTGGAGTCAGGAAGACTCATCTTCCTGAGTTCAAATCTAGCCTCAGACGCTTACTAGCTGTGTGACCCTGGGAAACTTACTTAACCCTGTTGACCTCAGTTTCCTCATCTGTAAAATGGTTTGGAGAAGGAAATGGCAAACCACTCCAGTATCTCAGCCAAGAAAACCCCAAATGAGGTCGTAGAGAGTCTGACACGACTAAGCAATAAAAATGCTATTTATTAATTCAAACTTGTCCTTCTTTTCTTCCTCCCACCCTCCTTTTACATACTTGTCCTCTGGATAAAGATCTATTGGGTGTCTTTTATGAATATTCAGTTGCTTTGTAAAGAAAGAGGTAAATATTCAATTTTTGTATGTACATATATATGTATATATTATTCAATGCCAATGACCAAAATACATGAGAATAGACTTGAAAAATATTAATCTTTATGCTGGACTAAATGGACTCTTAAGGATTAAAACTCATGGTTTCTAACTCAAGGAAAAGGGATTTGTGCAAAGAAGTCATTACCTTTTTCTTTTATCTGTTCTGAATTTATTCGAACTTGCAAGCATTAAAGGCTATTTATGTCATTAGGTAGGGATCTGGTGACCATCCAAGAATCATCAGCTCTTAACTTTTTCTTGAATACTGTTGGTTCTTTTCATTTATATCAGAGGACTTTGAAGATGTTGATTGAATTATCTTCTTTTCCCATCTCCCCTCCCACCCCCCTGTCCCCCTAGAACTGTATCCTGAAAATGAGCTTTTCAAAATGGGTGAAAACTTATAGTGAAGTACAGATGGGGGCTGGGTGTAACATGTGGGAGAGATCTTGCACACCAGGCAAGTACACATGGGATAATTTGATGGAGCCAAGTAGCTGGGAAAACTAGTGCCAATCAGTTTAAGTTGACCAAGAATCATCAGTTAAATTTCTTTGTGCTTAGGTAACATATACTTGTTTCTTCATGATTAATTCCAGTATAGAGGAACAGAGAAACTGCTGTAAGTGCTGATTCTCTGGGGTGGGAATACTAGATCAACATGAGAGAATAGAAAGGTCCTTATAAAAATGATTCAAAGTGAACATGATGGATAGGAAGGAGGAGTAGGGCTGGGCAGAGAGCCCTTTCACATACTCTTCGGGAGGCTTCTGGCTGGCTCCATGCATTCCTAGTATGCTCTTTGCTAACACAGGAGAGCTTGTAGGTAGTTGGAGAGAAAAAGAAGAAAGGAAACAGGGGAGCTCCCTGATTATGTCTAGATCATTCTCGATAATAGTGACAATTGGTTGTGGGAACAGAACAGTTTCTTTCTGCATCAATTCATGATATAGGAAAATGTGACAGAAAAGAATTTTTTCAGAAAATTCTTTCAGAAATTCTTTTCAGAAAAAAAGCTTAAAAATGAGACAGAAAAAATTTTTATAGAGTTTTTTTGGGGGGGCATCTAGACCTGCATTTTTATTGCTGTGGAAATTTCCTTTACTAGAAGTTCTTGTTCCTTACAATCTAGCCAGAGAAGACACTATATTTTGGTATATAGGTATATACCAAGCAGTTCAACTATTACACACTTACAGTCTTTGAGAGTTGCTTGGTGGCATTTTGAAGTGGCTTGCTCATATTCACAGAGCTAGTATGTAATAGAGGCAAGGTTTGAACCCAGTTCTATCCAACTGCATCTCCATGAAGAAATTCTATTATAACCAATTAGCATTTCATTCTGTTCCACTTAACAGAAAGAATTTGGTTGTCACCTGGGTCAAAATGTGACCTATGATGCTTAATAGGTATGTCAGTCATTTAACCCAGAGCTCACTTTCCTCATCTGCATCTCCCCCATGCAGCAGTAAAATTAATACCTAAAAATCCCTCTTGAAGAGTCTAGCTATTGCTTCCAGTCTTTGCTCCACTCAGCAAAGTAAACTTCTTAAAGCACAGTCTGATTCCTACTCAACAAACTCCAGTAGGTTCCTACAGTCTACCTATGGGATGTAAAATCCTCTGGTTTTTAAAGCCTTTCACAACCTGGCCCCTGCTGACCTAATCTTCTACTTCAGTCACCTCTTTATCCTAGTCTATCTTATGACACTAGCCTTCTTGCAGTTTCTTGCATAAGAACTCTGCTTTTTCATTGGCTGTTCTTCCCTCTGACCCTCCCCTCCCCCCCCATTAGACTGGGAACTCCTTGAAGGCAGGGATTGTTTTTGCCTTTCTTTGTGTTGTTCCAAAGTTCAGCACGGGTGCCTGGCAAATAGTCAGCCCCTTCTAGCCACTTTTTGCTTTAACTTTCATTCATCATAGTTTTAGGATGTATTTATCTGCTTTAAAACAACACTACCACTTAGTAGCCTTCTCATAAGACTTTTGATATTTAAAAAAAAAACCTAAATGTTTTGTCTTTGATTAGTCTCAGAGCTCCCATTTGAGATCTTTTCTTCAAACAGGCAGGACTGTGGAGACCAACTGATACCATTTTGATTTCTTTTTAACTCTGTTGTTGATTAAATGGTGGAACTTTCTTTTATAATGTAAGAGGATTTTAAAAAATGCAACTCTTACTATGTCAGTAAGAAGGTACTTGAATGTAACGAGGGGAAGCTTTTTTCTTTTTAAAGAAAATAAATCCAGTATTGTGTATTAGCGATTTTAAAGGGAACAATAAAAACTTTGTCAGTGCTATATCCTTATGAGTATTTTATTTTAATACATGGGTAAGACATGCAAAATGTGTTTCACCTATTCATTCTTAAACCTTTCTGCCTCTGTGGTAGGTATCTATCTATTGATGTAGAATATTCTTATCAGACAGGATTTGTGTGTTGATTGGTTCTGCTGACCTGCTTTTCTTTTTGTTTTCTATAGTAATAATATAATTATTATAATTATTTTTAAAAGGAGGGTTCCCTGGGACGGAGAATGATATGAAAACAAGATTTAAAATACAACAACCAAAAGAAAAACTATCTCTGCCAGGTGGTCACAGTAATAGATCACATTCACAGATTAATTGCCGTTTTTAAAATACTTTAACTCAGAGTAGCTCATTTTATTCTCATGACAGCCTTAGAAAGTAGGAAGTAGAAATCTTCTTGCTGAAGAAAATTGTAGAATTGGTTCAGTATGTATGTATGTAGTCTCAAGCCATGACTTTAACCCCACTTTTTGTATGGTACAATGTACATCTAACTACTTTCAGGGTTCCTGTGAATGAGGAAATGATCCATAAGCCTCTGTAGCCCCTCAAGTGTATTGTATAGTAATTTGTAGTCAAGAGACAGGTAGTGTGGTCCAGTAGGTAAAGATCATTCCTTGGCATCATGACAAAGTAGGCTTAATTCCTGCTTTGAATATCTGCTGGGTATGTGATCACAGAAAAGTAAATTCCTGTGAATCTTTTCTTTTTATGAATGAAGAAGCACTTATTAAGCACCTTATTGACATGTCACCATTTAATCAACTCCGTCCCAATCTATAGGCTATATATCCGCTTTGCTTCCAGCCCTTTGCTGTCACTAAGAATGCATTTGAATGTTGTTTTTGTCTTTGAACTTTACAAGGTCAAAGTGTACAAGCTGTTTAGTTTCTTTTATCGTATGAGTGCAAATCCGGAATAGTTGGACTAATTCACAGCTCCATCAGAGTGTGTTAGTGTTTCTGTCTTTCCGTGGCTCTTGTCTTAGGGACATCGATTTTTATCATATTTGCCAATTTGCAAGCTGAAAAGTGACACTGGAGCTCTTTTAATTTGCGTTTCTCCTATCAATGATTTTAGAGCATGCCATAAATTTTGAGCTATTAAAATTCACAAGCCTGCCTAGTTAAGGAGAGGGAAGGGAACAAGCATTTATTAAGTACCTACTATGTGCCAGGCAATGTACCAAGTACTTTGCAAATATTTTCTCAGTTGATTCAATACCTCTGAGTTAGGTGCTCTTATTATCCCCACTTTACAGATTAGGAAACTGAGATAGACAGAAATTCAATGACTTTGCATAGGTTCACACAGCTAGTAAGCCGTTGGAGGCTGGATTTAATTGAACCTAGGTCCTCCTGACTCCAGGCCCAGTGTTCTATCCACTGTCGAACCCAACTTGTTCTCTAAGCTACAACAAAACAGGGAATTTTTTTTAAACTAAAGAGGATTTTGTTATTTCTTTGCTTTTGCTACTTGAGGAGTTATTTTCATTTATTTCCAATGTTTTCCAACCCTGTGTTCAATTTATTGGGAACCCTGCTTCAAAGAATACCAGTAGTGAGACAAGGAGCAAAGGATTCATTAAATGGGGGAAATGATATGTAGAACGATGTGTATTTTAGAAGAGCCAAAATGCATCAGGTTGTAAATGAGCACATTGCTTCAATAGAATAGGTTGGTATTCTTGTTTTTTAGAAGAGAAAATAGACATAGTGCTCAAAGTCTGATCAGAGGGACATCATGACCCAAGGTTCTGGTCAGAGGCAAAATTAGAACTCATAGTTCCTGAATTTTAGTCTTGTTCTGAACACTAGGCACAACTCCCTTAATTAATTAAATAATACTCTTTGTTATGTCATCTCTGCAAATTTATAAGCTCCTAAGAACTGAGATATGACCCAAATGCCAGGGTTGTTATGGGAAAATAACCATGGACATACTGTATCTCCAGAAGACTTTTAACGCTGTCCCAATGGGACATAGTACTGTTCTTGAGGGAAATGAATATATGCACAATGATGAATATGCATGCTAGTCAGCATCTCATTTGGATTGGCTTGATCAGACATAGTTCCTAGTTGGATGTGGTCTAGATGAAATCATAATTTGGGAATGGACTTTTGGGGATGCTGTAACTCTTGAAAGATGAAATTGGGACTGATTTTTTTTTTTAAGTGTAGCTGTTTAGACAGAACAGGTAACTTCAGAGTAGAAAATGTGATAGAGTCTAATGTAGAAGAAGAAATGGAAAAATTAGAAAGGCGAAACAATCTTCTTGCTGAAGAATTGGTTCAGTCAAGAGTCAGGCAGTGTGGTCCAGTGGGTAAAGATCATTCCTTGGCATCATGAAAACTCAGACTTAGTTCTTGCCTTGAATACCTGCTGTCTGTGTGATCACAGGAAAGTGATTAGAACTATCCAAAAGTATAATGGCTTGAAACAGGATGCAATGAGTTAATTTTTGGTAGAGATGTTTATCAGGGCAGCTAGATGGCTCAGACATAGGCCTGAAGTCAAGAAGACCTGAGTTCAAATCCAGCCTCAGACAATTACTATCTTTGTGACTTTGAGCAAGTTATTTAACCTCTCTTTGCCTAGGAGGCAGTTAGGTGGCTCAGTGGCCTTCATTCCTTCCATACTCTGATCCCTCGTGAAAAGCAAGATGCTGCTCTCCAGGCTTGTCTTCCCTGGTTTGGGGTGGTGTGCCCCAGAAAGTCTGGCTTGGGGCTCTGAGGTAACTCCCTAGCCCATAGGAGGAAGTAGGTGGTAGAGCAGGTGGCAGGCAAAGGTGTGTTGTGTGGCCACATGTGTGTGTGGTGACCTTGCTGACACCCCAGGGACAGAATACCGGGATCCATGGCGTATAGGGCAATTGGAGGACAGTCCTTTCATGGGCACCATAGAAGTTGCCCCACCCTGTGGACAACTCCATTTATCCTTTAGGGCAAGAATTCTTAACTTTTTTCCCCCTCTTTGGCAGTCTGGTAAAGTTCAGTACTACTGCGGTTTGTTGCTTACATACAACAATTGGAGGAAATGCTGAATTTCACATGGAAGTTAGTGAAAATAAAATTGCAATTTTTTTCCCATCTGACTTCATAGACTCCCTCCCAACCCCCACCCACCAGGGTAGGAATCCGTGGTTTAGAGAAAACTATAGGTAGCCTATAGTTTAATGCAATGACTTTTAAAGCAAAGTCTACTAATACATTTTAGGTGGTTTATTAATATTAATGCTTTTAGTTAGATAATGTCTCCTTTGGCTTCTCATGCAACTTAATAATTTGTTTATAATATTAGTAAAAAGGATAACTAATTTATATTGGCTATCCTACAAGAAATAGGGGCAATCTTCCTATTAATTCTGCAGAGTGTATGGATGTAAATGTATTTGGATAAGATAACATCTCCCCTCCACTCCCTCTTGCATTTCCCTTCCCAGCCCATCCACTTCCACTCCCTCCAGGGCTAGTAGGAATGGTTGGTGCAGTGATTTGTGAGGGCTTTTGGCTTAACCACTGTTATCTAAGGACTCAAAGTTTGGGAGATATTGTTCTAGTGAACAGATAACTTGGGGGTAGAGGACACAGTTGTTAGTACTTGCTGTGTTGTGGGTAGCTTTTAAAAGATAGTAGAATCTTAGGCTGCTTGAATAGAGGCATAATATACAGAATAAGAGTGATATTTCTCTGCCCTAGTCAGACCACATTTGGATTATCGTTTTCAACTTCAGGCATTACAGTTCAGGAATGAAATTTACCAACTGGAGTGTATCCAAAGGAGGTTAGCCAGCATGATGAGGGAATTGGAGATTCAAACCATCTGAAGATAGGTAGAAAGGAGCAAGGTACAATGGAAGCCCCTCTTCTACCTATTCAAATCTTGCCATATATTTAATGCAATATATATAAACACCATATATTAAAACCTAAAGCAAAAATAGTGACCAAGTCGAATATTCTCCCTGAGGGAGCCCTCTATAGCTTTTATTGTAGGAGAGAAGGTCTGTGGTCCAGTTACTGAAAGAGGAATTCCCTAAAGCAGCAGCCTTGTGTACGTTTATAGAATCCTAGCTTTAGAGATGGAAAAAGCCTTAAAAACTATCTTGTCTCCTTTACAAAGGAGCCAACTAGGGCCCAGAGAAGTTAAATAGTTTGTTTGGGGTCTCATACTTATTATTGTCAGCCACCAGTAAAGAATTTTGCCTGGGCAAAAAAGAGGCAACTTTCGGTGGAATTTCTTGTATACTCAGCTGGTTTAGGGCCATGGCCTTTTCTCTGTTATAGACTTAATCTTCGATGAGGAGAAATAAACCAGTGAGTATATGATTTACTGTGCTAGGATGTGCAGTAATACAACTTTATACCGTTCTACTCTATGGAAATTTTGGGAGATCTCCCAAGGGCCGAAACTTAGGGTGAGCTTACAGTGCTGCCAGTGCCAGAGAGAGGCAGTGGTTGAGGGAGAAAGGGTGAGAATATTAAATATAATGCCAAAATATGTGCCAAAACAGTCCCAAGAAGCTCATATACCAAAGTCCCCAGACCTTTGTTTTCAATGGAATGAGACTTGGTGCCTAATAGTGTCCCTTCCACCTTTTTTTAAAAACATACGCAAGACCCTTTCTCTTTCTGTAGACACACCTTAGCCTGCAAGTTTTCACATTGATGACTTCTTGTTACCTTTCAAGGCCGCCTTGAATGTTCTTCTGTATAAAAATGTGAAGTTGGAGTCGCACTATGCCTGGCTTCCTTCAAGACTCAGTTCAAATCTCACTTTTTATAGGAGGCCTTTCTAGCAGCTAGTGCCCTCCTATTACCTTCCATCTGAATGTATCTTCTATGTAACCACCCATTTGGTTTGGTTGGTTGTTATCTTTTGTCCTCAAGGAGGGCCAAAATGACATCACTATGTTAGAGTCAAGTTACAATGTGTCCACTATGGCTGATCAGACCAATGCTAGCTCAGAATGCTCTACCGCAGGTCAGGCACAGATAGTCCGTGTGAACATTTGGGGTGGATTCTCTAAATCTGCACATTTTGCATTTCTTTTATGCACATGTTATCTACGCATTAAAATGTGATATTCTTGGGGGCAGAAATTTTTTTCTTTTTCTTTCCCTTTCTCTTCCTCTTCCCTTTTCCTTTTTTCCCTTTCTCTAGTGCTTACTTAGCACATTGCCTAGCCCATTATTAAGCACTTAACAAATGCTTATTGATTAATTGATTTCCCATCCCTTCAATGATGGCTTTGGATAATTATTATCATAAAGCCAGACTGTTATCTATGCATTTCTTTCTTATAAATGCATATTTCCTCTCAGAAGGTTTTTTTCCCCTTCTTGGGCCCAGGTTCCTCTGCAGGAATCCCAACACCTATGAGCACTTTGAAGGATTCTGCCAGTCAAACAGCTGGTATTTGATGAATGCCTGCTTGCCTATTAGCAGGGGTAATTGCAAGGTTGCTGTAATTTGGTTACACTGCTCTCACCAGGATGCCAGCCTTAGAATAAACTTGAATGCATTTATTGTTTTTATAGGCTTGTAGGGGAAGTCAGTCGTATTTTAGCCTGCAGCTCCTTTCCCTGTAATGGTACAGCACCCATTCAGGAAGGAGCTTACTGCATTTGTGAGCCATACTGCTACATTGTGGTCTTATCTCTTGATTAATTTCAGTTCAAAATATTACATTTAAAAAAAAATTGGCCTAAGTAGATTCCGAGAAGAGGAAGTGAATATATATCACCTTTGGGATCATAATTGTTTAATTATTTTGGTTTGAGTTATTGTGCTGTAGGGAACAAGTAAGTACTCATCCTTAAGTAAGCTTCGGGTATCAGCTTCTGTAAATCATTCCTATTAGTACAGTTTGTCCTGAACTTGGGGTTAAGGTTTGGGCCTCTGTTGAGTGTTACAAAACAGTAGATCAGAAAGTAACTTTTTGGATAGTGAAAAGAATTTTGTGGTGTTTTTTTCATCTTTTGAATAAGATCTCATAATGTCAAAATAATTATGAACTACCCCCAAAGCTAATCAAAATATTGCTACATACAAAGAGCATTACTTGAGGAAAAAGTTATAGATAGTAATAATAATTATTACAATTATTATGATAGCATCTATATAGTGCTCTAAGGTTTACTAAATGCTTTACAAGTGTTATCTCATTTATCACAACAACCTTGGGATAGAGGTGCTATGCTTATCCCCATTTTACAGATGAGAAAATTGAGGCAGAGATTAAGTGACTTGCTCAGAGTCACATAACTAGTCAGTATCTGAGGGTGTATTTGAACTCAGTTTTTGACTGTAGGCCCCATGCTCTATCCACTTGTGCTGCCCAACTGCCATAGGAGAGACCTGGCTAGACAGCAGTAACTTGTGTGAAAAAAGATCCTTGGGGCTTTGTAGACTGCAAAACCACTAGACCTCTTCCTAATCTAGCCCCCTGCTATCTTTGCAGTCTTCTTATACCTTACTCTCTGACATATACTTTTCAATCCAGTGACACTGGCTTCCTGGCTATTCCACCAACCAGGACCCCTGGTTATTCTCTCTGTCCCCTGTGCCCGGAATGCTCTCCCTCTGCTCCTACTACTGATCTGTCTTCCTTTAATTCCCAAATAAAATCCTACCTTCTACAGGAAGCCTTTCCTAACCCCTCTTAATTCCAAATGCTTTCCCTCTTAATTATTTCTTAAGTGTCCTTTATCAGAAGATATGAATATTTTATTCACTTTACTGGAATAACTCCAAATTGCTTTCCAAGGTGATTATTTTGACTAACAAAGTAGGAATATGCTTATCTTCCCACAATTCCCCCAAACTACCCCCTTTCTTATCTTTTGTGGTCTTTGCCAATTTGCTGAGTATAAGGTGAAAAAACATCATCGTGATTCTGATTTGAATTTCTCACTTTCAACATTTTTTTTAAGCATAGCATTTTGGAGAGCCAAGAAAATTGCAGAGCTCTTAATAATGCCTCGGCTAGTCAGGATGGTGATCCTTTAAGGGTAAAGTTCAGACAGCCCCTCTGAATACTTTCCCCTCCAACCTAAATTGAAGTTATATAAATTGATCTTGTCTAAAGCTCAATTTCTGTTTATTTATTTTGGCAGGGGGAAGGCAGGACAATTGGTGTTAAGTGACTTGCCCAAGGTCACACAGCTAGTAAGTGTGTCCAGTGTCTGAGGTCTGATTTGAACTCAGGTCCTCCTGACTCCAGGGCTAGTGCTCTACTCCCTGTGCCACCTAGCTGCCCCCTAAAGTGCAATTCGAAACAAAGTGAGCCATGTTTTCCTCCAGGGTTTTCCATCTCTTGGGATGTTTTACTTATTCTTGTCAAGTGCATCATCGAAATGATGTAAAAATCATTTATGTGGATATTTAAAGTAATTATTCAACAAATCAATCAAACTCTTAACTTCTAGTATTTGTTTCTGAAGTAAAAATAATGAAGTTCCTATTAATGGGAGCAAATATGTAGAATCTAGTTAGAATTTTCTTTCAAATTTCCATGAAGTGTATAAATGCTTATTCTGTCCCTCTCTCTTCCCTTTCCTCACTGTATCTGTTCACAGTGCCTAATATACAGGCCTAAACATGTGCTGGATGTAATTGTGTTTAAAAGTATATATATGAGTACATATGTATGTATATATGTATGCATATACATATGTATGTATATATGTATAATATATATGTACACACACACACACGCACACACATGGAGAGAGAGAGATTTTTAAAAGATCCAAATTCATGGATCCCTGTTTAAGAGCCTCTGACTCAGGCTCAGCACAATGAAAAGTCTCAAACAGTATCTTGTCTCTTCCACCTTTGTCTGGTTCTCTCACCCTCTCAGGGTCCCTAGGGGACACTATTCTGTTTTTCTAAGTTTTTCCGCCTCAGGTAAAATGTCTTGAATTCAACTAGAAATTGACTGATTTGCCTGCCACCTCCTTTCCATCAGGCCTTTCCTGTTCACCTCCCCCACCCCAGGTGATAGTGCTCTACACCTGAAATTATTTGGTACATTCTCTGCCCCATCCCCTCCACAGTAGCGTGGAGGCTCCTTGAGGAATTCCATCCTTGTAGTTCTAATGGCTAGCACATTTCCTATTAAATGACTGACAGTATGAATCATAACCCCTATGTAGTAGTACTTTCCTCTTATGAACTCAATCCAGCGCCTCTAGCAAATTTCCCTTCCTTGGGCTCTTTATCTCTCCTTAGAGAAATCTCCTAAATGGCTCACTCCCATTAATAAACCTCCTTTTAACTTATCTCACTCTGGTTAATAACCCCTTTTGGCTGTCTGCTGTACTCCTCTAATCTGGGTCAAATTATGACGCTCCTCAGTTTTCCTTGGCAACTTCCCTTTTCTCTCCATCCTTAATCCCTATCCTGATTACCAGTTTACATTAACATAGCATGGCTGACTGTCATAAACCAGATTTGCTACAGGTCAGTCACCTTAAAAGGCAGTAACTCTTTTATCTACCAGGAAGTAGGAATTATAATGCCACAGATCAAATAAACTAAGAAGAGGTCCCAACTGCTGAATCTTTGGGTGGCTTGACATGTCCCTGGATTCTTCCCATGTTTTTCAATTTCCAAATGGACAAAGCAGGATAATGGAGCTCGAATAGTATTTTATTGATAGGAACATTGTATAGGTGAATGAGGCAGAAAGTTTAAAAGTTGATGGAGGCTGGTGGAGCAAATAGAATGTATCTGGATTTTCTGGAAATGGGATTTCTTATGGCTAAGTGGACATTATGGACCTCTCTTCATATGTTTGCTCAAATGAGCCAGTAAGACCCTGTCTACTAACTAGCCAAACAAATCAATTTTTTACTATTTTTTTGTAGTTTCTCCCCAATCTTACTCTTTAAAAAAGTAAATTGTCACTGATATCTTTTGTTTTTCTCTCACCAATATTTTCCAGTCATCCTTTCTCTCCCAACCATCCCTTATAACAAAGAATAAATAGAAAAAAGTAATTAGACAAAATAACATAATGAAAAAGTTTGACATTATGTGCAGTGTTATACTCTACTATTCTTACACCTCTTTGAAGAAGCAAGACAGGGAGTGTCCCTTTTCCTATCTCTTTGGGGGCCAAGGCTGGTCATTATCATGATGCAACATTCAGCTTTGATTGTTGTTCCTTTGCATTTACATTGTTGTGGTCTTTGTGTAGATGATTTTCCTAGCTCTTCTTACTTCACACTGTATCAGTTCATAATAAGCCTTTTGCCTCTTTGTTTTCTTCCTGCTCATACTTTCTTATAGCACTGTAATATTCCATTAAGTTGGTGTCCCACAACTGTTTGGCTTTTCCCCAATCAACGGGCAACTACTCTGTTTCCAGGTATTGCTACTAAAAGTGCTTTTTATAAATATTTGGGTGCATAGGAGGCCTTCTCTTGTGTGTCAATTACCTGGGTAATTGACCTGTTGAGCCTGGGGATATCTCCTTCAAAGTTGTTCTTAGTGTTTTCAGGATGACATAGCTGAACAGCAAATACTTAGAATAGAAACTTTTTATTAAGACAACAGAGGAAATGAAATGTCCCATTTTTCTAATTTAGGTGAATTGGGTGCATCAGAATACAGGGAAGAGGTAAATTTTTAAAAGAATTTTGGTTTTATAGACATCAATGGGAGTTTAATCTTGGCAAGCTGTTTTTTATCTTTAACTCTAGATTAAACAGAATAACATTTAATGGTATTGTGGTCTGAAAAGTCATCAGGGATGTAGATTTTGGTCCTGAATGACTAGCTGTGTGACCTGGAGAAAATCCTTTAACCTTTCTGGACCTTCATTCCCTTTTCTATAAAATTAGGGGGTTGATGACAAAGGCCTCTTCCATTTAAAAAGGAATCTATGAAGTAGGGTTTTTTTTTTAATTTCACTGTTGAGCTTTGAAAATAAATGAAGCTTTCATATTTTTGAATAGTGAATTGTGGCCAAACAACATCTGGAAGAGATTAGTCTCATTGGTAGGGAGAGGAAATTCCACAATCTAACATTTAATCATTAAATAATATGGTGCTTTGTCATATTTCCATATTTAATGCAAGTAGAAGTGAGTTGTGCCATATCACATTTTGAAGTAGGCATATTGGATCTTCCTAAAAAGTCTTATTTCTATTTGTAATTCAGCAACTTCATTTTCTTTTAAGTGTGATGCTGCATGTTCTTTTTTATTTGTGGACTAGACTTCTCTTTTCAGTGAGACCTATTTGATTTTTGGCAATGTGCCTTCTAATTCTTGTGACTTTGTCTGAGACACCTTTTCCTGTCTCCTCCAAAGACAAAATGTACATGTCAGGAGTAGGCATAAATTGTAAAAGTATCTTCTAGCCCCTTTCTTCCAAAGTTTAAACTAAATTTAATTACAGGCACTCCTAATCCTGTTAGCTCTGATTCATGAAAAACCTCTTTGACAAATGTTTTATTTTACTGACCAGACTATGCTGTTTAAATGCTTAAAAAAAATTAAAAGTTATAAAATTGGTCTGTGTTGCTGGTATGTCAGAATTTTCTCACTTAGGTAGAATCTTATATAAATTTTGTAAAGTTTCTCACCATCTGATGTTATGAGACATCAGTTACATAAATGATGCGTTTATTAAGTGTTTACTTATATGGCTTACTATCATGACCCTTAAATGATGGACTCTGTCCTACATTTTATTGTTGTGTTATTTTGTCCAGCTATATTTTTAGCTTTATTGACTAGATTTTCCATTTGATTTATATAGCATTCTTAAGGTTTAACATTCTGATGTTGTTGTTGTTGTTGTTTACTCAGTTAGTTGTGTCGGACACTTTGCGACCCTGTTTGGGATTTTCTTGGCAAGGATCCTGGAGAGGCTTGCAATTTCTTTCTTCAGTTCATTTTGCAGATGAGGAAACTGAGGCAAAAAGGGTAAAGTGATTTGCCCAGGGTCACACAGCTAGTAAGTATCAGATCTTCTCTGACTCCAGGGCTTGAACTCTATCCAGTGTGCCACCTGGCAGCCCCTTTAACACTCTAATAGCCTTAAATTTGACTGTCTTTCCCAGAGCCCTGAGTGTTTTGGATTATCACTAACTGTAGCATGAATGTATCGACTCCACTCAGAAGAGCATGTGTAACCTCTAAAATTTCAGATATTTGGCATGACTGATTATGGTTTTATCTCCCCTTAGCATATTGAAGGAGGCAATTTCACACATGTATACACATAAAAGTATCATATATGTGTGTGCATTTTGTCTAAAGGAGCCAGTGTAAGTTGTTGAAGATAAATATCAGACCTCTTTTTTAAGGACCCAAATGTACTAGCTTCACGTATCATTTGACCAACGGCAAACAAAAGAGCTTTTTCAGGGAGGCTTCCAGTATTATTTACTTCTTACTAAAAATGAGAAACCACAAAAGAGGCAGTGTGTCACAGTGGGAAGACAGTTATCCTCAGAACCCAGAAGACTTGGGTCCCACTTCTGACACATACTAGCTGTGTGCCCTGGGAGAGTTAATGTCTTAGTGCCCCAGGCAACTCTGCAATTTCTAGTCTTAGAGATGACAAAGCTACATTAGTCCCCAGAGTTTCCCTAGCATGGAGTTCTCTGTACCAATAAAATCACAGGCCCAGAACTCATTTCCTCTTCATGAATGAAGAAGTGGTTGATAGGGAGGTAGATGGGAAGAACACGCTGTTGCCTCCTTAATTTCTTTCCAGTGCTGTAATTCCCATAAATATTAGAAAATCATTTAATCCACTAAGTAGGTTAAAAAAAAAGGACTCAGGATTATGGAAATACAATTCTAAAGCAATTGAAAAATTAGACTCCAAACTGGAAAGGTCACTGATTTTTTTTTAAGTTCATATGAAGAACAATTTAATGTTGTCGGAGCTGAATTTTTCTTTTTTACTTTCTGCTGGCTTACTCTCCACTTGTGAGATGAAGAGGTACTGCTTGTGTGCTGTAACCCTCTTCCTTACTTTAGGTCTTTCTTAACTTCTTTAGGCCTCTATTTCTTTTTCCTGTATGTAGTGGGAGAGATCTCAAGTCCTGTGTCACATTCTCCTCTCCCTTCTCTCTCTCACACAGAAATGAATTTGATTTTTTAAAATGTTAACTATGATATACCAGAATTACTAGGTAATTTCTTCTTCCAGAACCTAACTATGTTAGTAAGTTAATAAATTACAGTAGAGCCTTCTGCCAGTCAGTCAGTAAGCATTTATTAAGCTCCTACTGTCTGCCAGGCACTGTGTTTAGTGCTGGAGAAATGAAAACAGTCCTTGCTCTTAGGGAGTTCGATCTAATGGAGAAGACAACATGGAAACAATTCTGGACAAACAAGATATTTGTTGCTGTTGTTATTCAGTTATTTCAGTTGTGTCTGACTTTTTATGACCCCATTTGGAGTTTTCTTGACAAAGATACTTGAGTGGATTGCCATTTCCTTCTCAAGCTCATTTGACAGATGAGGAAACTGAGGCAAACAGGGTTAAGAGACTTGCCCAAGGTCACACAGCTAGTAAATGTCTGAGTCCAGATGAGTCTTTCTGACTCCAGGCCTGGTACTGTATCCACTGTGAGGACAGGCACCAAGATTAAGGAAAACTAGGAAAAGCTTCTCATAGAAGATAGGATTTTAGTTGGAACTTGAAGAAAGAAGCAGCGGTGAGGAGGAGGAGTATTCCAAGTCCATGAATATGCCCAGAGTCTAGAGATGGAGTTTAAGTTCTGATGCAGAGCCTTATAATTTGTATTTTAGAAATACTCATGCTGGCCATACCAACCCACCTTGATGACAGCTTTTATATTTTGCTTAACCTAGATGCATTGGAGCCCGATATGCATGGATAATATGTAACCATATATTATTTTTTCTCTGCCAAACTAGTTAAGATATTGGGATTAGTTTTAAAGACGGCAAACCTTGGCCTTTCCCTGTCAGCAGCCCAGAATTTCTGTATAGAATTAAACATCATAAATTCAGTCCAACCCTTTCATTTTTACACATGAAAAACTGAGGCCTGGATTAATCGTCTTGTTCCATCTGTATTGGAGGTAGTTGCTGGCAGAGCCAGAACTAAAACCCAGGTCTTAGTGTTCCTTCTGTTATGCTTTAATCCCTCCTCTGCCCAGTCCAGGACATTGTATCCTACCCCTTTCCTGATGTGAGGAAGGAGAAAGGAGAAGATGGGTAAATATGGATATCCACGTCTATCTGTCTCTTGGGTGTGGAAAAGAAGGAAAGAAAGAAAGAAAAAAAATAAACGGAGAGATGTCTATGACTCTGATTTTTTGTTATTGTCTTTTGAAATATTTTGCTTTTATGCCACCTTCATTTTAAAAAATATTCTTTCTTCCTTCCCTACAAAGAAGCCATCCTTTATTTAAAAAATAAGTTTAAAAAATGGGAAGGAAAAGAAAGTTAGCAAAAGAAAGTTAGTCTGTCAATTGAGTGTGACAGTTCTGGTGGTATTCAACACCCAAGGAAGCAAAGAAGCTTCTCTTCCCCCTTGATTCTCTCTCTCTCTTTTTTCTCTCCCCACCTCCCCCCGCCCCCAGGTTTGCTGACCCATGGGAGGAAAGGCAAACGGCAAAACACAGAGTGGAGAAAAATCTGTAGATTTGCATTTGAGGACAAATTGCTAGAATTGATTCCTCAAGTCTGGTGAGGGCTTTTTATACTTTCCTAAGATTGGCTTTCCTATTTCTTTAGTTTCAAGGTAAAATTCTCCTTCCTTTTGCTTGATTTGGGGTGAGGAGAAGGTGTATGCATCTCAGCATGTTTTCAGATGATAGAAGTGATAGAAGAAATGCATCAGGTGAACTAATAGTGGAATGGGAATCAGAACACCTGGGTTCTAGTACTGATACTGACCTAGGGTAAGTCCCTTAATTCTTCTGGGCCTCAGTTTCCACAATTGTGAAATAAAGTTATTAGACTTGGCAATCTATTAGGATCTTCCTGGCTCTAATATTCTGTAGATCTGAGTCTAAGATGTAGATTTTTAAAATTAAAGCCTTTGAAATGTTTTCTTTTTGTGATATGACTTTTTGTCATGTCTTTATTGCAGAGATGTAAATGTGTTTTGATGCTTTGAAGATTCTTATAAATTAAGCTTTGAATCTCATGGTTTTTCTGTTTCTTGATAAAAATTGGCAATTCATGATATAAGTCCCCTATCCTATCACTCTGATCCTGGTAATTAGTCAAATTGCTGGTGGCTGTGTCATCTTCATTGCTAAGCTTGTGCTGGTCGAGTCTGGACCAGTGGAAGTGAACTTTGCTTACTACTAACCTTGTTAAAATACACCTTGTTATCTACATATATTATAATATATGTTAGATACATATAATGTTATCTACATGTATTGTTATCTATACCTTGTTATATACATATATTGTTATATACCCTTGTTATGTACATATGTTCTTATATACCCTTGTTATATACATATATTGTTTTATACCCTTGTTATATATACCCTTTCTGTATTCCTATCTGCAAGGAACTACCTCTCACTGACCTCTCACCTTTGCTACCAGAGGCAATGCCACACTCTGCCTTGTATTATTTTCTATAACCAACCTGACCTCTGAAGGTAAAAGTGTTGGGGTCTCTGTGAATGGGGACAGTGGTTTTTTTTTTTCTTCTTGTAGTGATGGCAGATTTGGGATGGAATCCTGCTAAAAATGATTTCTGCTTATTCTAGGCAATGACAAGATGCTATTATGCCTTCATTGAAGCATTATCTTTAAGGAGGAAAAGGGTTTGCAATAACGAACTTCAGTAATCTTATCCAAATGGTTTTGTGGCTGAAGAAATGTACATTCAAAACAGCATGCCAGCAGACTATTCTTTTCTCAAATTCGTTTTAAGTATATAGAAATAATGAAAGGAAGGATGGCATAGTAGGGTAGTTTATTTTTTTTAAGGTATTTTACAGATGAAACTGAGACAAACAAGGTTAAGTGACTTGCTGAGGGTCACAGAGCTAGTAAATGTCTGAGGTCTGATTTGAACTCAGGTCCTCTTGACTGCTGGGCTGGTGCTCTAATCCATTTTGCCTCCTAGCTGCCCTGCATAGTGGGTAGCTGGTCAGCCTCCAATCAGGAAGACCTGAGGTTAAGTCCTGCCTCTGACATGGACTGGCTATTTGACCCTGGGCAAATCATGTAACCTTTCAGTGCTCCAGGCAGCTGATTAAGATTATACATTGTGAAAAAGTTATGCATGTACATCGATAGGAGTTTCCTCGTATAGGGAAGTTCCTTGCCTTCATGAAAGCCACAGGTCTAGAAAAAAATAGAAATAATATTTTAAAAAGAATATCATTGGGATTTTTTTTGCTTCCTGTTTTTGAAATAGAAGAGCTTGGTTCATTGAATTCTATCCCCTAAAGCTATCAGCTGAATGCTATATGGAAAAAATGAAAGGATTCCTAACAGAAAACTGACAAAGGGGAGAAAATGGCTGATGGGAAATTTCTAAAAAGCACATGGAAAAACTGATCCTAATGTCTGGAAAAGGGAGGAATGATATAAGGAACATGTGAGTTGAATTCTTCTCGGATATATATATGTATATGCTGAAGCTGGAGCATGATTCTAAGGAAGATGGGAAACTTTTCCGCAGTGGCAGGGCAGAGACTGAATTTTAAAATAAATACATGACTTGTGTGGTGTTGCACAAATTTTGTTTTTAAACCTCTGTGTTCTAATTCAGTATTATAGAAAAAAGCAAATGACAGAGAAGAGGAAAGGCCAAGTCTGTAGAGGTACAGACTCAAACTCAGCTAAGGCATTTGATTTCCATTTTTTTTTCCTTAGGGAAACTCTAAATCCCCTTGTTTGTCATGTTCACTGTGGCTCTTCCCGCCCTGGCTTCCACCGTGATTTTGTAGGCTCGTGTTAAGCCTGCTTTCTCTTTTATGTGTTTTCTGGGACTCATGATGTGGTTCTTACCTTGGTTTTTCTTTAGCTCTTCAAAGATACCTTCTGAAGTTCAGAGGCTATACTGCAGGGCTAGGTTACATGTGAAACAGTGTAATAATGAGGTCCTTCAGTTACCATCGATGATTAAAAAAACTTACAGGATAGTCAACATATGATATTCCACTTTCTTAGAATCATAGAATCTTGGAGTTGGAAGGGACCTCCAAGGTCATCTAATCCAACCCAAGCTGCACAAAAACCTCCATTTCAATATCCCCAATGCGTGGTTACCCGTTTTCTACTTGAAGATTTCTAGTGAAGGAGAACCCTCTCCCCAAGAAGACCATCTCACTTTTTTATGGCCCTCTACCTGTTAGCAGGTTTTTCATTCTATCGGGTTTTTTATTCTATCCTTTGGGCTCAAAGTAAAATAAAGACTTAAGGCAGCTAGGTGGTGCAGTGGATAGAGCACCAGGACTGACTCATCTTCATGAGTTCAAATCTGGCGTCAGACACTTGATAGCTATGTGAGCCTGGGCAAGTCACTTAACCTTATTTGCCTCAGTTCCTCATTTGTAAGATGAGCTGGAGAAGGAAATGGCAAACCACTCCAGTATCTTTGCCAAGAAAACCCCAAATGGGGTCACAGAGAGTAAGATGCAGCTGAAGAACAATGATGAAACAAAGACTTAATATTTCTCTGCTCCATGTGACAACCCTTCAAATAATGCAAGGCAGCTATCATATATATTCCCACTTTCTTCAATTAGACCAACAAGGAGAAAATTAAATTTAGTGTTAGCATTGCTTTATCACTTACTGTACATAAGGCACTGTGCTGAGAATTGGAGATAGAAAAATGAAAAGCTACATGGTTTCTGCCATAAAAGAGCTTACAACCTAAGAACTGGGGCATAAAATGAACATACATTCCCAAGATAGAACATGAAGGGGCCAAAGAGAGATCATACAGAGGGCTTTAGGAAAACTGAAGGTGGAATGAGCAACTTCAGCTGAATAGATCAAGGTGTAGCTGAGCTGACCTTGAGGGAAGAGATTGATTTGAGCTGGTGAAGATAAAGAGGATGATTGTTCCAGGCATGGGACGTAGAAATGCACCGAGGAAGAAAAGAATGGAACAAAATTAAAGCTAGTGCATTGTGCACCATCAAGGAGAGCCAAGTAAAATAAGGCTAGAAAACTAGAATGGAATCAGATTGTAAAGGGCCTTATATTCCAGACTAAGGAGTTTTCATTTTATCAAATAGTGTTTTATCAACAGAAAACCACTTGAGGTTTCTGAGCAGGGCAATGACACATGCTCAGACTTTTTCATCAGGCAAGTTATTTTGAAAGCTGTGTAAAGACTAGATTAATTAAGGGAGAAGCTAGAAGCAGAGAAACCAGTGAAGAAGCCTGGATAAAAGGTCATGAAGGCCTGCCTGAACTAGGATGATGAATATATGAGCAGACATACCCATGGTGTCCCAAAAGTCTTAGTGTAGATTTAAACTTTAATAGCTATTAAGATCTTGAATCTCACACTTTTTTCTGCTTCTCTAACTAGAGTATAATATCATTTGGAAATTCATGATAAATTTCTCCTTTCCACACCCCTTGAGCCACTTAGTTAGTCTATGCTGCTAGTGATTGGGCTATCTTCATTGATACCCTGGTGCTAGTCTAATCTGGATGGATAAAGATGAACTCCATTTATTATTTAATAGCTAGCAAGCTCTTAAAGCTTATAACTGCATTTACATTTGTGAGATACTGTGCATGAGGGGTTTTGGAGAGGTAGAACCAATAGGACTTGGCAAGTAGATTGGAAGTGTAGGGAGCATGGGAAAGGAAAGAATCAAAGCTGACTCCAGTATTTTGTGGTAGGGAATGGTACTGCCATCAATAGAAATAGGGAAATTGGGAAGAAAGACAGTTTTTAGGTGGGGTGGGGGTGAAAGTTTAGTTTTAGATTGATTTTTGAGGTGTAGTTGGGACATCCCAGTGCCACTGTTTAGCAAGCTGTTAGAAATGAGAGGTTAGAGCTCTCCCCTGAGCTCTAATGGAGTGGAGCATAATATGTATTTTGGAAATGATCTGGATGGAAGTAATCATTAAAGCCATGGGTATTCATGAGATTGGCAAAGGATAACAAGGTATAGAAAGGAAAAGGTGCTAAGGATGGAGAATGGAGACACACTAAGGGAGCAAGAGGAAGATGAATCAATGAGAGATTAAAAAAGAGAGCTGTCATACAGGCAGGAGGAGAAACCAGAGAAAATACTGTTGCTTACAGATGTAAAAAGAAAGAGTATGCAGGACTGGAAGAAAGGGTGGTCAGTAATGTTAAATGACACAGAAAGCTCAAGGAGCATGGGGCCACTGGTTTTTGTGATTAAATAGATCACTGGCAGTCTTTCAGAGAGCAGTTTCAAGTGGAGTGATGGGTAGGAAGCCTGATTGCAATGGATTGAAGTAGTGAGTAGGTGGTGAGAAGGGGCAAGTGTAGACAGTCCTTGTTATGGGTTTAGCTGAGAAAGGTGGGTGGAATATAAGGTGATAACCTGAGGGCATGGTCAAGGAAGGATTTTTTTTTTTCTGTGAGATAGGGGAGACTTAAGTATAATCCTAGATACTGGGGAAGAAGCCAGTAGAGAAGGAGACATTGAAGGGGATAGATAAAGAAGAAGGGTTAGCAAGTTCTTGGCTGATGATGGACTTAAGGGCACAATTGGAGGGGTTGGCTTTGGGACACAGGAGGGCTACCTCAACCTTTGGATGGGTGAAGACATAAGATGGGGATAGGATATAAAAGGGACATGTATTTAGATGGTTTCAAATTTTTTATTAAAGTAGGAGGCAAGGTGATCTGCTAGAGAAAGAGGATGAAGAATAGAGTTGCACCTGAAGATAAAAGAAATTATGAATCAATTACTGTAGGAAGTGTGATGGGGAGAAATGAATCAAAGCATGAAGCACTGTGGACCCGGTTGAGGTTACAAATCTGTAGTGGTCCCATCCAGCACAGTTTTGTGACATCTTGTTTAGTGTCTAGTGGCTTGGGAGTAGAAGTGAAGAAAAAATTGTGGAAGTGATTCAGGGACTGGAGATAAGCAGGGCAGGGACAGTGGAATGGACAAAGGGTCAAAGGATTCAAGGGTAGATGATGAGTCCATGAAGAAATAGCTAACTATTGAGTCAAGGCTATAAAGGGAGCAGAGAAGCCAGAACAGAGATGATAAATGGAGAGAAAAGGGAGAGTTTCAAGGACTGGAAGTCAGGATAAGGGTTTAGGAGGAGTTGTGTGTGGTTTGTCTTTCATTCTCAAAGAGGACCACGGCATCATGAAGATGATACTATGACTTGTGAGTCAATTGGATTTAAGTGCTGGAGGGCTGTGCAGAGTCACCAACCAGCCTCACTTTCTCCTCCGGAGCCATCTGGGTCCAGTGGCCAGATGTAGATCAGGATGACTGGACATGGCGCTGGATGCAGTGGGAGATGCTGACCTTTTTAAGCTAAGGTCTTACAAGCAATGAGGGAGGTGAAAATGAGAGGCTGACACATTGTGCGATGACTGACTTTGATAGACTTAGCTCTTCTCAGCAATGCAAGGATCTAAGACACCTCTAAGACTCATGATGGAAAATGGTATCTACAGACAAAGAACTTTGGAGTCTGAATGCAGATGGAAGCATACTATTTATTCTTTTGTTTTGTTTCTTTCTTGTAGCTCCTCCCATTAATTCTAATTCTTTACATCATGACATGTGAAAATAGTTTAAATATGAATGTGTAAATAGAGCCTATATCAGATTTCACACTGTCTTAGGGAGAGGGGAGAAGGAAGGGGAGAAAATGTTAAACTCAAAATCTTATGGAAGTGAATGTTGAAAACTAAGTAAATAAATTAATTATAAGAAAATAGGAGGCTGATCAGAGGGGAGAATTTCAGAGTTTATGGTCTTGGTGGTTGAATAGGCATTAAATGCTACGGTGAGTAGAGCATGAGCCTGGAGTCTGTTCAAATCCAGCCCCAGACAGTAGCGGGGTGACACTGAGCTAGTCACTTAAGTCTTTGCCTGCCTCAGTTTCCTGTAAAATGAGGATAATAATGCCATACAAATGTGTACTATTATAGTGAGTGGCTAAAGTCAAGAGAAAATTGAGGAGGTTACGGGAATTGAGAAGACCATTCATCTCTGATTTACTGAAGGATGTGAGCAAAGGAGAATTGGGAAAGAAAGTATGAGCCACCATCTATTTAATACTGAGGGTGGTGGGAAAGAGTTTTTACATAATTGTTTGTATGTGTCCTGTAGTCCCTCACCCTCCACCCCCACCCCCACCTTAGACTGTAAGCTTCTTGAGAGCAGGAGCTTCAACCTTTCTTTGTATCCCCTGCACTTAGCACAGTGCCTAGCAAGATTAAAATGACTTGTGACTGACTGGCGTAGAGATTAGTTGATCTTAACACTTAACATCTTCAATATGATTTCCATCATTTGTGATGCAAAGGTTAATATGCTTTGCAAGATTCAAGTGAATTTGAATTATTGCTTCAATAACTCCACATTGCCATCAATTTTAGCACATTCACTCTTGGAATATGAATATGAAATCATATGATGTTATTTGAAGTTAAAGATGTTATTTGTTAATATTCCAATTAAATACAATGTTGTTGAAAATTTCAATCATTTCATTTCTTGAAAATATGCATTTTTGCTTATGTGTCCAGACTTTAGGAACACCCTGTATTTAGCCTGGAGAGGAGGAGACTTAAGGAACCCATAAAAATTATCTTCAAGCATCTGAAGGACTGTCAGATGAAAGGATTTCGGGCTTCTTGGCCCAACAAGAACAGAGCTAGTGGGCTCTGGGTGGGAGTTTCTGATTTTAACTACATAAAAAAAAAAACCCAGCATAACAATTAGTTACGCAAAAATATAATGGATTACAGGAAAAATCTTCAAATGGAAATTGGATGGCCACTTGTCAGCAATATTAAAAAAGGGATTCCTATTCAAGCATGGGTTGGACTATGTGACTTCTGAGGTCTCTTCCAATTGTGAATTCTTCCGATCTTGCTCAGTTTTCTAGCCTGTTCTTTTGGACACTGATTTTGTCATCCAGAATATATCAGTTGTCCTCAATTTTTGATTGAGAGTAAGGAGTTTTGACTGTCACTAACTACAGCCCAGTTCTCAGGTTCTTAGACATCTGTTTTTATTGATAGTTTTTGGAGGGCTAATTCTTGCCAATGGACGTGTATGCTATGAACGTGTTCATCAATTTCCAACTGCTCTTGAACAGAGTTTTTATTTCTGTTGTGCTTTCTATTGGGAAAAATAGCTTTGTGATTTGGAAGCTTTGAACTTTCCCATATTGATTTTTTTCGTCTGCAAGATAAGATTGGACAAGCTTTTCAAGGCCGTTTGTGTTGATATTAATTCTGTATTTTTGGCTTGAAGTCAGAACTAATTTATATCACATTCCAAGTTATCATCATTGAGTTATATCACAGTGGTGCTCTCATATTTTATCATGTCCTTAAATCAGGACTGATTTTGCAAAATGCATTCCATGTTGTTTTGATTGGCCTTGTGTAATCCTTGCAAATTGTCACTTTTGATTGTATGGAACAATTCTCTGTCTGAAGAGAACCTTTTCTTTTTTCACTATAATAGAATAAGCTGCTGGGTGAGGCAGAAATGACCGATATTTATGCTTATGAGTAATGATCATAACTGATGAACATATGCAGATGAGGTCAGTGCAGTATAAAAATGAAAGAGCAGAGATTATGGCTATATTTCATTTTCCTGGAACCTAGCCTAATGGATAGCTCATTGGCAAGAGTCACTCAGCTGGTTGGTAAGGGAATCTGTAACCTGGCTTGTGGGGCTGCTGTTTGAGGTTAGGGAGCCTGAGGAGACAGCAGGCTTGGATACAAAGAGGAGTATGTTTCTTTAAAAAAATTCCTGTGGGATGTTGCAATTGACACAGTCCTTTGATCTGTGGAGGCAGTAGCAAATAGATCAAAGTGAGCCATCTTACCCTCCTAGAGACCAAATGGCATTTGTGCTTGGTATTGTCATTTTTGTCATCCTGTCTGGTTCAATATGAGTGTTTGTGTGGATTGCTAATTAAGATGCAATGTAATTGGTTTCCATAGATGGGGAGGAGTTACCATTTCTTATGAAATGCTAAATCTTTCTGTCTGAATAGGGAGGCAACAATGGACTGCTTTACAAAGTATTTTTTGGGGGGTTGGGGTTGGATCATTAAGAATAATTTACCAAAAAGCATTCCAATCTTAGAGAAGTTTCTATTTTGTTTTACTCTGACACTGTTCTGCCCCCCCCCATTTAATAGCATTTGATTTTTTTCCAATTACATGTAAAGATAGTTTTCAACATTCACTTTTATAAGATTTTGAGCTCCAAATTTTTTTTCTCCTTCCTCCCCCCTCCTCAAGACAATTTTGATTATAGCATTTGATTATAGCAATTTGATATAGTCTGCCAATGTTTTGTGAAATATATTTTTGGAGAATGCAGAATCTCCCTGCTTGAGGGTTTTTTTTCCTTGTGCAAAATTGGACTAGTAGTCTACAATCTTCATTATCAACAGTAAAGATACTGTCTCAAAAGCCCTGGTCATTTCTTTGGAGAAAATAGATCTAAAAATAGACCTAAAAGGTTGTTAAATTATTTGTTTTTACTTTGATTGGTGTCTTCTCTCTTTGAAGATACCAAGTCAGTTGGTCAATCAGTAAACATTAGTTAAGTGACTACTATTAATTAAATGCCTACTAGATGCTAAGCACGGGGGCTACAAAAAATGGTAAAACAGAGTCCCTGCTCTCAAGGAGCTCACAGTGTAATGGGGAGAGATAAATGTACAAAAGCAAGCAATTCTAAACAAACAAGTACATACAAGATGAATTGGGAATAATGAACAGAAGGAATGCACTAGAATTAAGGGGGATCAGGAAAGACTTCTTTTTTAGTTGGGACTTGGAAGAATCCAGGGAAGTCAGGAAACAGAGATGAAGAAGCATTCCAGGCATGGGAGACAGCCAGGAAATATGCCATAGCTTCTGTAGTATAGCAGAGAGACAGACCTGGGTTTGAGTCGTGGCTCTTTGGTCACTCTTCCACATTTCAGAAGTCATTTATCCTTTCTGAATTTTGGTCTAATTTTACATAATTTAGAAATGAGAATATTAGGTTCATTAGGCTGTTTCTGTAAGGATCAAATGAGATGATGGATTTAAAAGTGTCATTTAAATGTATATAGTATGGTATCAGTGTAAGTTGTTATTAGTGTTGTTTAAAACTACTTCCAAAATTGTGTGATTCAATTGTGTAGGCATTATTATCTGGCGACATCTTAATGACTAAAAATATTCAAGTTTATTCATCCTTTAGTGCTTTCTACTGTGAGAACAGAATAGAACATGAGCTATTATTATTTTTGGCAATTACGACCATTTGTGGTATATTGTGCTGATCAATTTCTTCCTTCTTTCTTCCTGACTGCATGGATTTTTTTCTAAGGAAAGTCCCAGAAGCTTCCATTGCTACTTGTTTTACAGACCAAAGGGATCCATTCAAATCCATTTCTTCAGCAATCTAGTGACCCTCATTTCTGACCATATCACCCTGTTGCTCTAGAAGCTTCATTTGCTCCCTATTCCCTCCAGGATTAAATATAAACTCCTTTGCTTGGCATTTTAAAGTTTTTTGGAACTTGGCCTTTTCTACCTTTTTTTCACTTTACTTCTAAGTACTCTATGCATAACTACACTGGCCTGCTTGCACTTCCTCAAACACAGTATTCCCACTTCCATCCCTTTGTCTTTGTTCTGGCTATCCCCATTTATGAAATCCTTTGTCTCCTCATACCCTTCTCTTGGTTTCCCTGTTTTTTTTTTTTTTTTTAAGATTCAGCTTTTCTTACCTTCTGCAAGAAGCCTTTTATGGACTTTTCAGCTGTCAATGTCTTTCCTTTTGCAATTATCTTTCATCTACTCTATATTCAGCTTGCGTGTAGCTGGTTATTTACATGATTTTCCCATTAGAATGTTTGCTCCTTGAGGCCAGGGACTACTTCCACCACCCCCTCCTTTTTTTGTAGCTTGAGTGCTTAGCTAGGTGCCTGGTACATAGTAAGCACTTAATAAATGCTTGTTGATTGTTGACTGACTAACTGCCTGATTATGAATTGGAGAAAGTCTCTTTCAGAGCTCCTCTCCCAAGGCGTAGGGTGCCATATGCCACATTGGGCCAATTGCATCAGCAACCAAAGCCTACCAAGGTTACCTACTTAGTTATAATGGGTGAATTTCAGAACTGGAAGAGACCTTCAAAGTGAAATAGTCTAAACTATCATCAGTTGTCTTGTAAAAAAAAACCTTTTGAACCAAGACATACTTGGGCTTAAGATATAATCTCTTACATCTATGCTTTCCTTCTTTGGCAATTAACACTCCCAACAACAAACAACTGGTACCTCATCCTGAAATATAGATCAGAGGCCCTGAAATTGTGCTCTATGAAAGCCCAACTCAATTGGAGCAGACCGACAGATTTCTTAGCCATTCATAAATAAAGTAAACAAAAATAGTGTTGAAGTCAGTCAAATGAAGAGGAGAAGGAAATACAGGGTATTTCCCTTGGGCAATGGGCAGCCCTTGATACCTGCTGATTCATACAGATTTCAAAACTGAAGCAGTTAACACTGTAGCATGGGTGATATTTCCAATAAAACAGGAAAACAGCTGGTAACCAAGCTTCTAATTATACTGTGATCTTTCTCTAAAATGTGGTGCGAAGTTTGTGTTACCATTGTCTCTTTCATGTTAGAATAAAACTATTTTTTACGTACCTAGATCATTACAATAGCCTTCTGCTTGGTCTCTCTGCCTCAAGTCTTTCCCTGCTCCAGTTCATCCTTCACTTAGGTGCCAAAGTGGTCTTTCTAAAATACTACTTACCTAATTATCACCCATAAGTCCTTTGAAGACTTAGTTGATCATTATTTGGATCAGAATTCTTCCTTTTAGCTGCTTGACTTCATAGCGTTGTTCTCTCTATATTAATTGTTCTCCTGCTTCTGTTCACTCCATTCTATATCAGTTCATATACCCAGGATTCTATGAAATTATCTCATTAGTCATGTACATGAATTCATAAACCACAATTTGCTTATTCATTTCCTAGGTTTCCGAGAAACCCTTGGTCACCCTATCTTTTAGTTAATAAGCATTTTACCCTCTCTTCCATTTCCCCTTTACTGCATTGAAAAAAAAAAAAACCCAAACTCTTGTAACAAATGCAGAATCATACAAAACAAATTCCTGTATTGGCCCAAGGAACCTAGATGTGCAAAACTGTGCATCTCATTCTGCATATTTAGTCCATCATTCTTCATCATTGAGTTTCTGGAATCATGGTCTGCATTGAATTGATTATTGAGTTCTCTTAAGTCTTTTGAAGTTATTGTTTTCCAAAGATTGGTGTTATAGTATAAATTGTTCTCCTGGTTCTGCTCACGTCATTCTGTATCTGTTTATAGAAATCTTCTCAGGTTTTTCTGAAGCCATTGCCTTTGGGGTTTCTCACAAAGGTGCTTCTTAGATTTGAGTTCTTTTATACCAACCTCTCCTTTAAATCTTCCCTTTTGGTGTATTTCATTCGTAGCTATTCCTTTCCCAGTATTACCCTCCCTCTTCCTCCTTTATATCTCAGCTTGTTTCCCTGTTGAGTTTGTTGTATTTCCAAACCAAACTTATTTTTTATGCATGTTCAATCCTCCATTGTTCATTTCAGATAAAAGTGACGTTTGTCTGATGCCTGTTCCCCATAATGCCTCCCTTCATGCTTATATATTCTCACATTCCAAAATTATGAGAATAATATGGTAATAGCTGGCATCAACATAGTGTTTTAAGTTTTGCAAAGTAGTTCACAAACATTACTTCTTTTTATCTTTACAGCAACCCTGGGAGGTAGGTGCTATTAGCTCCATTTTATAGGTGAGGCAATTGAGGCCCAGAGAGAGTTGCCTATGGTCACATAGGTCCAGTGCTCTGTCTGCTTTGCCAGCTAGCTGCCTTTAAAAAGCAAGAAGAAATAGCAAGTTTTGCTTATCTTTCTCCTTTCTATACTAGTATAGTTATTTTTATATTCACTTCTCTTTCCCCTCTTCAAATTTAGGTTTTTTTTTGTGGGGGGGGGCAGCCCTTTATCTTTGATGCCTCCAGACACAAAGCCTTGTAGGCTATGTTTGTCCCATAGCCCATATATGGGTCTGCCCGTATGCCCATTGGAAAAAAAAAAAGATAAACTAAAGTTAAGAGATTAAACTTTTTGCCCAAGACTATACACTGAATAGGTGGGAGAACTGAGATTAGAACTCATCTTTGGAGTAGTGTACTTGTCATATACATATACATATACATATACATATACATATACATATACATATACATATACATATACATATACATATACATATACATATACATATACATATACATATACATATACATATACATATACATACACATACACATACACATACACATACACATACACATACACATATACATATACATATACATACACATACACATACACATACACATATACATATACATATACATATACATATATCACTACACTTGTTGCATCTATGGTCCTCCTGGTGCTCACTTGCTGGTGAAGTCCTTTTTTTCTAGTTCTCTTGGACTTCTGGCTGACTTTTTGTGTAATTCTGAGGTGGAACATGCCACTTGTTATTTCATTGGATTCTTAGCTCTTTATTTGGTCTGTTGCTTTACCTCAGGGTTTTTCTGGAGCAGGTATGGAGGAGCTGGGCAACCTGCCTTCTCTTCAGGCAGCCATCTTGGAAGGAAGTCTGAGAAACTCCCAAAAGCATTTTCTAGAAAGAAGTTTTTTTCAAAATTTCACTATTTGTGGCAGTTTCTTTATTTTCATTTTACATTTTAAATTAAAACCAAATAATTATGCAAGGTTCTTAATTGCTTCTTTTTTTAGTATGAAGAAATGAATGAAAAAGCACTAACTATGTAAGTTAATGTGCTAAGTGTTGTAAGTAAGGATAGAGACTGGAAATTAATTTCTTTTTTTTGTTTTGTTTTTGGAGAGGGAAAGGCGGGGCAATTGGGGTTAAGTGACTTGCCCAAGGTCACACAGCTAGTAAGTGTGTCAAGTGTCTGAGGCCGGATTTGAACTCAGGTCCTCCTGACTCCTGGGTCGGTGCTCTACTCACTGGGCCACCTAGCTGCCACTGGAAACTGATTTCTTTGCTACAGAGTACTCAGAAGTAGGGAAACTCCCTTCTACCAATGCAGGTCAAAGCCTGCTTTGTAACTTACAATCTTAGAGCATTGCTAAACCATCATGAAGTTGTGTTCTGCCCAGGATCGCACAACTTGTATTTGGAGTGGAGAGGGTGATACTGAACTTGTATTTACAAGCCAGGCCACAGGATAGATGGAAAAAGGAAGATAGTTGCTGTCTTCTGGAAGCTTACCTTCTAATAAGAGAAGACAGCACATGGAAGGGAGGCTTGGTGGTCAAGGAGGAGTATTTTAGTCAGAGAAGTGACAGAGATAGTGAATAGATACAGAAGATAATTCATACAGAAGATCTGTGTTCTTTATGGGAATGCTAATACCTTATTGCTTAGCAGAGAAAGCAAGAGGTGGAATCAGGGGTGATGGTGGGTAATGTTAGTTATGGTGAATGCTTATCAATCCAAAACTCATTATTTTAGACAATGATCATAGTTCTTTACACTTAGAGAGTACTTAATGTTTGCAAATCATTGTCACCTGTATTATATTTAATCTTTACAACAACCCTGTCAGTAAGCCTGGCTGATATTCTTATACTCATTTTGTTAAACAGATGAGAAAACTGAGTCCAAGGCTATATACATAATACATATATATACATGCATATATATATATAGTGGTAGAATTACTCTAAAACTCATCTTTTGACCAGTGTACTCGTCAAGCTGGATATGAACTTTCTAATGATTTAAAGCTCTCCAGGAAATCATGTAACCTTATTCTTTGTCGGTGATCCTAGAAAATTGTATTCTACTAACTTTGGAGCATTGAGGAGAGGGGAGTGAGGGACATACAATTTTTATTTTATTTTTCTTCCAATAGAGATAATTTCTTCTTTTTCCTCTCTTGTATTGTTGTCCAAACATAACAGCATTTTGGCAAAATTGGATGTTTATATGCCAGTAGGGGATTTTACTTTAGAGTGTTCTTTGATGGACACATTGCCACCCTCCATTTTTTGGAGTCAGAGCCAGTGATTTCATTGGTTACATAAAGCTGAGAATTCTCTCCCCAATCTTGAGTCACAACTCTCTTGCAATTTTTAGTTTTTGGTAATTCTGGGGGATGATTTCCCCAGTGTTGCATCGCTAGTGTGTCAGAAGTAGGTCTTGAGCCAAAGTCCTTCTGATTCCAAGGTTAGCCTTCTATCCACAATACCTTAAGTGTAGCTGTACTTTGTGCAGGATATCTTAACAGCTACTGCTGCTCCAGAAAAAAAAAAAAACAACAAAATATTAGCCCCCTTCTATGCTAGGTTATATGTTTTTCCCTTTTCAGTGTTGTTTGGTTATAATTTATAAGTGCATTTAGCTTGCCAACACAATTAACATTTCAATTATCTACATCATTGTTATTTAGTTAGAATAGGTTCTTGCCCTCCTTATATAAAAATGGATGACTCTCCCATATTACTTTGCCAGTAGGTACACAGAATATAATAGGCAATAGAAATATAAATTTATTTAAATATTATATAAACACAACATGTAAAGTCATATGTCCATTATAAAAATAGCAGATGAGGCTCCAAAAGTTTGTGCTTGGCTGTGGATTTATGGTACACCTAATCTGTTATTATGGATAATTAGGACAGTTTGATTTGTTCCTCCAATAGTTTATCATGATCATGATGCCTTTGTCTTTTGTTCTTCTTGTGCATGATTTCCCTTTTTGTCTTCTTGTCCTGTTCTAGGAGCACAGAACTCTAGCAGTATGACTGACATTTGATAAGTAACACCAGGACTTGGACTCACAGTTCAGCAGTGTTGAAGAGGGACTCCCCTCCGTGCATCTCCTTAGCTACCATGGCTGCCCCCTCTGCTGTGGTGCCATTCTCGGTGGTGTCTCAGCCACAAGTAAGTAACATAAGGCAAGATTTGACTAGGAAAGAATTCACTAGTCATTACTGAGCTTTTGGATAGGATTCTTGAAAGTATGTAGCATTGTATTTTTTAAAAATCTCATAAAATCACCATTTGGGACATATTTAGGTTTTTTCCACTGAAAAAATAGTAGTTTACAAAGGAGATGCCATTTAGGACCAGTAACCAGCAAAAAATAATGAACAAATCAGCTTTCTAAGGCAGAACTGTATTTATCATAATTAGGGAACCCTTTATTTTCTTTTTTTAAAAATAATTGATTTTTTATATTTTCTGTTTCTTACATCACCGTAGTGTCTTATCTATTTTTATGCCCCCCCCTACCCCAACCCTTCTATATGACAAATAGCATTTTTTTCAGAGAGGGAAAAAAAAGTCAGCAGAAGTGATTGATACATTGTAAATGGCCAAAAACATGTGTAATGTTAATGTAAACACCTACAGACATCTGGCCTTCATGAAGTGGTAGGTGGAATTGTTTTCTCATTTTTCTTCATTTGAGACCCACTTGATCTTTATAATTTTGTTTCATTTACTTTTGACTTTTTGGCATGCCATTCTTTGCATTTCATTGTTATAGTTACTTTGTTGTAGTTACTTTCTATATTGTTTTCTTGACTCTGTTTACTTCATTCTGCATCAGTTCCTACAGATCTTTCTGTGGTTCTCTTTATTCTTTGCATACAACAGTAGTGTTGTTACATTCATGTACCACAACTTGTTTAGCCATTTCTAGTAGATGGGCATCTACTTTGTTTCCAAATGTTACCTATCACGAAATATACAGCTATAAATGTTTTGGTACATATGAGGCCTTTTTTCTTTTTGAGAAGGAAGCCTTGATTTTCAATGATCAGAATGCATGGCTGATATTTTTGACTCCAAACTTAAGATAGCTTAATTAGCTACTCGTTGAAAGGTAAGGGCCACTGTTCTGTGTGCCATGTATATTTGGGCTTCGCTGGGATATCCGAGGGATAGATAGCAACCTATTAAAAATTTCCTGATGTGACATGTTTGTGTTCATTTGTATACAGTATCTAGGGTTTTCCTTTCATTTCCTTTCGTTATTTTTCTTTTACTCGCCTAACAAACCCTTAGACTCACAAACAATTCTTTTTTCAAAGTATACTGAAGTTATGGCAAAGATATATTAGTAATAATTCAGGGAGCATAAGTTGACCAAAGATGTTTAAAGCCATTTTAATTCATATTCTTAGCACAGCCTGAGTTTCCTTCTGACCTTCCTCATTTTTTTTATCTCCTTATCTGTGCACATAGCTGTATTATTAGCTGCATTGTTATTTTTGTGGGGACCTGTGCTTTCATCAATGTAGTAAACCCCTAACATAGATTGCGAAGATCACTCCATTGATACAGCTAGAATTCTGTTTGCCTGGGGGCACTGAGAGGTTACGTGACTTGTCCAAGGTCACATAGTTAATATATCAAAAATGGTACTTGAAACCATGTTTTCCAAGTTTGGTCTTTCATTCAACATACTGAACTGCCTCTTAATGATTTTTATTCTGAGTTAAAAAAAAAATCAAACAAACCCAAAACCAACCAAACAAAAGAAGTCTGAAGAAGAGAGTCATCTTGATAGATACTCTTGGCTTAGAGTTGGAACCTTAAAGGCTCTCTGGTCTAACTCATTTTACAGATAAGGAAATTGAGGACCAGGATCATATAACTAGTATTTAAGGTGGAATTTAAATCTTGTTTTTCCTGAATCCAATGACCAGCGTTCTGTTTTGATGTTGCCTCTCAAATGTTTCCAAGATAGGAATAAACTGAAAAACTTTTCCTTCATAGAATTTTGTAGACCACAGCTTTTTGGTTGGATTCTTAGAGAACACATTTTTTAAAAATGGGGATGAGGTAGCAGGGTGACTTGGTGTATCCTACATGTTTATACTCTTACTTCCTTCCCCAGTTCTCAATGGAGAGGAGTATGAGAACCTGTGGTACTTTGAAATGTTACCTATAAATTCCAGTGCCTCTTTCTTAAAGCAACATGTGTCACGTTTGTTATTGTTATTTAACATTTTAAAAAGTGCTAGTCCCCCATTTCAATTTGTTTGGTGCCAAAACTGTGTCATGTGTATTTTTCTTTCTAATAAATGAATCTTTCCCTCCTCAGCACTTAATTTACTTTTGTGCATTTATTTTTCGTACCCCCAGAGAGTTTTTTCTTCTATCTTCTTCTCCATGAAATAGGAAAAGAGATTTGATTTCTTTTTTATTTGAAGTGATTTTTTTCAAAGCCCAGTTCAGCTGTCACTCTGCAAAGGCTATTTTGAAGTTTTTGGGAAATGAGATTAGCCTTGAAATAATCAATCTTCATTGCAAAGGCCACAATGCTACCTACCCCTTGACAGAAAGGTGATGGTTTAATTTGAGGGATGAGACACTCATTTTTGGGCATAGCAAATATAGAAATTTGTTTTGCTTGACTATCCTTATTTGTTACAAGGTTGGTTTTTTTAAATTTTTCTTTCCTTCAGGGATGAGGGCATGTGGGAAGGATAAATACTTAAAAAATATAGTTATTCCCAGTTCTAGTTTCCTGGCTAAGACACAGGAGTGTCTTTCAGCTATCCCTGGTCAGAATTTTTTTATCTCATCTCACCAATCCAGAAAATTTTTGTTAATCACTTATTGTGTGCATGATAATATGCTAAGTTCTGGTGATTCCCCCTCCCCTTCCCCTCCAAAAGAGTGAAATCAACCTCTGTGCTCAAGGCGATTGTTCACTTTTTAATTTTTTTTTTTTACTATAGTTAATTTCCTGTTTGTAAAAATCAATTGAAATTTTTTATTGATAACTTAACATGTTTCGCAAGAGGAAAACATTTTTTTTTAAAAAATGGAGTACTCAGTTAAAATATATGATAAAATATATGGGGAGATAGTATCTCACTGTACAAATAAAAATTGTGGCTGAAAGTTGAACATAATTACATTCAAGCTAAGTGAAATGAAGCAAATTCTAAAATATTTCTTTTCTGCTTCTTGAAGATGCTTTTGAACTCAAAATCAAGCATCAAACCAGAACTTTTATAAAATCACTTTGAAATGTTGTAAGCACAATTGTGTGTCTATGACAATTTCCTTGCTAGTGTTTGCACAGCAGTGAAGAAATGCAGCTGAAAAGTATGTAGGGAGGAAAAAGATATTTCTTTTGCTAGCTTCCACTGCTGGTAAACTCCAACAATATGTTTGTGTCATTTTGGAGAGGGATTTGAGGAAGAATGCAAGGATCAGGAGCCCAATAGACTAGCATTAGTGATGCAGCATAACAGCATTGTATTGGCCTGGGTCTATTTATTTTTAAAAATGAAATTTTGTCAACTTTTGCTTTTTTTACATCACCGTTGTTATCCCAAATATACTTTACCCTCTTTTTTCCCCTCCCAGAGAGCCATCCTATATAACAAATAGTATTTTGCTCGTGGGTATTTTATATGTAAGAGATGGGCTAGTCTCTATTCCCTTATAGGAGGCAGCTGGTAGCTTGAGGGGAGTCTGCATCCCCTGGATTGTCTATGTAGACCAGTAATTATAAGGTTTATTAAATGCTTTTTATATATTATTTCATTTGAGCCCTATAATAAACCCTGTGAGATAGCAAATACTGGTATTGTTATCCCTATTTTATAGATGAAGAAACTGAGGTTCAATGACTTGTCTATAATCACTTAAACCTTCTCTGTTGCATCTGCTTCACTCAGAAAGGGGATCTCCCTGTTATACGAACTTCTTAGGATCATGGTTTTAAAGTCAGAAGGGTCCCTAGAGGCTTTTGAACCCAAACCCTTTCATTACTCAGGTGATGCCCTGTGAAGACTGACCACATGGGGTCAAGTAGCCAGTAAGGATCTGAAGTAGGATTCAAACTCAGGTCTTCCAGACCCCCAGTTATCACCCTGGTGCCCCTCAGGAGACTGACTTGAGATAGTTATACTGCTAGAAATTCATTTTATAGGCTATAAACTTCAGCCCCAAAGGCCTTGATCTACTACTATTGACGCTACTATGTGTTTATTTAGTGCCCTAGTGTTTGCAAATTGTTTACAAATATTATCTCATTTGGTCTTTACAGTGACCCTGGAAGGTAGGTGCTGTTATTAGCTCCACTTCACATTTAGGAAACTGAGGTACAGAGGTGTTAAGTGACTTGCCCAGGGTCATACAGCTAGTGGCTGAGGCAGTATTTGAACTTCTTGACTCCAGGCCCAGTGCTCTATCTTCCATGCTAACTGGCTGCCTATTGAATCATACATCCCCTTACATTGCCACCTGGTTGAAGCACGCATGTGCTTTTCTCCCATAGCTTGACTGAAAGCTTGTAGAGAAAAGGAACAGTGTATTATATGCAGTGTGCCTGGCACAGGGCACATGGTTGGTGCTCAAATACTTGCTAAATGTTCAAAAGTGGGGCAGCTAGGTGGCGCAGTGAGTAGAGCACCAGCCCTGGAGTCAGGAGGACCTGAGTTCAAATGTGGTCTCAAACACTTGGCACATTTACTAGATGTGTGACCTTGTCACTTAACTCCAATTGCCCTGTCTTCCCCCTCTCAAAAAAAACCAAACAGAAAATAAATGACATTAAAAAAATTAATATTGACATTATGACATATGACAAAAAATGACATTAAAAATAATAATAAATGTTCAAAAATGCTTGACCACACATGCAAAAGATGGCCCCAGAAAAACTGAACCAAAGTTGTAATACATATACATGCAAATACATATACATATGTATGTGTGTGTGTGTGTGTGTGTGTGTGTGTGTGAATGTATACACACACATATACACACACACAGGTAAAAACAATTTTAAACTTTTTTTTATCTATCCTATCTAAATAATAAATATCTAAATTCTATCTTTCCCTTCCCCCCTCCCTGAGATGGTAAGCAATTTGATATAGATTATACATGTATAGATTATGCATGTATTTACTAATTTTTCTCAGAGGCAACAAATTCATTGACATTTAGTAAACTTCTCTTTCATGCCAAGACTATGCTGGATACTGTCAGATACGAAAACAAGATGTGATCTTTGTCTTTTCTCTCATGTCCAGGACAGGTCACCTGACTAATCAGAACCTTGTCCTGAGTGGTCTGCTCCACAGGAGTGGTTATCACTAGGATTTACATCCAGGTATTAGAAGATAGTGAGTTGTTTTTGCATTATATTCACCTGACTTTTGTTCATTTTCATATAAATCCCTTTTGCCCATGAACATAGACTTGCAATCTCAACTTAGGCACATTTCAAGTTTGAATTTAATTCCTGCTTTCCCTGAGATTGCTGAAAATAGAACAAGGTGAAAATGGGAAGGTAGGGAGCAGAAACCACTAGCAGTCTTTCCGGGTCCATGAATGATTTGTGGGCCATGTTGATAAATTATTTATTTAATGTTTATTATTATAAAAATGATGCTAAGGACCCAGGGCAGACCTATGAAATGGTATTTGTCGGCTAGGCTCAAACAGCTACCCCTGTAGTGGTCTGTTGCTGTTCAGCCATTTTTCAGTTGTGTCCATTTGGGGGTTTCTTGGCAAAGATACCAAATGGTCTGCCATTTTCTTCTCCAGTTCATTTTCCAGATGAAAAAACCGAGTCAAGCAGAGTTAAGTGACTTCCAGGGCCTGCATCACCTAGCTGCCTCACTAGTATGCTAGTTTACCATTTTTGTTTTTGTTTTCACTTAAAATTTTTAAAAGTTTTATTGATGGGCTTTGTTTTTATGTTGCAAACATTTCTAGATTATTCCTATTCCTTGAGAAGTCTCTTGTAACAAAATATAATAAGAAAAACTACATACAGTGATCTCTTCTGAAAGTGCATGCAACTTTCCACATCCGTAGCACCCCTTCCCCAACCTCTTGATTGTTAAAGTGTTTTTTTTTTAAATTAACATAAGTATTTTCTCTCAGCTACTACCTACTGGGGGGGGGAAACACATTTTTGTAACATATGCATAGTCAAGCAAAACAAATTCCCTCCTTGTTTGTAGTAAAAAATAGATTTTTTTTTTTCATTTTGCACCTAACGTGCACTATCCCCTCTGTCAGGTGGTACATAGTACAATTTATCACTGTTTCATTGAAATCACAGATGGTTACTGTATTGATATTAGTTTTTTTTACAGTCTCCAGTTTATTGTTTTTACAGTGTTCTTATTGGATTAATTGTCCTAGTTCTATTAATTTTTTTCATCAGTTTATAAAAGTCTTCGAAATTTTTTTTTAAAATAATCAAAATAATACATATAATATATTTATATAATATAATTATTAGTATAGTATATACAGTATAATTGTTCTTCTGGTCTTCATTCTGCAAAAGTTCATATAAATCTTTACAGGTATCTCCTTTTTTACAGTGTACTAGTGTTCCGTCATGTTCATATACCACAATTCCTTTAATTAGTCCTTGGTTGTCTTAGTTTCCAGTTTTTTGGTGTCCACAAAAAGAATTGCTAAAACAACTTTTTTTATATAGGACCTTTTCCTATTTCTTTGGGTTCTTTTGGATATAGACCTAGTACTGTTAAAATATAAATATAAATAAAAATGTTAACGCACATACAGGCCTTTACAGATACTAGTCTCACTTAGCTAAATGGTACAGTGGGTAGTACTCTCAGCCTTGAGTCAGGAAGACCTAAATTCACATTCAGCCTCAGACACTTTCTGGCTGTGTGACCCTGGGTAGGTCACTTAACCCTGTTTGCCTCAGTTTCCTTATCTGTAAAATGAGCTGGACAAGGAAATGGCAAAACACTCTAGTATCTCTGCCAAGAAAACCTCAAATAGAGTCATGGAGACATAACCGAAATGACTCAACAACAACAAAGAGTGCACAACCACAAAAAGATCACTTACCTATCCCATAATACAAATGAAAGACTGGAACTTAAGAGCTATTGTCTTGTGGATATGCCATTTTTCTATGCTAAATTGTCTGTGAAGATACTGTGGTTCAAGCTCCAGGGTATGGTAGAGGGGGAAGAAAACAGACTCTAGAATCTCACCCCTGAAACTTACCACCTCGGGCAAGCTCTGTTGTTTCCCAACGGCAAAATTAAGGGTTTTGACCAGATGGCTCTAACATTTCTTAAGTTCTGAATCTATGGCCCTTATGTACTGAACACAGAAAGGTGGGAAGAGTGCCAGATTCAGGATCAGAGGACTTGGCTTTCGACTTTGGCAGCCACCACTGATCACTTGTATACTCTTAGGTGTGGGATTTGTTTCTTCCATCTGCAGAGTCAAAGGTTTGGTCCCTTCTAGCTCTAATGTTCCATGTCACATAACTCTTAAGTCCCTGGTATTTTTGTTTCTACCACACAGACTTCTATGTACAAATATGAGCACTATGCGCTACGTGCTTGATGATACTCATTGGTAATACATTCTTAAGTGATTTAAGAAAATTCATCTCTAATTTTTAATTTTTTAAAATTTTATTATTATATATTATTACAAAATTAATTTTTAATTAACATAGTCTATTTTCTAATAAAACAACTGTCTGAAGACTACTTCTAGTAATAATTCTAATAAGAATATTAATTCGTTTGCATGTTAGAAAGCAGGCAGAGGTTGAATGACTAATATCTGAGGAAGAATTTAAATTCAGGTCTTCAAGACTTCAGTTCATTGCTCTGTCTAGCCACTATACCAACTAGCTGCCTATACATATATACAGACACCCACAAACACATATATTTGCATATGTGCCTATATATGCCTATACATATGTAGATATACGACTATACACATACACATGTTTTCCCAATAAAAGAGTAAGCAATTTAAAATCAGTAACTTTCCTTTTTGTATTTGTATCTCCAGTGCCTGAGGCTTAATACGTGTTTGTTGATTGATTAGAGGAGTAACTAGTAATCCAATTTGGCTGAAACATAGGGTTTATGAAGGAGACTGTCTGGTAGAGTAAGCTGGCACCATTGTAGATGGCTTTAAATGCCAGACTGAGTTTGTATTTAATTTTAGAGGCAAGAAGGAAGCACTGAAGACTTTTCACATGATAGCGATATAATCAGACTTTGGTGACCTTGGAAGTTGGGTGTGTGAGAAATGCGGTTTTGGAGATCGCTGGACTTCCTAGGCAGGGCCAAAGTCCTGAGGAAGAACCCTGTGATAATCTCTAAGGAAGTCTGTGCAGACCACAGGACTCCCAGGGGAAGGCCAAGTGGTAGCTCCCCACTTTAATCTGTGGGGATCACAGGGCTCCTAGGGGTCAGACCCTAAAGAAAACCCAAGTGATGGTCCTTTAGAATGGTGATAAGATCACAAGGCTCCTGAGACAGGGCCGGAAGACCCAAGTGATGTCCGCTTAAGAAGGCTGTGCAGACCACAGGGTTCCCCAAGGGAATCCCAAGTGGTAACCCTCTTAACACCACAGTGGGGAATCACAGGACCCCCCAAGGCAAGGTCCAGAAGTAAGCCCAGGATGTGCTTCTGCCGTTCATTGCTTTCTTTCCCTTAACCTTAGGAAGATCCATGTGATTTGCTCATTGTCACCCAAAGAACTCAGGACCAGAATGGGCAGAAGAAGGCATTTTATTATGTTCCTTGAGAGATCAGGTATAATTGCTCACCAGAATACGCTGATACAGCTGCAGGAGCAGGGGTAACCATTCCCTCCACTCCTGCTAGAGTTATGGTTAGTTTACAGTCTTTGTTTTTTACATAGTTTTCCTAGGTTATACAGTTTATATAGGTAGGATAATAAGGATACAGAAGCAAAAGTAAAGTTAATTAGATTTTCCTTGTCTTAGTTTAGGATTAAACTACATTCTTTTACTTCCCATACTTTCCCTCTTTAACATATGCAAATTAAGCAAATCAGTAGGCCTGGATTCTTGACCAAGACCAGACCCTAGATAAGCTTGAACTGGTTCAACCTGGTTTGGCCTCTCTAATTCTCCTGTCTTCTCAAAAAGCATGCATACAAGCCTCTGACCTCTCACCTGACCTTGAGGCCTGATTTCTGCTAAAGCTGGGGTGGGGGAGGGGGAAGTACACCTTTAGTTCTGTGGAAACAGAACTCCTCCTCTCATTTCTTATAGGTGGATGATGAATTGGGGGAAGTAGAGACGGGAAGCAGGGATACCACTTAGGAAGGCTGTTAGAATAGTCTAAGGAAAAGGTGATGATGTCCTCCAACTTGTGAGTGGAGAGAAGGGGATAGATCTGAGGGATGTTTGACATGAGATAAAATTGATTCAGTTTTAGCAGCTGAATGGATTTAGGAGGTGAGAGAGGAGGGGTCATATTTGACTCCAGGTATCTGGAAAAATGGATGTACCATCCATAGACTTAGGAAGGTTTGGGTCATCACCTAGCAGTTTTGAATATAGTTGTGTTAATTATTGTAATGATCCCTCAAATGTTTCATTTTGGGGTTATTCACTATTTCAGGTTATACTTAAACTAGAAAATCAAAGGATTTTTTTTTACACTCAAGTCATTGTATAATTTTGTTAAATTTGCTTCCACATTTAGCCTTCTCTCTCCAGAAGATAATCTCTGAACCTGAAGAGAATTCTGTGCTGTATTCATATGGTGCTACACAGAAAATTAAAACAACATCTCTGTTATGCAAATCAAGGAATGAAGCTTCTTTGTGATGGCATAGTTAAAGTGAAATCCCCCATTGACCAAGAGATAATCAACTGCTCAGTTTAAAGTGTAGCATATAGTGTACTTTTCACTACCCATTTGTGGATTGCAGGCAAGTCTCACATTATAAACACCTGTCTTATGAGCATTCTTGAGGACTTGACAGGATAACTATATACTACTTTTCAATTTCACTTACTTCACATCTAATCAATTGCCAAATCTTTTCATTTCTCCCCAGCATCCTCTTCCATAAATCCCCTTCCCTCTACTCATCCTGGTTCAAGCTCTTATGCTGTGTTTTGTCTGGACTATTTCGGTATCCTCCTAATTGGTCTTTCTGCCTCAGGTCTCTTCCTACTTCAGTCTGTTTTCCTAAAGTATAGTTCTGACCAGTCCACTCCTTATTCTACTTCAGTGGCTCTTCGTTACCTTAAAATATGAAGCCCTCTATTTGGCATTTAAGGTTCTTCCCATTCTGGCCCTTTCTAATATTTCCAAGTTTCTTTAGATTCTATAGTACAGAGATATCAGGCTACCTACAGTTCTTCAAGTATCACCACACTGTCTCACTCACATTTCTTTAGGAAATATGTACCAAGTTCCAAACAATCAACTTAGAGGGTTTTACATTATAACCTCAAGTAGTAGGAATTAATAGAGATCTGAAAGGTAGGGGATCCAGGTTTATAGGCCAATTTCTCCTACTATTAGTGTACTTTGCAAGTACTTTTAAAGAATCACTAAAATGAGAGCCTGAGTGCAGATTGAAGACACTTTTTCTTTTTTCTTTCTCTTGTCTGTGTTTTCTTTCACAGCATGACTTATATGGAAATTTGTTTTGCATGACTACACATGTAAAGCCTATGCCAAATTGATTAACTTCTCAATGAGGAGAGAGGAGGGAGAGAATTTAGAACTCAAAATTTGAAAACAGAAATGTTAAAATTATTTTTATACATAATTGGGAAAAAATAAAATATCAAAAGAAAAAAAGAATGACCGAAATGTAGTTGGAAGAGCTCTCATGGGATGTCTAGTATTCTAACCACACTATCCAACACATGAATTCTCTACAGCCATCCTGATAAGTAGTCAGTTAACGTTGAACTGAAAGGTTGAACTATATTTCTGAAGACCCTTCTAGCTCTGACGTGCTATTCTTTGTTACAGAATGTACAAATTGAGATGGATCATGGGGTTTAGTGGGCAGTGGATAGAACGCTGGTTTTAGAATCAGCAAGACTCATCTTCTTGAGTTCAAATCTGGCCTCAGACACTTTTTGGCAGTGTGACCCCGGGCAAGTCACTTAACCGTATTTGCTTCAATTTCTTCATCTGCAAAATGAGCTGGAGAAGGGAATGGCAAACCATTCCTGTGTCTTTGTCAGGAAAACCCCAAATATGGCCACAAAGAGTCAGACAAGACTGAAATGACTAAACAACAACAACGTGGGGCTTGGTAGTAGATTTGGAGTTAGACAAGAGAAACGGATTCAAATCCTGTCTCTGACACTTGCTAGTGGGTTGACCAAGCACAAATAACCTACCTCTTGACTCTTCTGTGTCTTATTTTACTCATTTGTAAAAAGAGGATAATAATATTTTTAATTATCATTTAATCCATAGCTGTGTAATCAAATAAGATAATTCATGTAACCACTTTGAAACTTTAAAGGATTATGTAATTGTCAGCTCAATTGATTAGATCCAAATTTAATCCTGCATTCTCTTCCTTTTCCGAATTAGCCAGTGCCTTCTTTCTTACTCTTAGCTGTCTGTAAGCCATGTGGATTAGTGGATAGCTTGCTAGCCTTAGAGTCAGAAAAACATCGGTTCAAATCTCACCTCAGAAATACTAGCTTTATGACCCCAAGAAAGTCACCTATCCTTTCTGAGCCTCAGTTTCCTCATCTTTAAAATGAGGTTTTATTCCATGGTTTCTAAGGTCCCTCCCAGCTCTAAATCCATTACCTTCTGGTCTTAATCATTAGGTGCAAAACTAATATAATTAATATTGCTGCACAAAAAAAGTAAAGAATAGCTTATTTTGCCAACAATGATCAATGTAAGGTCATATTATTGAAGTTTTTTTTTTAATATTTTACTTATAGTATTTTTGGTTATAATTCAGGCTCAACAACCATGGACTCACAATTAGCGTGACGTTAAAAAGGACTGAAAATTGTGAAATAGCAGCAGCAGCAGCAGCAGCAACAACCACAACAAGCCTTTGTTTTTGTTTGGCTGGATTGTTTGTTACTCTGTACATTTTCCAACAAAGAACTATTTTTTTTTCTTAGCCAAGGTCACCTAGTGCTTGATATAAATTAATTAATATAAATAAATAGCCTGAATTGTTCCGAACAGCCATGGAAAAGAAAGCATTCTTTGTCCCCCTTCACTGATTGCATTTCACTTGCTAAAAAGATATGCTTCATGCTTTGAAACTTAGCAGGCTTCTCTGCCCCAGTTTACACTCTTTCCTAGATTCTAAAGGGTTTTCAAATTCCCATGCTGAGAAAGCATCTTGGGTTTCTGAAAATTAGATTAAGTGTACTTTGACATTAGCTGCCGACATAAAGGCACCTGAAATAGTAGTTACAAAAGCTTTGTGTGTAAAGTTGACATCAAATTCCACTTGTTTAACTTAATTATGAGAGAGTTGTATTCATTTCATCAAACAAATGAGCCTGGCAGATGGATTTTTTAGCTTGACAGTCTTATTAGTTGGGGACACTTTCTCCAGCCAGATTGACACAATCGTCGTAGTTTAGGGTGTAGTTGGCTGCCATGAGCAGCATTAGTGTTTTGGAATAGCCAGTTGCAGATGACATATTCCATTTTTATTTTTTGTTAAAACTTTTTGGTTGCCTGTTAACTGATTTTAAAAAAACCTGACACAATTTCTTTCAAATGTAAGGTGGGTATGCAACCCATAAAAGAGTGCTTGAGGTAATAAGAGATATCCAGATGTTCTTTCTACCTTTCAGTAATTGATTTGCAACCTAACGTTCAAGTTTCATGCGGAAAATCGAACATTTATTAAGTACCTGCCACGAGCTGCTTGGATGCTAGGATGAATTAAGATGTGGTCACTGCTCTCAAGGACCCACTCACTGATTATTGCCAGGGGCATTTGGGCAAGTGAAAATGACATGTACAGGGGAAAGAAGTAAGAAGAAATATGGCATGAGCTCTGCGCAATGTCAGAAGGGGAATGGCTTATAATATGGAATCTTATACAAGGTGGCATTTACTCTTGTCTTATTTGGCATGTGGTTATTGGGCCTCAGGTCCAGTTAGCCTGAGCATTGGTACCAACGTTAGTAGCTAGCGAGGTGTGTTTCTGAATGAATCACTGTGTAGAGACTTACTTGCTATTCATAGAAATAGAGCAGAAAGGATCCTCAGAGACTGTCTAGTTCCGCTCTCTCGTTTTTATTGCTGTTGTTGGTTTTGAGTTGTTTCAGTCATGTCTGACTCTTTGTGACCCCTTTTGGCATTTTCTTGGCAAAGTGGTTTGCCATTTCCTTCTCCAGCTCATTTTTGAGGAACTGAGGCCAACGAGATTAAGTGACTTGCTCAGGGTCACACAGGTGGTAAGCATTTGAAGCCAGATATAAACTCAAGAAGACTCATGCCTTCCTGATTCCAAGTGCAGTGCTCTATCCACTGAGTCATCTAGCTACCCCATCCCCATTTTATAGATAGAGAAACTGAGGCCCAGTAAGGTGGTGACTTCTTTAAGGTCATTTATAGATAGTATGTATGAGACAGGATTTAACTTCAATCTAATGCTATATTAAAAACCAAGCTAAGCATAGTATGTGAGAACTTTCATTTCAAAGATCTGATTTAGATGAAAGTATTCTACCCTCCAATCCTTACCCTGAGTGCTGAGTTGTACGTTCTAGAAGTTACTCAGTCTATACAGCTATTCATGGGAAACCATCATTTTATTAATGAGAGCTAATGTGGTTCCGCTAAAAGACAGTATCAATACAGTGGGATTCCTCACTGCAAAATACATCAACTTTTAACAAGATAGCCTGTTTTAAAAGATTCAGAGCTGACTTTGGAAGTAGATGCTTTTGGAGGAGAACAATGGACATCCACATTAGAAGAGAAACATTGTTTCAAGCATTGGCCCTCTTCCTTATTCTGGGTATTGAAAAGAACATTGAACTAGGAATTAAGAGATGTGGTTTCTTGCTTTCAAATGTGCCCCAGATTGACAATATGACCTTGAAAACAGTTATTTCCCCTCTGGGTTTCAGTTTCTTCTTCTATGAAATAAATAGATTAGACAAGAAGACCCTAAATATCTAGATATCTGTAACTTCCATTCCTCTTTTTGTCCCCAGCTGATTAATTTAAGCTTCAATATATTGATCAGATTAAAAAATAAATTAATAAAAAAGATTAATCTACTACAGACAGTAACAATGAGGCAAATGTCATGATAAATTACAGGCCGCCAAATTACAAATATATAGATTGTGAGTTTATTGTAGGTAAGATCCTCATTTTCTTGATCTCCACATCTCTACTTGGCACACATATCAAATATGTAAAATAAATATACATTTATTATTGAATGTGTTCTATTTTTATCAGGGGTACATTAGAAGTAGATGTCTGGAAGTCATCACTATATAATAAAGATAAGGGAAGCAATCCACTTTTTTCATGACTAACTGTAAAAATCATTAAATATATAAGTTCAATGTCCAGGAAATGCTTTGTTTTTGGACTAAAGGGACTAAGTTTGATATGAAGCGTTCTCTATTATATAGTGGACACATGCCATTAGCAGACTTTGTTCTGGCCGACCTGACTGATCCTCTTTTGGGGGAGATCCTGGATGACAAATTTCTATTACCTTCACATATGGAATTTGTATTTACTAGATTTTTGGTGATACATCAAAAGGTCTGTCAAAGAAAAGTAAGCTTAAATCAGTGCTATGTGTATATGGAAAAGTACAGAATAGTGCCAGGAAAAAATATTTGCAGAGGTAAACACTGAGCCATCTAATTCATTCCATCTTAGATTCTGTTTTCTATTAAATCCTAAATGCCTTATATCAGCTAATGTAGAAGAATTCAGAATAACGTTTTGCTTATTGATAAAGGTTAACCTATCATTTACCCCCTTATTCCTTTGTCTTCATAAAATTTGAAGGTATTATCTATTTTTGGACCCAAGGGTGTGGTTTGAATGTGTCCTATTCATAAGACAAAACTATAATGTCTAGGGTAAGCCACAAATGAGACCTTTTGCATTTCTTTTTTATTTATAGCAAAAACTTTCTAATTGTTTTATTTCTTTAATGATTAGTGAAACTTTCTTCCCTCACCTCCCCCAGCACCTTTTTAAAAAGTTGCGTGTCTTCCTTTTCCCCTGGCTATTTTTGTTTTCTTTGTAGTAACCTTATAGTGACCAAATACTATGAAAGGTCTACACCCTACTGGTCTTACAGGCTATCTGTGGAGGTGGTAATCATAGCTTCCAATAGGATTTCTGTCTTTTGTGGATTATACCTTGCTGTAATAAGACTGTCTTATTCCCCATTGACCTTCATTTGATGCATGATCACTCTGCTACTTGCTTATTATGTACAGGCACCTAAGAACTTCCCTTAAATTAAAGTGCTAAAATTGTTCAGTTAGAAAGTTACTTTCACAAATAACTGCTTGTGCTATTTGTGCATTTTTGCACCCATCCTCTGATATTTAAGCCAGATCCTAAAACAGAAGGCATCAGAAATATATTACTTGGTAGAATTTATAGAATACAATATTTCCACATTAAAAAAATATCAAAAAAAACCCCTATAGAATCTGAGATCTGAAAAGGACCTTAGGTCACCTAGGCTAGGAGTTCCTAACCTGGCAACTCTGGATTTGATTTAAAAAAAAATCTTTTGATAATCCTATATATCTTATTTTAGGCATTTAAAACCATGATTCTAAGAAGGGTGTCACTAGAGTTCACTGGATTGCCAAAGGGGTCCATGACCCAAGCATAGTTAAGAAAGCCTACTTTAGGCCAACTTGTTCATGTACTGGAAAAGACACTGAAGCTCAGAGTTGCAAAGTCAGGTCATATAGCTATTGCAGAGCCAGGTCTAGGACTCATATCTCCCAGATCACATTTCAGCACTTTTCCTAATGCATCAAACTGCTTTTCAAACTCATGGCCTAAAATTACAGCTTTACTAGCTTTATATTCAATCTTGGCTGGGAGGGGAAGGGGATTCCTCTCTAAGCATCTCTTTTTTTCTGTTTTCTTTAAAAATTTTGTCTTTCAATTAATAAGAATATATTTTCTCTCCTACCACCCCCTTCCATTGAAAAACAAAAACGACTATAAAAAAAAGAAATTAAGCCTATTTTTAAAAGCAAATATACATAGTCGTACAAAATAGATTCCTGTCTTGGCTATGTAGTATACCTCATCTTTGCTCTTTTGGAAGTGTAATTGATTATTGCATCTAGAAAAGCCCCCACTCCTCTTTTTTCCCCTGAAAATCACCTTGCTTGTGCCACCACTTAGGAGCTTCCCAAGGAACACTAGGATCTGGGTTATACTTAGGTCTCTGAAAAAATGAAATTGCTCTCAGATTACTCACTTAATAAAAACATTGACTCCAGTGAAGTCATTCTTTAACTTGACTCAAAATAAAATGGAAGGAAAAGGAATAAGCATTTACGAAATCTTTGCTACATTACAGGCACTGTACTGTGTGCTTTACAAATATTATCTTATTTTATCCTTATGGAAACCTTGTGAGGTAGGTGCAGTTGTTACCTGCATTTTATAGCAGAGGAAGCTAACTTGCCCAGGGTCACATAGCCAGTAAGTATGTGTGACTGGATTTGAACTCAGGTCATCCTGACTAGACCCAGCAGTCTATCTACTATATCATCTCACTACCTCAAAGGACTCCTATCTGAACCTGTAAATAGTCAAAGCAACTCTCCCTCTCTTGTAGTCTTTTCTTTCCCTTTGGCAATCTATGCAATTCTCTAGACTTGTACTACCTATGGGTTGGGAAAGGGGACAGCATTTCAGCGTTGCTAGAGTTTACTCTTGTCCTTGTACCTACACAGTCTATAGTAGTAAAAGGCGGTGAAGTTCAGGCTTGCTTCTCCATTTCTTGCCTCTGAATGATGCTGTTCCTTGGTTCTAGCTCCCATTCAGTCCAGAAATTTGATCATCTTCTCTCTGGAAAGCTTGGTCCAGGAATTCTTCCTCTGGATGTGATCATGTGGATTACATGGTTTCCCTAGAGAGGCTCCAGGAAGCCACTTTCTTGTTTATGCATTTAACAGGCTTCTTATAGGTCTGACCTCTTAGCAGCTTCTCCTCAGCATCCTTTGTCAAAGCCAAGTCCAAGGTTGTAACACTGATGCGTGAACACTTAGTCTCCTTTAAGGTGAGATGATCTGGGTCAGGGCAAGAAATTCACACCATGTCAAGGAAGCATCATGAATAACAGAACAGCTACATCTATATCAAAGGACTCATCATTGAGGGCACTGAACACTCAGGTTAATGGATGGACACATGACGTAGGCTTAAAGATAGAACTGTGTGTTACATTTGTGACTTGCAAATGTTGTACTTATTCAGTGGTTCCATCTGGCTGGAGCAAATGAAAATCCATCTATCCCTTGCTCATCACAACTTTCCCCATTGTGGTTTCTATGTATCATAGGTTGGCATAAGAAATTAAGTGAGAATTTTTTTTTTGTAAAACCTACAGATGATGCTGAATAAGTTTTGAAACTCAGAAATGCATGAAACATGTATACTACTGTATAATGTCAACCTTATATTTATAAATTATACAGATTTTCCAGATTGCAGAGGTACTGTACCCCTAGTCCCTGAGATGTGGAAGGGTTAAACTGTACTAGAATTTAGGGAAATGAGAAGACATTTTCCCCCAGAGTAAAGGAACATAGATGAGTTTTTAGAAGAAAAGAAAAAACTGATTCAATCAATCATATCAATCAAAAATTGATATGAACCCAAGTAACAATATGGTTTTCTATAGTTGAATATCAAGGTATGGCCATAAAAGTTGTTCTTTTTCAAGTCAGGAACAACTCTGGAATTCCACTGCTAGGAATAATTTTTCCCCATTTACCACAGAATGAATGTCATTCAGGGATATTATGTGGATTTGGCATGGCCAAGAAAGGCTCTCTGACCTCAAGCTTTAAAGATAGATTTCTTTTAAATAGGTGCAAGCTTTATGAAAATTTTAGTCAATCACAGTTATATAGAATTAGGTGTCAAAGAGAATAATTAAAGAGCCATACAGTTTGTATTTTTCTTAGATCTTAAAAAAAAAAAGCAGCCATCACTTTCTGGTCATCCAGGTAGTTTTGAGAGAGAGAGGACTTTGTTACTTCTCTGAAATATTAGCAGGAACTCTATTGCTTTTACTGTGATCTGAATTCTTACAAGCTCAAGCATCCTTTGGGGGGAGTGTCTATATTTTGGGGCAGTGTACAATCTGTTAGTGACCCTATCTATAAAATGTAGATGAATTGATTGCCTAAAAAAGCCTAGAACCGCAAATGTACTGAAAGGCTTTACAGATATATTTGAGGAATTACTGTGAAGAGAGGAATCATGGAGAGCAGGAAAAAAATGCCAAATGACAAGAGATAAGGAAATTAAAAAAAGAACAGGTTAGTGAGTTTGATTGTTGGTCACAGGGAAAATTCCAGAATAGATGATTAAGCAGATAGTGAAGTCTTAGAAAGGTAAGTAGTTATCATTCATAGATTTAATAAATCATACCATGCCAACAATCATATTATGCCAAATTTGTTAACTTTTTTTTTTTATAATAAAAGCATTCAGGAAAATGCAGTATGCTCGATAAACCTGGATTTTAGGAAGGTATTTGACAAACTCTTTCATGGTACAGTTAAGTGGATTTTTATCTGATTTATAGGTATTCCAAAAGAATATGTACTAAGGGAAAGCAGTCTGTTAGAGTAGAATTAACATGGGGCTTCAAGAAGCTGGGCTGATCTAGAAGTCCTGGATCTGAGACCCCACTTTGGTACTAACTTGCATGTAATTTGGGGTACTGTGCTTAAATTCTTGGAATTTCAATTTCCTAATCTGTAAAATGAACAGCTGGTGGCACAGTGAATGGAGTGCTGGGCCTGGAGTTGGGAGGACCTGAGTTCAAATCCAGTCTCAGACACTAGCTGTGTGACCCTGGGCAAGTCACTTAACCCCATACGCCTCAGGTTCCTCATCTGTAAAATGAGCTGGAGAAGGAAATAGTAAACCACTCCTAGTATCTTTGCCAGGAAAGCCCCCAAATGAGGTCCTGAAGAATTAGATGTGATTAAATAAACAACAAGAAGTCTGTGAAATGGGGATGGTGATATTTGTCACATGTTCATTGAGTAATGTTCTTTATGAAGTCATAAAGTGTTTTATTGTTGTCACTTCAGTCCTGTCTGATCCTTCTTGACCCTATTTGGGGTTTTCTTGGCAAAGATGCTGGAGTGATTTGCCATTTCCTCTTCCAACTCATTTTACAGATGAGGAAACAGAGGCAAACAGTGACTTGCCCAGGGTCACACGGCTAGTAAATATCTGAGACTGCATTTGAACTCAGGTTTTCCTGACTCTAGGTCCAGCATTCTATCCCCTGCTCCTCCACCTAGCTGGTGTTAGCTATTGTGGGGGAGGGGGAGGGAATAAAAAAATTCTGGCCTCTAACTAAATTAAACCAAACCAGCATGAACAGAAAGTATAAACAAGCTAATAAAAAGATCACCTATGGTCTTTGTGGGGAAAAAAACAAAACAAAACCCAACAAACTAGTATGTAGGAAGATAGTCAAACATTTTGCCTCTTTTCTTTTACCTTCTTTATCATTTTAAAAAATGATAGAATATAGAATTGCAACAGAATGGAAAGATATCTTCCAGGTCATCTAGTCAAAACTGCCTACAACATCCTTGTTAAGTTAATCCACCCCTACTTGAGTACATCTAGACATCACTACTCATGGTGGTTCAAAGTTCTTATTCATACTGACCTGAAATGAAATCTTTCTCCGTATAACTTCCTCCCAGTGGTACCAGTTCTGGCCTCTGTATAAAAACTCATAAAGAAGTGAGAGGAACAAGAAAGAAATTACCTTTCAGATCTACGGATCACAAAATAGTTCATGATGAGACCAAGGGAATAAAGAGTATTACAGAATGTAAAGATTAGATTTGAATAGAAAGTGTACAATTAACTTTCTAGTTAATTTTCTTATTATCTTTGTAGCATCTCCCTGATTAAAGTCTTATTTGTAAGCTATATAAGGAACTAATTTAAATTTATAAGATAGCCATTTCTCTATTGATACATGGCCAAAGGCAGTTTACAATGGAAGCTTTCAACAGCCATATGAAAGAAAAATACCCCAAATCACTAATAACAAGGAAAATGCAAATTAAAACGACTCAGCTTCTATCTTACACCCATCCCATTTGCAAAGATGACAAAAAATGGAAAGTGACAATGGTTGGAAAGGCTATGGAAGAGACATGTTAACAAATATTTGGTGAAACCGTGAATTGGTCCATCCATTCTGTTGTACTGCACTGTGAATATTCTTCAAATGTTCTAGAAAATTCATCTAGAAAATCACTAGGCCTATAGGGCCCAGAGAGATGGAAGAAAGAGAAAAAGAGAGTCTGTGTGTACAGAATATTTATAGTACTTCTGATTACTCATCTGTAAAATGAGAAGTCTCTTCCACATCTATATCTATTTTATCTTACATTGTAGATGTCATGAAAAATATTCCCACACTAATTTGTGTTTGGCTTTTAATTTGAGCCCTGGTGAGGAATTGTGATTTTTTTTTTTGTCATTGCTACCTTCTCAATTCATTTCTTCAGGTATTCCAATTTAGTGTTGCCCATTGATTCCATATTGTAAGAGGGGAATTGAGAGTTTTAGTCCAGTCTTCTTAGTTTATAAAGTAGAAAACTACCATTAAGTGTGTGGCTTTGGGCTTTTCATCTGGGGTTCAAAATGAGGCCCAGAACTCAGTCTCCTGTTCTTTCCTCAAGAATGAATCATTCCTACATGATTTAGAATGGAACTTTGAGCTTGGGTCATTTGCCCTTTTCACTTGTCTGATAGAAGTATTGCAGTATTCCCACCCCACCCCCATCCTCCCCACTCTAGTCCCTACTCTTAGGTAGGGGCACTATCCATAATACTGAAACTTCAATAGAGGTAGTCCTGTCTGTAGCTAAAAGTTTTTATGTCTGGTTCTTTCTTCCTCTGAGAGTAAGAACCCTCTTCCCAAATATTAAATGCCCCTGGGGCCCATGTTTCAATGTTCTTATGTCAAGATTTAATCATTTCTCTATGATTTAGAATGTAACTTAAAGCTTGGGTCATTTGTTCCCCTTTTCATGTGTCTCAATAAAATCTTAGAATCTTCGAGGATTCCCTCCTTGCTCTCCTCTCTCCATCCCCTCTGTACTCTCTCTGCCCCTTTACAAGTACATTGTAAAGATGAGCCCCATATGTTCCTTCGAAATTTGGGCCAGGCAGCTTTTGTTATGACTTTTTGTGAGATCGCATGATAGCTTGACATAAACTTTGGGAGATCTGGAACATCTGTTCCACCGGTCTAATAAACAAATCTTTTCTCCTTTTGAATATAGGTAGGAGTGATGGACTGGAAACATTCATGGCTTTTTTTAACTTATTTTTTGAATCTAAGAAATAATTTGCTAAGTTTTTGCTATGTGAAGTCATAGGGCAATGCAGAGGAGCAAGTGTTTTCCTTTTGGAGCTAGCATTGCAGTAGGGAAGATAAGACTTGCACACAGATAAGTGTAATACCACTCAGGCAGTTAGAACAAAGGAGACCCTTGATCCTTGGAACTCATCTGATCTGCACTTATTTCTGAAGGGTGCAGTGTTCTGTTATTCCAGTTACTGTAGTGATCTTGTCTAGTTGTCCCCTTTCCTTATTTCCCCTTCTCCCTTTCCCACTCCTGTTTCCCCTCCCCCCCTTCTTTTCTTTCCTTCCTTCTTTCTTTCTTGGAAGTGAAGAAAAAGGTTCCTTTTTCTTGGCTGACCATTGGGACAGGCTCGGGGTTTTAGAATTAAAAGCCCTAGTCTTGTTTGCTTTGGCATCCTGTGGTTCAATAGAGTAAATGAGTACTTTTTGGCCTGTGACCTTTGATTACATGGTTTGTCACAGTGAGAAGAGTTAATCAGCTGCTTGTTTGAACTTTTTTAGTGATTTGCCCTGATTACTATCACAGCTGTGTTATGCTGGTGGTGACCTTGACCCCAGCCTTGCAAATAGCCAGGGAGAGTAACAGGTTATATGAGGCTAGTAGGAAAAGTAGTGGTTTTTATCATTTTCCTATCTGTGTATATCCTTGGTGGAAGGTGGGCTGTTAAGACTTTTTTATATTTGTTTTCAAGGTATGAAGGAATTGTCTTTCTCATTCTTAAAGGCAAATACTTCTCATGAGTGGTACGCTTGAGTTTTTTTAAACATGGATTGATGATGCCATTCTAGTTAGTTCTGCATTTTAGCTGTTAGAATAAATCTTTTTCATGTACTAATTCAATACAACTAAACTTTATTTTCTACTATGTTTAAGGCATATGTTTAAGGGTAGCTAGGTGGTGCAGTGGATAGAGTACCAGGCCTGGAGTTCAAATTTGGCCACAGATACTTACTAGCTGTGTGACCTTAGGCAGGTCACTTAACCCTGTTTGCCTCAGTTTTCTCCTCTGTAAAATGAGCTGGAGAAGGAAATGGCAAACCACTCCAGGATTTCTGCCAAGAAAAGCCCAAATGGGGTCATGAAGAGTCAGATATGGCTGAAAAAGAACTGAAAAACAATCACAACGTATTTAAGGCATCACAAAGCTCTGGCGATATGAAGTTGAAATAAGGCTCAGTTCTTATCACCAAGGAGCTTAGCAACTAATAGAAGTGACAGGACAACTACAAAAATTAACAACATGATATAACGTAGGATGTGATAGGGCCAAGTTGAGAACCAGATGGCCGTTAAACCTATAAGTGCCTACTATGTGCCCCGAACAAAATGTTCAAAGAAAACTTGTAGAAGAAGAGATCACATGAGGATCATATATGAAATTAGGGGATTATATTAGGTGACCTCAATTCTCTTCTAGCTCTAAATCCTGTGGGGGACAGGGGTAGGAAGATACTGTGGGAAGGTTTCCTGGAAGAAGCAGCATCTGTGTAGGGCCTTAAATGATGAGAATGATTTTAAGAAGATATTCCAGGCATGAGGGATGGCCCATGTGAAGGAAAGTGAAAGAACGGAGGCCAAATGAGATTGACAAATAGCTGGGCTAGAATTTCACAAGAGATTTCACAGAGTGTGTGAGTTAGGGCCAGAAGTATACATTGGAGCTAGATTTTGGAGGGCCATGGATGCCAAGCCAAAAATTCTATTTTACCCTATAAACAATGAGGAGGATTTTTTAAATAGTCCATGTAAGAAGTGATGAGGACCTGACAAAGAATGGTAGCCCTGTGAAGAAAGGGGACATAGGGCTCTACACTACGAAGCCCCCACAGCCTTCCACGTCCCTCCAGTCAGAAGTGTTCTCTCCCTCCCTCAATTTCTCAGGCTACTATATTTGTTTTCTCCTTTGTACTTATCCTGTTTTAACTTTCAGTATACATTGTGTATGTTATATCTCTTATCACTCACAAGGGTTTGTAAGCTTCTTCTCAGGCCTGATACCTAGTATGTGCCTTATACATAGAATATGGGTAGGATATGGACCTGTGTTTCATTAATGTAGGGAACTTTAATTCCTTCTCTGAAACTGTATTGTTTTTTGATGAGTGACTTGTCCAGGGTCACACAGCTTGTACATATCAAACGTCAAAGGCCAGATTTGAACTCCTGAGGCTGGCTCTCTATCCACTGTGCCACCCAGCTACCCCTAACTTAGTCTTAAAGAGTAGCCTATGGTACCAGTGTCAAAACTCCCAAGTGTGGCCTGAGCCAGATTAAAATGTAATTGTGAAATGTTAACAAAATAAATTAAAGATACATCAGAGACAATATTAATTTGCGGTTTTCTACTGACCCACAGGAATCTGTTTCTATTTCAGTTTGATACTATTAGATGCCCTGGGCTACATGTATGTCAGTGGTAAGACTTCCTAGTCCTGGTCCAGTCCAGATCTTCCTAGTTCCTAGACCTTAACGCCATGCTTTTATAGCCTATATAATAGGGATAGAGACTAGATGCATCATCACATTGGTACAGGGAAATGCCCTCTGCCACTGTCAGTACCTTCTGTTCAGTGACTTAGAGAGCTGTCTGGAGAACTGAGTAGTTTAGTGACTCAATCTGTCAAATGACAGATGTGTCAGAGACTAAGCCAGGTCCTCCAGGCTCCAAGGCCACCTCTGATAGGTTTCAGAAATACTGCACAGGTACAATTGACATGACAATTTTTTCCACATGGGTGGTAAGGGAAAGGGAAAGTATGTCTCTCCTCATAATCTTAAGCGTGAGTGAGTCAGTTACATGCCCAGCACTGCGCTAGTTGGTGGGGATGTAAAGAAAGGAAAAAGTCCCTTTTCTCAAGGAGTCTAATGCAGAGACAGCATGTAAACATTTATGTACAAAAGAGTTACATACAAGATAAGTTGGAAATAATCAACAGAGTAAAGAAATTGGAGTTATGGAGGGCTTCCTGTAGAAGGTGGAATTTTAGTTAAGACTTGAAGGCACAGCTAGGAAAGATGTTACTGTACTCTCTAAACGAGGAAATTGGGAACTAGGGGCAGGTTTGGGAGGTTTGGGGGAAATGTACTATTAGGTCATTCATTTGGTCAAGAACCACATTGCCTAAAGTTTTACACAATACTGAACCTAGAATTTCGGGCTCTCTATGGACTAGCTCCCCAAAGCACATACCTGTGACTCTGGGCACTTAACCTCTGTCTCAACTGTAACGTGGGAATAATAGTAACATTTACTTCACAGAGTTGGGAACAAGTGGAATAATCTTTGTAAAGCACTCAGCATTTGGCATGTAGTAGGTGCTTCTGTAAATACTTGTTGCCTTCCTCCTTCTCCCTCTTTTTGCTTACAACACAGCCCCTTTGCTCCAGCCTGACTGTTCAGTACTTTATGATCCCCTTTGGCTACTCAGCATTAAGCCGTGTCTATCCCTTCCTTTTTTGTTCAGCGTTCAGTCATTTTTTAGTCATGTCTGACACTTTGTGACTCCATTTGGGTTTTGTGTGGTTTTTTTTTTTTTGACTTAGATACTGGAGTGATTTGCCATTTCCTTCTCCAGCTCATTTTACAGATGAGGAACTGAGAGAAGCAGGGCTAAATGACTTGCCCAGAGTTACACAGGTAGTAAGTGTCTGTGACCTGATTTGAACTCACAAAGAAGATTCTTCCTTCCAGGCCCAACGCTGTATCTACCGTGCCACTGCTAAATATTCCACATAACTTTTCAAGTCTGCTTCTGCCTAAAACTGATCACTTATTACAGGGCTTGACTTTTGTTCTTACGTATAAAGTTCAGGGCCATTTTTTGTAATGTACTTTTTGTTAATTTATTCATATGTTATTTCCATGAATGAGTTATAAATATTTCAAGGGTAGTAACTGTCTCCTCTAGTTATGTATCCCCCATAGAGTCTACTATGGGTCTGTAAATGAAATAGGTTTTGACTTAATGCTTTAGCATCGAAAGCCTATTTGTTTCCTCCAAAGACACAATGAGCCATTTAGCATCTGCCTTTTGTTAGTTGGAATCTTCCAGTACTTAATGTGGGACCATACACCAGAGCCTATGGATGCACAGGAAATAGCTATTATTAATAGATGTCACTCAACCACTATTTATTGAACACCTAGTAGGAGATGAGCATTATTTAAGGTGTCATGAAGGTGCCATAGACTTAAAAGGCCTAAAACTAAAGCCTTGACTTCATGGAAATCATACTCTACATAACGATGATATTGAAGCATAAGAAAATGGATTCTAACTCATTATTTGGCACTTAAAAATGTCTTGAAATAAACTCTTCTTGTCCTATCACAAGTATATTTTGCTTTCTAGAGAAAGTGCTATAGTATTGTTTGCCCTTTGAAAGTTTCATTAATGCTATATGTCTTGTAAAGACATTATCTAAAGTCAAACCATCACACTTCATAGATTGATTAATGGGCATTATGTTGTTGATATAAGTCTTTGAGGGTAGCCAGTGTGACACAAGGATTTTGAGCACACACCAGGCGCTGTGCTATGCTCCTTTGGTTCAGAGTTTAAAACTGTGTAGGAAGCTGGTTTATGGGATGCCCACTTATGTCTAGATGTCTGTCAGAGAATCTACTACATGAAATAGCCATGCCAAATAATGGGATTTTTATGTCACCTGTGTAGATCAACCATATTTTGAGTTTCCCTAAACAAACATATACACGCATACACATACATACATGTATATTTGTGTGTACATGTGAATATACATATATATACATATATATGTATATATATGTGTGTGTGTATGTATATATATGTGTATATATATATATAATGTATGTATGAGTTTAGTAGGTCAGTTGCAGTGTTCTGCCTCATTTTGTGAAATGATGTATTTTTAAGCAAAATTTCTTTATCTACCATGTGGCATTTCCAGCAGGCTTCAATGAAATTTGACCACAAAGCTCAGACCTTGTTGCAGATTCATTAAACCTGGCTGCCTTTAATCTTGAAGCCAGTTATAGTGTGACAAGACCCATAGTTTTAACATAGCTCATGGAATGCTATTACATAGCATCAAGTTTCCAAATTCTTTGTTTCTTTTTTTTTTTTTATGACTGCCATATTCAGAGAAAACGTTGTGTTAACTAGATAAAATGTCTTTAAGTTCTGATCTCTGGTGTTTTTTTTTTTCCCTCTTTCTGTTTCCTTTTCATTCCCCCTTTCTCTTTCAGTCCCTGGCTGTGAGTGAACCACAATGCTACTACAATGAATCCATTGCCTTCTTTTACAACCGGAGTGGGAAGTACCTCGCCACAGAATGGAATACCGTCAGCAAGCTTGTGATGGGACTCGGAATTACCGTCTGTATCTTCATCATGTTGGCCAACCTGCTGGTCATGGTAGCGATTTACGTCAACCGCCGCTTCCACTTTCCTATTTATTACTTAATGGCTAACTTGGCAGCTGCAGACTTCTTTGCTGGATTGGCATACTTTTATCTAATGTTCAACACAGGGCCCAACACACGAAGATTGACTGTTAGCACCTGGCTTCTTCGCCAGGGTCTCATTGACACTAGCCTGACAGCATCTGTTGCCAACTTGCTGGCTATAGCAATTGAGAGACACATTACTGTTTTTCGCATGCAGCTGCATACCCGGATGAGCAACCGGCGGGTGGTAGTTGTTATTGTGGTCATCTGGACCATGGCCATTGTAATGGGTGCTATACCCAGTGTGGGCTGGAACTGTATCTGTGACATCACTAACTGTTCCAACATGGCACCCCTCTACAGTGACTCTTACTTAGTCTTCTGGGCTATTTTCAACCTGGTTACCTTTGTAGTAATGGTGGTCCTGTATGCCCATATCTTTGGCTATGTCCGACAAAGGACTATGAGAATGTCTAGACATAGTTCTGGACCAAGGAGAAATCGGGACACTATGATGAGTCTTCTGAAGACTGTGGTCATTGTGCTTGGTAAGTGCTATCTTGGTTGAAAATTTCTTTACAAATTCCTAATGCTTTAACAATTAATAGTAGAGATGAATTGGAGTATGTGGGTCCAGAAAAGTATGTGCATGTTAAGCAGGGAAAGAAAAAAACAAGCTGGCTTCAACACTGAATCTTTGAGTGTTAGGCCTATTAGTGTTGGTGTCTGTTTGGGGCGTGGTTTCCCCTAGTGGTATCAATGATAAGAGGAACATGGCCGTTCGTTGAAGACTTTACCTAAGGTGAAATTATGAAACTTGTTATCATTAAATTTTTTTTAACCTCAAAAGGCTTTTAGTCCATTTGGTTATGCCATAGACCTTATGTATATCTTTAATTTGGTTATCAGATATAAAGCATTCTCTTATATTTATGTGATTTTAATACATTTTTCCCTAAGTAGTTATTTTCATCAATATTTCTGAGTAAGAGTTTACTTTTTGTAATTTTTACTACCTCAGGTAAGTGCTGATAAATAATGCTTTTCCACGCAGAGTAAGAGATTATCTACAACAAATGACTCTAATAGCCCTCTTAACTAAAGACATTTAGTCTTCCCAGTTGTTTTTTGCTCTGGTTACCTCTGTAGTAATGGTGATCCTATTGAGTTGTGGCTGACAAAGCAATGTCATTCTCCTCTTCAGGAAATTTTGAAAAGGCTCATATTCCTATGCAAAGTTGTATTTAAATGAATATGAATTTATCCCAAGTTTTAAAAGACAAGAAAATCATGTGGAAGGGACTTTCTCATAAGACTTCTCTTCTCAATACAAATTGTATGGTCGAAGTGTACTAAATTGAAATAAAAAAAAAACAAAAATTAATTCAAAATCAAACAGGTGATGAATCTGAGGTATTTCTGGCGGTGCTTGCCTGTGTTGCATCAGTAAACTTCAGTGCAACCTTGGTTCTGAACGCAAAGCATGTGCACTTTGCACTGCATACCCTCAGGCCACCCAAAGCCAAGGACTGCTGCCAAAGTGCAAAAAGTTTGAGAAGCCCTGCTCTAGACCACCTTCAGTGACATCAAAGCATGCATGTTCATTTGAAATCTACGGTCTTTCATTTTGTTAGATGAATGTAGGATTTAGAACTAGCTGTGACCTGAATAGAGGTCATCTCTGCCACCCCACCCCTTCATTTTACAAGTGAGGAAATAAGAGTCCATAGAAGTCACATAACTTGTCCAAGGTCACAAGAAAACATCATGAAATGAACTCTTAAATTAAATTTAAGGGTATAACATGTTCTCTTTAGTTGTGCAGGTAGTTTGGTAAAAATCATTCAAACTCATCTGAAAGTTTTTGTGGAACAAATAGATAACCTAAAATGTTGTGTGGTTGAGTTTAAACCTTACTTCACTTATTATGAGGGAAAAGAAAAAGAATTGTAGTTGACTTAATACAAAACAAGTGGTTAGAATCCTGAAGAATGAAACAGATATGATGAGAAATGAATACATTAAAACAGGATTATTTGATTGCTGAACCACCACAAGCAGTGTTTTGTATTTATTCTTCTCATTTTTATCTCTTTTTCTCTATTCCTGTGGACTTTGAAAAAAATTTCCATGGAACTTTTTTTCTACTTCTAATTCTACCACTTGCTTTCAGTCAAGTGAAATTAATTTGAACTTAATTCTTGGACATTGTGTCCATTCTGTGGAAAGTTTGAATACGATCAGTGGATCGTATTTTTTTTTTGTCAGTAAGCCAAATTCATATCTGTAATCGCTATTACGAAGCTTTAGAGATAACACAATATAACAGTATATGTGTATAATGCTACGGAGGTAATCTTCTATGTTTCCCCATCAGATTTGCAAGAAAAAGGGACGCAGAGATACTTTTATTAAGAGAGGTTCCTCCTTGATCTTTTCCTTCTATTCTATATTCAAAGGCTTAGTAGAAATAAGAGGATTCCTTTAGTCCACTACCTAACTGAAATTTAACTAGTGAAAAGAACCAAACCAAAATTTATTTTCAATTGCCACCCTAATTTGTGGCAATTTCAAAGGCCAACAATCTTCTGAGAGCCAATGGATAGGGAAAGAGGTTGTAGTTTTGAGCTGACATTAGGACATAGGTCACAGAAGCACTGAAGAACCCCAGTGGGTTATATTAGTGGCCTGTGGACTGCTGAGACAATTGCCTTCGAAAAATAGCTTTCAGTTGTTTTCTTTCATCCTAAGTAAACTTAATTTTAGGCATGTTTAGTGTGGAAGATGATTTAGATGATGAATGATGAATTAGATGAATTAGATGATTGATGAATTAGAAGGCTGAATCCTTAAAAATCACTTTGAAAATGAATGTGTATTATCAGACCTAAGAGACTCTGGCTACTTATGCTTGGAATTTTATAGGGAGACTGGTGTCAATTGTGGTTGGCTATGAAGTTGTAATTTGGTTATGGTTCCAAACATTACTATTCACATTGAAAGGACTGACTCCCCCATTCAAGTTGGCTCAATGTTGATCTCTGCATATTCTCTTGTCCTCTTAAATGAGAAGAAAGTTTTAGGAAAACATATAGTCATGGTATTTTTTCTGTAGTGGTAATAAGCGTGGTTCTTATTTCATCTGTCCGTTGTTTGTTGCTAGTGAACATAGAATAAGGGTAGAAGGGAGGATACCATACACCATATTGGTCAACTTCTGGGGTTCATTTCTAGGGTTAACTCCTGGGGCTTATTTCTTTAGCTAATAATAGATAAGATGCCCTTGCATCTCCAGACCAATCCATTAAGGACAGTAGTGATGGAAACTCCACAAACTTCCATGGTATACTAGTCCACTTTTAAAAATATTACCAACACTCATGATAGAGAGGGCAATCTACATCCAGAGAAAGAACTATGAAGTATGAATGCAAATCGAGGCACACTTCATACTCGCCTTTTTCCCCCCATTTTTTTTCCTCTTTTGTATTTGTTGTTGGGTTGTGGGTTTTTTTTTTTTTTTTGGTTCTGTTTCTTTCTCATGAGTCATTCCATTGCTCATGGTTCTTCTCAACAACTTGACTAGTGTGTAAATTAATTCAATGCCAAGTTATACATGGAAATTATATGGGATTCCATGCCTTCTTGGGAAGGGGGAGGGAGGGAGGGAAGAATCTGGAACTCAAAATTATGTAGAACTGTTTGTTGCAAACTAAAAATAAAAAAATTAAATTAAAAAAAAATTACCAACAAATAGGTTCTTATCTGACAAAACAGATGGTTTCTTCAATGTGAAGGACAATGAGCTTGTCTTTGATTTCTGCCATGGGTTCATGATTACAATGTGGCAATTTACTTTTAAAACATAGTACTTTTAAAAAATACATTGATTAAGACCAATTAGAAAATTCCCAGTAATATAGTTTAGCCAGATTTCAACAGCACATTTGTTAAATTTTTCATATCTTGTGCAGGAGATGGGGAAATGTAACCTAGATAATAGCATAATGACATGGCTTTTGGATTGTTTAAATGACTGGATCCAAAGTGTGATATGTGCTTTAATGTCAACCTGAGGAGTGTCTCTAGTGGGTGGCCCAGAGAGTTGTCTTTGGCCCCATTCTTTGCAACATTTTTATCAAGGCCTTAGATGAGTGTATAGGTAGCATGCTTATCAAATTTGTAGATATTACATAGCTGGGTGGGATAAGATAGCTAATTTTGTATGACAGAATAAAGATTTACAATGGCCTTGATAGAATAGACTGATATTTATATCTATTCAGATAAAATTGAATGAGAATAAATAAAAGTTTTAAATTGCGTTAAATATCAATTAAGTACATTAGAGAATGAGAGGCTTGGTTAGCCCAAGGTTCATGGTTAAAAAAAAAAAAAGACCTGGGGATTCACTGAATGGTTCAATGGTATGACAAGAAAAAAAAGGCTAACAAAAAACAGATAAATGAACAAAACTAACATGGTCTTGAATTGCATCAGTGGAGGCTCCCTAGTTATACATCTACAGCAGGAGTTTTTAACCCTTTTCTGTGTCATGGATTCCTTTGGCGGTCTGGTGAAGCTTGTGGACCCCACCTCAGAATAATGTTTTAAAATCAATCAAAATGTGTAGGATTACAAAGAAAACCAATTATGTCGAAACTCAGTTATTAAAAAATATATATATATTTTTAAAGTTCATAGATCTCAGGGAACCCCTGGCCTATGTATTAGGTTAATTTCTAGATACATTGTGACCATGAACTCATGGCAGAAATCAAGCATCAAACATCTCAGTTAATGTACTAGAATGCATGCCCTCTTCTACTTCATGTTTTTGGATTTCTGGTTCCTTTAAGACTCAGCTCACATACTACACAAAATATTTATTTGATGGACATGGTAAGAGAGAAACCTTTGTAGACTGCCAGGGACATACCTCTTATTGACACCCCAAGCCTCTTCTGCCCTGGGGGCTTCCCTGTGAATGGAACCTGAGGCAGTTTTGCTAAGAGACCTCATTGTTTGTTTGATTAGGAGCTGGCTTCAGGCTCTGGCCGGAGGGGTAGAAAACTGGCAAACTGTGAAAGCCCTGTTGTGTTGCAGGGACCCGGGACCTTGGGACGGAATCACAAGAGGAAGATACCTTTTTTTGGAAAAAAATTGCTTTTTATGTTCTTTAAAAAATTTCATAGTCATGTTAAAAATAACCAAAAAAGTCCTTTATTGAGGTATGCATACGTTAAGTAAGTAAGAACATAAAGCTTTTAAAATAAGATGTGATATTTTAGGTTGTGTGGGGACAACTGATAGAGCCTGTTGAAGGGAGCCTCAATTCAGTTCAATTGGCATTCTTCCAAAGTCATTTGTCTAATAAGCACTGTAAAATGATGTGAGAAAAGCCCCTGGGTAATAGTAGCTGACTTAAATAGGTCCACTTCATTCCTTCTTTAAGGACACATACAACTTTAAAAGAGATATTTCTGTGCTTGGGAATGGCTGATCAATCAGACCACTAATTAGCAAGTTTTTATTAAGAAGATTGGCCTGGAGTCAGGAAGACCTGTTTGTCTGAGTTTCCTTATCTGGAGAAGGAAATGGCAAAATACTCCTGTCTTTCCCAGGAAAACCCCAAAATGGAGTCACAAAGAGTTGGATGTGACTGAAACAACTGAACAGCAACAAGACATTGTCAGTCCAACTGGTCTTTTCCATATGTCCCAAATAAGGGAGTTATAATAAGTCTCTGGTTTCTAAGCCATGAGAGACATTACTTTCCCAAGAAACTTTCTTTGGTGTGTAGATTTAGCTCTTTCCTTATATGCTTTGGTCCTATAGTACTTACTTTGAACAAAAGGCTGTTGTGACATTGACTTTGTTTTGGTAACTCTTGAAGGGAAGTAAAGTGAATCTTCACAGTTGGAGTGTGTGTGTGTGTGTGTGTGTGTGTGCGTGTGTGTGTAATTTCTTCACACAAAACTTGAAGAGTTGATTTCATTCAGGTACCCATACCTTTTCCAGAATGGTAGAATGAGGAGTAGTGGGAAAATAATGAAATGAGAGGTAATCTAGGGTAGAATTCCCTTACCTTACAAAATGCAGCAAATGCAGAAATTATGGGAAAAAAAAGGTTTGAGAGAGCATACTAAAATATAATTCTTACAAAAAGCAAAACAAAACTGAAGAACAGTTCCCAAGCTCGTTGCTCCTGGTGCTCCAAATCCCAGTAAATACCACTGTTCTTAGTCTCTGTTTGTGCTTTCTCCAGACATGTCATCCCTTGATGCAGCTGCAAGTTTATGCATCAACTTTTGGAATTAACCCCCAATAGTACTCTAGGGGAGATGTCACTCTCAGGGTTCAGATCCATGAAGCTTAAGAGGAAAGACAAGGTTGGCTTTTTAGATGCATGTGAAACATGAAGGAAAAGTTTGGAAGAAAGAGGAGGTAGTCCAGAAAAGCAATGCTGAACTTATCTAATATTGGTGGGGGATGGGGGGGCTGGAGGGAGAAGAAGCAGGAAGAGTGAGAGGAAGTTGGAGATTTCTAGGCATTTCCTCTCCAGAAGAACCTCAAGAGGTCACTTTCATCTCTTGAAGGCCACAGATTTCTTCAGATATCTTTTAAGGAAAGAATTCTTTTTTTAAAAAAAAATTAATATTTAGTTTTCAACATTGATTTCCACAAGATTTTGAGTTATAAATTTTCTCCCCATTTCTACCCTCCCCTCATTCCAAGATGGCATGTATTCTGATGGCCCCATTCCCCAGTCAGCCTTCCCTCCTGTCACCCCACCTCCCTCCCAATCCCCTTTCCCCTTACTTTCTTGTTGGACAAGATAGGATTTCTATACCCCATTGCCTGTATCTTATTTCCCAGTTGCATGCAAAAATAACTTTTTTTTTTGAGCATCCGATTTTAGAACTTTGAGTTCCAAATTCTCTCTCCTCTTCCCTCCCCACCCTCCCTGAGAAGGCAAGCAAGTCAACATAGGCCACACAAGTATCAATGGGCAAAACACTGTCACAATAGTCATTTTGTGAAAGACTAACTATATTTCCTTCCATCCTATCCTGTCCCCCTTTATTCAATTTTTTCCCTTGACCCTGTCCCTTTTCGAAAGTGTTTGCTTTTGATTACCTCCTCCTCAGATCTGCTCTCCCTTCTTTCATCCCCCCTTTCTTATCCTGTTCCCCCTACTTTCCTTTAGGGTAAGATGCCCAATTGAGTGTGTATGTTATTCCCTCCTCAAGTCAAATCTGATGAGAGCCAGATTCACTCATTCCCCCTCACCTGCCCCCTCTTCCCTTCCAACAGAACTGCTTTTTCTTGCCACTTGTATGTGAGATTATTTACTCCATTCTAGTTTTTCACAGTCAATTATCGTACGATATTGCTTTTACCATGTAAATTGTTCTCTTGGTTTTGTATTAGTCTTCCTAGGTTTTTCTGAAATCAGCAAACCATTTTAGTATCTTTGTCAAGAAAACCCTAAGTGTGGTCATGACTGAAATAACTATTCAAAAGGTAGAATTTGAACACACAAATCATGGGACAGATGAAAAATTAACAAAAAAGAATTAAAAGATTTGATTGGCAGAAACTATAAAACAAGACTGCTGAACTTGAAGTTAGGATACAAAGGGATAATCTAAGGACAAAGGTTCTTCCAGTGGAAAAGAATCATGAAAAAGAAAACTCACCATACTTCAGGAAGTGACATAGGAATATAGGAAAATTGTCCATAAATATTAGAAACAGATATATCAAGAGAATCCATAGAGCACCAACAGAAAGAAACTCCAATTTGAACATACCATGATAAATTTTAGTCAAATTCAAAATTATATCTTCAAATAGCACATTTTTTGCTAGCAGGAATAAAAACAATTTTCCATTTCAGGGACAGGCAATCAGAATAACAAAAGATTGTTCTTTTTTTTGTAATAAATACTAGGAAAAATCAGAACATGATAATCTGAAAAGCAAAGACTGGATAGTACCGAAATATAACCTATCCTACAAAGCTGAACTGAAGCTTCAAAGAAAGTAGTGGACATTCAACACAAGGGAAGAATTCAAGTCATTCTTTCAAAAGAACTCAGATGTGAGCAAGCTATTCAATATGCAAACTGTGTAAGGAAGTAAAACACTTTCAGATAGCATTGAAATAGTAAGAAATTAAGAGAGTAACAATGGACTAAAAAATTTGAGGAAAAACCATAATGGGAAAAATCAGGAGAGTAAGGAGAAGTGAATTAATATTTCGAAGGCAAAAAGAACTTCTTATAAATTAATATTGGTGGTAATTTAATAATACAGAAATAGAGAAATTCCTCTAGAGTAGAGAGTGGAGAGAAGAGAGGATGGGGTGATGGGTGGGCCAGGGAAAGAATGATTAGGACTCATGGATAGGAGGCTTTCAAGGGTAGAACAGTGGAACTTAGATCAAAGGAGCCATAGAACAACATAGAACATCAACAGAAAGGGGATTCAGATCACAAGGGGAAGATTAGAGTTAAGTTCTGAGATGTTCCTTCAGCATCAGAAAACAATTCTGCAGAACTAAAAAAGAGCAAAACGGGGTTCTTGAAATGTACTCATTTGCAGGAAGCTTAACACTTCAGAAGGACAACTTCTGCAATCTAAGATATTGCTTCCGAAATAATTTGCAGTAGAAGGAAGATGTGATTGGGAATCTGAAGAGCACAATCTAAGGTTATGGGGGACAGAGCTCCAAAAGGAAGATGACACGGCATCAAAAGCAAGAAGACAGAAATGTGAAGAATAGGATTGGCTCTCCTACATTTAGGTTATAAAGCATTTTTCACTGCACCCTATTGATATCATCAAAAAAATAACATTTTGGGGAATAGATTCTAGAGGATTACAAAGAGGGAAAGAATTAAGAAAGGGTTTGAAACAAAAACATTTCTTAGTGGGGGGCATTATAATTTAATGTTACTGAAATTAAGAAAATTCATGCAATGGTTGTGGAGAAGAAAGTCCTCATATTTGATCTAGAAAGGTAAAGGTAGAACAAATTAGAATGAGAGTGAGAGAGATTGAGCCAGGCACAAATGAAACATAGCAATCAAAGTACACTCAAGGAATCTGAGATTGGACAGGGTAACAAGAGGATAAAACTTGCTAGTTGTTATGACCCTGGGCAAGACATTTAACTTTGCCTCAATTCCTTCAGTCCCTTCCAGGAAAGGTAAGTGGCCCAGAGGATAGAGTGCCTGGCCTGGAGTCAGGAAGAACTGAACTCACATGTGGTCTCAGACACTGTGTGACCCTGACATTTGCCTCAGTTTCCTCATTTGTAAAGTGGGGATAATAATTGCATTTATTTCCCAGGGTTGTTTTAAGGATGAGTACTTATTACAGTGTCTGGCACATGGTGTTATATAAATATTAGTTATTATTATAGTACTTACAAAACTTGTATAAAGTGAGGGGCAGTCTGCAGTGGTTACTGGTTTACCTCTTTTTGTTCCTTGGTTTAAAGTAATAACCTCAGTTCTTCAGTTTAGAAATGAATTATTCTAAATGTCCTATAGGTTTATTCATATTCCATCCCAGTCTCTTTGCAGGTCAAAGATAAAAGTATATTCACAAAATTTTTGTTTTCCATTTGCTGGAAGATGATTTTCTCTACTCACTAGTACCTCTGACATTTCTTAAGAGTCTAAGGTGGTTCCTGTTGCCTCTAGGAAACTGAGTGGCCTCATGTATTTCAATGAAGATGACATTGTCTAGACTGAGCCTGGCTCTGGCTTTACTTAAACTTTGGCAGACCTTCTGTGCCAATTGAAGGGTTATTTTAATGCTCCAAAGCAAACATTAGGATGTAGTTGGGTGACACATCCATAACAAGATCTTCGAGCATAGTTGGGATTTAATTTGGCTTAGGGTGACTGGAAACTCATGGCTTCACCTATTCATCTCCCAGTGGAGTTCTGTTGACACAAGGAAAACTGAATTTTTAATTGGGTTTTCCATGAGATCATTCTAACCTAGTATTCCTGCACTGAGAAGCATCTTTTCATGTGGCAGACATGAATTCGTTGACTTGGGTTATTTTCCTTTCTCTTGGGAGAGAGAAGATGACCACATAGGAACCCAGTCTTAAAGTGCCCGGACAGGGGGATGATTAAGTACAAAGAATAAAATGACCTTGCTTGAGTCCAGGAGGGACAGAACGGCTTTATTCTTTAGGAGCACATGGTGACTTTGCCAGTTTTCCCTGGGGCCTGTGGCACAGGATCCTCTGCCTTGTATATTGATTCAGCCCTAAGGGAAAAATAAGCCTGTAAACTGGAGAACTGGAACCAGCAATTTTGGGGTCTGGACATGAGTCACTTTCTGTCCTAAAACAAGCTCTGGATGCTTGCTATTTTAGATAAGTGCATTTTTCTCAAAGCATATAGATAAATAAGTTGTGACTAGAACTCATTTAATTTGACAAAAATCTAGTATCTTGAGAAAAAATTCAAAAGTGAATTAAAAGTATTCCCACCCAAGGAGCATGATTTTTATTGCCTCCTAAGATGACATAGAAAAGAACCTTTCCTTTGAAGCTAGTATCTTCTGGAATATTCGGAGCCCTTAAATTATAAATTTGGAAAGGGACTTCAGAGTAATTATTTCTAGGAAACCATCATTAACAAAGACCTCAGTTCATATCCTGCTTCAGGCAAGTCATCTAATCTCTCTCTGTCTTACTTTCCTCATCTGCAAAATGGAGGGGGTTGGTTTTGATGATCACAAGTCTCTTCCAGCTACAAATCTGTGGTCCTCTGTTTTCCTATCTCTGTAAACTCTGTTCTCCTGGCACAAACATTTGAACAACAAATATAGGAGCTGTCTGTGTAGAGCAATAAAGACCTTGCATCTGTATAATATTTTATGTTTGTGGTGTTTTTTTTTTTTTTTTTTTTTTGGTTAGAGGTAGTCAGGATTAAGTGACTTGCCCAGGATCACACAGCTACTAAATATGTGAGGTCAGATTTGAACTCAGGTCATCCTGATTCCAGGGCCAGTGTTCTATGCCCTGTGCCACCTAGCTGCCTCTGTTTTACAGTTTTTAAAACACATATGCATTAGCTCAGTTGATCTAGGGATAACAGCTCTGTGACATAGAATAGGCATTGTTATCATAAGAGGTAAACAGGCAGCATAATGTGTTGAGCACTGGACCTGGAGCCAGGAAGACCTGAGTTTAAATCCAGCCTCAGACACTTAACTACTTGCGTGCATGACCCTGGGTAAGTCACTTACCTTCTGCCTGCTCCAATTTCCTCATCCGTAAAATAAGAATAATTAATAATAATAATAATAGTATCTCTCAGAGGGATGCTTTGAGGATCAAATGGGAAAATATTTTGTAAAGCATAGTGTAAACCTTAAAGAACTATATAATTGATTGTTATCATTATCACCATCATCACAGATTTATAGAAGGAAGTGCTGAATTTCACAGGGGCAAGCTGACTTACACAAGATCACATGGCTAAGTGACAGAGCCAGGACTTCTGAATGCCTGTCCAGTCTTTTACTCTACAGGACAGGTGTCAAACAGTAGAGTGCAGCCTGAACCAGATTCACATGTAATTGGGAAATATTTAACAAGATAAATGAAAATACAAGAAAACATGATAATGTTAACATGTAGTTTTCTAAATCATATGTGGCCCATGGGGATCCTTAGGTACGATTTAATGGCCCCCATTTTTATTCACATTTGAAACCACCAACTCTCAGAGTAAGGGGATAGATAGATAGTGTTAGATTCACATATTTTGTCTTTACAGCATCATAGATTTAGAACAGGACCTCAGAGGTGATCTAGTCTAAGTAATTTCTTTCATAGATTAAAAAAAAAAAATGAGTCCCAGGGAGGGCCAAGGTTACATATAGATAGTATGCGTCAGAGGGCTGATACATCTGACTCCCTTTTTTCTACCAAATTGCCTTCCTCTTTTATGTATGACATTGGAGTATGATCTTGTTTCTTTCTATCCTATTCATTGAGAACTCACTATATTTTTTTAATTTATTTTTTATTTTTTGTTTATAACACTTAGTTCCACAAGTTTTTGAGTTCCATATTTTGAGAACTCACTATATAAAGTTTCATAAAGGGCCCATGCTTCATGTTTCCCCATGTTTCTTTGTATTTGATATAACAGTTACTTATGGCACAATCATTTCATTACATTTATATATCCCAATTTGTTTAGCCATTCCCTGGTCTACGTCCAATTATTTGGTTTCCAGTTTTTCCCTACTAATTTATGGAGAGACTACTGTTTTATGGTGGTCAGAAGAGATACAAAGACACTCTCAAGGTCTCTCTGAAGAACTTTGGAATTGATTGTGACACATGGGAGACACTGGCACAGGACCATTTAGCATGGTGTGCCTGCATCAGAGAAGGTGCTGTGCTCTATGAAAAAAGCGGAATGACAGTAGCTCAAAATAAACACGTGATGTGCACATTTAGAGTCACTTCTACTCCAAATGTTCGTATGGACTATTTGTGCCTGCCCTGAGGTAGAACTTTCTGAACTTGTATTGGTCTGATGAGCCATAGTCAGACACATTGTCCATTGACTCCAACATAGTGATGACATTTTGGTCCTCTTCGAGAACGAACAACAGCCAACCAAAAACTTTGTTTCCAGTTTTTTGCTGCCACAAAAGTGCTATAATATTTTCTTGAATATAAAACTTTTATTTTTATCTTTCTACCTTTAAGCCCCTTGGGATATATTCCTATCAATGTGTCAAAGGGTATGAACTTTAGTGAATTCTCCTGCATAATTCCAAATTGTTTTTCCAGAATAGTCCAACTAACAGTCCACCCATGGTGTATTAGTGTGCTTCTCTTTTGCAGCTCCTCCAATGTTGACTACTCCTATCTTCTGTCATCTTTGCCAGTTTTCTTGATATGAGTTAAAAATGACAGTGGGTTTGTTTTTTTTGTTTTTTGTTTTTTTTTTGGTCAGTGTTTTTTAATTTGTATTTCACCTTTACCTTTTAGTTGGCTATATATTAGCTCACTGAAGCTTTGCTAATAAATTCTTAGACCAGACTGTATTTTTTTGTTGTTCAGTCATTTTTCAGTCATGATCTCCAGCTAGCCTTCACTCAGTCTCTCCTTTTGTTCAGTCATTTCAGTTGTGTCCTGACCCTTTGTGACCCCATTTGGGCTTTTCTTGGCCAAGATACTAGCATGGTTTGCCATTCCTTCTCCCGCTCATTTTATAGATGAGGAAACTGAGGCCAACAGGGTTAAGTGACTTGCCCAGGGTCACACAGCTAGTAAGGGTCGGAGGTCAGGTTTGAACTCAAGGAGATGAATCTTCCTGACTCCAGGCCCAGCACTCTATCCACTGTACCACCTAGCTGCCCTAGACAATATCTTTCAGATGAAAATTTTTATTAATTGTCTCAGATTACAAAGATACTTGAAAATTTCTCTCCATGTTCAGCTGTGCCCAGATTCCTGGGTACTTTCTCTTCATTTTTCACTCCTAGTACAGTGTGGCCTATGAATATAGGTAGTTTTCCCAATCTTTTATGCTTATGTTGTCTTTGGTTCAAGTTAATTGTCCTACTCCTACTCAGTTAGCCTTGCAGTTGTCCCTCTCTTTCCAATGCTAGTCTGGTGGATGAATCAATCTCAGGTCAATTAGTTGCAATTGAATGGCTGGGTTTATGCAAATATTATACAGAGCCCATAATGCATTTTCCTGTGTCACATTAGGCCTGTAGGCCACATTGGCTATACTGATTTTAATAATTTTAAATTTTAATACATATTTTAAATTTTAATACATATATGCTAGAAATAAGCTTTTATTAGAAATTGTATTGTTGGCTAAATTTCATGGTCACTGTTCTTAGATTAAGTGTGAAAAAATTTATTACTTATGTATTTTCATTGTTGATAACAAAAAGAAAAAACTACCTTGAAATGATACTCTATTTCCTTCACAATTTTTTTTTTTTACTAAGACTTCTAAAAGAATGGTTTGGAACATTCTCTCTTTTTCTAGTCTTTTGAAGTGTGTCTGGTAATTAAAGAACATCGTTGTTGAACTTTTCAAAAGGAAACCTAAGAAATTTTTGTAAAACAGAAACAATTTGAAATTCGAACCTTTAATTTGGAAAATGTGGGAAAAGCTCTTTCTGAACCTTGCCTCCACTGTGGCATTTAGCTTTGTTTAGGGCCAAAAATGTGTGTTTCCTTGCTTATCCAACATCTCTTTTTTTCCTTTTCAGGGAAATTTTCCACATTATCATTGTTTTTTTGGAAAATGAAGGGCATAAGAATGTAAAAGTGGGAGAGGGAAGGATTTTGGAGTAGAATGGGAAATTTATCATATCAAAATCTTTGTCTTAAAAGGCTTTTGATCTAAGGGCTCCAGCAGAACAAGAATATTTCTAAAATAAATAGTTTTTTTCTTCCTTAAAATGTTTTAAAAATTCCTACTAATTTATGATTCTTACCTTTTGGAAGTAGTGTGGAAATTTAGTCCCTTTCACTTAACAATAATAAAAATAAAGATTTATTTTCCTTTAAGACTCCTCAGGACTATGGCTTATGGAAATTCCAGCACTGCTTTAGTCTGGCATATGGTTTTATATTATTTTAGAGGGGAAAAAACTCCCTCTGGGAGGCCAAGACCTAGGGGTAGGGAAAAACCCATGGGGTAGGGAATGATGTTTCACTTCTTTAAAAAAAGCTTAATTTGATTCAAATGAATACCTTCTGCAGGCCAGCATATTTACAGAAAAAGAAAAGCTTAATCATTCAGTTAGTGTTTTGTGGGATGGTCACATATGTTTTGAGTTCTCTTTAATATTCCCCTAAATCGATAAAGTATTTATTAAGTACTTACTGTTTGGTAGATATTATGCTAATCTCTTTTTTTCTTTTTTCTTTTTCTTTGAGGGGGGAAGGCAAGGCAATTGAGGTTAAGTGACTTGCCCAAGGTCACACAGCTAGTACATGGGTCAAGTGTCTGAGACTGGATTTGAACTCAAGGCCTCCTGACTCCAGGGCCAGTGCTCTATTCACTGTACCACCTAGCTGCCCCCATGTTATGCTAATCAATAAAATAGTAGTAATATCTTCCGGGTGTAAAGATGACATTGTTGGCCCGCTGGTAGTAACTATCTTATTTTTCTTTCTAGTTAGCGTTTATATTGTACTTTAAGATTTGCAAAGAACTTAAATATTATCTCATTTTATTCTAACAACAATCCTAGGAGGTAAGCACTATTATAATCCCATTCTATAGATGAGGAAACTGGCCAGACAAAGGGGAAGTGATTTGGCCAGGGTTACACACTAAATAGCTAAGGCTTAATTTCCTGAGCTCTATCTACTGTCATTTGTTCTTTTGGTAGGGGGTAGAGTATGGAGAGGAGAGAAGCACAGCTTCCAGGAAAAAAATAGTCTCTTGGTGCTCCGCTCCAGTCAGATAACATCTGGAGTATTTATTAAGTTCAGTTTGGGGGGCCATATATTTAGGAAAAAGACATGGATAACTTGCAGAACATCTAGAGGAGGGAAATCAGGATGATGAAGGGCCTCAGTCCTTCTTATAGAAAGTACATTGAAGGCATGAGGATCTTTTTGTCCTGTAGAAGATTCAAGGGGACCATGACAACTGTCATCAAGCAGTTGATAGAATCACAGAGCTGGAACTGGAAAGGGTCTCATAGTATTATCCAGTCTAATTCTCTCAATTTATAGATTAAGAAAATGAGCCTCAAGGAAGCCAAATGACTTGCCCAAGATCTCACAGGTAGTAAATGTCGGAATTAGAATTCAGAACCGGTACCTTCTCTACCATGTGCCTCCTTAGAAAGACTTTTGTGTGGAAGAGATATTGTTGTTGTTCAGCTATGTCTAACTCTTTGTGACCTGCATGGACCAGGATGTCTATGGGATCATCCAGGTAAAGTTACTGGAGTGGTTTGCCATTTCCTTCTCCAGTGGATTAAGGCAAACAGAGGGTAAGAGACTTGCCCAAGTTCACACAGCTAGTGTCTGAAGCCAGATTGGAATTCACATCTTCCTGATTCCAGGCCCAGTGTTCTATTCACTGAGCCATCTAGTTGCCTCTAGAAAAGAAATTAAGTTTGTTCTATTAGGAAACACAGAGTAGAATCAGAAGTGACGAAGAGGCAAATTGAGACTCTAAAATGAAATTGGAGGAGCTGAACTATGTAATGTAAGTCCCTTCCAGCCCTAAACCCAAGAATCTATGAAATAAAAGTCTTCTATCAGTATACAAATAAACAATATCTGTATATGACATCTTAAACATTTTATTTGTCATTCTCAAGCAATGCATAATTTCAAATTTGAGGACAGAAAATGTTTTTAAAGCCTTAGGGAAATGGAAGAAGAATTCATTCTCCTGAAAAAAAGATACTTTTCCATCATTTTCTGACTCATTTATAACCATAAAATCTCTTTTCAACCCACCTACCTCACAGAGATGACATAAAGGTTACTCTTTCTGGACACCATGATGCTGAAACTGAATAAATATTCATGACATAATTTTACATACCATAGATAAGTCAGCTGTTATTTTGGAATATGAATTTCTGCTCTAGAGACTATGGATGACCAGTCTGGAGAGTATTCTAATTTCAGTGCTACAGTGGAAACGGAGAATTCTTTCTTTTTTTGGTCTGAAGGAAGGATGCTTGGTCCACTCTTGTGAGGTGGTTTCCATGCCCAAATAGCAGGTTTTTGGATAACAAATAAGCATGTAGCCTTGTGGTTTTAAGCCAAGCATCTTGGGTTTTTGTCTCGACTGAGTTGCTGACTCACTTTTGTAATATAAATGAGCTGTTTGACCTTCTGTTACCCCGCTAGAAAGTTGAGGAAAGCCACAGTCAGGACTAGCCTGAAAGCTGGATGGTATGCCCCAGCCAATCTCACTTGCATAAATAAATATCAAGACCCACCAATGACACAGGGTAATTGTCTTGCAAATGTGTGTTTTAGATGATGGCCAGTTTCATCTGAGCAGCCTGGTACATTTAAAAGACAAAGAGAGCTTTGCTGAAGTCTAGTGAAATAAGGGAGAACATCTCACTCAAAGTTCCAGTATTGCTATTGAAATCAACAGTGGTTATTTACATGTGCTATGTGTGTTAGCTTAGGTACCATTGGAAAAAATATTTTCTCTTTATAATATTGGATTCCTTTTTACATGAGCTATATTTTTAAAAAGGAATTACTGTTATCCGTACACTAGCTTAGGATTGTTGGCCCAGTATTTTTTTATGTAGTTACAACAAATTTTTTCATTGTTTTATTTCTTTGAAAAATGTCTCTTTCCCACTAAAGAATGTATAGAAGGAGAATATTTTGGAGTAGGTTGATGTCGGCTTTGTTTTTTACTGTCTAGATCCATACTTTGATTATAAGAATGATTATTTCTTTTCTTATGTATCACTTTAGTGTACAAAGCACTATGTAGTTGTTGTGTCGTTTGAGTTTCACAGTAGACTTTTGAGTTGGTAGTGTGGAAACTATTATCTCCAGGAGGAATCATAGCATAGCAGAAAGAACTCTGGCTTATACTTTAAGACCTAGGTTCATATCTCATTCCTCATAGCCATTCTTGGCTTCCTCGATGTACTTTGTGGAAGATACTCCATCTTTCAATGTCAGGCATTTTCACTGTATGTCCCCGATATCCAGAACTCTCTCTTTTCTTATCATTGTTTTTGGTCACCTTTAAGTCCCAGCTAAAATGCTACCTTCTACAAGGAAGCTTTTCCAATTCCTCTTAAGGCTAGTGCTTTTCTCCCTGTTGATTGTTTCCAATTCACTCTGTCTATATCTTGTTTATATATCATTGTTTCATGTTGCCTTCTCCATGAGGCTCAACTCCTTAAGAATAGAGATTGTCTTTTCCCTTTCTCTCTTTCTTTGCACGGTGTCTGGCACACGTTAGGCTCTTAATAAATGCTAATTGACTGACACCTATTAATAGCTAGCCTTATATAAATTTTTAAGGTATGCGAAACAAATTTACAAAATTTACTAATCTACAAATAAATTTACAAATTTACAAAAATTCACAAATATTGTCTCATTTTAGTCCTTAGAACAACTCTGGGATGTAGGTGCTATTATTAATCTATCTTAAAGATGAGGAAGCTGAGGCAGGCAGCATTTAAATGACTCACCCAGAGTCAAAGAGCTAGTAAATGTGAGGTCGAATTTGAATACCTTTTAGCAGTGCAACTTGGGTCAAATCACTTACTCTTCCTGGGACTCCATTTCCCCATCTCTAAATTCAGAGGGATGGATTAGGAGTATTCTAATGTTTCAGTTCTAAATCTATGACCCCATTTTTCAGATGGAAGAAACTGAGGCATAGTCTTTCCCCAGCTTAGAAAGCTAGTAAATGGCAACTTTACTGCCTGAGTGTACTTTCTAGCTAGCTATCTTATGCTGAAGATATTCTAGTTCATTTTTAGAGAGGACTATTGGAAATGTGGAAGTTCTAGAGATGATCTGGTTCAGTTTGTGCTTATTAGAACCATTGGGTCTGAATGAATGACTATGAAGTCTTGTATCTAAACATAAAACGCGATTCTTTTCTGCCAGTCTACAGGCATTTTTTACATGCTTCCTATATGCCAGACACTGTGCTAAAAACATTAGCAGTGTAAAGAAAAACAAAAACGTGGTTTGTTCCTTCAAGAAGCTCGATTCTAATCTAAGTACTGTGAGTAATGAAATAGTATGACCAGAATTAGTCTTCATCATTTACCAGCATATAATGAATCATATATTTCTTTTGAAATAATTTTATTGGAACCATATTGTACATAGTGCACATAGTCCATACTCATTTTTCATCGCTTTTTCCAATGGCAGACAACCTGGTGACCCCTATACCTCCCAGCATTAAGACAAGAATAACTGCTACTCATAAAAACTAACTTTGATCTTGACATTATTGCAACTGTTAACCTTGGTTATGAATGGTCTGGAAAGTCACTGGTCCTGGGATGGCCTCATAAAAGCATGAATTCCCACAATTTGGGTTAAAAGGTCCAGAGAGCTACATTTGATTTCACATGGAAGGGCGGGAGGGAGTGTCCTCTGGAGTAACAGTAAAATGAAAAATCTCTGTCTGGAACACATTGTTATCTTCTTGTCCTGGTGTGTGAGCTCCCAACAATGAAGTCTGCCATTAGGTTGTATCCTCTTAGTTAATAATGGTTCCCTGGTACTTCTAAACAGTTGAGTTAGACTTCAGATCTGTCAGTTTTCATAGTTGTGTTTTATAACATCAGCTTATTATGGCCTTGTCCTGATTGGTGTGACCAATGATGCTTGTATTAAAATTTGTGCTATTCAAAGTTAGAAGTATGTAAAACAGAGATTTTGGTCCCAGCCCAATGGAATTGTGCAGCACAAATTTTAAATAATCTGACCACTTGTAGGGATTCATAGGGACCTAGCTGTAATGCAAATCAGATGCTTTTTGAATTAAGGACTTTTGAGAAAGGCTCTTATTGTGAAAGGAGAAACTCATTATGTTCACTCTGCTTTTCCTTTCTTTCAAATGTGAAAAGAATTAAATGACCAAATACTTGTAGGGTAATGGCATTTTAGAGCTGAACAAAGCCTTAGTGATGATCTGGTGTAGGGGAGTTCTTAAACTTTTTTTGGTCTTGGACCCATTTGGTTGTGCAATGAAGCATACGCAGCCTTTCTCAGAATTTTTTTAAATAATTAGAGGGAATGCTAAATTTCATTTAGAAGTTTTTAATGCATAAAAGTAAACCATCAGATTATAGAGGAAACTAATATATTGAAATATAGTTATCAAATTTAAAAAAACCCCTAAGTTTAAAAACCCCTGATTATTAGTCCAAACCTCTTTTTGTTCCAATAAATTCTTCATTTTGATCTGGTTCACAAAAGACATGTTGAACTTTTCCCCTCAGTTTGTGTTCCTACCTTGTAGTTATCTTTATACTCTCTGATCTGCATTTGCCATATTTTTATCTGCAAAGCACTGTATTTGAAAGATGGTGATTCAAACCAGGGCAGCCTTTCACTCACCTTCAACAAGGCAGGGCTCATAGTAAATTTAGACATAACATTATGGGTGGTCAGAGAAGGTTCTGTTTGGCGGCTTTCTGGAATAAAGGTCAGTATTTCATTGTGTATTTTTTTTTCCAGTTTTCCATTTCTTGAAGTATCTTTGGACCTTGTATAGTCACATTTTATTTTCTGTGGGGCTAAAAGTGAATGTATATAATATTTAAGAGTAAATTAACATATTTTTCTGTGCCTAGCTATTTATTCAGCCCCATTTCCTGATTATATGAAAGTGGTGCCACAAAGCAGAGGCTTTTATTTAGAGATGCTACTAAAATTAATCTACGATAGGCCAGTTGGGTTCTTGATCTGATTTTTTTTTTTATCCCTCTGTGTTTCTCCTTTTTAAAGTTTAGCAAAAGTTTTATGTGATATGCATTATTCATTTAAGTAGGATGTTGTCAGGTATAATTTATGCAGAAAAGTATGCTTTACTCTCCCAAGGTAAAGTGTGCAAAAATTTAGGTGGCTGAAGACCCATTCATTTTTAAAATTAGTCTAATCATTGCCTTTTCTGGTATAGTGGCCTTATGTCATAGAGGCAGTACAATAATAACAAGTACTTAGAGGTTTGCAGTGCCCTTTACGAATATTATCTTATTCAAATTTGTTGCAACTACCCTGGGAGATGGGTGCTATTATTATTCCTATTTTACAGATGAAAAACAAAGAGAGTAAGTAGCAGCTTTAACACAACTAGTGTGTGGGAAAAAAATATGAAAACATAAAGAAAGCAAGAAAAAAAGTTCCATAAAACTAAGTAACATATCAAAAAATACTGGTATCTTACACTCATGGTCCCACTTCTGAAAAACTGGGGCATAGAGGGGTGAGAATGTCTTCTCATCTAGTTCCCAGGAGGTTAAGTTTGGTCGTTATAATTTCCCAGAATTTTAATCATTTTGTTGCTTTTGCCATTTACATTAAAATCGTTGTGTATATCGTTTTCTTGGTTCTTATTTCACTTTGCATCAAATCATGAAAGTCTTTCTGTGCTTCTCTGTGTTCATCATGTTCATTGTTTCTTGCTGATATCTAAGATGTACAGACACCGAACAGAAATGTATAAGACCCAAAAGCCATTCCCTCTGGAGCTAAGTGGTCAAAAGATATGAACAAACAGGAGAAATGCAAATTACTAGCAATCATAGAAGAGGTTTAATAAATATTTGCATTGATCCGAATTGAGTCTACCCAAGATTTTGAGGGAAGAGTTTAGAGAGAGAACAAAGAAAAGATTGTTATTTCTTCATGGCTTGATGATTTACAAATGAAGCTACTCCAAGAGGACAGGAGTCACTCAGTAATGAAACTCTGATGTTGCAAACACAAATGAAGAAATAAATAAAAAAGAAGAGCCGAATTTAGAGAGTAGTATGACTGTGCAGGGAGCTCACCAGTGACCACAGATTATAAAAAGCTACATCACTTCTACAAGAAGAGAGCTCCAAGGGTGAATACAAAAGAGAGTGGGATGGTCCCACAAGAACGTCAGAAAAGCAAAGCATGGAAGAAACTGAAGTTTTCAATTAACGGTAAACAGAAAAGGACCTTTAAAGCTATGTTGAAAACAAGAGGAGGATCAAAGAAAGGATAAGACCGTGTTTTGGGTGTGTAACACAAGGATATCTAAAGAAAGCTTGAGACTCATTTGCTCCACATTTTCTTTACAAAGAAGAATGCTTTTCAGGCTAGGAACAGCAGGACAAAAATAGATAGCAGCGAAGGGAAACTTAAAGAGTAGTGAAGAGATGGTAAGAGACCACCTACACTTGGTTAAATTACATTTCTGGTTGTTGAAAGAGCTTGTGAATGCAATTAATCTTTGAGGAATCTTGGTGAAGGATGTAGTCCTAGAAGCGGGCAAAAATTGCCTGCTTTTTAAAAAGGGGAAGAATGTTAAATACATTTATCGTCAGGTCCTCATGAAATTCCTGAACTTTTTTTTTAAGGAATGGTTTGTGAGCACTTAAAAGGGGAAGAGGTGATCACCGTGAGCCAGAATAGGTGTTCGTTAAGAACAAATTGTCAGCTAACTTCGTTTCTATTTTTTAGACAGAGTTGCTAGGCTAACAGATCAAGAGTCTGTATGGATTTTTAGCAAGGTTTGGAGAAAGTGCTACATCCCTGAAGACAATATGGAAGAATGTGGAGTGGTTGACAGTGGATTCAAAACATTGAAGAAAAGCAGAACCAAGATCCAGAAAATGCTTATTAATGGGTAAATTTCACCGGGGAGAAAGGGAAATAGCAGAGTGAAATCAGGCTCTATCCTTTGCCCTATCTTATTTAACATTTTTTTGCTAGTGCCTGGAATAGAGGTATAGATATAGTATATTTCAAATTTACAGTTGTGTAGGATAATAGATTTACAGTTGGAAAGGACACTTTGTTGCTGTTTAATAATTTTTCAGTTGTGTCTGACTCTTTATGACCACTTTTAGGATTTTCTTGGCAAAGATACTGGAGTGGTTTGCTGTTTCCTTCTGCAGCTCATTTTACAAATGAAGAAACTGAGGCAAAGAGGGTCAGGTGACTTGCCCAGAGTGACCCAGTATCTGAGGCTGGGTTTGAACTCAAGTCTTCCTGACTTCAGGCCTGGTGTTCTATCCATGGTGCCCCCCAGCTGCCTTGGACCTTATCAGTCATCTAGTTTTATCCTCTCATTTTTTAGATTAGAAATCCAAGGCCTAGACAAAGTTGTATGACTTCATCATGATCACCCAGATAGGATGATAACTATTAGAGTAAGAATTCAAACCCAGTTCTCCTGACTCTGAATGAAGTATGCTTTCTACTTTGCCATAACATGAAGCTAGGAGGAATTAATCTATTGGATGACAGAACTGTTTTCTCAGAAGGCGAGAAGGATGTGTAAAATAAGATGAAATTTCATAGGGATAAATGGAAATCCAATATTTAGGTCAAATAACTACTTAGAGGTGCAGGGTCGGGGAGAAGTGCCTAGCCAACAGCTCATATGAAAAAGAGCTAGGAGTCTCAGTGAAGTTAAAAAAAAAACAAAACAACAGTACTTTTAAAACAGAGCTTGCAAAATGCTTTGCATGTTACTTAGCTAATTTATTCTACAAATTCATTAAATACTGTGTTGTGATATAGGTGCCAAAACAGCTATTTTGAATATAGGTTTTTGGCTCAAAATCTTATCTTATGATTCAAACGATACTTAGAATGAAGTAGGGAATGGCGATCATTCCATTTTACAATGCCTTGGTTAAATCCCACCTAGGATATTGTATGCAATCATAGAATCTACATTTTAGGAAGAATATTAACAGACTAGAGTATATAACATGACAATAAGGGGATTCGAACATGTGTTATACAAGGATTGTTTGGAGGAACATGGGATATTTAGCTTAGAAAGAGATTAATCAGGAGACTCAGAGAAAAACAACCGAATATCTTCAAGAATTTGATGAGCTGTTATTTAGAAAAGATCATTTTTGTCTTATTTTGCTATTGATAGCAAAACTTGTATCCATGGGATGAAAGTAAGGAGGCCTATTTTGGCTCAATAAAGGGAAAACTTCTAAACAGAGCCAGCCAGAACTGGAAAGTGTTGCTTCAGAAGGTCCCAAGTTACCCAAGTGTAGGCTGGATAACTACCTGTTAGGGACATGGCAGAGGACATTTCTAAACATGCATGGGGATAGACCAGATGACTCCTGAGCTCCCTTCCACCTCTAGAATTCTATGATATAAAATGTTACTGGGTCACAGAAATTTGACTTCTCACTGGTTTCACTTCTTAAAAACTGTAAGTGCATACATAACTGATTCTTTCTCACTGGGTTCCGTTCCTTGCAGGCTGGCTCTTCATGCCTAAATCAGACCCTCTGAGTTGTAGAGACATGCTATGCTGAAGTTTTGAAGGAGAGAAGTTAAGTCTTTTACTCATCACAGTTACAATTTGGTTTGGCAAAAAAGGGACTAGATGATCTCTTATAACTCATTCTGTGATCCTCAGTGCTACTATACATTCCTCAGCTATGAAATTAAAGGGCTGAGCTGGTTAAACTATGTGACATCTAGTGTCTCCTAACATTCCTTGAGCTTATGAGTTCCATAAGTGTAACCAAAAAGCATATTCTGGCTTTCATCTTTTCCACTACTCCCTGATTAGTGGCTGTGGCCACCATTCACGTGATCTGTTCCAGTTCTTATGTCTCATTGCATCAGTGTGATTTCTTTTTCCCCTCTGAAAATGCTACTTTACTTCAAATTGAGATGTACTAGAAGGGCCTGTTTGTTGTTCACTGGCTCTGGAATCAAGGGACCTGGGTTCAAATTCTGTATCTGATGCAATTATGGGCAAATATCATTTAAGGACCCTTGTCCTCAGTTTCTTCACCTGTAAAATGACAGGGTTGGATGCTATGAGCTTCAAGGTCTTTTCCCAGCTCTAACAAAATCTTTATTCCTTGTGATCATTGCTAAATTATTTGGGGAGGCCACATCACCTGGCATCAGAGAATGAAGAAACAAAATTCTAGGCAGTATCTGTGGCTGCCACATCTCGTAAGCAGGTACCTGGTGCGATGTGGCCTTTAGTAATTAGGTGAGTAACCATTGGAAGGAAATGGGAAAAAACCAGCTTATCATTAGACAGAATGGTAAACAAATCAAACTGTGGCATATACTGTGCTATAAGAAATGACTAAAATGACGAGTACCAGAGGCACAGAAAGATAAACACAAACCGAAGTAAGCAAAGCCAGATAAACAATATATGCAATGACTGTGATAATGTAACTAGAAAGAATAACCACCTTGAAATCATGGAAATTCTAAAGAATAAGTGTGGCTGCAAAGAAGAGAAATGAAAAAGATACCTTTCCCTGCTCCTTTGTAGAAGTTGTGATTTACAGGTGGGAAACATTGCATATGTCAGATTTTCAGTGTGCTCATTCGTTTTCTTTAAAGTTTTGTTTTTGTTTTAAGAGATGGCCATTTCTGGGAGGGGATAGGGAGGAATCCAGGGGAAAACAGAGGTAATGTAAAACAAAATATATCAATAAAAGTCTATTGGTTTTTTTTTTTAAGAAGGGATGGGGTCAGGAGGGTTCAGAAACATCTTTCTGTTTTCTCTGATCCTTCCTCCCCCCATCTATATCATCCTTCTTTCTCAAGCCTTCTTTCTCTTTCCTTTCCTTTCTCTCCTCCCTTTTCTTTGGTCTCATTCCATCCTCTTCTAGGAATGCCACAGTTTACCTCACCTAGAGAGAAAGGTGGGCTCTACCTAGGCGCATATATAGATATAGATATAGATATAGATATATAGATATATATAAATGCTGCAGCCCATCAAAGGAGCTTCTTTTTAGGGGTTCCACAGTACAAGCCAGACATTAGCTGGGAAAGTAGAAGGCAAGATTTGTAAAATTAGCCAGTGATGTCATTTTTCTGGTGATAGGAGAAAACCAGGCTATGGTGGAGAATTGGTATTAAATCCAATCTGTGCTGGTCAACAGATAATTTATTACTGAACCCTACTTCAATGGGAAAAAGAGATGCTATTCTCAATTCACTCTTGCCTTGATCACATAGATTAGTTAATGATCTTTTCATACTACAGTCGCCATATTTTGTGAAATCCTAGGAGCATCTCTTTATCAACTCTGATAACAAAGTTACCTAGGGTAACTACCATATTTCTATGGTAACTAAGTTTCTGACAGCCAAATCTGTTGTGGTAACTTGGGCCCACTGTGAATAAAGTTGTCACTGTATCAGTTTCCGAAGAATGATTTCCTTCTAATTTCAATCCTAAAGTAAAAATTTTAAAAGATGGTAAATGTGTGAGAGGTAATGTGTTGTGATAGAAAGGGAACTACCCTCCAAGTTAGGAAGGCCCTTGGAACCTCTCAGTGCCCCAGGCAACTTGCTATGACTATGTAGGTGGCAGAGAAGGTCCTAAAGGTCTGTATTGGTAGAGGAAGCCCCTCCCTAGGGGTTGCCTATGTTGATGAAATCACAGGTCTGGTCCTCAGAATGTTTTAAAAGAATCTCCTTGTCTTTCTCTAAACAAACTCTGGATTTAGGCAGTCTTAAATTTACTCACCCAGATGGTAAAGAGGATAAAACACATGGGAATATTATGTAGATTAAAAGATTTGCCACAAGACATTATCCTGTGATCTCTAGTCAACATGGGTAAAGTTAAAGATTGGTAGTTTATCAGACAATATGAAGTGATTATTAAGTAATTAGAATTATTAATGGCTAGAGGGCTTTTCTTCTCTACCTCTCTTTGATTTCAGAGATGGTGAATAACAGTTAATCCCTAAGAAGCGAACTAAGTGAATAGAAGTAAATAATTAACTCAGGTTATCTTTTTGTCAATTCCCATCTAGTCAGGAGAAGGAGTTCAAATAGAAGGTAAACATTAACAGTCAAACCACCTTATATTTGAGTGGTACTTTACAGTTTTTAAAAGTACTTTCATGGACATAGGAGGAATGGGAACATGTAGAGTTGGTGAAAATGTATAGAATGTTGGAACCATAATTCTAGAACTGGAGAAGACTTGAGATCAATATTTACTCTCCATTTGAACCGAAGTTAAAAAAAAAATCCTCAGTTCTTCCTGCATATAGTAGGCATGTTGTAAACTGTTGGCTTATAACTCTCCTCCTTGTTGGCCTGTGAATTTACTTGTCCAAAGTCTCAGGAAGTTATTTGTTTCCAAGATCTTCAGGGAAATGTATTTTGCAAGAAAATTCCATACTAAACATTAGTGCTTTGCTTTGTCTATGTCCACATATTGTTTTAAGGAGTATCTGTTGTAATAGTTCAAGTGTTTGAAAAATTTTGTTCTAACAGAAAGTATACAATTTGTGCATATTTTCCTTCCCTTACATTTTCCCTACATACATCCAGTATGCTGTTTTCCAAGGCTTCAATGGATCTCATATAGCCTCAATTAAATTGTCTTTTCCCTTTCTTTGTATCCCCAGTACTTAGCACAGTATCCGGCATCTTAATAAATGTTTATTGACCAAATGACTCTATTGGTGTCATCACCATCTACATATGTTGGTATGAAACTAGTTATAATCAATTATGCATTTTCCTGAATTCCTGTTGAAGCATAACCTTAATCATCTAATGTTTTTTATACTGATTCTAAAAGTACTAGCAAGAATCTCAGGTAAAATTTGAACGCAGGCCTTTCTGTCTCCAAGTCTACTACAATAATCCAGTACTCTGTGCTATCTCTATATTGAACAGTGATGAAAGATGCAAAATAGAAACCCCTCTGCTCAAAGTTGGCACTGAAGTGTTTGTGTTTACTGTATACTCATATATTCACAGATACAGATACTTTTCTCCCAAACTTAATTTCTGAGGTGGGGAAATTATTGTGTTCTGTTTATGATAAGGCACATTTATGTGACATTTTCTTATGTTGAAGCAATGGGGAAAAAAATAAGTGACATTGAAAGGGATACAAAATTAAAAAGGGATAGGACATGGCAGAAATCTTTAGATGATAGAGTCATAGATTTTAAACTGGAAAGGACCTTAGAGGCCACTAAGTTCAGACTCCTTATTTTTCAGATGAGGAAACTGAAGCCCCCAAAAGTCTGTGACTCATCAGAGATCACATAGGTAGTAAGTAGCAAGTCAGGTCTTGAACTTTCTTTCAGATACATGTCAATGTAAGGTGTTAAATTATGTTTAGGAAAAGTATTTCCAATGCGTTTATTTGCAAATTTGAAATATCATTGAATTCATTTTTTTTTCTTTTTAACATGTTCAGTATTAAAGTGAGAAGTTTTCCAGCCTTTCAAAGCTTAGAATGTTAATTCAAGAAAAGTCAAAAGTGGGGGGCGGAGTCAAGATGGGGGCTGGAAAGCAGGGACTAGCATGAGCTCCCCGCCAAGTCCCTCCAAAAACCTATAAAAAATGGCTCTGAACCAATTCTAGAACTGCAGAACGCACAAAATAGCATAGGGAAGCAGGGTTCTAGGCCAGGACAGCCTGGATGGTCTCTGGGTAAGGTCTATCCCGTGCGGAGCTGGGCGCTGAGGGGAGCAGAGCTGAGCGGAGCAGAGCCCAGCATGGGTGGTATGGACCGACCAGACCAGGAGCTGGTGGAGTGAACCCTAGCGCCCTGAATCAGTGAGCTGTGGCAGTTACCAGACTTCTCAACCCACAAACACCAAGGACAACAGAGTAGGTTAGTGGGAGAAGCTACTAGGGACTGGGATAGAGTTTGCAGTTTGGCCACTGCCCCCGGGGGCAGCGGAGATGGAGCAGCATCAGAACTACTGCTGCAGTTGCTTCTGGCCCCAGGTGGGAGGAATTAAGTGGTGGATCAGAGCAGGAGTGAAGAGCCTGTTGAAGATCTAAGTCCAGTCCAGGTTGGGGGTCCTTGGGGAAGGAGGAGTGCTGGTGTGGCAGCGATGGTGCGTTCCCCCAGGCTTGGAACATAGAACTCTTTAGTCTACAAGCAGTCATATCCCACTGAAAAACTCAAGGGTCAAGTGAGTTGGCTGGGCATGGCCAGGCAGTGAAAACACACCCAGATTCAGTCTCAGACTCTGGAATCCTTCTTTGGTGACAAAGAAGCCCAAAACATACATCCAGAAGAAGTCAACAAAGTCAAAGAGCCTACACCAAAGGCCTCCAAGAAAAACATGAACTGGTCTCAGGCCATGGAAGAGCTCAAAAAGGATTTGGAAAAGCAAGTTAGAGAAGTAGAGGAAAAATTGGGACAAGAAATGAGAAGGATACGAGAAAACCATGAAAAACACGTCAATGACTTGCTAAAGGAGACCCAAAATATACTGAAAAACATACTGAAAAAAACAGCATCTTAAAAAATAGACTAACTCAAATGGCAAAAGAGCTCCAAAAGGCCAATGAGGAGAAGAATGCCTTGAAAGGCAGAATTAGCCAAATGGAAAAGGAGGTCCAAAAGACCACTGAAGAAAATACTACCTTAAAAATGAGATTGGAGCAAGTGGAAGCTAGTGACTTGATGAGAAATCAAGATATTATTAAACAGAACCAAAGGAATGAAAAAATGGAAGACAATGTGAAATATCTCATTGGAAAAACCACTGACCTGGAAAATAGATCCAGGAGAGATCATTTAAAAATTATTAGACTACCTGAAAGCCATGATCAAAAAAAGAGCCTAGATATCACCTTTCAAGAAATTATCAAAGAGAACTCCC
>CM053624.1:247517333-247574550 GCA_028646595.1 Phalanger gymnotis | reverse complement strand
TTGACTTCTTAGGGAGGGTGGGCAGGAAGGGAAGAGGGGAGAGAATTTGGAACTCAAAGTTTTAAAAATAGATGTTCAAAAACAAAAACAAAAATGTTTTTGCATGCAACTAGAAAATAAGATACACAGGCAATGGGGCATAGAAATTTATCTTGCCCTACGAGAAAGAAAGGGAAAAGGGGATAGGAGGGGAGTGGGGTGACAGAAGGGAGGGCTGACTGGGGAACAGGACAACCAGAATATATGCCATCTTGGAGTGGGGGGGAGGGTAGAAATGGGGAGAAAATTTGTAGTTCAAACTCCTGTGAAAATCAATGCTGAAAACTAAATATATTAAATAATAATAATAAAAAAAAAAAGTCAAAAGTTATATAATATGTCTTCATTTGTGGAGGAGTGCTTACCAAGTGCTTGTGCCCTATGATGATGAAATCCTAGATCTTTGTGCATGTACTTTCTTCCTCTCCTTCTTCCTCCTTCCCTCCCACCCTCCTCTTGACCCTCTCTCTTTCCCTCTAATCTCTCTCTCTCTCTCTCTCTCTCTCTCTCTCTCTCTCTCTCTCTCTATGTCTCTCTCAGACAAACACATATACACACACACAGGCACATACACACAAGCATTGCCCATTGTTGCATAGCAATTTGATGATGAATTTATTTCAAATATACTTTTTTTCTTTTTCAATCCAATTTGATAAACATTTATTAAGTACCTACCATATTTAGAGAATGTTATAGTAAGTCCTGAGAGAGATACAAATGAGTATAATATAAAATATTAGTATAAGAGAATTAGGTCCAAAGTTCCAGGAAGACTGTTTATGGCTGGGAGGAGAAGAGGAGGATAATACTTTGGGTAAATTTTTTTTCAGCAGAGAAAATAAAATGGAATAGGAAATCACTATACCTGTTGCATATTCACTTAAAAAAAAAACGGACCACACGACACTATTCCTTTGAAAGACTTTTCATCAGAGGGTTTTGATGACAGTCTTTACTGTTGTCGTCTAATTTATTTAAAGACTTGTAATTAGGTTTAGCCTCCTGTTGATAACTAGCCACAAATCTTTATTAACCAGGGAGGATGCCCTGTGAAACAAAAGCAATGCTGACTTGATCGAAAGTCGGAAGGCCTAGGTTCCAGTCCTGGTGCTCAGTTATGTTTTATTACCCTGGAGGAAGTCATATTTCCTCTCTGAGACTAAGGTTCCTCATCTGTAAAATGAAAGGATTGGGTTAGAGCAAGATTTCTTAACCTATTTGGGTGAAGGATTCTTTGGCAATCTGGTGAAGTCTTTAGATCCCTCCTCTGAATGTTTTTAAAATACTGAAGAGAATTCTAAGTTTCCGTTAGAGGTTAGCAAAAATAAATATTTATTTTTTTCCCTTCCAAATTTATAAAGTCTGAAATCTTTCTATAGATTTTTTGTAGGGAGAGGTATAAGAACTACTCTAGGTTAAAAACTCTTGGTAGATTTGATCTCTATGTCCCTGCCAGCTCTGGAATTATTTGATTAAGTAGCAAATGACGGTCCTGAGGAATGGAGATCTGGATGCCTTGTCTACTTTAATGATCCCTCCTACATCCATTTCCAGGGAGGGAGACCAAATTCTACCTAATTTAAAAATATTTTAGATGCCTTTTGTTTTTAATTTCATTCCTAGTGTTCCCCATTACAAACACATTGAATTCTTCCCTGTAACAAAGAAAAATAATTAAGCTAAGCCTATTGATATATAAAAGGGCCATTTCTGACAATGTATGAAACGTTCCACTAAAGGCATCTCTCTTTCTAGTGATAAGATAGTAATATACCTCGTCATCTTTACTGTGGGACCAAGATTGGTCTTTGCAGTTAATCTGAGGCCAATTGACTTTATAATGTATTCATTACCATTATTGTAGTCGTCATGTAGGTTGTTCTGGTACTACTTTCATCACTCTGTACCATCTATTTGGATGTCTTCCCATATTTCTCAGATTGCCTCGTAATCCTTATTTCTTAGGGCACAGTAAAATCCCTTGACATTTATGTACTGCCATTTGTTTACCCATTCTCCAGCTGATGGGTACCTACTTTCTAGTTTTTTGGTAGCAGAAATAATAATTGGTGACATTAAAGTGCATATCAGAAAGTAATTTGTCAGAAATCAGGTTTAGACTAACTTCTTATACTACATAACTCCAAATGAATTGATTTAAGTCCCATCATTAAAAAAAATTAGTAGAAAAGAAAACAAATGGAGATACATTTAAGATTCATGACTGGAAATCTATAGGTGATCATAAAAGCCAAAACAGTTAATCGTGGTTAAGTAAAGTTGACATGCTCTGGCAGAAACAAATCGGTGGCAGAAGAAGCTGTTTATTGGAGGAAAATCTTTGTATCAAATCTCTGATAAAATTCAGATATTCAATATAGGTAGGGAATTTATGCATATTTGTTAGTGTCATTTCCCCAATATGGTCAAATGATAAGAAAGGGTGAGAGGAAGGTGCATTTCATATTTCTTTTTCCTCTCTAAGTTTATTTAATAAGTAATTGTTAACTAGCAAAGTAAAACTAAAAGAAAAACTAAAACATTTCCTTCAAATGTCACTGTTGTTCAGTTATTTCAGTCATGTCTGACTCTTCATGACCCCATTTGGTGTTTTCTTGGCAAAGATAGTGGAGTTTGCCATTTCCTTCTCCAGTTTGTTTTATAGGTAGGTGAAAAAACTGAGGCAAACAGGGTTAAGTGACTTGCCCATGGTCACACTTACTAGTAAGTGTGTGAGGCTGTATTTGAACTCAGGTCCTCCTGACTCCATGTTTGGTGCTTTATCCACTGTGTCATCAGCTGCCCATTTTAAAGATTAGCACAGTGCCTGGCACATTGTAGGTGCTTAATATTTATTGATTGCCTGTAAGAAACCTTTCCTGATTTTCACTAATGCTGTTGCCTCCCCTCTGAGATTATTTACAATTTATCTTCATTCTATCTCCCTCCCTCCCTTCCTCTCTCTCTCTCTCTCTCTCTCTCTCTCTCTCTCTCTGTCTTATTTGTACATCATTGTTTGCATGTTGTCTTCTCCATTAGGCTGTGAGCTCTTGGAAAGCAGGGACGATTTTTTTTTCTTTGCATCCCCCGCTCTTAGCATAGAACGTAGTAGACACTTAAATGATAGTGAAATTGACTTGATTTAACATTGAAAGTCCCTGGGGAGCTAATCTCTTCTCTGAAGAAACTTGTTGACTAAGAGGACACCCTAGCTTGTGAACACTTCAAAAAATTATACTGAGGACATCCTATACCATTGGCAAACATGATGGAGAAAGAAAATGTTCAGAAATGTAGAGCTTGGAGTTTATGGTTGGACTCAATGAAGTGTTTTGGTGCCATTGAAATACCTTCTTTTAAAAATATGTACCAAAGTATAACAGCTGGTATATCTCAGATTGTTTTTTTTCCTTCCATAGAAGCAGTGTTTATACAAATTCTGACAATTTTGTGATTCTAGAATAACTTTATGAGGCCAGACCTCTTATTTGGCGCTGCTGATCATTTCCTGATTCATGTTATTTACAATAACAATACAGGGATCTTTTGTGTCATGTTGGATCAGACATCTACATCAGAGGACCACTAGCTGTGGGATTTTCAAAACAGTGACAACAAGAACATCATCGGCCTTTCTCAAGTCTGTGTGTCAAGTCATTGTCTGTGAAATGCCAGAACGTTTTTAGGTTTCTTTTGCTTCAGAGTTGGCGCTAAGATGATATTTTTTGTGGAGAGGTGGAAAGGGAAGAGAAAGAAGAAAAAGCTTACTTCTATTGGAGCCCAAGATGCAGTTCATTCAGGAATTTTAAAAATAACCAGCAAATAGGCTAATTATAATTCTTGTGATCTGGTTCATGTTTTGACCTGAAAATTTTCTGTCTAGTCTCCAGTGACGCTTAAATGGAGTCTGCTTATTTAACTTTCAAAAGCTCCCAGGTTGCTTTGTAATCATTACTTCTCTAATCCACTCAGCATCACCATAAGAAGGCAGCATGTATTATTAACTTCATCCCGTTGAAGAAAAAAGGGGCGCAGAGAGAAATTTGGAGCAGCTTGATAAAGCACAAGTATAAATGACCAAATATGGAACTGGGAATTAAGAGACTGATCTTTAAAAAAGAAAATCATTCCAACAAGTTATTTAAACTTCTAGCTACTTCATTTTTCTTCACCTGTAATACGAGTACATTGTCTTTCCCAACTGGAAACAGCACATCTGGGTTTTGGGGGGCTTTTTTGGATGTATGATGAAGAGCTAGAGCAAACTTCTCATGATTTCCCATTGTGAATATTTTGTTTTATTCCCCTTCTTGTGGTTATGTTTTAGTAATGTAATTTTGTAACTATAATGACCTGACATGCTATATCCCTTCCCTATTTACTGATAACTGGGACTTCAGCCAATTAATGTAATATTTGTTCATCTATAACCTTTATATTATCAGAGATAACAGATGTAGGTTCAAATCCCTCATCTGAAACCTGGACATCAGTTTTTTGTTTTTTTTTTTGTTTGTTTTGTTTTTTTGCATTATAAAATGCTGGCTTCCCACTTTTGAGAATGTTACAGAAGGCATTCATTCATTGGGTACAGAATTGGATTAGATGCCATCTAAGGTCCTTTTTATTGTAGGATTTCATGATTATCTGAAATACCAAACATTTGCAAGACTTTTTAAAAATAAAAATATAAGGCACCCTCTCATTTTTTCTTAAGATTAAAAAAGAAGCAGACTTTTTTTTTTTTTGTTGGAGTGCATTATAGTTCTTCTTTAGCAGAAAATCATTAACTGGCCTAATTCTTAAAAGACAGTTTCCAGTTGATAAAGGACTAAAAATTTATGTCAGTCAGTATACATACATACACTGCATAACCTTCCTTGTCTTAGACTTCCCCTGCCATTCCCCCTCTCCCCCAAGGCTAGACCTACAGAAAGGTAGTCATTTCCCAACATTTCTTTTCATCTTTTGATCTACCCTTAGACTAGTTTATACAGCTGGCCCATCAAATGCCAAATCCTTGCTGTGCAAAGGGAAGGTTATAGATCCATACATAGGCCCCGAAACCTGTGTGGTTTAAGAATGTTTTTCCACTAAACAAGATGAAGAGGAAAGCCAGGTGATTTCATTTCAAGTAATCCTAATCAGCTTGCAAACATACCAGTATTTTGAGTGTTAGTTTTCTTGGTGATTTTGAAATGTTCCAGTATATAACCAGTCAGTTTGTTTTTTAGTCTAAACCTCAAAGATGACATTCTTGGCCTCCTCTCTGTGATAAAATGAGAAATTATTCATTCCAATGGGCATATATGGGGGGTTTTCTGTCTTATTCACACGATGCTAGGCAATTTTAAAAATTTTTTCTTGCTACCTGTCTGATCAGATGATCGTGTGTGTGTGTGTGTGTGCGTGTGTGCGCGCGCACACACACACACACACATATGTATACATTACTGTATTATACACACATGTATAAAATAACCTGGAACTTGTTCTGAGTTGTAGTGTATGATTGTGAAGGAATACTACTGTGCTGTAAGAAATGACGAGCTCTATGATCTTAGAAAAACATGGAAAGACTTCCATGAAATAATGAAGGGAGAAATGAGCAGAATCAAGAGAACATTGTACACAGTAACAACAATACTATTTTAAGAATGACTTTATAATAGACAAAATAACTTATTCGCTTAAACACCCAAGTTAACTACGAAGTATATATGAAGAAAGGTGTTCTCCAAAGAAATGCAATATCCAAAGAAAGAACTGATAAATAGAAGCACGTATAGAATAATTTTATACACACACGCACATCAATTTGTGTTTAATGGTAGCCATCTCTAGAGTGGGAAGGGAAGGGAAGGGGAAAAAAAGAAATTTACATGATAAGTTGGTATATTTGAAAGGAAAAGCAAGTTGTGCATAGCAAGTAGATTTTTAGTTTCATGTGCAATCATCTTTTTTATTGCACTGTGTTATGGAAATGCTTGTTTTATTCCATAAGTTTTAAAAAAAAGAACTCCTGCTAAAAGAACCAGTGTTATAAATCTGTCTACTTAGTTATCCTTAGCAATGTTGTAAGTAAATAACTTATGTCAAGTTACCTTCTAGCTTTATGGGATGGAGGGGAGTTAGCACAAAAGAACTTGAGGAAGTGGTCCCTAGAGGTCATGTGGACCAGATTAAAGAGGTGGCTATTAATAATAGGGTGCATTTGGTCCCCTTGATTAAAGCAGAGCCAATTGGGTTCAATGCAAGCATACAACCAGGCTAGACCTGAAATAGTAGGTGGTATTTCAAGTCACCTTTTCCCTTCCAAAGGAGAAAAGAGACTGGCTGTTTCCCACTATACTCTTCTTCCCTCCTGGTTGACCAAAATAGCAACCCTCGACTATGCTCCAGCTCTTCTTCAGCAGAAAATTTCTCCATCTCTCTTCTCTTCTGAAGGACAGAGTGAGGAGTGAGTGGGTAGCACTGTGTCTCCTCAGTTTTCTCTATGGGCAGGAGTAAATTAAAGGCTATTCCTGTGGCAGACAGAAGAGTGATCAGGAGTCTTCCCCCCCCCCCCCACCTCTCTCTGTTAGGGGTTGTAAAATTCATGCATAGTCATGTCATAGTAGGCCTAATCAAGCCCCAAAATGATAACCCACTGCCATCTTCCTTTCAGAAACAAAAACATCCTTTATATTTTAGGATTATTGCTAAGGATTCTATAGTTCATTATGAGCAAATTATTTTAACAGATTCATTTGAAAATTTTTCTAAATAAACCTTTTGTATTTTCCATTGTGTATATACAGCATGTATACACAGCTTTGTAGGGAAATAGTTCTAATGCTTATATGTAGTTAATCCTGCTTGCTATGTCATAAAAAAAAGAATGATTCTGTGTGCTAAGCAAAACAAAAAAAAATCACACATAGTAAATGCATATGATTTTTTACTGTTTTCTCTTCCCCAAGAAAATTATGTTTGGAAACAATATACATAAGCATGCATACACATATACATAATCTCTCTCTCTCTCTCTTTCCTCTCTCTCTCCTCTCTCCTCTCTCATGAGAGTGTGCACACTTTAGAGAATAGTCTGCAGACAGCATATTGAGTATATTTATTTGTGTTACACATTATACTCCTGAGTTCTTTCCTATTTAAAAAGGACACCTAATAACCCAGGCCATTCCAAGTAAGTAAAAGTCACTTTTAAATTCAGCCTTTAGGAATGAAAATTTAAATCCACAAAAAGTAGAAAATTTAAAGTAAGAACTGACTACAGAATTTGATAACATGCTAAGGAACAAAGTAAAACCTGAGCCAAAAGCGAAAACAAAAAAGATTCAAAAGATATAATATAAACTACATGAACAGAATTCCAAACATTTATGTTATACAGCTTTTATGCGTCAAATGTGAGCTTTGTTCATCATGCCTTTGTTAAATACATAATTTTAAAATGACTTAGCAAATAAGCCTCTGGTTGCTAGAAGAATCAATATTATTAAAAACAAGTACTTTCTTATAGTTCACTCAATAATAGCTACCTTAGAGCTCAAGACTATGTTAAAAGAAACAAAAAAAGTAGTAAATGCAATTTGTGATGTGGAGAGAGATCTTCAGATTGAATGTCTCTGTTGTCTCAGAGGGAGATACAGTATCAAAGCATTTCACTGCCTAAAATGACTCGCATGCCTGGGATGAAACTGGAGATTGGACTTTCAAAGGCAAATATCTCAAAAAATTTTCCAGATAACTTCATCTTAAAGTGAATCTACATACGGTAGGGTGCATAATCATTTAGCTTGTGCACAGTACCTGGCACACAGTAATGAATAAATGCTCGATTGTTCCTGAACATGAATCTATATGGGTGTAAATATATTCTATATGTATATAAAATATATATATTTATCTTTTCATTCAATGTGTGTGTGTGTGTGTGTGTGTGTGTGTGTGTGTGTGTGTGTGTTTGTGTATGAATTACCCACTTAGTGGATCACCTGAGAGGAATTGTTAATCCTAGGCTGGCACTTACCCAACAAAAATCTAGGTCCAACTTTGTTTTATAGCATTATTACCTTACAGTTAGAAGGGACCTTAGATACCATGTAGCATCGTGTGGCATAGTAGTTGTAGTGCCCAGCCTGGAGTTAGGAAGACACATCTTCACGAGTTCAAATCCGGCCTCAGACACTTACTAGCTATGTGACCCTGGACAAGTCACTTAACCCTGTTTGCCTCAGTTTCCTCATCTGTAAAATGAGCTGAAGAAGGAAATGGCAAAGCACTCTAGTATCTTTGCCAAGAAAACCCCAAATGGGGTCATGAAGAGTTAGACCTGACCAAAAACAACTGAAAAGCAATAAGAAATAGGCATGGGTATATATGTATATGTGCACATTTCCATATATGCCATATATGCACACATATATGTATGGTAAGCATGTTCATACATAGATATATGGCATTGGTATAGGGGAAAGAATGATGCATTTTGGGTCGGAGGTGCTGGGTTTCAATCTTAACTCTATCATTTCATATATATATATATATATTTGTATATATGTATATGTACATAGTGTGTATGTATACATATATATATAATTTATTCAATGTATATATGCGTGTGTGTGTGTATATATATATGTATTCAATATATATATGTATATATGTATTCAATTCATTATATATATATATATATACACATATATATATATATAATGAATTGAATACACTTTCCTAAGTCTAATTTTATTTCATTGTAAAATGAGGGAGTTTGACCCGATGACCTCTATGGACCTTCTAGTTCTAGAGATATGATCCTATGTGTGCTCTTATAAAAACAAAAACTAGGAATGTTTTAATAAGGACAGTCAGCATCTGTGTAGTGCTTAAATGTTTTCAAATAACTTTACAAATATCATCTCATTTTATCCTTATTATAAGTCTGGGAGAGAGGTACCACTTTTATCCCATTTTAAAGATGAAGAAACTGAGGCTAAGGGAGGCAAAGGGAGTTACTTAGCCTTCCTAGCTCACCTAGCTGCAGGGTTGGGGTGGGGAGAGAGAGAGAGAGAGAGAGAGAGAGAGAGAGAGAGAGAGAGAGAGAGAGAGAACAATTTGGAGGTATTTATAACTGGGAAGTCCTTCAACTTCTGAATTCCATACTAAAAAATAGGTCAGGATGGTTCTTTTAAGTAAGACCTCAAAGGGCATTGCATCTAGGGACAGGTCCAGGGTCTGGATCCTCATGTCCACATTATAGCATTATCCATTCTCAGTATTAAGGGTAGCTAAGAAACCATATTAGTCAACAGAAGGTTGCTTATTAAGCATGAAATCGGGGTGGGGGGGGAATGGGAAGAGGGAAGTAAATGCACTTGATGGATATTTTCACTCCAGCCATGGTAAGGGCAGAAATTATTGGTGTGTTCACAATTTTATCTGTGAGTAAACTAATCACAGCAATAGCTGATGTGTATATGGTTCTTTTAGTTTCACAAAGAATCTTCTGATATTAGCACATTTGGCACACACTAAAATTTAAAATATGCTCACTCATTGATCTTTACACCTGTGAGGTGGGTAGTACAGGTATTAGCATTTTTAGCCTTCCATTTTGCAGACAAGGAAATTGAACCTCATACTATTATTCAGTGGACTTGCCAATGGACTCAGCTAATAAGTGTCTAAGACTAATTTTCCAGGTATGTGGTTTTTTTTTCCCCCAGCAGAATTTGAGCTTCTTGATGGCAGGTATGGTTCTGTTTTTGTCTTTATACTCTCAGCAGTAGCACAGCAGTATAGGTGCTTAATATATGCATTTTGGAATTGAGCACAGATTGTGACTCTAGAAGTCCATGAAGGCAGCAGGTGACGCCCTCTTTGGCACTCAGGCTGGTAACCTACAAGGAGGCTGATCAAAAAGAGGAGATATTTAGAAATTGAAATTATCACTGTGTGACAGAGCTTCCTCCTGAAAAACTAGTTTAGGCAGGCAGTCACTCATCAGGAGAGCAGGTCTCCAGGAAAGACAGTTGGCCAGGAAGAATAGAAGTACAGAGAGTTGTCAGGAGTGAAGATACTGCCCTGGAGAAAAGCAGACCAGACTGGCCAAAGAGGCTGATCTTCCTTCTTGTTTTAAAATATTTGTTGAATTCATCAGAATCTAATTGGGGGGAAAAATAAGTTCCATAAAATCAGACTCATAAGTGTAACTGGATGGAGTAATTTTCAGTTTCAGAAATGAATAATTTGGAAATTAATCATACATAGGATGTTCAGAACAGTTTCCACAGAAAAACTCTTGACTCCTCCTGAGATGATTTCAACAAGCTTGACATGGTGCAATACAAAGACCTTTGGCCTGATAGTGCTGAACTTGGAGTCACAAACCTTGAGTTTGACTTCCTTAACCTCTCTGGGCTGTAATTTCCTCATCTGTAAAATGAGTGATTTAGACTGGTAACCTTTAAGCCATCTTCCAGATCTGGTTCTATGATCCTATGGTTTTATGAACTATTCTACATAAGTGTGGAAAGGTTTGTCATCAGAAGTTTGGCTGTGAGGTGATGCATTTTTGGCTATGAAGTTTTGGCTCAAGAAATGTGGTTGAGTCACATACATCAATACAGACCTGGGCTAACAGTAGAATGAGGACTGAATATTGAGTCAGGCAAATCCCAGTTCTAACACTTACCAGGATAGCTCATCTAAGCTCTCTGAACTTGTTTCCTTATTTGCACAGTGGAATAATATTTATATTCAAAGAGATCTGTGATCTCAGGATACGGCTCACAAACCCATCCATACATGCCTGTCCTGTGGGGCTTTTGTCTACATCCTTTAATGATATGATCTGGGGGTTCATCCAGTCTGATGGAAGACCTAGTCCTCAATTTCTAACTCATAGTGTTGTTGAGACAATATTTTGTAAAACTTAAGGAATTATCTGAATTAATTATTGTTGTTTTGCATGTAATCTTAGGGATCACTTTGAGGCTTGCATCTGATAAAGTAAATTTTAATGGCTTTAGTTCTTCTAGAAAGAGTCTAAAAAAATTCTCCCTTTAGCTGGAAAACCCTGCCCTCCAGTTCTGATCTTGAGTTAGCTTCTTTGGTTCCCATGCTGGGAATAAATACAGTTCCCACTAGCTTTTAACCACTTAGGCACCCTTGTAGGTGGCCAGCTTCAAGCCTTACCCTAGGGTTGTTATTTGGAAAGATCTGTGATCCTCCCTCATGTACAAAAATATTTGTGGCAGCTCTTTTTGTGGTAGCAAAGAATTGGAAGTTGAGGGGTTGCCCATCAATTGGGGGATGGCTGAACAAGTTGTGGTATATGAATGTAATGGAATACTAGTATTCCGCAAGAAATGGTGAGCAGGCAGATTTCAGAAAAACCTGGGAAGACTTACATGAACTGATGTGAGTAAAGTGAGCAGAACCAGGAGAATATTGTACACAGTAACGGCAACATTGTGTGATGACCAATTTTGATAAGACTCAGCTCTTCTAAGGAATGCAGTGATCTAAGATAATTCTAAAAGAATCATGATGGAAAATGCTATCCATATCCAGAGAAAGAATTATGGAATCTGAATGCAGATTGAAGTATATTATTTTCTCTCTTTTTTAATGTTTTTTCTTTCTTGTGGTTTATCCCTTCGGTTCTGATTCTTCTTTACAACAGAATTAATGTGGAAATATGTTTAATATGATTGCACATAATTTCTAAAATGAAAGACAAACTTAGCTTGCATAAAAACAAAGATCTGTGATTCTTGTGCACATATCAAAGTAAATTGTACCACCAGCAGGTTGAAGAATAAAGTAGGCAATGACTATCCTCAATTGCTCATTATGCTTCTAATTTCTGGGAAACTAGAGTTACTGTCTTGATCAATGCAACAATGAGCCCTTTCTCCCCATTATTTGAAATCAAATTGCATACTTCCTTTGGGCTGGAACCAGTTACCAAATATTATATAATTATAACCTCAAAGTATAAATTCACATACATGAAACCATTTCAAGAGTATCATTAATAACACTAATTGAGACCTAGCTGTAAAACAAAAAAGGGACCAAACCACCTCCTCCTAGATCCAAATCTTATACCTAAAGCATTTTTTAAAAACAATTTGTTTTTTTTTCATGTAAAGACAATTTTTAATGTTTATTTTTAAAAATTGAGTTCCAAATTCTCTCCCTCCCCCCTCCTTGAGACAGCAAGTAATTTGATATAGGTTATACATATACAATCACACAAAACATTTCCATGTTAGTCATGTTGTGAAAGAAGATAGACAAAAGAAGAACCACAAAAAAAAGTGAAAAATAGTATGCTTTGATATGCATTCAAACTCTCTGTTTTTTCTGTGGTTGTGGATAGCATCCTGAGTCCTTTGGAATTGTCTTGAATTGTATTGCTGAGAAGAATTTAGTACAAAATTGCTATTACTATATACACTGTTCTCTTGGTTCTGCTCACCTCACTTTGTATCAGTTCATGTCAGTCTTTCCAATACCTAAAGTATCTTAATGGGAAATGGACATAAGGCTCTAATTTTTAGGATTGTGATAGATCTTTATACTTGTTGAACACCTTCAAAAGAGGAATAAATTGCTTCCTCGTTTTATCACGTTAACCTCTTATGGATCAAATGGGCATTTCCCTTATTTCACAGATGTACCATACTAATGTGCTTTGCCACATGAAAGGACCTCTTCTTGAATTGGAGCTTCAGCTAGGGAGGGATTAACTTCAACCTGAGGTAAATGGTCAATAGCCTCAGCACAGATTGATGATGGTCTGTTGAGAACACTATGGAAGTGTTTAGCCCATATCTGTAGAATCGTAGTCACTAATCAATGTGGCTCCATCAGCACTCAGTAGCTGAGATGCACCATAGGTCTTTGGCCCATAAATAGCCTTCAGGGCATCATAAAAGTGCTTTGAATTGTTTCTATCAGCATAAAACTGAATTTCATCTGCCTTCTTGCTGAGCCAAGAATCCTGCATCTCTGTAATTTTGCTTGTACTTTACTTTTGATGGAATTAAATGCTGCCTTCTTAGAGACAGATGAACTATCCTGCTGGTAAACCCTGTGGAGTTCCCATTTTTTCATTTAGCAGCTTCTGAATTTCCCCATCATTTTCATCAAACCAGTCTTGGTGTTTGTGAGTATTCTGACCCAGATGAGCAAATGCCCTGCTATACACCAAATTTCTGAAAGCTTGCCCACTCCTTTTCTTCTCCACTGTTGCCAACTGTGTGTTGGTTTAACTTTCCCTCCAAGTTAGCAACAAAGTGTTCCTGCTCAGAGAAGAGCTCTAATTTGTTAATGATAATTCTTCTGGTAGTCATTTTGCCTTGGGGATGCCACTTTTGTTGAATGTGAATATTTAGCATGGAAAGGATAAGTCTATGATCAGTCCAGCACTCTGCACCACACATTGCCTTCCTTACTCTCACATCCTGCCTGCCTTTTCTCCTTACAATCACATAGTCTATTAAATGCCAATGTTTGCTGCAAGGCTACAACCATGAAGTTTTATTGCATTTAGGTAAATGGAAGACAGGTTGGTGATAAGGTCATGAGATGCGCAAGTCTTAGTGGTAAGTGACCATTGCTGTTGCTGTTTCCAATTCCATTCCTCCCTAGGACTTGCCTAGCAGCTAGTTTGTTCAGAATACCTTTGGTCACTGAACCAGATTGTGGTGAAACCTGGAATAGAATTTAGGTCTCCTGATTATCACTTGATGATCAGTATCATTGACCCGGGATTTCCTTTTTAAAAGCATACAAATTAGATAGTCAGTGGCTCCAACACTGACTTTTGTACTATCACAGAGAATTAGAGAAAATCACCATGGTAGTGTCTAGTGGAAAAAAAATTAGTTTCAATGCATACCTTCTTCAGAGAGATGAGAGAAACAACAACCCACCAGATTCAGAATTCTAAAAAGATAAAGAATCTCTGGGGGATGGGAGTGGAGAGCAATTAAGATTACTGATAACTCTGTAAGACATACATTTATTTCACATTTGGCTTAAGGATTACTACTTCCTGGTTATATTTGACAACCAGATTGTTACTATAAAATAGAAAATTCCTTTCTATGCCTTGTAGTTCAAGAATTTGATTCCCAGATCTCGTTAATAAAATTCTAACCTCTCTCCTGAACTCTGGTTTTCTATCTCCAGCTGTATTGGCTTTCTTGAACTGGATGCCCCTCAGACATCTTACACTCAGATCCAAAACTATACTTAGTATCTTTTCCCTAAAACCCTAACACCCTCCCCTTTTCCTTGTTACTATCCAGAGCACAGTCAGTCAACAAACATTTTTAAGCACCTACTATGTGCCAGGCACAGTGCTAAGCATTGGAAGCACTACCATCTTCCCAGTCACTTAGGCTTGCTTACTAGGTGTTATCTTAAACTCCTTATTCTCTCTTACCTCCCACCCCCACTGCCCTCCTCCCCCAATATCCAAACAGTTGTTGTCAAGTTCTGTTGATTCTACCTTTGTAACATCTCTTCTATGCTCCCTTTTCTTCTCTAACACTGCTCCTATCCCAGTGTAGGCCCTCATTACCTCTCACCTGGACTTTTGCAGTAGTCTTTTGATTGGTCTCCCTGTTTCAAATCTTTCACCACTCTAGTCCATCCTCTGCTCAGCTCTCTAAGTGATCTTCCTAATGGGCAGGTCTGACAGTGTCACTCCCACTGTTCAGTAAACTCCTGGAACTCCCTTATCTCCAAGATCAAATGTGAAATAAAGTTTGGCATTTATACTCTGTTGTAACCTGGCCTCTTCCTTCCTTTCCAGTCTTCTTATGCCTTGAGAGCAAGAGCGATTTGGATTTAAGGCGTGCTCCTTAAGAAAGAAATCTAGCTTGTACACTGCAAGATATCTGGTGCAGTTTCAGAAGACAGAGACAGAGACAGACAGTCAGGAAAAGGGCTGTTATTTCCCAACTGGCCAGTTCCACTTGGGTCCCTGTGAGACAGCTCCTACTACTCACAGGGTTATGGAGGTGATGTTTTGACATGCAAGAGAATTAGGTTTAAGTGAGGGAGGGCTGTGCAAAGTCACCAGCCTTAATCACCGAATGGGCATTGCTAAACCTGCTAAAGACCCTAGCTTCCACTGCATCTGGGACCATCTCTAGTTGTCTTGATGTGTGTCTGGCCACTGGACCCAGATGACTCTGGAGGAGAAAGTGAGGCTGGTGACTTTGCACAGCCCTCCCTCACTTAAATCCAATTTACTTGCATATCATGGCATCACCTCTATGATGTCATGGTCCTCTTTGTGAACAAAGGACAAACAATAACTCTTATGCCTTATTGTCTTCCACATAATCCATGATCTAATGACTGGCAGTAGCCCGGGATGCAGTGGATGACTTTGACATCTTTGATATCTGACCAATCTGTAAAACTGTCTTTCATAGTCATTGAAATAAATGTTTCTCATCTGCGCGTTCTGTGGTGGGCAGTCTTCACATATTAGCGTAGATGTCCCTGTAACTCACCAACAGGTTTGAGGCTTGTTAGTTACCTTCAACCTGGTTTAATTCATCTGCCAAGACGATTTTTACTGGGGTGTGGCGGCTATGCATGCTATCGCTTCTTAGAGCCACAGGTGAGAATTGGGTGGTTAGACACCAAAGATGAATGAGCAACCCTGAAAGGGGGGCCTCACACCAGAGGTGCTAGTCCTCCCTGGATACTCCATATACCCCCACGTATTATAGCTTCTTGGAGTCACAGGTGGGAGCTGGGTGAAGGTGAACACCAAAGATGGATGAACAGCCCTGAGAAGTGCTCCCACAAACATAGTATCATAGAATTTGGGGGCTATAAGACAACTTAAAGATCATCTAATCTAATCCCCTAATATTGTGGATGAGGATACTGAGGCCCAGAAGAGTTAAACCGCTTTATCATTGGAAATACCATATTAATTCCTCAGAATCTAGTAGTGAAATTTAACTGTCAAAATTAAATTGAAGGAATGTTGGATAAGATTAAATTTTGTTTAGACTTGTATGTTTTTTCCACTTCAATTACTAAACTTTTATTAAAATGATCTACATGCAAAGCACTGTTAGATCTAGCATGAGATCGAGTAAGGCATGGCCTTCTTGCTTTTCAGATTTGATTGGGGTGAAATGAAATTCTGTCATTAGTTCGCTGCCGCATTGAATGAGAGGAATTAGAGGGCAAACAGGATAATATAATACTAATAACAGTTGAAGGAACTGAGTGTGCTTGGTCTGGAGAAGAGTAGACTTAGGGGAAACATGATAGCTTCAAATATTTGAAGAACTGTAATGGGAGAGAGAAGTAGGAAAATGGGTGGAAGTTGTAAAGAGGGGGAAAATGTTTCCCAACAAAGAAGTAGACTATCTCTAAAGTAGTGGGCTCCTCTTCACTGGTGTTCTATGAAAACAAATGCTGAGTGACCACTTGTATAGATATGCTTAGGTAAGAGTTGGGTGATCCAGCCTTTAAAATACCTTTCAAATCTGAGGTTTTGTGATTCTGTGATGTTTTTACAACATGCTGGTTTGTGAGGCCTTTGGTTCAGCATGCTGAGTAGACATTTCGTGCCTTAGATGAACTGCTGTGGTCAGCCTAAGGTCCACTTAATGATAGTACAGTATGTTTATATTCGGGTAGTCTGAGTGTTTTCTCTTAAAATCTGATAGGTAATACAACAGTCAAAAACATAAAATGATTCTTTTTTTAATTAGTCTTTACCTTGGACCAAACAAATGTCAGGCTATAAATAGGCCTGAAGAAGGTTGAAAGACACTTTAATCATAATCAACTAGGCAGGAACAGCCCCATCTTTCAGCTTTCCTTTGCCTCTCCCCCATGTCAAGTTTTGTTCCACAAATGCACGTTCTGGTGACAGTGAGGAAAACTTGGTTCCTGATTCTCAGTCTAAAGTAAGAAATAGGATTTTTTGTTTTATTTAATAAATTAAAATAAATAAAAATTTTAAAAAAGAAGTGACTTACAATATACCCTTATTCCTTTTTGAGGAGGGGGAACAAGGAGAGGGGCTTCATGTAACTTGTGGTAATCTGAATGACCCAGCCATCAACTCTCTAAACTGCTAAAACTTTCTTCAATTCCCAAAGTGTGATATTAAGAAAATCTAGTGCTTTGTTATGTATTATTTCCTGCTGTGTCATTGTATTTGAAAATATATATTGGATGCTTGCACAGCCACTGCTTACCTTGGGAAGTTGGGGGGCATGGAATGACATGGGGAGGGCAAAAGGAAGATTTTTGTTGCTGACCGTCACACAAAATCTAGCTTTGTAATAACATAGAAATAACATTTTAGAGCAGAAAGGGAGCTGTTCCAATTCTCTTGTTTTATATATAGGAGGAAACTGCCCTGTAGTGTGGTTTATTTGTATGGTGAATACTGGGACTGAGTCAGAAAGGCACGGATTTTAATCCTGCCTTGGGTACTTGCTGTCTCTGTGATCCTAGGTGCAGTTACTTAGTCTCCTGGTGCCTCATCTGTAACATGATGGAGTTGGATTTGATCTTCGGGCTCTAAATTTATGATCCTATGAGACCCAGAAAGGGACTTGCCCAAATCACAGAGGTAGCAAATAATACTGGCGGGATCTGAACACAAGGCCTTCAACTCCAAATCCAAAGCAATTTGACCTTGATAATGATCAAATAATGACCCACTGAAGCAAACAGGATTTAAATAATTTGAAAGGAATGTTTTTCCCTCTCCCTACATCTCACTTTGTTTTTTATTAATTTGCCGTGTGAGCATAGCAGCCATATTGCCTCTAGAATAAAGTAGCCCATTTGCAATGGGTAGATAACTGAACCTATGTCAGAGTTCAAAGAAAGCATTTCTTTTAAGAAATTTTTCCATCTTGTATTTAATATTAGAGCTGTCTCTGCCTTTTGCCTTCACAGAGACTAAGATAAGACTCGAGTAAAAGCCAGCTGTGTGACCCTGGGCAAGTCACAAGACCTTGTTTGCCTCAGTTTCCTCATCTGTAAAATGATCTAGAGAAGGAAATGGCAAACCACTCCAGTATTTTTGCCAAGAAAACCTCAAATGGGGTTACGAAGAGTTAGACATGACTGAAAAAATGACTAGACAGCAACAACAAAAGGAATCTAGACTTGCTCTGATGGGTGGGATACAGTAAGTGAGGTTTGGGGAAGGAGACGTGAAGGCAGGAAAGCAGTCTGATAAAATTCCTTTCAGCCATTGGTCACTGACTCTTATTCCATCTAAGTTGCTCTCTGAAAAAAATGTGAAAAGATATAAGGCTTTTAATCTCTCTTGGAAGATTATTTATGTAACAGATATTGTAAATACAAACCATTTTGGAAACTAAAATCTTACACGTAAAATAAATGTTAAATTTTTAAAATGTAAGAATGCTAGAGTTGTTGGTTATAGAATCTGTGTTGTGGCTTAGGAGATGTGGTTAAGGGTATTCCTAGATTAATACCTCCCACACTGCCAGGAATCTGCTTTAATCCTTCACAAATCCAGGTCAATCCAGGACATTTGGCAGTCATGGGGAAGACAGCCAATTTTGGGAAGAGTAGTGATTGAGCACAATTTATGAAGCTTTGGGGATAACGATTAATTTTGTACCCATTGATTTAAAAAATAAAACACTTTTCTCGAGACAAGCTTATCAGGTTACAAAAACATTCCTTAAAATATTCAGATTTTTTTTTTTTTTTGCAGGGGGGATATCACTTTTTTTTCTCTTTTTAATGGCAAAAATAGAGATTACAAATTGGAACCCCACCCTGTTTTTCCTCTCTGCCTGTCTACTGAGTAGCACAATATCATCTTGGTCCATGCCAATAGCACATTAATTGCATGGTACTGATTCGACAGGATTCTGTCATCAGCAATATTTCATGATGCTTTTGTCAGATTTTGGTTCTGATTTAGGCTCATATAACTTTTTTATTTCAATTTGGTGGTCTTGCTGGCTTTTTGAAGAACTAATTCTGTTGCACAACCAATTGCAAGGAGATAAACATCAAAACTTCCTGTATGTGTTGAGCTTTTGGTTAGGTCTGGACCCCAGAAGGAATGTCATTTATCTCTTCAGGGGGATAAATATTATTCAAATTGCCTTGGTAACAGATGGCTCTCAGTCATACAATAAGTATATTATCACTCTCTGGCTTAGGAAGTAGCTTAGAGCCTTTACCATCAATACTGCACTGTGGCTTCACATGGATAGAGGGCTAGACTTGGAGCCAGGAAGACCCATGTTCAGATCTTGCCTTAGACATGTAAAAGCTATGTGACTCTGGGTGTCGATAACGCCTCCGGTCCTCAGTTCTTCCTTTGCAAATGAGGGTGTTAGAATACAACGCCTCTAAATTTAAGATTTTTCCTTTTTTTTTTTTTAAATACAGAAACCTACTTGCATTTTATATGGATGTATATTTGTAGTTCAACCAAATAATATCTAACCACTGTAGGTATGGTAAATTACTTTTTATGAAGAAGAGACTTCAATGTTGTTGCTTTTGGGGGATATCCTCAAGGTCTAACAAATAGAAATGAACACAGATATTCTATTGTAATCCTTTAAGAGCTGATTTTGGAGGTATCATTCCAATAATAAATTTTTATTGGTTAAGATGACTGAGTCATTTGAAAGACTAAAGACATAAACATGGTAATCCAGAGAGATGACCTGATCCAATGGAAAGCCTCAAAATGGATTTAGAGACAGAGGGAACTGGATTTGAATCTAGTTTTGCTGAATGTTAGCTGTGTAACTCTGGGAAAGTCACTTGACATCTCTCAGCCTCAGTCTTCATTTGTTATGTCTGTAAAATATCAAGGGCTTGCACCACGTATTTTTTAAGGTTTCTCTCTGCTCTTAAATCTGTAATCCTCTCAAGAGTCTTTCTTTTTTTTCCATCTTATGTTCCATCCTCTCTTGGTCTGTTGTAAAGTATGTGTGTATGAGCTCATTCTTGGACACATTTCATGGCTTGTTCTACAGTCGAAGACAGAACCCTCACTGACCCTTAGGGCAGTTATCTAGTAAATATGTGTGGTTGGTCATAAGTGGTCCAAGTGAGAGAGGACTGGCGGATTAGTGTAACTGATTGCTGTTACTGACAATGTAACTCAGAGCATATGTTTTAATGGTAAGAGGCCAGCACTATCCCCTGCATTTAGGAAAGGCAGCACTGTTTATTTGTTGGCATTTAGAGAGAAAGGAAATGGTGTCTGAGAATGAGATTTGATTTTCTGGATTTTCAATTTTTCCAGCTTAAAATCTAGAAACGATAGCATTCTGGCAGGGAGCCGTAATATGATGTAGTGATGACAAGGCTGGCCGGGTTCCCGTTAAAGCTCTAGTTGTATAGGTGATGTTGTCTTGGTCTAATGATAATTCCGTCTTTACCTTTGGTAATAATTATGACCTATTTACATAACACTTCAAAATTTGTAAAGCTCTTTCCAAATGGTGGTTTCTCAACTGTGGGACAACTACTTGAAATAAACAATACAGAATTGTTATCCCATTGTACAGATAGAGAAACTAAAGCTCAGACGTGTCAGATGACTTGCTCCTAGGTAGCTCGGTGGGGTCACAGTGCACAGTGTGTGTTGTAGGCAAGACTTAGCAGCTGTGTGACCCTGGGCCAGGCATTTTACCTCCATTTACTTCGGTTTCCTTTTCTGTTAAAGGGGGATAATAATAGCACTTGCTTCACAGAGTTGTTAAGAAAATATCTGGGTGCAACTCGGCGGTGCAGTGAATAGAACACCGGCCCTGGAGTCAGGAGGACTTGTATTCAAATCCAGCCTTAGACACTTGACACACTTACCAGCTGTGTGACCTTGGGCCAGCCACTTCACCTCTATTTACCTCAGTTTCCTTATCTGTAAAAGCAGAATAACACTAACACTTGCTTAGCAGAGTTGTTGGATCAAATAAGAAAATATCTGCAAAGCAGTTAACAAGGTGCCTGGGATATAATAGGCACTTTGTAAATGCTACGTATTCTCATCAGCAGCAGCACCATTATTATCTGTAAAATGGGGATGAGAATACCACCTATCTCCCAGGGTTTTTGTGCAGATCAAATGAGAAAATGATTGTACAGTGCTTAGCACAATGCTTGGCACATGGTAGGCTGTATATAATAATAATAATAATTATGATTATTTATTACAAAGGTAACAGGTGTCAGAGGTGGGATTTGAACATAGATCTTCCTGATTGCAAGTCTAGCACCATTCGCACTATATTGTGGTGCTTCTCCAAAGCAGAAGAAGCAAAAAGAACTTTTATGGGCTGTTTATTATCTTCACTTCACACTGCCTCCCCCTCTTTCCCCCCTCCCCAAAAAAAGGAACTAGTTCTTAAAGTAGAAATGATGGAAGCCTTAGGGAGAAGTGAATATTCCATCTTAGAATTTATGATAGAAAGAAACAAGCTTTTATTAAGCACCTACTATGTGCCAAGGGCTACTTTGTAGAAATATCTTATTGGAGCCTCACAGCAACCCTAGGAGGTAGGTGTTACAATTATTCTCATTTTACAGTCGAGGAAACTGAGGCAGAGTGAGACTGTCCATGGTCACACAATTAGTGTCAGAGGTCAGATTTGAAATTGGATTTTCCTAACTCCAGGCTTATTACTATTGCCACTCTGCTACCCAGCTGCCTCAAGTAGGAGGAAAAGAAGGCTGAGCATTGTCTGACATGCATCCTGCCTATGGGTAGAGTCGATCTGAGAGAGTTGAGAGAAGGACCGCATTAAAAAGACAAGTACTGAAGAATCAGGCAGTGGTGCAGTGGATGACTCCTCTTTCTGAGTTCAAATCTAGCCTCAGACACTAGCTGTGTGACCCTAAGCAAGTCACTAAACACTGATTGCCTCCCTGCCCCCCACCCCAAACAAAACAAAACAAAAACACAAGAAAGATGGGAACTCCTAGGAAAGAATCTATATTATGAAACAAGGTTCATGTATCAGATGTCTTTGTTTATTGGTTTTTCTTTGTCACGAAGTGTGATATTAAGAAAATCTAGTGCTTTGTTCTGTATTATTTCTTGCTGTGTCATTGTATTTGAAAATATATATTGGATGCTTACAGAGCTACTTGCTTACCTTGGGAAGTTTTTCTTTGTCGCAAGGGAAGGTCTAACCTGGGGGTAGGGCAGGGAGGAATGAGATGTCAAGACAAAAGGCATAGTTAAATCTATTTTATTAAGAAGATGTGCCAAACATGGAAGCAAGGACTTGTGAATGAATGCAAAAACGCTGTACATACCATAAGAATAATGTTGGCATCCTAAAGCTCAGAATGGTAGAATGATTGGTAAGAAATACTGAGAAAAGAAAAAGCTAGGGTGGTGGGGTCATTTTCTGTTTGTTTTTTTAAGCTGTATTTAGGGCAAGGAGCAGGATCTAAGGATTGGGCCATTGCTTGGGAAAATGGGAATATGATAGTGGATAACAGAAAAGGCCAAATACTTGAACTGTTATTTGCTATCATTAATTTTAACACTACGGTTTTCTAATTCATCAACAATGAATTTTTTAATTTAATAAGCATACTTCTTAAGTGGCGAAAATAGTATGAAAGTCACTATCATTCTGCAGGCATTTGTCATTAAATGTGTTCTGTGTGAAAAGCATGGCAGCCACAAGGAGGCGCATTGGATAGAGTGCTGGGCCCAGAGTGGGGAAGACCTGGGTTCAAATCCAGACATTTATTTACTGTGTGATCCTATCCAAGTCACTTAACCTCTGTCTACTTCACTTTCCTCATCTATAAAATAAGAGTAATGATAACGCCTTCTTTTCCGGGGTTGTTGTGAGACTTAAATGAGTTAATATTTGTAAAGCATTTAGCACAGTACCTGGCACATAGTAGTAGGCGCTATATAATAGGTATCATGCTAGCGTTATTATTACTACATGTTGTAACATCGATTATTCACTTTAAACTGGAATAAATTTGAAAGGAAATACTATTTTATCATGTGTTAATGATTCATACCTATTAGAAAAATAAGCATGAAGTAACAGAAGCTCATATTCTGTCTTTTTTTTTTCTAGATGTTTTAAGTAAATTATTCCTGGCTGGAATTCCCCGTTTAATTTAGATAAATGGCTTTTTTGGAATAGTTCTTGAAAATCAGGGAGGTGGGAAATGCTGTTGGTGCTTAAACCTTGAAAACAAACAAAACATTACCTCCAAAGTGAAAAGCTTTCTTTGAATTTTTGTGAGAATTTTAACCCAGAGCTTTTAAAATCTTGCTAGTTTGAGTTGGCAATCAAAGTTTTTAATTTTTTTTAAATAATCCCCCTTTTACTTTCAAACGTTATTTAAACAGTGTAACTTTTTGGTCTGAAAAACAGAATGAAGCATGAAGTAAGGCCAAAACCAAGCTCTGCCTGATTTCATGTAGAAACTGTGGCAAACCACAGCCTTTCAAAAAGCTTTCTACCCCAACTCACACATCACTTCCATCTAGTTTATATGAATTTAAGGGTGGGAAAATATGTAAAACTAAGGGTTTTTTTTTTCAATGTTGCATGAAACTGTGGAAAAGGGCCAAGTTTGTTAAGTTTGAGCTTTTTAGAATTGTATTCTTTGATCAGGTTCCTGAAAGAGAGAAAGTACTGCATTACATATGTAAGATTGATGATGTGGGCTAAGAGAGAACAAAAAGGTGAAGGGTCATGTTAATAGTTTTCAGGAGTGGATTTGTTTCAGATTTTATCATTTTCCTCCTCTAGCTTGTCTGTGCTCTACATTTTCCAACTGTTTAAATCAATTATAAGTCTTTAAAACTGCTAGACTTATTTCTTTTTGCTTGTTTATATTTTCAGCCTGGCTGTCTCTCACAGGCTGGGACTGTAGTGGCCACTCATAAGCCCCAATACTGATTTGGACAGAAGCTTGAATTTGCTGTGTTATTCCAACCTGGGCTGGTTTAACCCTCTTTGAGACAACTAGCTTGTACAGTGGAGACAGTGCTGGCCCTGGAGTCAAGGAGACCTGACTTCCAATGTAGCTCAGTGACCCTGGGCAAGTAACTTAATCACTGCCTCGGTTTCCTCAACTGTATAATGGGGATAATAATAACAATATGCTCCCCCAGAGTTGTTGTGAGGATCAAATGAGTTACTATTTGTAAAAAGTGTTTATTTAGCACAGTGCCTGGCTCATAATAGGTGCTTAATAAATAGTTATTCTTCCCCCCCCGCCCCCAATCTTAGTCAACGTGATGGCATTCCATCCCTGGGGGCTCACCATATTTTTGCAGGAGTTATCTTTCCTACAGCTGAGAAATCCCAAATTGAATCAATTAACCCCCAAAACAGGGGTGCTATGGGTCACCATGCTTGTCTAGACTGGTGTTTTTTTTCACACCACCATTGAAATCCATTGCGTGATAAAGTATTATTCTTTATGTTTTCTTTGTCCCAACATAATGTCCAGTGAGCAGCTTCCTCCACTGAGCAAAATTAGCCTACCTTCCTGACAAAGGACAAAGACTTTGAAAATGATTTCTTCCTAAAATGCAATTCTATTCCATCCTCGTGCTATTTGTCTAGAATGCTCTCTTTTCCTTCTCTTTCCCAATTTCATCCCTCTAGCAGGTGAATACATTTTTGCAGGAAAGTTAGCATATATTCCTTAGGAGATATGAAGTATATTATTTTTTATGAACATCCTGTGAGTCTCAGCTTAAAGAAAAAAAATTACACATTTAATGAGGCTTTGCAGTAGGACTGTCTAATGTATCCAGGTTTTGGGGTTCTAAAAACAACATGATTACCTTAAGTATGCTACACATAACTTTCCTCAAGCCCAGGGTTCACCACTCATTGTGAACTGGTCTATCCATTTGGAAAACAATTTGTAACTCTGCCCCCAAAGTCACTACACTGTGTAACACCTTTTGATTCAGCTTTATCGCTGCTCGACCTTTTTTCCAAAGAGATCAAAGAGAGAGAGAGAAGGCACATTATATTTAAAAAAATTGTAGCAGTATCATTAACTCTTAAACATAGAATATATATTAAATAATATGGCAAGCTGAAAGCAGTAGTAATAGTATTTATTTAGTAGAATGCAAAAATAAGAGTAACAAATTTTTTTAATAGTGGTGGGGATACAAATAGAAAAAGTGAGATCATCTCTGCTCCCAAGAAGTCTACGCTCTAATTGGGTGCGAAAACAAATAAAAGAAAGTTCAGCCACAAGTTCAGCAGGTAAAAAGGACACCTAAGGGTGCCAAAATGACAGCCGATGGCAGTGCCCAGAAGTGGTTAGGTTACACGCGTAAATCAGGTATCGGTGCTGCAGGTGTCAGTGGGAGCCTTCCTCCCATCGTACCGAGCTGTCTCAGTCACATTAAATAGAAATATATCTGTGCATTCTTTAATAAAATTTCTATTTCCACATCTCATTGTTGAGCAGGTGACCTTAGATTCACTAGTAGGCTTTGAAGATGTTTTTGAATCTGATTTCTGGGAAGAATGTCATCATTAGAATGGTGGTCTCTAGGCGAGGCATATTTTTACTGTGGCAATTTGTGAAAGGTAGATGAGAATGGGTAAAGAGAGTATTTCACCTGATACTTGCAGTAGGGATTTTGCAATCAATAAGCATCTACTATGTGGGGGGAGAGAGAGAGAGAGAGAGAGAGAGAGAGAGAGAGAACCTGGGGAAAAATCTGTAAGATTCCAAGGTCCTCTCATCCCAAGACTTGATGTCAGTAGGACTGGGTAGGAAGAAAGAGAGAAGAGAAACACAATATCACCTTATATTTTACAGTCTAAATGTCTAAGATGTCTGTGCTGCATAATTCTGGAACATGGAATTCAAAGTAACTAATTTATTTCACAGTTCTGTAAATAGCAATCCAAAGAAACATTGGACGCTCATTAAAATGCAACTCTCATTTAATTGCCAGCTGTAGGAATAGAGCTTTTTTTTTTTTTTAAAGAAATTTTGTGTGTTGACACTGCAATAGCTAGCCTCCATTTTAAGGAGGTGCTAGAAAAAGAATGTTCTTTTTCAATCATATTCCATTTTGGGACTTGAAAAATAGGATCACCATTTTTGTAGCACAGTATTAATATAACCTTATATTGGACCTTTTGAGCAAAAATTTCAGAAGCGGTTTCTAGTTAAAAGGCCATTTTGTAAGTGTGTTTCAGCTGCAAAGGTATTAGCTTGAAAGTTTCAAAGATAGAATAAAATTAGACTATGTGCTTACCCAGACATAAAGTCTGACTTGTTCACTAAGCCAGTAATGTTAAGTCCATTTACCCTACCTAACTTGTTTTCGGATCTGTGGGATGTCTGCTTTTTGCTTTTAAGCAAAACACAGATTCACCAGATGAATTGGAAATGTTTTCTGTTTTCTTCATCAAACAGTTCAGATGTTGCCAAGGCGGTCTGCCCTTTCAAAGCATTTTCTCCCCGCCCCCTACTTGCTTCTTACTTTGGCCTCCATGTTCTATGTGTAAAGACTGCTGTATTAACTTGAGCAAAGTAACCTTAGGAAACACAAACAGCTGATTGGCATGATTCATCTGAGTGACATTGAGAACTTGACTCCAGTGGTGTGAAAATAAGCTCTTGTACTAAAGAAAATGTTTCAGTTTCATTTGGAAGAGGCATTCTCCTTAAGTAGTCCTTAATTTTTGTCCTTACTCTGGACATCTTTCTTCTTGGCAGAGCCTGCTCCTGCCTTAGCTAGCAGCGTTGGAACCCAGGGCAAGTTTTACAAAATCAACAAAACAATGGAAGGAGAAAGAGGGGCACCTTTGCACTTCCACCCTGTGAAAATGCCTCCCACACTCTTCAGCTTTGCATACCTTACTTCCCTCACCTACTTACAACATGGGAAGCCTATGGTGAGGAGTTATGAACTGGATAAGGATCCTGAAAAGTAGTGGTCTAATAGAAGAATAAGGAGAGAGAGAGAGAGAGAGAGAGAGAGAGCAATGTGATGAAAGCCTAGGTAGAAGGGGGTGGTAGAAAGGGGGTATGAGGGAGAAGAGAGTGATCAGTGATGTCAAAGGCTGCAGAGAAGTCAAAGAGAATGAGAATTGAGAAAAGCTCACTGGATTTGGCAAATGAATCAGTTGCAATTTTGAAGAGAGCATTTTCAGTGGAATGAAGATGGAAGCCAGATTGTAAGGATTAATATAGATGGGAGGATGGAAGGATCAAATGAGGGTGTCAGGATGGAGGAGATATGGCCTTGTTTGTAGACAATAGGGAAGGAGCCAATAGAAAGGAAGAGATTGAAAGTAAGTGAGAGAGTGAGGATGCCAGAGGGGGCAATATGTCAGAGGAGATGGGCTGGAATGGAATCTCTTGAACAAGCTGAGGGATTAGCCTTGGTAAGGAATAAGGCCACTTCATCATGTGAGAGAGGGCTGAAGGAGAAGACTGTGGCAGGAGACATTTGAGTGATATGAAATAGACGGGGAACTCAGTTTCTCCCCCTGTAAAATATAAGACAAAGTTCTCAGCTGAGAGGGTGGGATTTGACCCATGGGAAGTTTGAGGAGGGATGAAAAGGTTTGGAAAAGCCACTGTGGACCATATCTGAATCCTGAACAATGTTTTAAAGCTATGTTCAATTACAGCGGAGATTTGTTAGGCAGATTTAGAGTTTTCACTGAAAGGAGATAGATTTCTACACAATATTTGGTCATTGTCTTTTTTTTTTTTCACAGCAATATTTTTATTGTAGCATTGAGCCAGTAACTAATTGAGTATCTATCAATTGGGGAATGTTTGAACAAATTATGGTATTTGAATGTGATAGAACATTATTACACCATAAAAATGATAAAATAAGAACATTCAGATAAACCTGGCAGGGTTTATTTGTATGAACTAAAGCAAATGAAGTTAGCTGAAGCAGGACATTTTATAAAATTACTAAAGATTACACACATACACACACATACACACAGAGTTTTCCACAAGTTATCCCAATGATTCTTGTATAGTTTTAGTAATGTTTAATGTCATCTGATAGTAATTCGCGGTAATATATATCATGACAATGTAATCATTTCCTTTTTTTTCTTTTGACATGGTTAATAAACTGCATGATCAATAAAATAACGTAAATAAAACTTACATACATGTGTAGTGTTAAGAATTTTGTTTGATGTAGTGACCAACCGGGATATAAGAGGACCAATTATAAACCATGCTTCTAATTCTTTTTTAATTTTTTTATTTTTTTTATTTTTAGTTTGCAACAAATGGTTCTACATAATTTTGAGTTCCAGATTTTCTTCCCTCCCTCCTCCCCTCCCTCCCCGAGAAGGCATGGAATCCCATATAACTTTCATGTATAACTTGGCATTGAATTAATTTACACACTAGTCAAGTCGTGGAGAATTATGACCAATGGAATGTGGTCATTGTCTTTTAAAGAAAGAATGCGTGGTCTAAACTGTGAGATAGGTTTTCTTTCCTCTAATGAGAACATTTCATCTCTATCACTAAAATAGAGTTGTGGCATTTATGTTGATGTATCTGTGTAGGCTCTGAATTTTCACTGAATAGAGCTTTAAGAAGAGAAGAAAACAAAACTTAAAAAGACATCCAATTTATGAAGGGTGTGGGTCTAGTTAGTTTCTAAGTAAATTGCATAATAAGGCCACTTTGGATTAGCAAGAATTAAGCAGTTGTTTTCCCTGGGAATAACTTTCTTCCATGCTTCTCTGACTAATGCTTTATTCCCAGCCACCCAAGGAGATATCCCCTTTCACCCCCTTTATGGTGGGTTTTCTGTTTTAATTATCAGTCCTATAAAGTGCAGCTTTATTCACAAGACACCCAATGACAGCTCTATTAATGTTAACACTTGAGGTGGAAACAGCTTCTTAATAATTATCTCCTGATTGATAGTGGAAACTTCTTTGGAAGGAAAAATTAAGACGATGTATTTATTTGAAATTGAAGCGACTTGGACTGTCCTCAAAGAAAGCAGCAGTTATAAAATTAAACCAATAAACAGAAATGGTTGTAGAACACAAGAATATGTTGTAAAATAGGGGTGTCAAGCCCAAATAGAAACAGATACCTGACAGCACGTAATGACTTAGAAAATCACAAATTAATGTTTTCAGTCTCCCCTCTGAAAATTTGCAAAAGGGAAGTATCATATTCAAAGGCTAGACTTTGGGAGACTGAACCTTGTTGGTCTATTTAAAAAAAATTCTCTGAGTTATGCAAATGCAAAAGCAGGTTAGTTCTATCTACCACCTACCTACACAGGTTGGAAAATTGAAAAATACAGGAATCTCATACTATTCCTATTCAAGACCTGAAGCAGAACTTTTGGATAGGTTTGAATTCTCCTTCATATTATCTATGTGTTGGTGAGGTAAGTGGTGAATGGCCTCACATGGATTAGAATATAATGGTATATTCTTTCAATTTCATTCAGCAATTCAATTCAATAAACATTTATAAGGTGCCTACCTCATGTGAGGCACTCTGCTGGGCTTTGAGGATATAGAGACAAAAACAGTATAGCTCTTGCCCCTCAGCATCATACATGTCGACATGAGGAATAAGACATGTATGCAAGTAAATATGATACAAGGTAGAAAGTGAAAGGGTCAAAGGGGAGTTCTACACAATACACTAATTTAAAGATAGGCTATAACTAAGTTAGGAGGAACTATCAGGGATAATTTCATGGAGAAGTGGTAGCTGAGCTGCAGGAAAAGGATTTTTTTGGGCAAAGAGGATGTAAATTACAGGCATGGGGAATCTCCTTTATAAGGAAGACTCAAAGGCAGTGATTCTCCAAGTGTGGTCTGGGGACCCTGGGAAGTCCTTTCAGGATGTCCATGAGGTCAAAAGCAGTTACATAAAAAGGTTTTATTTCTAATATAGAGGATTTAGCAATAACCCACATAGACAAAAGGTTGCATCCACAAAAGTAAAAATGTTGGGAGAAGGAGTGTGATGGGGAGCAAGAAATCAGTTCAGTTTGGAAGACTTTGAGGTTTTGGTGCCTAAATTAGAGTACTATTTCACTTATTTATTATTTAGTAAAGCCTTACTAATTCAGTCTGTTGGAAGGCAAGTAGACAAAAGAGAAGATGGCCAAGTAGCGTAGATCTGAATTTTAAATTGATTTTTTAAAACCATCTCATTTTTATTATCTTCTGTTACATGTTGTTCCAGGTGTGTCTGAGGAGAGTTCCTTGTTTCACATATATCTATGGCTCATGAACTAGCAGCCTTTCTGTGCACATAGACAATAAAATCAATTTTCCCAGAAGTTTGCTCCTTTAAGCAAAAGTGGTTAGTTTAGATTACCTCCAATTTCCCTTCTAGCTTCAAAATTTCATGATTCTGTGAATCTAAGTAGGACAAATATGCCTCCTACCATGTTATTTTGTTTGCTTAGTAAGTGTTATTTATATTTGATGCAAAAGTAAATATCAGCTCAGAACTGCCAAAGTAGCAAAATTCTAAATGATATAGAAAGAGTCTCCACCAAAAGTGCCACTTGAATGGCTTTTCATAGTGCAGGGAGAACCTAGATTCTCAAGACTTATGCTATCAAGGGCAAACTCTGGCAGGCTCTACCAAGTTGTAAAGGCTTTGGAACAAATCTGGCAACAGATTGTCTTTTTTTTTTCTTTCTTCCCCAAAGGCAAGCAAGCCTAGTTTTGTTCAGAAACTCATCCTTAAAAGTTTGTCCCACTAATGTGGGAAAACAGGTAATTCATGTAGTATTGGTGGAGTTGTAAACTAATTTTGGAAATTGATTTGAAACTACATCCTTAAAGGCCAATGAATTGTGCATACACTTCAACCCTGTAATACCACTGCTAGGGCTATATCTCAAGGAGATCAAAAGAAGAAGAAAAGGGTTCATATGTACAAAATTATTTATAGTAGTTCTTTTCATAATAGCAAAGAATTAAAAACTGAAGGGATGCCCACCAATTGGAGAATGGCCAAACAATTCATGGTATATAAATGTAATGGAATATCATTGTGTTATAAGAAATGATGAAAGGGAGAAACCTGGGAAGACTTATCTGAACTGATCCAAAATGAAATGAGTAGAACCAGGGGAACAATCTACACAATAGCAGCAATATAGTAAAGAGAATCAACTTGGAAAGACTTAGGAACTCTGGTCAAACAACCTCCATTTCAAAAGACTCATGAAACTCGTGAAACAGGCTATACATCTCCAAATTGAGAACTAATGAACTCAGAATACAAACTGAAGTGTATTTCTTTCTTGGCTTTTGTTTTTCAACATGGCTAATGCAGAAATTTGTTTTGCATGATTATATGTATTTCTAATTAGTTTTTTTCTTGGATTCTCATTGGGTAGTGGGGAGAGTAGGGGAATAGAGAATTTGGAGTTAAAAAAAGAACAAAAAGTCTGCTTTAAAAGTAAATAAAAATAAAGCAAAATTTTGGCCCCTAGGTGATGGATTTTTTTAAGGGTGGGGCTTAGAGATGTAGTAGCTCATGCTTACTCTCAACTAATTCGCAGGTTCTGTTTACATTGGTGGAGGGAGTTCTCATACCAATTAAGTTACAGAATCTTAAAATAGAAAATAAGTACTAAATTAGTGAAATCAAAATGGATTTTGTTTGTTGTAAATAGATTTAGAGCTGGAAGGGACCTTAAAAGAGTCAGTCCAAACTTTTCATATTAAATATGAAGGAATTGGGTCTGGGTGGTTGAGTAACTTGTCCAGGTCACACAGCTAGTATCAAAAGTATAATTTGAACCATGGTTTTTGCTGAGTCTTTAGACTAAAATTCTATCACTCCAAATGTATAATACATTCCTTTTAAGACCTCTCTCAGCTCCATAGGAAGGAAGGTATAACCTGTCCTTTCTACATGTATTGCTCATCTCTGAGGGCATAGTCAATCTTAAGTCTGTCAGAGTGGCCAATAAGTAATTGTCTAGTGGTAGTCACATTCTTTATATCAATTGTTCTGTGTAACTAATGGTCATTGCTAGAACATGTAGCACCCCATTTCTAGAAATCTTCCTTCCTGCCTTTCTTTTCAAGGGCTTATTTGTACTAATGGCCATCATACCTATTTTCTCATTCTGCTTTATTAGTTCAGTGCATGCCAGGAGTGATACAGTACCATTCAGTTTTTCTTCTTGAGGCCTTCCAACCCAGGGAGGACTTTAATTTAAGAGTCATATTTGCTCAAAATTTTTCTTTACACTTAAAAACAAGATTCCTTTGAACTTCTGTCTTCCCTGTCACAAAGACATGTTTTGGGTCTTTTCCCTCAATATCTGAATGCTTAGAAAGTGTTTATGACTTCCTTCTGGGTCAGTGTGATGTCTCCATCTGAACTCTAGCTGAAGTAGGGCTTATGTTGGTGCTTGAACCAGGATAACTCAAATATTACTCCAGCAAGGGACATGTGAATAACTACCTAAACTACAATAACCTTCCACCTGCCAAGAAAATGAAGTGGATTCCTGCCACACCAGTCCTTTAGATTTGGCAAACCTTTTCGACTTTAAGCTTCTCTTTGCTTATCTGTTAAAGGATGTAATATTTGACGACTTATTTCAAGGTTGTCCTGAGAAAATGTTTTGTAAGCCTTCAAATGCTGCATAAATCTGAGGTTTTTATTACTGTTTCTCAGCTCTTATTATGAAATAGCCAGACTCTCATAAGACATTCAAGTCATTGGCTAGAGAAGTCATACTGTATGGTTGCTTATCAAAAATCATTAAATCTTTCATTTTTCTTTCTACCTTTTCTTACTAGGTGCTTTTATCATCTGCTGGACTCCTGGGTTAGTCTTGTTACTTCTAGATGTCTGCTGCCCTCAGTGTAATGTCCTGGCATATGAAAAATTTTTCCTTCTCCTTGCTGAGTTCAATTCTGCCATGAATCCCATCATCTACTCATATCGTGACAAGGAAATGAGTGCCACTTTCAGACAGATCCTCTGCTGCCAACGGAATGAGAATACCAATGGCCCCACCGATGGTTCAGATCGCTCAGCATCTTCACTCAACCACACCATCTTGGCTGGAGTTCATAGCAATGACCATTCTGTTGTGTAGAATCCAAACGGGAAATGAAGAACCAGCCATAGACTGTTGAGGGAATCCCAGGGGAGAATAACAAACTGATGTCTTTCAACACTAATCAACTACAGTATTGGTTTCTAGAAAACCCACTCATGCACAAGACTGGTCATGTATGAGAACTGGCATATGCAAAAACACTCATCTTCTTTCTCCTCTCCCTGCTAAAAGTAGAAAGCTGATTCCTGGTAATGGAATTCATAACTAGATCACAGAAGGTCTCTTTAGACTACGCTGATTAGATTTTCAAAGACTGCTTTGTTTTGGTGCCAGTTGAAAACAGTTCTGATTAATTATGCTTGTGCCTGTTTAACTTCATTTACATATAGAAACTTAGGCTTCTCCCCCCCTTTTTTTTTAACGAATACATTTCATGTAATACATGTCATGTTTATGCCTATCAGCGTGCTTCTGATGGATATTTTATACATAGAACGACCATAGTCTTCGTATTTTTTTGCTACACTACCATAACTTCAGTATTTCTTTTTCCTGGTGCAGAAAACAGGAAAACATTGTAAATTATAATTGTTTCTTTTTTTTTTTAAAGCATGCATGTAATGTATTTATGCAGTTGTTTTAATGAAAAAAGAAAAAAGATGCTCATTGTAAAATCTTCTAGAAAATAGAGCCTAGATCTAATTCCAGTATTTGTTTAGATTATGAAATAAATAGTATTCTAGTCTCATGGTATTTTAACTTCTCATTTGTGGTACCAAGTATGTAACATGCAGGGGTCTTGAGTTTATCATTGATGGGATTTGTGCTCTAAGAGAACAGAATCATGGAAGAAAAATGAAGCGCAATATTATTTTTAAATGTATTTATGATAGCTGAGCGTTTTCCCATCACCTGTGCATTACAAAGGAATTTTTTAAAAATTGAGAAATGTCATGTCATATTTTACCTTTGTGAAATGGAATTTTCTGTTTTTGCACTGAGTGGGTGGCATTTTTAAGGGTATCTTATTAAATTACTTTTCTTTTTTCCTTAAAGAGCAGTGGTTATGTGAGTTACATTGAGGTACAGTATTTTTTTTTTTTAGTGCAAATCTAAGTAGAAATAGTAAGCTGCCACAAAAGAAATAAAATCTATTAATATAGCTAACAGTATTTTGTTTTACTGGTCTAATGTCAAGACCTTGAAAACCAGCTATAAGTTTAAAGAAATTACAAAGAAATCAAAAATACCATAAACTACCCAATGAAGAAGCCTCTTATCAGTGAAATGTAGTGAATAAAGGACCTTTATATTAAATAGCTTGGGCACTTATGTCTGAAAAATGGGAATGGGTGTGTGGCTGTATTACGTATCATCTCCCCAGGCTTTCCCCATAATAGATGCTCTTAGATGTTGTTAGATGTTCTGATATTATGTAGTCTAAGGTCTGTGAGTAAGTGCATTGGTGTGACACAGGAGATCACATGTGAAGGGACACAATCACAAGGATGGTCTGGAGAAATGGAAGAAGGTAGATGAGAAATGTGTAGAGTACTCGTGAAGCTCAGAGGGACTCAAGGTAAAGTTCACGTTTGGAGTGCCAGGCGCAAGAAGTGCAGAGAATTGAGAGCAGGAGAGAGCAAGTGTAAAAATCTTATTGAGATTGACATTGACACATTTTATTTAAAACATAAAGCATGTTAATGTAAAGCAAGAAGATGAGCCCTGGAATTTTCACTCATGTAAATACAGTGGGAAACAGGAGGGCTAGTTTAACTTTTAAGGGAAGAAAATGAAATGCTAAGCCACTAATAAAGTTTTCTCAATGAGTATATGATATTGTGGTGTTGGTTGTGTTTGTCCTTAAGACCCTTCCATCATGGTTTATGTTGATTCCCAATGGTTTTCTCTCCTGAATTTCTCTACTGTGGTTGCTTCTTGAATTTGATCTTGAAACAGAGGCATTCAGGAGCAAAAATGCAACTCTCTTTTAAGTGGTCTAATTTCTTAACAGTTATGTGTAAACTTTGAGGTGGGCTCGAAAGACAGAAATGGAAATTTTTAAAGCAGGGGTTTCTTACAGCTTTCTTACAGCTGGTATCAATGAACTTTTAAAAACATATACTTTGGTGACTATTTCAATATAATTGGTTTCCTTTGTGATCTTTCATTTTTTATGCATTTAAAACCATTAATCTGAGAAATGGCCCATAGGTTTCACTAGACTGTCAATAGGATTCATGACACAAAGTAAAGAATTCCTGATTTAAGATAGGAAAAAATAAGAACAGTGAGAAAAGATTAAAATTTAAACTGCAGGGGAAGAAAAGCTTTACACAAGGTCCACAGGTCCTACAAATGACAAAAAAGACTCTGTGGCATGAGCGATTTTAGTTGATATATTGGATAATGTCTCAGAAAGAGTATAATGTTAGAGATTGAAGGAATCTTACACATTATCTTATCCAACCCATTTTTATAGATGAGTAAATTGAGGCCTTTGTAATCACTAAAATGAGTAAACTCCTTCATGGCAGAATCAGTTCTATATCATTCTCTTGTGTTCTCGACTTTGTCTAACACAACGTTGGCCATAGGGCAGATATTAGATAAATAATTCGCGAATTGCAGAAACCTGAGTTTTACAAGAAAGCTGAATGGTCATCTAGTCTAAATTCTCAGTCATTTCAGGAATTTCTTTCGCAACATCTCAGTCATCCTAGTCTGTGCTGAAATGTTTTAAATTATGGAACCCTTATCCCTAAGGACACAGCCTATTCAATTTTCAGATGATTCTAGTTGTCAAAAAGTTGGTAGAAATAAAGCTAAAAGGGACTTTTGAGATGTAGTCCAACACTTTAATTTTACAGATGAGGAAGCTGGAGTAGAGCGGGTAAGAGATTTGTCCAAGGTCTGTGTCAGAGCTAGGATTCAAACTTTGGTCTTCAGACTCCAAATTCAGTGCTCTTTACACAACACCACACTGTCTTGTCTCTCACGATGATTCTTCAAATTCTACCTATCCAGCCTTCCAGGAAAAATACAGAGTTCAGTTCAAAATATTTGAGTGCCTATTAAACGCAAGACACAGTGCCAAGATCTGGACAAAAGGAGTTTCCATTCTCCTAGAGGAATGTAGCATGTGTACCAACATTATTTATGGAAGAATAATGCCGTTAACAACTAGGGTGCTCAGTAGAATGTGGTACCTGGAAGGATCCTTGAAGAGAAGTAAGGACTCTTAAGATACAAAACGAGAAGAAATTTTGCAGGGATGGGAGACTTTCACATATGGCTAGGTGATAGCCCTTCAAATGTTTGAAGACAGTGCTCAAGTCTCTATTTCTCTATGCTCCAGGCCAAATATCTATAGGTTTTTGGGTTTTTTTCCCAGCTATTCCTCATAAGGCAATTTGCAGAATCTTATGTTGGTCACTCAACTATGGAGGTGCTCTAATTCAGGGGTTCTTAAACTTTTTCCACATGTGACTCCTTCAGCATTTCTTAAACTGTGGGTATATGGGGTCACAACCTACAGTTTAAGAAGCACTGTGTTGGTCCTTCTCTTCAAGTATACCATCCATTTGTAGAGTCCAACTATTACAATGTACAATAGGACCATCACTTTCCATAGCCTTGCCAAAACTGGCTGAATATACTGTCTATACAGTATGAGTAGATAAAGTATTGATTAAAGGCCATAGTACAGATCTCTGTTTTGGGAGATTTTTGAGTTGGTTATATTCTCATGTACTTGGGATGTTCCAGGAATTGGAACTCAACATTGAGAGAATCCATTTTGGGTTTATGAGAGGAGATAATAGTCACTTAGGAAGAAAGGCATGGAGGGGTTTTAGTCTACACTGTTGGAAGAAATACATTGGTAAAACCAATTGTCTACTCAAATATGGAAGTATTCTAAAACAAAATGTAATAATGAACGACAGCCAAATCTTTCACTTTTGTATCCTAAAGGCAATCTAATATTAATGAATTATTTGCTTGTAGATAGAGAAGACACAAACCTGAACAAAGACCTGACTTGGGAAAAATCGATGTAGTCATCATTTAAACATATTGGCTCCAATGAGAGAGATTCATATTCTTCTCACCATTCAAGGCCCAATTCTTCGATGAAGGCCTGTCTAGCCACTCCAGCCTTCATGGATCTCACTCAATTCAGCTTCTATAATACTTCTAGTCTGCAATGTCAATTTAATGCTTAATTGATCTTAGTTTCACATATCACACTTATCTACTCATCTAGATTAAAAGAGGACATGAGAGATGTTTGATAGGGCAGTTGATCTCAGATAGAATAACAAAACTCATCACTAACTGTATCTGTGGTATAGAGAACTAAGTCAGAGAACAGTGGGCTCAGAGGCTATTAGCAGAGACCTTTGATAAATCTCCGGTTTCCACTTCCTGTTGTTGCAAGGCAATGTGCCCATTAGCAGAGTTTCATGGCTTCCCATTTTCTACTCATAGACTTTGTTTAAATGACTTGTTTGCATAACTGCCCACTCTGAGTATGTGTCCCCAGAATTTAACGGTTTAAAATGTACAAACATTAGCCAGATGGTCCTTATCTCAAACAGTCATTTGGAAAATTCTTCGGCTTTGTATGTTTTGCATTAAAAAAGAGAAAGAACTAGAGAGGAAAAGAAAGATTTAAAGCACATCCACATTTTTGGTATATCAGAAAGAAAAAAAAAAAACATTGTTCACTATATATAAAAAACACTAAGGAAGAAAAAACATGCTCTTTGTATTTTCTTTCTGAGGAAGGTTTTCCCATGCAAATCCCATTACTTTATTACAGCACAAATTTGATTGGTCCTGGACTATTGGAGTCTGCCAGGGGAGCACATTTTCAGGTAGGTTGTACCATGTTGGATTCCAGTATGGTCCCACTTGACAGAATACATCTATTGTTCAATGGCCAGCCTAACCAGTATGGAGAGACTCGGGGCTAGAAAGTTAGTCACTAGCTGATGATTTAAGCTGTAGTGACTACTAAAAAACGTACAAAATGGCCTTTACCCACAATTCCAACTCTCTACCACTCAGTACTTGGAATGGATTTATACTGCCTTCATTTATGTGCTCAAACATTGACTAAAAGATCCAAGGCTATGTGAAAAAATCGAGAAAGAAAAATCACTTTTGCGGATGAGGTGGGAGAGAGGAAGTGTGCGTTGCTTGAGAAGACTTCAAGGAAGATCATAGATTTAGGGTTGGAAGGGACCTTAGATGTTAATGAGTTCAACCATCTCCCTCTACAGCACATAGAAGTGAGTCCCAGACAGGTTCTGGGTCACAGTAGGATTTGAGTTCTGATATTTCTGACCTGACAGATAATCTGACTTAACTAGACCTTAAAGGAAGGTGAAAACTCCAACATACTTTTTGTTTTTGTCTTTGTTCCCTCTTTGTTTTGTCTTTGCTTTTTTTGCTTTTGTCTTTGTTCCCTCAGCCCCTAGCCTAGTGCCTGACACATTTTAGGGTCTTAATAAATGTCTGTTAGATTGAATCGAATAGACATCATTGTACCACCGTGCCAGAATCTTTTCTTGCTCTGCTCACCTCTCTTGGATCATAGTTGTTTGTATATTAATCCATCTTCACATTAGATTGTATGCTTCTTGAGAACAGGGTCTATGCTTGTATCCATCTGCGTGCTCTCACTCCTAACAGTGCTCTGCACATAAAACTACTTAATAAGCGTTTGCTAAATTGAATGAAAGTCCTGTATGACCTACTTCTACTACAGTGACAGACTGATAGAATGGCAGAAATGGTACAGAAAGTAATAAGTATCACACAATTCTCAGATGATCTGCAAAATTTCATCTAACTGGATGCTTTCAATGGGAGATCTTGATTCAATGACCAATGAGTCGGATTAATTGGAGAAGTAACTTTCACTATTTGTGATCTTAATATCAATGAAATATGAGTTGGACGACTTGGATTTTGCATTCTTGTTCTCCTTACTAATTCCATGACTGGGCATTTGTGCGTCAGTTCCCTAATCCTTGGTTTCCCTCATGTGTAAACAGGAAGGTTGCATCAAATTGGCAGAAATGATTAAAAAGTGTTGGAGGGATTGTAGCAATATAGGTTCACTAATAAACTATTCATAGATCTGTGGACTGTTTCACCCTTTCCAGAAAACTATTTGGAATTACTATTTGGAATCACTAAAATTTGACCCAGAGATCCCATCATTTAGGCATATGCCCCAAAGAAGTCAAAGACAGACTCTTAGAAGCACTTTGTTGCTGTTAACAGAAAATTGGAAACAAGAAGGATGCCAATCATTTGGGCTGAACAAACTGTGATGCACAAATGCAATGAAATCATTATTCCATATTTCATAAGAAATGAGGAATGTAGAGAAACATGGAAAGACGATAGCAATATAAAGTGAAATAAAAAGAATCTAGTGAACCATATAAAATGAATTATGATAATGTAATGGAAACATTATCAACAGTCATCCATACACAGATTAATTGTAGTGACCAAATTTGGTCCTGGAAATATATTACTAAATTCAACTCTTCTGTTTTTAGAGTTAGGTGACTATAGAAATAGAATGTTGCTTATTAATGTGTTGTTTATTATAATTATTATATTATATATAATTGTAATTATTATATTATATATAATTATAATTATTATGATGTGATCACTTTGTAGGTCATTTTTGTTTAATTGGGGGTGTAGTGGTAGTATTACATGTGTTCAATGTGAAGGGAGATGTATTAGGAAATTACATTAAAAAAGCATCAATAAAACTAAAATAATAAAAATGAAGGGTTGGACTAGATCTCTAAGGTCCTTTCCAGGTCTACATCTATGATCCCATAATTCTAAGACCAAATCAAATGAAATCTCCTTCATGAAGATTCTCTGTCCCTCCCACTAGATTCTAGGTTGTTTTTTTTTTTTGCACTTCTGTATCATTTTATACCTTTCTTAATTGAGTTTTCCCTTTCCTATTATCTACATCAAAAGGGTGTTGGGAAGAAATCATTTCTAAAGAAACTTTCATGAAGTATAATATAAACGGGAGTCGTTACAGTTGTTTGTGTAAATCTCTATCATTTGTCTATAAATTCTGTTAGGGCAGGGAGCATATGGTCCCAAAATGTCTAGCCCAATGCTTTGCCTATCATGGATATTGAATTTTTTTTTAAATGAATGCACTTTAGTAGACAGCACAGAATGGCTATGCTGAGGCATAACTATATATTCTGTCTGAAAATTAAAATTTAAAATAAGTGTTCAACAGCTTTTCATTTTTATTTTTTTATGTGCTGACAATTTTGAGGTATAGAGTAAAACTTCACCTATCTGGAAAACAAATCTGTCAACACCACCTAACTGAGAACAGAAAGTAACCAAGAGCAGTCAATTAAAATAATTTTACAAAACCTATGGAAAAAGGCTCATACACCTGACTCTCTTACTCTTGCTCAGTCTGTTTATTATTGATCATTGCACAATTCCAACAATCTTGGCTGTCTGGTTTTGAATAGCTATTTGGAATTTGAACACTACCAACCCCAATGAGAAGAGAATAGTAGACTTCTAGAGGAGATGTAACTCAAAAGCACTTCAAAGAACTCCAAAGCACAGCACTCTGGGGACATTTAATGTAGGGGAATGCAGCCCACTCTACTGAGTCAGCCCAAATATTACTATATTACAAAAGGATAGAATAATTGATACCATAATAACATCTTTTTAACTACAATAAAGTATACTATAAACTATGCCTTGTTTAAGGAGGTAGGGAAATATGAAATACATCTTATAAAAATCTCTATCCAAAATATTTACAATTTTTAAAAAGTCTTCTTCCCTAAACTAATTATTATCTTATTAGTCTACAATAGTAGCTGCTGCAGCTGTGTGCTGCCTCAGATTAGTGACAACTTACACACAACCTTCTTGACTGCCATTACCTTTGGCCCTCCCAACCCTAGTCTGAATACACAATTGACTGAGATTTCCTGTTCTAAGGCTAGAAAATTCCCAGCTTTTGTTCTCCAATCCCAGTTATTCGAGACATCACGTGACAAGGGCAAAACCTCTTCCCCCTCCCCCTGTCCCTCTGAACCCCTTGCCCAATTCAACCCTACCTATCCCCAATCCCAATCTTTTTCCCTTCCACTTTGCCCTCTATCAGGGGTAGGGAACCTGTGACTTTAAGGCCAAATATGACCCTCCAGGTCCTCACATGCAGCCCTTTGACTGAATCTAAATTTCACAGAACAAATATCCTTAATAAAAGGATTTCCTTTGTAAAACTTGAACTCAGTCTAAAGGTCACACCCAAAGACCTAGAAAGCCACATGTGGCCTCAGGGCCACAGGTTCTTTACTCCTGTAGACCTTCTCTCCATTCTATTGGTAATACAACTATACCGTCTCTCTGATATGAAGACCTGGCTATAATTTGGGGAATGCTCCTCAAAAATGTTTCTGGCTTCTTCCCTACACTGAGAGAAACCCTGGGAAAATCAGTATTTGGTTCGTGTTGCTTTCCCCAAAACACACTGCATAGCACGACATTAAACAGAAAAGGTTTTATTTATATGAGGAAAAAATAGGACTAATACCTTTTAAAAAAATGAACCAAATTAGGGGGATGGGAGGGGAATGGGGGTACGGAGGGGAGGGCAGACTGGGGAACAGGGCAACCAGAGTGTACGCCATCTTGGAGTGGCGGGGGTGGAAATGGGGAGAAAATTGTAATTCAAACGCATGTGAAAATCAATGCTGAAAACTAAACATATTAAAAATAAATTTAAAAAAAAAAAAACAAAACCAAAAAACTACCTGTAAACTTCTACCATTTCCCACAATAATCTATTCAGTCCTAACTTCTCACCCTTCTGTGGCACTCCATGTCTCACAGTACTAAGTGAAGGGCAAAGTCTGGGTCCTCATGTCAGGAGAGAGCATATAGTTGTATTAGCAATAGAGGGAAGAGAAAATCTGCAAGGGTAAGGAACTTGTGGCCTAGAGGCCACATGTGGCTTTCTAGGTCCTGGGTGTGACCCTTTAACAGAATCCAAGTTTTACGGAACAAACTCTTTTATTAAGGAAATTTGTTCTGTGAAGTTTAGATTCAGTCAAAGGGCTGTACTTGAGGACCTAGGGATCCACATGTGACCTTGAGGCCACAGGTTCCCCACCCCTGATAGAGGGCAGAGTAGAAGGGAAGAAGATTGGGATTGTGGCTTTATATTCTGTTCCTTTTTGGCTTCTATGGTTCCCTGCCTTGTATCCTTTCATGTAACGCTTTATTGTTCCATGGCCTGCTTACCGTCTCTACTGGGTGGGTTTCTTTACCCCACACATTCCTCCATGTGGTTGCAGTAATCTATACTCTAGGTCTCTCTAAATTCACATGTGGTTCATCATCTCTGTGTAATATCAGGTCCATCCCTTCAGGGGCCATGAAAATATAGAGTAGGACTCTCATTAAGCCCTCATATTTTGATTTTGAACTCTCATCTAGTCTGCTGCTGCCTCCAAGTCTTTGGTATGTTGTATTATAAGCTTTTCTTTCCCTTAAAATGCTTGCTGAATAATCTTCTATGATCTTGACTGTGGTACCTTGGTGTACCACTGAACTGTGCCTTTCAGATCACTTGTAGTATTTTTAAAATTCTTTGATCCAGAGGCTTTGGAGGTTGTATACACTAAACTTTGCATTTCTTTTATTCCTATCATGTACTCTAATTATGAGAAATAGCAAATTCTATCCCTTTCTTTTTCCTTTCTTTTTTCACTCATGGATTTCTTTTGCCCTCCCTTGTCTTATCCTCTCAAGTCCTTGTAACAAAACCAATCTAATCTTGGGTCCTCTGTTTTTCTCTTTCAACTCCCTCAATGCTCTTTGAAGATACTCTGATTTTGAAGGGATAATTGTTCTTTTCTTAGCTTATTGTATTTTTTGGAAGCAATTAGGGTTAAGTGACTTGCCCAGTGTCTGTAACAATGTTAGTTGCACCTACTGTGGCTGTGTAAGGCCAATAACACCAGCACACAGGAGAGCTGCTAGCACAGATTCTTTGATATGCTTTTCTAAGGAAAGCAACTTTAAGAGGTTAACAATCTTACTTTAATTATATATATATATGCATATGTATATGTATGTATATATATATAATATATATATGTTACACATATATATATATTATATATATATGTACACACATATCCAGGGGAAAAGACCAGCACCCTGGACTTCAGAGAGAACACAAACAGAAATTACAAGCAGAAATCATAAATGGAGCAAAATAACACAAATCAACAGACAGGCTTCTGTGTGACCATAGCAATACATAAATAGTTACCAGGGAGAGAAGCACCAACATCGGTGTTTTCGAAGCCAGAGGGCTCCTTAACAGCAACTCAGAGTCTCCACACCAAACATTCTTCCAATGAGTGAGCCCCAAGCAAAATGCTAACCTCAGAGTATATATACACTTCTTCAGGGTCAGAGGGCATCACAACCATGTGACTCAAACCCATGTGACCTAGGCCTTCCTGTGACTTAAGCAGGTCATCAAAGACTCCTGATTAATCAAAGACTCTTGATGGAAACAAAGGCAAGACTCACAGGCACTTGATTGCCTTAGTGCTGAGAAGCACCCTAAAACAAAAACCAGCAAAAAGTGCCACCCTGTTTGCCATTACAGGGTCATATAGCTAGTAAGTATTTGGGGCCAGATTTGAACTCAGGTATTCTTGACTCCAGGACCCAGGACTCCAGCCACTGTGCCACCTAGCTGCCCCCTTTTCTCTTCCTATTAGAATATTAATACTAAATCAGCAGTATGAAACTCAAATAGAAACAGATCCCTTGAGGTGGCGTTAATTTTAGGAAGCCACAAATCAATATTATCTATGTTGTAGTGTACTTTTATTTATTTTGTTGAACATTTTCCAGTTATAGATTTAAAAATCTGGTTCTGGCTATACTTGGGAGGTTTGCAGGCTGCAAGTTTGACATCTGTCCACTCTATCATCAGAGAGTCTCCTCCAATTGCTTAAATCAATTTGCCTTTCTAAGGTTTCTCTTATGGACTCTTGTGGCTATATTTAAAAGTTCCTATTCAGCTCTGTTTTTTTTTTCTTTTTGGAAATGCCTGTAAGTGTTCTATTCCATGAAAAATCCATTTCCTCCAGTAGGATTATAGTCAGCTCTGCAGCCTTTTTCACCTTCTGAAAGACTGAATTCTATACTTAAGTGAGAGTTTTGGATGTATTCAATGACTACGAAGAGTTAGTGTGGAAAGCAGCATGCAGGTTTGTACCGAGCCTAAAATAATGCCTGGCTATTAGATGTAGCAAGGATTCAAAGACAAGGGTCAAGCACTTTTTGCTCCCTGGATGTAAGATACTCTACTTTGTAATTCACGAGAGACAGTGTGGCATGGAGAATAGAAGAGAAGGGCTGGCTTTGGAATCAAAAAGTCTTGGATTAAGTCATGTTTCTTACACATGCTGGCTGTCATACCGCTGGCAAGTCACTCACCTCAATTAGTCAGGCAACTCTCTAAGACTACAAATTGCAAACGAGCTGTTGGTCTGTGCTGGTAAAAGGGATCTTCTCACCAGGATTTCATCCTATCAAATGAAATTCAGGTTTGGACCAAAATCAAATAACACATATATGTACATGTGGGTCCATGCACGCACACCCATACACTCCACAAAACTGTAACACAATGTATCACAATAAATTGTCACTTTAAAATCTTGTTCCAATTTGTATCTTCTGGACCCAAGTTGCTTCAATGAAAAGCACACTCATAGTTCTTCTGGCCCCTATGTTTATGATGGATACTACTACAAAAATAGCTTTTAGAAACAGTCCTGTGAGTTAAGTCCTCAAGTAATAAATTTTGTAGGAGATATAGCCAAGAAGCTAAACAGAGATATCCCGTAGTAGCCTCATGATATCATTGTACTATGTATGCTATGGTTACCTCATCTATTTGTTTAAATATAGTCTCCTTTTGGGTCTATTCTCTGACCTCACCCCACCCCCTGCCATTTTTTTTTCTTTTATTCTTCCCAAGCCAGTGTATTCCCAAACTAGGTCTGCCATTAAATGGGTAGAGGAGGCTAGATTTCCCTAGGCAGGTTCCAAATTTCCTTTGAAACTCTTGAAACTTCCCCACCTCCCAAAGTATCTTAATTAATTATAACATCTTTTTTTTTTTACCTGTAGCTGCCTTTTAAAAATCACTTATGGGTAGGTACTCTCTGAAGTTTTTTTTTTCCCCCTAGCCTCTTTTTTTTTTTTGGACATGGGAAGGCAGGGCAATTGGGATTAAGTGACTTGCCCAAGGTCACACAGCCAGTAAGTACGTCAAGTGTCCGAGGCCAGATTTGAACTCAGGTCCTCCTGACTCCAGGGCAGGTGCTCTACTCACTGAGCCACCTAGCTGCCATTCTTTGGAATTTCTTAAGCCAATTGGCACCATCTCCTTAAAATAGAAAAGCCCTGTTCTGTTTTTCTGTCCTGAAACTGCATCTAACCCAGGGGTGGGGAACCTTCTGTGCTGTGTAGTTTGGATTCAGTCAGAGGGCTGCACTTGAAGACCTAGAGTTCCACATGTGGCCTTGAGACCAAAGGTTCCCCACCTCTGATAGCCATCTTCAAGGTTCTTTTGGTTTTGAAGAGTCTTTCTTTTCGTATAAGCCTGAAACAGGCTTATACTTGCAACTATCGTTAAGTTTATGTAAACTATATTAATACTAAAGAACAAAGACATGACAGTAAATGCCCAATAATGGTCTGGGGAAAGATGTGAATTGAATATTCAGGCTTTGTCATGAGTGCTTTAGAGCTGAATTGAAACCTTCTGCTTTAAAATTTTGGTTTCCAGTCTCAAATATTTAGCTCTAGGATGTAGTCCTTCAGAATGCCAGTCATGAAAACATAGTAAGAGATTTAAGATTAGAGAGTGTTTAGGGTAACATGACCTGATCTCTCTGTCCTGGTCTCTTTCTCCATTCAGCTATGCAGTGCCTCTTAAACTGTGGGTCGAAATTCATATGGGGTCACAACCCACAGTTTAAGAATTATTGAAGGAGCTGGGAGTAGAAAAATTTAAGAAGCCCTGAATTACTCTTGGTTGAGTAATCTCCCTAAAGTACATCTCTGATTATGTCTTCCCTGATACTTAAAAGTATCCAATGACATATATAATAAAGCATAGATTGCTTAGCCTGCCTTTCAAAGCCTTTCATAACTTGATGCCAATAGACCTTACTTACCTCTTACTAATCTCCTTCATCAAGTGTATACTCTAAGTAAAGTGGACAACCAGGCATTAGTTATAGGATGCCCTTTGATTTCCTACCTCTCTCTACTTTGCCCCCTTCTATACGGATTAATCAACCCCTAATTTCTCCTATCTATTGCCTACTTGAGTTCTTCTCACTCAAATTCTACCAAGTTCATTTAGCTTTCTACAATACCCTGATGCTAGAAGTTATCTTTCTACCAAGTGAACTCCAACAGTAATTTATAACATCACAGTTTCATCGTCTACCTTCTTTATTTACCATACCTCCATATGAGGTGAGGTTAGAGAACAGGGGATATCTTTTGCTCATCTTTAATATTTCTCAGTGCCTAGTATTGGCATTCACACATTTGCTGAATCTTAAGCTCATAGATTTAGAGTTGGAATTGACTTCAGAGGCCAGACCTAGATCCTCTGACTCCAGTCACAATTAGAGGCTATGTCTCAAAGTATCTTGATTCAGTAAGAAATGTTGTTTTTTAAAAATAATCCATTAGTAATCATTAAATATATGGGAATCTTAGTAGCAGGTGGCCATCCTGCCTGTGAGAATATCTGGAAATAGAGCTCTTTGGTTCTAATTTTGGTCTAATTTCCCATTTGTTGTGAATTGTATTCCCTTTTAGCATCTCTATGCCTACAATCATGTCTTTTTCTGAACTAAGAGTTTTCTCTTTTTAAAGTCTAGATGATAGGTCTCAATATGCACAATATTCTCTTTCTTTGCAGTTATCAACTCAAAAAAGTGGGCATTTTCTCCCAAAGTTCTCATGACTTCCATGTCACCAGAAGCTCTTTATTGATGATCATATTAGCTATAGATCAGGGGTTGTTTTTTCAATAATTTTTTTTGTTAAATTTTCCTCGATTATTTGTAAAAACTTTTAAACATTTTAAAAAAAATTTGTAAGTTCTAAATTCTTTCCCTTCCTCCCTTCCTTCCTCCCTCCTTGAGAAGGCAAGCAATTTGATGTTGATTATACATGTGAAATCATGCAAAATGTTTCCAAATTAACCATGTGGTAAAAGAAAATACAAAAACACCAAGAAAATTTTTTTTAAAAATATGTTTCAACATGCATTCATGGTTTACCAATTCCCTCTCTAGAGGGGATAGCCTTTTTTTTTGGCATGGGTCTTTTAAAATTGTCTTTGATCATTGTCTTGATCAGAGTAGCTGAGTCTTTCACGGTTGATTACTGTCTCAATGTTGCTGTTATTGTGTACAGTGTCCTCCTGGTTCTGCTCACTTCACTCTGCATTAGTTCATATATGTCTTTCCAGGTTGTTCTGAAACCATCCTGCTCATCATTTCTTAAAGCTCAATAGCTGTACTTAACAGAGAGTTGAGTCTTGAGGAATAGCTAGTCCTTTATTTCCCATTTATGGGATTCATGAAGATTGACTCATTCATATAAGAAAGCTAAAACTTGTATAAAAATAATCTTTAGCAGTGTATATAATGAATGCCATTTTAATCTTGTTTTCTTACAAAAATATGAAGTTTTCATGTAGCTTGATATGACTTATGAGTTGTCCCTGATATACACAAACAAGAAATTATTTATACTAGTAATAGTCAACCATCTGTTCAATTCCTGTCAGCAAGTGTTTGAGAGTATCATTAGGAAGCTTAAGGCATAGGCAAGAGAGACAAATGAAGAGAAAAGAGTAAAAAAAAATGACAAAAGAAGATGAGAAGAATAAAAAAGAGAGAGTGGAAAATAATAGAGAAAAGAAGATATGGTTGGAGGAAGCAGGTAGATTCCTTTGGAATACTGTTTCATAAATCTATGAGCCTGGATGTCAAGTTACTCTTGTCCTAGTTACAGGAAGGTTAGACATAGGGGCAGCTAGGTGGCACAGTGAATAGAGTACCAGCCCTGGAGTCAGGAGGACCTGAGTTCAAATCTGGCCTCAGACACTTGACACACTTACTAGCTGTGTGACCTTGGGCAAGTCACTTACCCCAATTGCCCTGCCTTCCCCCATCAAAAAAAAAAAACAAACAACAACAACAAGGGTAGACAAAGGCTCTACTGACTCTGTACACTCAGCATTTTCATGACTCTCATACGGATATTTCAGTTTCTTCCATTTATTGAGCTTCTGCCCTGCTCCCATTGCCTTTAGCTTTAAGGTCATGAGAGGGATTGTTCTGAATTCTTCCTTTTATTCCTTATTTTAGATTCCTAGAAAGATGCGAAGAACAGCATATCTTGGGAGAGGGGGGAGAGAGCTGTAATTACTTAGAAATCTACATACGAACAAGACTAATTAATTTAAGCACCTTTTAATGTAAAGTAATTCAATAACCGAGGCAAAAGAATTGCCTATTTTCTATAGTTAAAGTCCATGGAATTGCCAGGACTGTTAATATTTGAAATAGGGTGCTCTTTGGCAGAGTAAACCAGTGGTGAGGAATGAATAAATATGGACCTAAAGATAAGGAGGTCTCAGTGAGGTCACTGGGTGTAGGGGTAGGGAAGCGAGCATTTATTAAGCACCTATACTGTGCTAAGCATTTTGCAAATATTATTTTATTTGTTCTTCACCGCCCTGTACTACTTTATTCCCATTTCACAGTTAAGGAAACTGAGACAAACAGAGGTTATAAATGACTTGCCTCAGGTCACACACCTCGTAGGTGTCAGAGTCTGGATTTGAACTCAGATCTTCCTGACTGAGGCCTAGCACTTCATCTATTGTGCCACCTAGCTGCCCTCGTGGGAGTGTTGGAGCAGGGGATGGGGTGGAGGGGGGGTTGGAAAAGAGTTCTACACAAGGATTCAAGTGGGTACACTCTTAAGTCAGTTACTTGACCTCTCTAGGTCTCCATTTCTTTCTCTGTCACATGAAGGCATTGGGCCAGATTTATTCTAGTATTTCTGTCTTTTGCTGAATGAGTTCCTGTTGGACACATGGAATTTTTTCCAATTTCTTTTCTGCAGCATCTTTATTTAGATGGATTCCTTCATATTGGTGGCAAAGGATTCAAACAGCACACACTTGTTTGAGTCGGTTGGGGGCTCACTGGTCATAGACACAAAGCTAAGACATTTGATCTGAGGCACAGGTTCAAGGAACAGGTGGACTCATCTACGGGCCAAAATTTCCCAAACATTTCCTGCCATGAGGTAAAAAACTTAGACATCAAGGTAAAAAAGGTAAATGCTGTTTACATAAGGCTAACAATGGATATTGTAGTCACATATACAGTAAGAAATCCCACAGGATTGTAATAGGGAGTACGATGGCACTTAATACACAATACTTGATGAAATGCAATAGTTCAAGGCATCTGGGTTTCCCTGCTGTGTCTATTACATCCACCAATGTAGATTGTAAACCCTTCATACCTTAATTTCATGGCTTCTGGGAGGAAAAAAGAGTTAGCTACTTGGTGGCCAACTCTCTAGTAATGAACGGGCCTCTTTGAACTTAGCTAGGCTGATCCTCAAAAAATGGGTCCAAAAAATGGGTGAAGCTTTTCCAGGTTGTTAGGCCCTTCCAACAAGTTGGGATATGCATTCATAGATGTCAAGAAATCAAGATCCCCTCCAATAATAAGGTATTGGAGGAGAAGACTTGATATTATGTACTTAACAAGTTTGTTGAATAAGAATTTAAAATGGCAACATTAAGAGCTTGACACAGTTGAGACACTGGACTTCATTTCATAACATATCCCCAAGCAAAGGTTTTAAATAGAGCTGGTATTTATGACTAACACTTTCCTCCCTGTTCCCATATATGTGAGGCTTCCTGGTCAAACTGGAGTCCTGGTAATAGAGGGATAGACCTACAGTTTCACTGACATGGGAAATTTTCAAATGAGGAAATTCCCTCTGCCAGCTCAGGTTGGCACTTTCTCTGCAACTTAGAAAGTATCCTAGAATGCTGAATGGTTAAATAACTTACTCAAGGTGACATAGATAGCATGGGTCAAATCTGAACCCAGGTCTTCCGGGTCTGTGGTCTCTCTATCCACTAAACCTTGATGATCTTGGTAATACGATTGCCAAACCAGACTACCTAAATGTGAAAGGAAACCATGCAACCATAACTTAGCAGATCTGGCCTCCTGCACGTGTTTGTTGATGTTGTCATCCTGAGCTTTAATTTTAAGCTGGAGAACACAGTCCTTTCTTTTGTCTTTTGATAGTCTTGAGCATTTAACTGTAGTTAGCTCACCCTGAGTCATAATAACTTTTTGTTAGGCCTTCTTTTCCAGGAATCCTGTAACTCATATAGGTAGGACATTTACTATGGCAAGGTAACGCCTTTTTTAAGTGAGTCACAGAAGGCCCAGCCAAGGTCATTCAAATACGAAAGATCATTCCCAGAGTCAGAAGTGACCATGAACTTCCATCACTTTGGATATGGTTCTTCTACCATAGGACTGACCTCATCTGAGAATCAGAGTCCCTGAGGAGGTGCCCACATGGCAGGCTGCCTCTGTGATATATACCACAATTCTTCCTCTCTGTATCAGGATTTAACACTCTCCCTCCTCCTAACCTTGATTTCCCTCTACCCCGTAGGAAGTGTTTATTTTCACCTTTCCTTTTTTTAGATCTCCTCATCTCTCTTAAAAACAAAACAAACAGACCCCTAGAGCAAAAGGAGAAATATTGCTAAACCTCCATCACCTCCTCCAATGGGGGATTTTCTGGCTTGTGTTTATAGCACCACACAGAGAAAATCCATCCAGGGAAGGAGGTGATTGCAAATACATTCCTTCCCATCCCTTTTGCTAAAAGCTTCACTGGATCACAGGTGCTTTTGCACAGGCAGCTTTTAAACCTCAATCCCTGTCCTCTCCCAGTGGCTAATTTGCTAACCTGCTGCTGAATATGAACAATTAGCAAGATGGTAGTAGCTGGGGCAAGTTGGTGATTTACCCAAGTCCTCCTTTCCCTCCTAAAACCCTCCCATCCCCCACCAGCGCTTAAAAGAGTCTGTCTTGCACCTCCCAAGCCTTCCCCACCCAGGAATCGGCAGCTAAGCAGCATTCCAGGAAACACAATACAGCTCCCCTGTGTTCACCTCTGTGCTAGTTGTAAGCAAAGGTAGGTAAAAGAGACTGGTGACATTCAATACAGTAAATGTTTAAGGGGCACCTAGGTGGTGCAGTGGATTCAAGAAGACTCATCTTTGTGACTTTGAATCTCAGACCCTTACTAGCTGTGTGACCTTGGGGAAGTCACTTAATCCTGTTTGCCTCAGTTTCCTCATTTATAAAATGAGCTAGAGGAGGCAATGGGAAACCACTCTGTTATCTTTTGCCAAAAAACCCCCAAATGGGGTTACAAAGATTCGGACACAACCAAACAACAACAAAAATATACAAGGCTTTGGGGGAAGTCCAAGGAGAAACAAAAGCACAAAGCTGCCATCTCTTATAGCGTACTGGTAGAGGGAAATCAAAGATCATGAATTGCCTAATTAACCTTTATAGGCCATCAAGTGTAATAGTGGAATTTGGACTGTACTCTTTGGTGGACAACCTGGGGATTAATTTGCTCCTCATTACAGCATAGGTATTGGTGAGTCATGCTTACCCACCCTTCTCAACAGACTTGTGATTTCAAAGAATTCCTCAGTGAGGATATTCTTTCAGTCTCTGTAGGTTGAAACCACTCTGTAACTTACAGTCTTAGTTGCCAGGGGTCATTGACATGTAAAGTGGCTTACTTACTTAGTCACACAACCATTATGGGTCAGAGACCAAAGTCACACCCATACCTTCATGAGGTTGGCTCATCTCCAAGGCTGGCACTCAGTCTACTACCCTATTAGCACCTCTTGTTCGAAACTTAGTAATACAATAAGTTATCATCTGACTGGCGATTATGTCAAGAATAGAGAGCTGTTATGCTGTTCCTGACATGCATTGCATCCCTGCCTCCTCTGCGAAGCATTGCCTTATCCTTTCCATTGTTAACTCTCTCTTCCTCCTCAATTTTCCAAGAACTATTATTTATTTTTATATATGTTGTATCCTCCAATAAAATGTAAGCTATTGCTAACACTTAAACATAGTTCTTTGCACATCAGGAGATACTTAATAAATGTTTGATAAAAATTGAAGGAAAAAAATGGCTGAAGTGGAGTTTCCAAATCAAGTTCATGGTTTTGGCTGAAGAGAACCCTTGAATCATAGCTATAATAAAGGATGATGTGGCTGACTTGCTGTCAGGCCACCAGCAGCATGACTCTTTTGTGTGGAACATGGCACCAATGATACTGAACTGCAGTTATCAAAATATTGGAGGAGGGGGACAAATTAACCCACCATCTTCTAAATGTCCAACAAGCTAACTTTTACACAACTTCTTCAGCAGTAGGGAAAAAATGAGTTTACTGAGCTTTTTAGATCCCCTCAAATCACATCATGGGATAGCTGCAGTGGCATCCTGCAACAGAGGCATCAAATCCTGAAAACATGGGAGACTATATTTGTTCATGATGGTTATAACATATACTGGCTTTAAAATATTAGTTTCTTTAGACATAGTTGGCTTCTAAAAAGGCTTTCTGAAATTCCACTTTAAATGTGCCCACCTCCACTTCAAAGACATAAATATTATTTCTGCCATCTATGTCCTTGTTAGGTAGCATTTGTTAATTCTGGAGTTTGTAGATTTCCAATGATGCTAGGTTCATCGCCCTCTTAAGACTTAAGTTGCTCTTCAGGTTTCCATCTTATCTCATGTAATCTATCTAAGAATGATTTTTTTCTTATGATTATTCTGCCTTCATTTGCAATGCATCTTTGTACAAATTTGACCTGAGGATTTTGCTGACCAAAAACACCCCCAAAAACAAACCAACACTTCCAAACCTCCAACAATCAACATGAAGCCCTCTTGTAGTAAGATCTATTTCCCACTTGGTTATGATGTATTGATGCTTAATAATGTCACTCATATCTTCAATCCATTTAATGAAAGGATTCTTAACTTAAAGGTCTATTAAATTGTTCCCCCCCTTCAATATTTTGATAGCTGTGGTTCAATATAATTGGTTTCCAAAAAAAAAAACCCAAACAAATATAATTGGTTTCCTTTGGAAGTCTATGTTGTATCCTAATTCCTTTGTAATCTTATTATATGTATTTTAAAACAAATTCTTTTTAACAGGAAACATTCTTTTTTTAATATATGTATACATACATACATACATATATAGATATAGATATAGATATATATATACATACACATATTTGCAGGGGAAGGGCAGGGCAATTGGGGTTAAATGACTTGCCCAAGGTCACACAGCCAGTAAGTGTGTCAAGTGTCTGAGGCCGGATTTGAACTCAGGTCCTCCTGACTTCAGGACTCCTACTCACTGGGCCACCTAGTTGCCCCAGGAAACATTCTTCTTAACCAGACTGCCCATGGTACAAAAAGTTAACTCTGCTTTAATGAACATTCATGATTTGCCCCCTTTAGAGATCACTGCTATATGCACTCTGATGTCTCTTGCCTTCTTGAGGTACCAGAATATGAAGAAGCACCACTTACTCCACTATTCTCCCATGTCAAGTTAATGGTTACAGTGATTTCAAGTAAGAGCAGACTGGCATCCTTTGCTGCCCACTAATCTATTTGACTCAAAAGAACCTTTGTGTTATACTGAAAAGTGTACTAACTCGGTAGTATTGCCAGAGCCTAGTTCACCAATGTTTTGGAGCTTCCAGTTATTCAACATTTTAAAGCACCTACTGTGCTGAGCACTAGTGATACAAAGAATGGCAAAAGCCAGTCTCTACCCTCAAGGAGCTCACCGTCTGATGGCTTTCATTGCTACCACAATGGGCTTAGGGCACATGAAGTCTCCTATAAACTACCCCAGACTGTTTTACAGGCTCCATCTGGAGGCAAACCACTTTCCATTAGACTGACTTCCAGTGGCATGTTCCTATCATCAGACTTTACTGTTGCTCAGTAATGTGATATTTTCTTGTTCCAAAAGTATTTCTGCATGTTTTTGATATATTTATCAACACTTCCATTTTGGTGAAGTATTAATCTTTTTCTAGTTGTCTTAGGGTGATGGGATCTGTGTTTCATCAGATTATGTTCTAAATCTGTTATGGTCCATTTTATATTTCTGAAAATATGTATCAAGGTTATGGAAAAGAGAGATGGTTTTTGGTGATGGCATTGGAAATTAAAATACAGTCATATTGATAGATATTGTATTTAAACTAGGCAAATCTGGGAAGATAGTACAGAATATGTGCAGTACTATAGAATTCAATTGAACAAACCTTTATTTTTCACCTACTATATACAGATCATGAGAATGGCTATCACCTTTCCTCCTACAATTCCTACCATGGCAACAGTTACCACCTCCTGCTGTGCCAAATTGTGAAATGTTGTTACACTTTTTGTCAAATACTGCCAGAGAATACATTCATTCATGGTAGTTATATCAGATGTCACCTTTCAAAATTAATCTGCTTTGGTATAATTAGTCTGTTAGTTGGATTCATGTCATCACACTCAAAATGGGTTTCAAGAATTACAATTTAAACTAGGCGAATGCCTGTAATCCTAGCTACTGCAGATGTTGAAGCAGGTAGATCTTTGCATTTTGGGAGTTTTGAATTACAATGGGATAGGCTGATCAGGTAGCCACACTAAGGCATCAATGTGGTGAGACCCTAGGAGCGTGTGGGTGTGTGCATGTGTGTGCGTGACCATGCACCCATGGGTGCAGGCATGCAACAGATTGCTTAAAGAGGGGCAAACCAGCCCCAGCTGGAAGTGGAGCCAGGTCAAGGCTTTTGTGCTGATCTGCAGTGGGATCAGGCTCATGGGCAGCCTTTGCATGTCCTATCTGGACAAGATGGGGAGACCAAATATTAAAAAAAAATTATTTAACATTGTGGGTGGAACTGTGAATTTATCTGACTGTTTTGGAGAGCAATCTGGAATTATGCCCAAAGAGTTATGAAGCTGCCTATACCCTTTGACGCAGGCATAACACAGCTAGGTCTATTTCCAAAGATGATTAGGGAAAAAGGAAAAAAAAACAAAATTATGTGTTCTAGAATATTTATAGCAGCTCTCTTTGTGGTGGCAAAGAACTGGAAATTACAGGGATGCCTGTCAATTGGGTAGTGGTTGAAGGAGATGTCGTAGATAATTGTGATGGAATACTACTGTGCTATAAGAAATGATGAGCTCAGTGATCTTAGAAAAACATGGGTAGACTTGTATAAAATAATGAAGAGTGAAATGAGCAGAACCAAGAGAATGTTGTATACAGCAACAGCAATATTGTTTTTTTCCTAAATAGGTCAATTTTATTTATTTTTATTTCATTTGTAGCTTATGGAATAAAACAAACATTTCCATAATATAATACAATAAAAAAGAGGATTGTGCATGAAACTGCAAATCTACTATGCACAACTTACTGTTCCTTTCAAATATCAATATCGTTTTAAGAAACAACTTTGAGTAAGTCATTTCGAGTGTTATAAATGCCCAAATTAACTACAAGGGACATATGAAGGGAGATGCTATCTGCAGCCAGAGAAATAACAGAGAAAGAGAAGTATGTATAGTATGATTTTATATACATATAATAGATAGATAGATAGATAGATAGATAGATAGATAGATAGATAGATAGATAGACAGATAGATAGACAGATAGGTACATGTTTGTATCTAACGGTAGCCATCTCTAAGGTGGGGAGAAGGGAAGAAAAAAAGGGAAAAATAAATTCATATAACTTTATTATAAATTTAAAAGGAACAACAAATTGCACATAATAGACTTGCAATTTCATGTACAATCATCTTTTTTTTTAAAAAATCTAATATGTTGTGGAAATGCTTGTTTTATTATATAAATTGAAAAAATAAGTAAAAATTTAATTTTTAAAGCATTCCAAAGTATGCTCATCTCCTTTTCAAAATCATTCGAGATGATAGTACTGTTTTTGTCATCCATTTCATTATTAGTCTACTGCAAGTGAAGATTTTTAATGACTTCAAAGTATTCAACATTTGGGGCGGAGCCAAGATGGCAGCTGGAAAGCAGGGACCAGCATAAGCTCCCCGCCAAGTCCCTCCAAAAACCTACAAAAAATGGCTCTGAACCAATTCTAGAACTGCAGAACCCACAAAATAGCAGAGGAAAGCAGGGCTCCAGCCCAGGACAGCCTAGATGATCTCAGGGTAAGGTCTATCCCGCATGGAGCTGGGAGTGGAGCAGCATGGGCTGTGAGGACCAACCAGACCAGGAGCAGGGAGGAGCGTGCCCTAGCACCCTGAATCAGTGAGCTGTGGCAGTTACCAGACTTCTCAACCCACAAACACCAAAGACAACAGAGAAGGTTAATGAGAAAAGCTGCTGGGGACAGGGAGTTTGCAGTTCGGCCACCGCCCCAGGGGCAGCGGAGATGGGGCAGCTTCAGAACTACAGCTGCAATTGCTTCTGGCCCCAGGCCCACCTGGTGGGAGGAATTAAGTGGCATATCAGAGCAGGAGTGCAGAGCCTGCTGAAGATCTAAGTCCAGTCCAGGTTGGGGGTTCTTGGGGAAGGAGGAGTGCTGGTGTGGTAGAGCTGGCGCATCCCCCCCAAGCATGGAACATAGAACTCTTTAGTCTACAAGCAGTCATATCCCACTGAAAAACTCAAGGGTCAAGTAAGTTGGCTGGGAACATGGCCAGGCAGCG